>CM035419.1:56071701-56509201 GCA_020310875.1 Ceratopteris richardii
AAAGTGATTCAGAACACCTCTGTAATCAACCGTAGCTTAGCAGGATTACTGTCGCTTAACTGTGTTAAACTATGACTTAGATTCCACCGAAATTTCACCAGACTGTCACTGGACTGTCACCGAAACTTCACCGTAATCTCACCGAAATGAACTTTGATCCTGTTTATAATAACTTCGAGTGAGTACACAAGAAGTAAGGAAGTAGCGCGAAAGCTTCCTTAACTTACTGAACTCTTTCTGGAGTTTTAAGAAAAACTCCACCAGTTCAGATGGCCTCTTTCCGGTCAGGTTTTGTACTGTGTATAGATATCTTTTCCACCGGAAACTTTGATCAACTGAAAATAGAGATGTCTAGCTACAGAATGAGCTAGTTCTCACACAAAACTTCGAATTCTACTGCGAGATATACTTCGTTGTTCTACCGGAAAATTACTCATTTACCGTAAGAACTGTAACTGACCGAAAAGCGTTTACTGAGAAAAAACGTTAACTGTTGACTAACTTTAACTGTAACATAAACATACTCTGTATCTTCCATATACAAACAGTACGCTCAAAACGTCCACATGAACATGTGTTTTCTATTAGAGAAGATGTGTACAACTAAGCTTGGCCTCTTCTTGTTCAAGCTACAGAAACTCTCCTATACTGAGTAGTTTCTTATTACCATCTCTCTTAGATGAATAGCCGATATCTCAGGCTTCTATTATTCATCTATACATACGCAATCTCTGGCGTCTTCTTCTACATACGCTATCTCTGGCGTCTGTCTCCTCTTCTAGAGTTTTCTTCTTCTAATGCTTGGTGTATATATACATTTTTCTTCGGCGCTCTTCCACGCTCCTAATTTTAATTCGCGTTAGGTGATCACTATACGCACACCCGCTGTTTATTGCTCTGATAGCTCTGTTACTCTGTTAATGCGCCCACCGCGTACTGACAATGCATACTGCGCGCCTGAAATTTTGATTTCCTGAAGATTCCGCCTTTTCCTTCTTTTTCCTTTTATGTCCGTTCGTCAAATTCGTGAGTGATTCCTCAACATGAATCTATAGCATTTTAAATCACATCAAATGATTAAGTATGCACTAAGAACAAGCTCTGAGAAGTTCACTGTTCTAAGATGATCATAGTAGAGAAGTGAGGTAGAG
This sequence comes from Ceratopteris richardii, assembly GCA_020310875.1. Taxonomy (NCBI): domain Eukaryota; kingdom Viridiplantae; phylum Streptophyta; class Polypodiopsida; order Polypodiales; family Pteridaceae; genus Ceratopteris; species Ceratopteris richardii. The sequence continues at coordinate 56,072,853 of CM035419.1, forward strand.
ATGTGATCAATGTATATGTATTAAATCACATAGAAATACAATGTCATTGGCAATGTATAATTGAACAATGTGAGGGTAGTGAAGTGGCTATAGAATGAGCTCACTAATCACAAGAACCCTTCTCAAGTTATCTCCTAATCAGGCTCACTTAGACGTGAGTTTTTTTATCCATTTTTGTAGCTAGAGTTGAAACCAACTTTTGAATTCAAATTCAAGTTCCCACCATAAAGTGAGTCCGAAAATTTAGGACTTACTTTTTCATCAATCAACTACCAAGAATTTGAGATTTGATTCCTCCTAACTCCTCGTGGGGTTAGTGCAATCAACATATGCACTTTTACAAGGATAAAAGTAAATTGACTATCACAAGGGAATGGTCATATGTGACTATATGAGATAAATGCCAATTCTCCAAGTATGTAGGCTTGGACTCATTTGCACCAACAAAAATTAGAATCAATTACCCTACTCAGTTAAAACCTAAGTGTTTCTCATCGGGCACATTAGAGGATTTTTGTCTAAGTGAGCTTTCAAAATAAATTTTGATACTTGGAGCCATCTAGATTTTACTCTTTACTTACCAAAGATTGGAAGAAAAGTGGAAGAATCACCATGGTTAGACTAGCAATCATAACTTCTTGACCCAACTAAGGATACATCTAGCATCAGATCCAAGACACAAAAAGGTCACTCTTGACCTTCTAGCAACTAGGGTTTTGGAACTTCCGTCCCTAGAACTTTGGGCATAGGCACTGTTGGAAGAAGCATTTTTTTTAAAGGAAGTTTCTTGTAAAAATGACATTTCCATGTAGTAATAATTATTCAAATGATGTAAAAATGAGGAAGAGCCTTCCTCATGTATAGTAGAAGCATATGTATTTTTCTTAGAATGTTTAGAAGTTCTTTAGTGTTGATATATTTAGGTAGTGATGTGTGTGAACACACTAGGAGCGCCGGGCACTTTTTTCCCTCTTTAGGAGGTTTTTTTCCCCCGGCTTGTATATACGCCTATTGCCCTAATGGGCTACTTATCTTTGTACATTCTCTAGTAATACATTCAGTATTGTGTGTTGTGCTCCAAGCTTCTTCTTCTTCCTTGTGATGTTCACATGCTTCCGCAAACGTCTAACTCCAACAATTGGTAACAGAGCAGGTCGCCGCTTCATCTAGGGCATCGTCTACACCTCTCCGGTTGCAGTCTCAAAATCGTACAAAATTCAGTGAGCATACTCAAGGTGTTTCATAGACCAAAACGGCTTCACTCTGTGGTGTCAAAATCGCGATCTGAGCTCAGTTTGGCCTCCGAACGCACTATCACAGTGCTTGTGAAGGCTATTTCATCTTTTTGTGCCAAAGGTATATACTTGTTTCGGTCCGCCAGTATAAGCGTCTCGAAGTCTGCTACAGGTTTAGCAGAACCCGTCTGGGTAGTTCCGTTTAACTTTTTGAGATACAGGCAATTTTCTGCATCAAGGTATTTTAGTCACCGGCCATGGCTGAAAGCAGTATTGTATTCCGTATGTTGGCTATTGAGGATAAGTTGGATGGTACCAACTACCCATTATGGGCTTATATGATGTGACATGTTTTGGTTGCAAAAGGATTGTGGAACATTGTGCAGGGTGTTGAAAGACGTCCTGTTACACCTGTAACAACAAGTACTACAAATACAGGTGTTGGAGCTGATGGAGATGGTGTTGAAGATGATATTGTGTAGATTCCTATTCGTGCTGTTGTTTTTGCTATACCTATTGTAGAGCAGATTCATTGGGATGGCAGAGATGCCAAGGCACATGCATTATAGCTTTGTCTGTCAAACGTGCCATTATTCCTCACATTCTCTCTTGCAGAACAGCTAGGGATGCTTGGGATACACTTACCATATTGTACCAAGCTAGGAATGAGGCTCATGTTGCTTACCTCCGAAAATAGTTGGAGAGTGAGCACATGAATGAAGCTGATTCTATGGACAGTTTCCTAACAAAGATCAAAGACTTGAAGGAACAACTGATTTCTACTGATGAGGTTATACTAGATAGCTCACTTGTGTAGACCGTTCTGAATGGTCTTCCTGATTCATATCAGAGTTTTGCTTCTACTATTCGGTTGATGATGAAAGGCAATCCAAATGCCTTGTCATTTGAGGAGTTAGTCTCTGTTCTGTTGCACGAAGATCAGTCCAGGCAAAACATGTCCATTATGCGCGTTGCAGATCAAACTTTCCTGGCTAGTCAGAAGGGCAAAGGAAAATGGAGTTCTTCTACTAGTAAGCAAAAATCTGCAAATGCTGCATATTCGAAGAACCAAGACAAAGATGAGAAAAAAATCTGAAAAGCAAAAATTATTTTGTAAGTATTGTAAAGGGAATGATCATATCATAAAGAACTGTCCAAAATTGGCTGCAAAAGAGGCAAAGAAGAAAGAGGCTGGAATGGTTGTTGCAGAAGCCTCTACACCAAAAACAGAGTCTGCTAATCTTGTGCAGGAAGAAGAATGGGTGTTCACTACTATTTGCAGTTTTGACCAATCTTCTCATGAGCAGTGCATGTCTACAGTAGCCTCAGATGTTTGGTATTTTGACAGTGGGGCGACCAAACATATTACCTCGCAGCGATTTTCTTCTCTTCACTCGAGCTTGCCCCTATAGGGAATACTGTTACATGCACCAACAACTCCTCTTATCCTGTTATGGGAGTTGGTAAGATCATTTTGACTACTGTTGATGGTAGTTCTTTCACTTTGTCAAATACTTTATTTGTGCCAGGGATCAAGAAGAATCTGTTATCAGTTTCTGCATTAGCCAAGATTGGCTTGGTTGTGAAATTTGTTGATGACAGATGTACAGTTCATGATCTGTCAAATGGCGATGTTATTATTGCTTTTGGCATTTTATGTCGTGGGTTGTATAAGCTCATAGACTATGAAAGATCTGAAAATGATTTGGCATGTGCAATAAATGATTCTCAGGCTATGTCAGATGCAAAGCTTTGGCATGCACGCTTTGGTCATCTGAATTTTGCTAGTTTGCTACGCCTGTAGAAATCTCAAATGGTGTCCTCTTTGCCCAAACTTGAGGCACCTGGAAAACATGTTTGTGAAGGCTGTATTTTGGGCAAAATGCAGCATTCCTCCTTTCGAAAAGATGGTTCAATTCGGGCTACACAGAAATTGCAGCTTGTACATAGTGATGCCTGTGGTCCTATGCAGACACCCTCTTTTGGAAATTACCTTTACTTCGTGACTCAATGATGAATGCTTCCAGAAGTTGGTCTATACTTCTATATTGATCTTCGTGAAGTGGTTGAAACCAAGTCAGTGTAGTGTCGTTGAGTGTTAGGCCAAAAGCATTATATTGAGTGAACAAGTCTTCCACTTGTTTAGCTCTCAAAACTTGCCTAAACTCTGCTACATGGTCATATGGATCTCCTGTGCCGTCGAAGCAATTCTTCATGGACTTTACTAATTGTGTGGGTCTTAAGGTTCTAGCGTGTTCTCTAGGCCTTGGGAGAGGGAATTCGTCTACATTCCTTGGATTCCTGGGCTCCCTATATCTGTCCCTGTCCATTCTATCCGTCTCAGTCCTCGTTCTTTCTCTTCCAAGTGGGTTAGCAAAGCTCACCTCGGGTCTATCTCTACTCCGTTCTCTTTGAGTCCCATGAGCTTGAGATGTTCTAGCTCCTTGGTGACTATAAGACACAGTGGATCGGGGTTGGGAAAAAACAAGTTCACCCTTCCAAGTGTATGCATGTCTTCCATGCTCTGAGGCCACAAAAATCCTCTCCGAAGCATCATCTAAGTAGGTCACTTTTCTTGGGCTATCGGGTCTTTGAATTCATAGATGGTAAGAGCTCCTACTTCATTAGGCTTCTCAGGCTTATACCTCCAAAAAGCCTCATCTGTCTCTCGATTCACGAGAAGCTCTATGCTCCTATTGTCCTGGGGAACCAACTTTGGAGTGATTATTCTCGTCAGAACCGACTTGCCACGAGGGGTTTGTGGTTCTTTTCCTAAGTTCCCTTGCTCTATGTCACCTATTTCGACTTCTGCTATTATGTTGCCAAACTCATCTGTCCTTTCAGGTTGGCTGGTGACCACATACATTGTTCCTTTTTTATCTATGTAGGAACCATTTTCGAACTTGACAACAGGGTGTTCTAGTCCAATGTGCTGATCCGGGTTTCTAATTAGGACAACATATCTTCTCAGGCCATCCTCATAGCTGCGTGCACCTAAGCGGCTGGTCCTGATGTATTCCAATTGAGTTTTGTAGGGGCCCTCAGGTCTTTCTAGGTATGCCACTCGTGAGCTACCTACAGGTCTTTCCTGTGAAGAGATGGATAGGTATGTGCTTGAAGATGAAGAGGTGTTGCAAAATCCTTGATCTACACCAGCCAAATGAACTCCAGGAGTATAGGGTGGGCCCTTTTTGCTTGCCAATGGATGTATTAGACACCCTATGTACACCTGTCCACTATTTTGCATAATTCTCTGAGCACAGCAGCAATTAGCTTAATTCCTCTTGGGGAATTCTAGTTAACTTAAAGAGCTAACTTTCAACAGTAATATCATAAAAAATAATAAACCACACACAGAGAATGAGTTTTAACAAGTGATGACATCATCCCGATTTTCACGGGCTGCTATAGTTTGAGACCAGTGAGCAGAAACTGAACATAACTCAAACTGTAGAATCCAATGATTATGAACATTTGTATGGTTATACTAGACAGTAAGCTGAATCCAACAATCTTTAAATCATTGCATTTGGATAAGTAACCACTGAGAAATGGCTCTGACAAGGTGAGTGAAAAAGTCGGGTACCTGACAGAGAAGTGAAAATGAACAGACACTGTTGTCTTCAACTGAATATAACTGAACATTGCAACATCCAAATGACATGAAAATTTGTGAGCATATAGTAGACTTATAGATCTAACTTTACCAAGTTAAATCACTGAAAATTAGGCACCAAGCTCAGAGAAAACATCTCTACAATCTGACTGAGAAAACTGAGAGTAATGGCAGTGAGTAGTACACTTCACAAGAACATGGACATATGAACTCAAATAATCATGAAAATGAAAGTATATTGCTTGTACAATACAATGATGTACTGATACATATGTGTGCCTTGTAATCACACCTTGATATGGCATAAAGCTCAGCTCTTGGAGGTCTTCACATAGGTCTCTCTAACCACGACTAAAGCTGCCATCTATTTATAGTTGAGTTTGGGAGGGTAACTTCCCTCAATCACTCTCCAATCAATCAGTGATTGATTTGATTCTCTATCTACCACAAATCACGAATTCGTGGCTCCTCTTTCCTGAGAAGAGATGGATAGGTATGTGCTTGAAGATGAAGAGGTGTTGCAAAATCCTTGCTCTACACCAGCCAAATGAACTCCAGGAGTATATAGTGGGCCCTTTTAGCTTGCCAATGGATGTATTAGACACCCTATGTACCTTGGAAGATCACTCTCAAAAAGATAGATCAAAACAGATAAGTTGGAGTTAGCTCAGAGGTGAAGAATTTCCTATTTTGGTTCATACACCTGTCCAGTGTTTTGCATAATTCTCTGGGCACAACAGCAATTAGCTTAATTCCTCTTAGGGAAGTCTAGTTAACTTAAAGAGATAACTTTCAAGAGTAATCTCATAAAAATTAATGAACCACACACTGAGAATGTGTTTTAACAAGTGATGACATCATCCCGATTTTCACGGGCTGCTACAGTTTGAGACTAGTCAGCAGAAAATGAACATAACTCAAACTCTAGGCATCCAATGATTATGAACATTTGTATGGTTATATTGGCCAGTACGTTGAATCCAACAAGCTTTAAATCACTGAATTTGGATGCGTAACCACTGAGAAATGGCTCTGACAAGGTGAGTGAAAAAGTCGGGTACCTGACAGAGAAGTGAAAATGACAGACAGGGTTGACTTCAATTGAACATAACTGAAGATTGCAACATTCAAATGACATGAAAATTTGTAAGCACATAGTAGACTTATATAGCTAACTTTAACAAGTTAAATCACTGAACATGATGCACCAAGCTCAGAGCAAACATCTCTACAATCTGACTGAGAAAACTGAGAGTAATGGCAATGAGTAGTACACTTCACAAGAACATGGAAATATGAACCCAAATGATCATGAAAATGAAATTATATTGCTTGTACAATACAATGGACTTACTGATACATATGTGTGACTTGTAATCACACCTTGATATGCCATAAAGCTCAGCTCTTGGAGGTCTTCACATAGGTGTTGGAGTTAGACGTCTGCGGAAGCACGCGAACAGCACAAGGAAGAAGAAGAAGCTTGGAGCACAACACACAAGACTGAATGTATTACTAGAGAATGTACAAAGATAAGTAGCCCATTAGGGCAATCGGCGTATATACAAGCCGGGGGAAAAAAAACCTCCTAAAGAGGGAAAAAAGTGCCCCGACAGTCCTAGAGTGTTCACACACATCACTACCTAAATATATCAACAAATCCCCCCTGGGAGTGATGCGGTGAACAAGGAGCTGGCACTCATGTATAAGGAAGTGCCAAGCTATGTGGAAATCACTCCACAAAAGGAAGTAAGCCCAAAGCTTTGCGGAAAGCTTCAAACTTCTCGCTAGGCAGAGCCTTCGTGAAAAGGTCTGCAATGTTCTCCTGCGTGGGCACATATGCCAAGCTGATCTCCCCAGCAGAGAACCTCTCCCTGACATAGTGATAATGCACCTCAATGTGCTTAGTGCGAGCATGGAACACAGGGTTCCTCGCAACTGCCAATGCGCTCTGACTGTCAGTGAAGATGGTGGTGGCAGAAGACTGGCCAACACCCAAATCAGCCATAAGGCGTCTGAGCCACACACACTCAACAGTCGCTGTGAAAGCTGCCCTATACTCAGCCTCACAACTGGAAGTGGCCACAGTAGGCTGCTTCTTGCTCAACCAAGATATACATGAGCTACCAAGCATGAAGCAAAAACCACTGGTGGACACACGAGTGTCATAGCAACCAGCCCAATCTGAGTCAGAAAAAGCATGCAAATCTGGCGGTAGTGATCCCCCCTTGGGATAAAACAACCCAAGTAGCCGAGTACCACTCAAGTAGCGAAAGATGCGCTTAACCGCTTTCCAATGCGTGACTCCTGGGCAATGCATAAACCTGCTCATCTGTGAGACAGCAAACTGAGTATCTGGCCGAGTAATGCATAAGTAAATCAAGCATCCAACAGCCTGCTGATAGAGAACAGCATCAAATGCATCTCCAGCATCATGAAGACTCAATCGTAAACCTGTCTCCATAGGAGTGGCAATAGGCTTACAGTCTTCAAGGCAAAAACGCTGCAATAATGTGTCAATATATTTCGTTTGACACAAAGCCATTCCACCATCAACTTGCATAAACTGAATGCCCAAATAGTGATGCAAATGCCCCAAATCAGACATCTCAAATGAGGCATGCAAATCAGCCTTGAAATCAGCAATATGCTTCTCAAGAGGACCAGTGAGCAGCATGTCGTCTACATAGACAACAATGATCAGAAGCACATCATTAGCACGCTTAACATATAAGGTGCTTTCAGTTGGACTATTCTCAAAACCATGTGCAATCAGATAGGCATGTATTTTCTCATACCAAGCACGTGGTGCTTGCTTTAAACCATATAACGCCTTCTTTAACCTGCACACCTGGTTTTCATGCCCTTTCTGCACAAAGCCACGGGGCTGAAAAACATACACTTCTTCATGCAAGTCACCATTCAGAAATGCTGTTTTAATGTCCAACTGATGTACATTCCAACCATGATGGGCTGCAAGTGCACAAATGCTCCGAACAGTAGTCATACGGCATGTAGGTGCAAAGGTCTCATCAAAATCAATGCCTCTTTCCTGTGCATAACCCTTTGCAACAAGCCTAGCCTTATACCTGTCAACTGTACCATCAGGTTTACGCTTCAGCTTGTATACCCACTTAGTGCCAATGGCCTTCTTGCCAGGAGGCAAGTCACATAAAGACCATGTACCATTCTTCATTATAGCATCATATTCAGATTGCATAGCAGCCATCCAATTTTCTGAATTTTGTGCTTCATCAAAAGAAACAGGCTCATTCTCATCACAGAGACTAGATGCAGCCATAGCATAGCAATCTGATGCAAAGGAGGCACTATGAGAGCCTGAACGAGTACGATATGACAAAGGAGCATCTAATTTGCTGTCACGCAAAGTCTGCACCAGCCATTTTGGCATAGTTTTTGCCTGCTCAATATCAGCTCTCTCATCAACAAGTGCATCATGTAAATCTGCATCAGAAATGGAATGATCTGCATCATCATATGAAACCTGCAAAGGCTGAGAAGTTGCCTCATTAGGACCAGCACTAGCCTGTCCACCTGTAAAAAGAGGCATCAAAGTATCATACATGTCTTTGGAGCTAACAGATGTCTCCTTAGTACATGAAAGCAATGGCTGAATAGCATCTTCCACAAAGACAACATCACGGCTAACCAGAATGCGTTTAGTCTGTGGATGATACAGACGATAGCCTTTACTTTCAGAACTGTACCCAACAAAAATACATTTTACTGCCTTATCATCCAATTTTCTGCGATGTTGTTCAGGCACTAATGCATATGCCAAACAACCAAAAACACGCAGATGAGCAACAGATGGCTTGCGGTCATGCCAAGCTTCATATGGAGTGATAGACTGCAACGCTTTAGTGGGACACCTGTTCAGTACATATGCTGCACACATGACAGCCTCAAGCCAGAAACTATGTGGTAAAGCCTGACTTTTGACCATGCACCTCGCCATCTCCATGAGTGACCTGTTCTTTCGTTCAGCAACTCCATTCTGTTGAGGTGTATACGGCACTGTACACTAGTGTTTTATCCCACGTTCAGCCAGAAATGCATTAAAATCTGAAGACATATATTCCCCCCCTCGATTAGAACGGAGGGTGCCCATTTTACATGCTGACAGATTTTCAGCCAAAACCATAAACTGTTTGAAGCACATGAACACTTCGGACTTTGCTTTGAGTGGATATACCCATGCATGCCTGGAAAAATCATCAATGAAAGTCACGAAGTAAAGGTAATTTCCAAAAGAGGGTGTCTGCATAGGACCACAGACATCACTATGTACAAGCTGCAATTTCTGCGTAGCCCGAACTGAACCATCTTTTGGAAAGGAAGAACGCTGCATTTTGCCCAAAATACAGCCTTCACAAACATGTTTTCCAGGTGCCTCAAGTTTGGGCAAAGAGGACACCATTTCAGATTTCTGCAGGCGTAACAAACTAGCAAAATTCAGATGACCAAAGCGTGCATGCCAAAGCTTTGCATCTGACATAGCCTGAGAATCATGAACTGCACATGCCGAATCATTCACAGATCTTTCATAGTCTATGAGCTTATACAGCCCACGACATAAAATGCCAGAAGCAATAATCACATCGCCATTTGAGAGATCATGGACTGTACACCTGTCATCAACAAATTTCACAACCAAGCCAATCTTGGCTAATGCAGAAACTGATAACAGATTCTTTTTGATCCCTGGCACAAATAAAGCATCTGACAAAGTGAAAGAACTACCATCAGCAGTAGTCAGAATGATCTTACCAACTCCCATAACAGGATAAGAGGAGTTATTGACGCATGTGACAGTATTCCCTGTAGGGGCAGGCTCGAGTGAAGAGAAGAAACTGCGCTGCGAGGTAATATGTTTGGTCGCCCCACTGTCAAAGTACCAAACATCTGAGTCTACTGCAGACATGCACTGATCATGAGAAGATGGGTCAAAACTGCAGACAGTAGTAAACGCCCATTCTTCTTCCTGCACAAGATTTGCAGACTCTGTTTTTGGTGTAGAGGCCTCTGCAACAACCATTCCAGCCTCTTTCTTCTTTGCCTCTTTAGCAACCAGTTTTGGACAGTTCTTTATAATATGATCATTTCCTTTACAGTACTTGCAGAACAATTTCTGCTTTTCTGATTTCTTTTCATCTTTATCCTGGTTCTTTGATTGTGCAGCATTTGCAGATTTCTGCTTACTAGTAGAAGAGCTCCATTTTCCTTTGCCCTTCTGACTAGCCAGAAAAGCTTGATCTGCAACACGCATAATGGACCTGTTCTGCCTGGACTGATCTTCCTGCAACAGAACAGAGACTAATTCCTCAAATGACAAGGCATTCGGATTGCCTTTCATCATCAACCGAAGAGTAGAGGCAAAACTCTGATATGAATCAGGAAGACCATTCAGAACGGTCTGCACAAGTGAACTATCTGGTATAACCTCGTCAGCAGAAATCAATTGTTCCTTCAGGTCTTTGATCTTTGTAAGAAAACTGTCCATAGAATCACCTTCATTCATGTGCTCACTCTCCAACTGTTTTCGGAGATAAGCAACACGAGCCTCATTCCTAGCCTGGTACAAAGTGGTAAGTGTATCCCAAGCATCCTTTGCTGTTCTGCAAGAGCGAATATGAGGAATAATGGCACGTTTGACAGACAAAGCTATCAATGCATGTGCCTGGGCATCTCTGCCATCCCAACGAATCTGCTCTGCAGTAGGTGCAACAGAAACAGTAGCACGAACAGGAATCTGCGGAATATCATCTTCGACACCATCTTCATCAGCTCCAACACCTGTATTTGCAGTACCTGTCGTTACAGGTGTAACAGGACGTCTTTCAACACCCTGCACAATGTTCCACAATCCTTTTGCAACCAGTACATGTCGCATCATATAAGCCCATAATGGGTAGTTGGTACCATCCAACTTATCCTCAACAGCCAACATACGGAATACATCACTGCTTTCAGCCATGGCCGGTGACTAAAATACCTTGATGCAGAAAATTGACTGTATCTAAAAAAGTTGAACGGAACTGCCCAAACGAGTTCTGCTAGACCTGTAGCAGACTTTGAGACGCTTAAACTGGCGAACAGAAACTGGTATATACCTTTGGCACAAAAGGACGAAATAGCCTGCACAAGCACTGCGATAGTGCGTTCGGAGGCCGAAACGAGCTCAGATCGCGATTTCGGCACGACAGAGCAAAGCCGTTTTGATCTCGGAAACACCCTAAGTATGCTCACCAAATTTCGTGCGAATCTGAGACTGCAAACAGAGGAGTGTCGACGGCGCCCTAGAAGAAGCGACGACCTGCTCTGATACCAATTGTTCGAGTTAGACGTCTGCGGAAGCACGCGAACAGCACAAGGAAGAAGAAGAAGCTTGGAGCACAACACACAAGACTGAATGTATTACTAGAGAATGTACAAAGATAAGTAGCCCATTAGGGCAATCCGCGTATATACAAGCCGGGGGAAAAAAAACCTCCTAAAGAGGGAAAAAAGTGCCCCGGCAGTCCTAGAGTGTTCACACACATCACTACCTAAATATATCAACAATAGGTCTCTCTAACCATGACTAAAACTGCCATCTATTTATAGTTGAGTTTGGGAGGCTAACTTCCCTCAATCACTCTCCAATCAATCAATGATTGATTTGATTCTCTACCTACCACAAATCATGAATTCGTGGCTCCTCTTTACCTTTTTGATCAAGTGGACTCAACCACTTAAGATTCTTTCACTTTTACATTAAGAAAACTCTTCAAAAGTTATTCTAGCACAATGGTGAGTACCAATGTGAGGAGATCCACCTCATAATTGTCAATCGGTGGAGACGTGAGGACTAGTATGAAGACTATGAGCAAGTGATGCCACCAGTGTGTGAGTGAGAAGCACACTAACATGCACACACATACACACAACGCGCACACAAGGCAAGATCAAGGAGAGGAACAATGGAGATCTTTGCATTAGTCAAAAAGCCTCTTACATAAGCTCAATTCACAAACAATCTAACCTCAAAAATGAGCTCTCTAGCTCTTTTTATAGGTTTCTGACTAGCTTTGGCCTTGTCCAGACCTAGTGTCCGGCCTACTTAAAAATTAGGTTCTAGAGCCTATTTGAGCGCTCAAACGGAGTCTAAAAATTATGAAAATTGATATGTAGCTAATTCTAATACTCCTAAAGCTCAAGGACTGCTCGGCTTGAACAAAATGGAGTCTCTTCTACCAAAAACGGAATTTAAAATGTTTGTGTAGTGATTAAAAATCACTTGAATTGTGAATAGTCCATGGAAAAAAATGATTAGGCCTTGTTGCCGTATTGTGCATGACTCCTCCTTTGCGCCTCTATGCTCTGCTTATGACTTGTATGCCAATAGTACATGACTAAAGATTCTATGTTAGAAGAGCCTTCTTCATTTGAAGAAGCCAATAAGAAGAAAGAATGGAGAGAAGCTATGCAGGAAGAAATCGGCACTTTAGGAGAACAACACTTGGGATTTGGTTCCCAAGAAACCAAGCATGAAGGTAATAGAATCCATGTGGATTTTACAAAGTTAAGAAAAATCCAGATGGTTCAATAAACATGTATAAAGCAAGGCTAGTAGCAAAAGGGTTTGCTCACCATGGAGTGGATTATGAGGAGACATTCTCACTTGTGGCCAAGACACCAACAATCAAGGTTTTAGTAAGTATTGCTACCTCAAAAAATTGGAGCTTCTATTAGTTAGATGTTAAAAATGCATTCCTAAATGGATGGATCTGAGAAGACATTTACATGGCTCAACCACCAGGGTATGAAAGCAAGGACAAACCAAACCATGTATGAAGCTATGGAAGGCACTCTATGGTTTAAAGCAAGCTCCTAGACCTTGGAACCATAGGCTTCTCACATATCTTCAAGATCAAGTATTTGTTGCTAGCAAAGAAAATTCTTCTTTGTTCATTTAGATGTTATTTACCTACGTGTTTATGTGGATGGCATTATCATTACAAGGAATGATACCAATGACATCAAGCAAATCAAAGCTCAGAGGATGGAAGAGTTTAAAATTAGTGATCTTGGTTTGTTAACTTACTTTCTTGGATTAGAACTTGTATACTCAAATTCTGGAATCTTTAATACTTAGAGGAAGTACATTCATGACATGCTGGTTACATTGAAGATGGAAATCACTAAAGTTGCAGGTACACCCATGGAACTCAATCATAAAATTAGTTCTCATGAGGAAGAACTACTTGAAGATATTACAGGTTATCAAAGGCTTGTTGGGAGTATCAATTATGCAACCCTAACAAGAGTGGATATATGTTATGGAGTAAGTACATTAAGCCAATTTATGCATACACCAAGAAAACCTCACATGGAAGCTGCCAAGAGGATCTTAAAATATCTAAACGGTACCATAAAAGAAGTGATGTTTTATCCATTCACTTATGATTTATATATCAAGATGTATTCTGATGCGAATTGGCCTAGCTCAAAAGATGATAGGAGGAGCACTTCTAGCTACTTATCTTTTGTAGGTTCAAAGATAACATCTTGGTCATCAAAGCAACAACCAATTGTAGTATTGTCATCAAGTGAAGCAGAATATAGAGGCTTAGCAAATGCAACACAAGAAGCAATGTGGTTAAAGCAACTCTAATCAAAATTGGGGATACATACCTACACTCAAATCATCTTTGGAGATAACACTAGTTCACTTCATTTGGCTGCTAATCCTATGTATGATGCAAGGACTAAGCACATTGAAGTGCACTATCATTACGTAAGAGAGAAGCTACTTAGTAAGGACATCCAATTGTCATATGCATCAACCAATTTGCAATGTGCCGATATGCTAAAAAAATCTTTGGATGGAACTAAGATAAACATGTTCAAGATGATGATTGGATTGTAGGAAATCAAAGATAAATAAAGAACAAGCATGTTAGGCTTGAGGGGGAGCTGTTGGTGCAAATGAGTCCAAGCCTACATACTTGGATAGTTGGCACTTATCTCATAGAGTGACATATGAACATTCCCTTGTAAAAGTCAATTTACTTTTATCCTTGTGAAAGTGCATATGTTAATTGCACTAACCCCACGAGGAGTTAGGAGGAGTGAAATATTGCATTCTTGGTAGTTGATTGATGAGAAAGTAAGTCCTAAAGTTTAGGACTCACTTTATTGGTGAGAACTTGAATTTGATATCAAAAGTTGGCTCCAAATCTAGCTATAAAAATGGATAAAAAACTCGCATGTAAGTGATCCCGATTAGGAGATCATTTGAGAAGAGTTCTTGTGATTAGTGAACTCATTCTATGGCCACTTGACTACCCTCACATTGTGAAATTATATATTTCCAATGACATTGTATTTCTATGTGATTTAATACATATACATTGATCACATCTCTAGTTCACTTCTCTACGATGATCATCTCAGAATAGTGAACTTCTCATAGCTTCTTCTCCATGCAGACTTAATCTTTTGATGTGATTTAAAATGCTATAGGTTCACATACTATCTATTTCATAACTAAAAAGTTTCATTGTCATTTAGTTTTTCAATCTTGAGATATCTTCACATCTCTGCTCACTGGTCAGCATATTGTAGCACCCCAAAAATGTCGGACTAGTCTTCCAACTTGCTAAGAATCATTCTCAGTGTAAAATTGATATTTTTTGTTGAAATAACTCATGATTGGTAGCTATCTAAGTTAATCAGATAGTCCCAAGCAAGTAAATTTTTTTACTGTGTAGGTCCCAAGGCGTTGACCTCTATTAATCATGACCGACATAAAAATTGACCTTTTTGCAAAACAAAGTGCATAACCATGATGTGAGGCCTAGGGCATCCTAAATCTGTGTTTGAAATTTTGAAATTCCTCTGTTTTGTGTCAATCCTGATCGACACGTCAATCGTGATCGGCAAACGATGACGGACACTTGTCGAGTGGTCTGTCAATCACGATCGACACGTCAATCATGACCGATAGAGTCAAGGACTGACTGAACACGACCGACAGAGCCTACACGTACCACGTGTCAATTGCGATCGACTCATCAATCGTGATTGACTTGTCAATCACGACCGATAGTCCTGACGGACCTGTCAATCGCAATTGACAAAGTCAACCACCCTTTGACCATGACTGACTGAATTCTCGACTAAACTGTCAATCGTGACTGACAGCCCCGACGGACTTGTCAATCGTGACCGACTCAGTCAACGATTGTTTGACCATGATTGATAAAATTTTTGGTCCACGTGTCAATCGCGATTGACCCATCAATCGTGACTGATAGCCATGACGGACCTGTCAATCACGACCGACATGTCGACTGCGACTGACATATCAATCATGATTGATAGACCACTCGATCGTGAATGACGAGAAAATTCAGCCATTTTCTAGGGCAAAGACATTGGATCTATTGTTGGCTAATATTTGGGAAACATTAAGGATCATTAGAACATAACCAAGCTTTAGAACACAGTGCGAGTTATTCTTGTTGTCGGTTAGCCTGTTTTAGCCCTAGAACCCTGAACTGGCATAACTTTCTCATATGAAATTTGTTTGCTGTGATTTTGGGTTAGATATAGTAATTTGAAGTTGACCATACCCAGGGGGAAGAAAATTTAGGGATCTTTAGGATTGTTTTCCACAAAGACAAATAACAATTTGATCTCTGAATTGCATGAATGAGAATGGTATGTTGTGTCAATTGAATTTAAATCTTGAGCTAACTTTGGGAGTGTTGCAGGTCCATTGAGAGAATTAGGGCATTCTAAGCAAGAGTAAGTGAAAGCTTGGGAGCATGCTTCCTGGGCACACAAGGGCAACCAAGGAGAGAAACTAAAGGTTGGAAATTCTCAACACACTGTCAATTCCTAGCTTAGACTAAGTACGGATAGAGGTTTTGATTCATTAAGGTTACGCTAAGCATGATCAAGTCCAAGAACTCTAATCACTCAAGTGCAATTACAAAGAGATTACATTTGCGAAATAACCTAAGGGAAAAGAATTTAAATCAAGCGACCAAACTCAAGTACGATAAAACCTAAATGTTCCTTGTGACGAAGATTGATTGGACAAGAAGTGACATCCCAAGAAAATTAAAAAGAACAAGTGATTAATACAAATTGATCCGCAACGAGGTTGTACTTGGGAAAATTTGGGCTATTCAATTAGGCATATGAACCTTAGATTATTACGACACCTAGGGAGGGATAGATAGAGTCTTAGGTCTTCAGAGGCTAGTGTCAATCATACTGCTAGGTCCTAGGCCCAGTAGTTGAGCCATTATTCACACTAAACTAGCTCTGAAACTAGCGAGTCAGAGATGTCTCAGGGTATGGAGAGAGCCACATGAAGTTCAGGCATGCCATACCTACAAAGGGTTGAAGGTCCCTACAAGACTCGATTGGAATACCTTACGACCAACCGATTAGGTGCTTGCATCTTTGAGGACGGCCTAAGAAGAGCCGTGGTCCAAATTAAAAACCATGACCAACCCATTGGACTCGAACATCCAGCATTCAAGTTTGAAAATGGTGCATACCTGGACAAGGAAGGAACCATGTATGTGGTCACCACCTACCCAGATAGGACCGATGAATTTGGCAATGTGATTCTAGAAACGGACACAGGTGACCTAGAGCAAGGAAACATAGGTGGAGAGCCTAAAACACCTCGAGGCAAATCAGTTCTTACTAGAATTATCACACTAGAGTGGATTCCCCATGACAATAAGACCATAGATCTTCTCTTGAACCAAGAGACCAATGAAGCCTTTTGGAGGTATAAGCTTGATCAGCCAAATGAGGTAGGAACGATCACAATCTATGAGTTCAAAGACCCTGATAGCCCAGACAAAGTGACCTATTTAGACAATACTTCAGAGAGGATCTTTGTGGTCTCAGAACATGGTAGGCATGCCTACACTTGCAAGGGTGAATTTATTTTTCCCCAACCAAGATCTAATGTCTCTTATGGCCACCAAGGAGCTGGAACATCCCAAGCTCATGGAGCTCAAAGGGACAAAAGTAGAGACAGGCCAGAGGTAAGTTTTGCCAACCCCTTGGGAAGAGAAAGGATGAGAGTAGAGACGGATAGAGTGGAGACTGAGAGACCTAGAGCCCCAAGAAACCAACAAACTACTGATGATTTTCCTTTTCCAAGGCCTAGAGAACATGTTGGAGTTTATTGACCTCCAAAATATAGCAGGAAGTAGGTGGAACCCCCTAGGAACAAGTTGACCTTCTCACAAACTTCATCATAGAAAACCAATCATGCTTGCAGAGCTTACTATTCTCTCCTAGATTAGCATTTTCTAAAACTGTTTTAACCACATAAAATAGAGACCAAGAGCTTTCCAATGAGGCAAAGAACACTCAATTTGAATAAATACACAAGGATATATGACCTCTGCAAATTTGAGGTTTAATGGAGACCTTCAGCAGGGGTGAAACCAAAGAACATACACTACTTGCAAAGAGTACTGCTCTCAGCTCACACATCCAATGATTATGAAACTTTACAAGACGAAAGAAGACAGTAAGAGCTTTCAAATGAGATATCAAACATGTAATTTGGATATATAATGAGGGAGATACAAACTCTGCAATCTCTGCATAAAAAACTACAGCAGCATAGAGATACACATATGCCTCTCTTGGACTTCCCACAAGATCACGACTTTTCTTCTCTTTTTATAGCATGGGAAACTAATCTAAAACCTTCCTAATACATCTAAATTCGTGGTGGACACTTGGATGGAGGTATTACATGACTCAAGTGCTCGAATAAGCAAAGTATTGATGGACTTTGAGAACTAGCCACATCGACCTTCCACTAGGACACCACTGCAGCTCCCTTGTGACTCACTAATTTGACTCACCATGTTCTAGAACTCACGTGGTATTTTGGCTATATTTTATGAATAATATGAGCCTTCTTGAAGTATTTGAAGACTTCCCAAAGGTATTTACATAATTTGAAACTTGTACCCTACATAAAACAAATGTTCGCAACATTCTCTCCCTCAAGTTTCAAAGGGTATTTCCTTCATGCCAAGAATATAGTTGAATCTTTGAAGCTTTGGTCCATCCAAGGATTTGGTGAAGATATATGCAACTTGATCCTTCGTACCCACAAAAGAAACTTGTACTTCATTGTTTTTGGCCTTCTCTCGAACATAATGATAGTGAACCTCTATATGCTTTGTTCTAGCATGTAAAATAGGATTTGAGGTCATATGAATGATGCTCAAGTTATCCACATATATTAGTGGTACATCAACTTGCACATTCAAGTCATGAAACAACTTTTTAAACCACATAACCTCAGTAGTAGCCAATGCTAAACCTCTATACTCAGCCTCTGTAGAAGATAAAGCAACTATAGGTTGTGTCACTCTAGCACAATGGTGAGTACCAACGTGAGGAGATACACCTCATAAATGTCAATCCGTGGAGACGAGAGGACCGGTATGAAGACCGTGAGCAAGTGATGGCACAAGTACGTGAGTGAAAGCACACAAGCATGCACACACATACACACACACGCGCACAAGGTAAGAGCAAAGAGTGCAACAATGGAAGATCTTCGATTGCAAATGAACTCTCTTACAAAGCTGAAATCTACCACCAGCTGACTTCAAAAATGAGCTCTCTAGCCCTTTTTATAGTTTTTTGAGTGGTTTTGGCCCTGTCCAGACCTAGTGTCCGACCTAGTTAAAAAATAGGTTCTAGGGCTTATTTGCGGGCTCAAACGGAGTCAAAAAATTATGAAAATTGGTAGGATGGTAGTTCTAATACTCCTCAAGCTCGAGGACTCCTCGGCTTGAACAAAATGGAGTTACAAAAATGGAAAATGGTATTTGCAATGATTTTTAGTGATGAAAATCACTATTTTTATAGGGATTTCTTCTGAAAATTTGACAGGTGCTTCTTGGAGCTCCCTACTTGCTCCTTGTTCTTGTGTGTCCACTTCCTTGATGCACTTCCACGCTTTGTCCTTGACCTTGAGCTTCAACACTCCCCCCCCTCTCTTCTTTTCTTTTCTTTTCTTTTCCTTTTTTTTTTTTTTTTTGGTTGTTGCACACGATGGCATCAAACAAGAAGAAAGAGGTTAGTATCAATAACATATTTTACATGTGAAAATTGTGTTTCATGTGCCTGGGATTTCTCAATTGTGTCTATGCGCGGCCGTATAATGTGGCCCTATGTTGATGCATACTTTGGAAGTGCATGACCTCAATGGTGCAAAAGACAAGGTTATGCCAAAGGCACATGGTTGCTGCACGTCGAGGCTTTTGATGTTACTCGCATAGTTGATGCATTCTTTGTTTGGAGTTGTCGATTGGATCTCGAAATGATGTAATCCTCCTAATGGGAACCCATTTCCGAATAGTATTTGGCCCTGTAGAGATCACCTCAGGTTACTTCTTCTTTGGATGCTGTCCAAACTTTGGTATCCAGTGTGGTTGGCTCTTTGGTTTTGTGGATGCGGCGGTTGCTTTCGGCTTCCAAACCCATATCCGTGATGATTGCCTGCTTACTTTTGCAGAAGGGTTGATTTTATCTTCGTTTGGTCTTTGTGCTCTATTCTTACCTTTTTCTTTCCTTGGCTTCTTTGTTGATACCTTTTGTATGGTGGGGAGCATAGGTTGTTGCGTATGTAAGAGCTTCTTAGGTACCCACATCTGTAATTGTCCTTGTTGAGCTCCAGCTAATTTTTTAGGCACCCAAATTTGTACCTTATTGTGGTCGGCCTTCATCGATTGCTTCGGTACCCAAAGTTGTTGGATTCTTCGTGCTTGAGCATGTCGTAGGTTCTTGGTTCTTGTCTTCCAATGGTTGACTTGCCTGGGTGGGAATTGTGTTGGCAAGGCTGGTGGTTGCTCGTCTTTTCGTACCCAGATCTTCTTCATGTCTGGCACTACTTTCCTCTCGAAGTATCTTCGTCTATTGGATATAGCAGTTGTCATGTAGCCTCGTGCTTGCCTCTTTGATTGAGTTGTGGTGACAACATTAGTCTTTGCACAAGAGGAGGAGTTCGCTTGTCTTTGATCCTGTTCTTCCATGATTGAGTGCTTTTGAAACATCGAGCCCTTGACGCACACAACATCTTTTTTGCTAAGATTAGTCCTTGAAGAACTATGAGGAGGTGCTTCATCTGGATTTGTGGGCATGCAATTTTCTAACTCTAATGTAATGCATTGTTCATGTACCCAAACTTGAAGAAGTTGACTTCTTAGGCTCAAGTTGACAGCATGGTCGTAAATCCAATCTTGACCCAAGACAAGTGGCTCTGTGAGGTCCTCATCATGACACACTAGCATTTTGACTTTTATTGGAACATCTTGAAGGTAGATGGGAAGTTCCACCTCGCCCAAACAGGGGGTTTCCACGCCTCCTAAACCTATGAGATAGGCTTCTATGGGCTTGATGTTCGATTGCAGGTCTTGGCAGTATGAAAGTCTAACTGCACTAGTTGCTGCTCCTGAGTCAACCAATGCTCTCACAGTCCTTACGCTCTTTCCTTTTCCTACTTCTATAGTCACAAAGGGACGTCGGTCAATTATTCGATAAGTAGATTGGCACATGTCCATGTGATATTTGGGAGCTTTTGTGTTGATATCTAGGCCTAGTCGTCGTAACTTATTTCTTCTAATGCGCTCTCTAGCCTCTGCTTGTGCTTCTTCTCTAACCCTTATCTCCTCGTCTTTTCGCTTCTTCACAGTGTTGAGTCTCATTAGCATTTCCTCTGTAAGAGGTTCTTGATATAGCTTGACTCGGCATCCACTAATATAGTTTGGTAGGATATCACCTTCTAAAGTGGCCAATTGAACCGCACCGCTAGTGGAAATTCGATTAATAATCATGGGTCCGTATCCTCGTTTTTCCAAATTACGGGCATGTTGCTTTAGCGTGTAAACCAGCACTAGATCTCCTTCTTTCAATCCCTTATCCTTTATATGGGCGTCAAAGTATGCCTTTTGTCGTTTCTTTGCAGCATAAATGCCTGTTGCTGCTCGTAGCCTCGTCTCACCTAAGCGTTCTAGATCGAAGATCCTAGAAGACAACTCATGTCCATTCCACTCATGCTCTTGTGCTACTCTTAAAGCTGGGATTAGGAAATCTAATGGTAGCACAACATTCTGTCCGAAGACCATCTGAAATGGGGTGGCATTGAGTACCGTTTTGTAGGCAACTCGGTATGCCCAAACAGCATGATGAAGCTGTTTGTCCCAATCAGAGCGTTTATTATTCACCAGTTTTGTCAAGACATTACATAGGATCTTATTCGTGCTCTCGGCCTGTCCGTTGGCTTGTGGGTGATAAGGGGCAGACTTCTTGTGTATCACCATGAATTCTTGAAGGAGATTTTCAATGACCTCATTCAAGAAGTGCGTACCTCTATCACTAACCAACTCTATTGGTAACCCATATCTAGTGAACACATTTTCGAATAAGAACTTAGCCGTCGTTTGAGCATCATTCTTTGTCGTGGCTTTTACTTCCACCCACTTTGTAAGGTAGTCTGTGGCTACAATAATGTATTCTGCATGGGAGTTTCTAGCTGGGGGGTTGATGGGACCTACAAAGTCTATACCCCACTTTGAAAATGCACGTCCTGCCATCATTGGCCTTAAAGGCATCTCGTCTTTTTGTATCGGATATTGTGCACGTTGGCATGTGTCACATTTCTTCACATAGGTATGTGCATCCATATGAAGAGTGGGCCACCAAAGTCCTGAGAATAGAATGGTCTTAATTACTTTGTCAGGCCCAAAGTGTCCACCTGCAACACCGCTGTGTGCAATTTCTAAGATTTTCAAATAGTCTGATTCATGAACGCACATTCTTAGGTAACCATCCTTGCCTCTTCCCATGGGCCTGTGAAATGAGGCAACTCTTGTAAAGAATTAGATTCAAAATCTAATCTCTCATCCTCTTGTTGCTCTGTTTGATCTCCATAGATAGACGGAATGTCTTGGGGAAATTGATCATGAAGATCATCAATCTCAGGAATAGGAGGGGAATTACCCTTCTCCTTGGCCCATTTCTCTTCTTGTATTTCCCGCAAGAACTCTTGAGAGTACTGTTGAATTGAAGGAGGTATTCCAGCATCCGTGGAATTAGGAACATAAGCTCCCATTGGTGGTGAGCTTCCTCTTTCAATAACTGGTTGAGCCTGTGGAGGTAAAGAAACTTGTGGTTTGTTTACCAACTGATCTAATCTTTCTAGTAAGCCTTGGAAATGCAAATCCGGTTTGACAGAGTTTGTCTGATTGAACTTTTGACTAGTCTCAAGTATAGCTTGAGCTTGTTCTACCATTTTCATGCACATTTTCATCCGTTCAATCTCTAAATCTGCTCTAGGGTAACTCTTGTCTAGGTTTGCAGCTGTTGGCCCTTCTTGAAGTCGAGCCTGGTAGGCTTTGAACATCATGTCCAAGCTTTTTGGGGTTGGATCTGCAAGAACAGACCCTGGTTGTGGGTTATTTACAATGGGTGGTGGGGTGGGATGAAGCAAAGTGGATGGAGCTTCAACATGCGAGAGGCTTTGAGATGCAATGTCTTCTATTTTTGTTTTGGCATCTTTTAGACTTTCTTCTATTTCAGATATCTTTTTGTTCCACTTGCGATTAGCCTTCTCTCTGGTATCCTTCCATGTTCTTGGTTTCCTCTTACTAGGTTCTCCTAACTCACTTGACTCCGATTGCTCAGATGGTTTTGCTTGTTGTGTAACCTTTGCCCTAGTAACTGCCTGTATAGGAGCCACATTACTACTACTTGAACTTGAATCTGCCACTAAGCCTACCACGTTGATGGGTGTGACCTTGGGTGCACTAGAGGGATTCTTGGGACACTCTCTAGGAAGATGTTCCTTGCCGCACTCAGGACAAAAGCCTTGTATTGTGATGTTTTGTCCTAGTCCCAGAGCTGGTTGGTGGGGACATTCACGAATGAAATGATCACCCTGACATTTAAAGCATGGTCCTCTAGGGGCTTGTGGTCTTACTTGTCTCACTTGGGGCCTAGTATTTGGATTCGTATACATGACATTGGAGTATTCTGGCTCCCAATTTTGTTCCATAGGTGGTGCCTCATATTGATACTGAGAAGTCTCACTTTGCTCAGGTGACTCTATGTAATAAGCATGTGGACTATCTTCATGGAAGTAGTTTGAACCATGAGCGTGAGAGTCATTTTCTGGTATCAATGGGGTTAGCGGTACCAATGCTCTATTAGGGTTCTCCTCCGCCATTGTATACTTAACTGGGATCACATTGGCAGGAGCTGGTGGTTGGTTTCCTAGGACTGGCTGTGGCCTATATGGTGCCTGATCTTGCTGCTGGTATTGAGGTTGATATTGGTGTGGCCTATAATATGGCTGTTGATACTGATTCTGATACCTACCCTGTTGCTAAGGTTGCTGATAATTTTGTCTAACAGCCTGCCTATTGTAAGGACAATCTTGAGCCGTATGATTTGTGTATTTTCTCTCAATGGTGCAATACAGAGCATTAGGGTTCCCTTGGGGTTGAGTCGTCAACGGGCAAACATTAGCCATGTGATCTCCTCCGCATGTATAACATCGCTTCAATGAAGTGACCCTTGGCATTTGTCTATTTTGAACTCCTAACTTTTTGGCCACCTGCTCAGCTATTTCATCTATCTCAGTGGAGGTTCTAAAGGTATGACTAGTAGAACTGTCAGAGTCCTTATAGAGTTTGGACAGTCCCAACTCCTCACCAAAGTTGTCTTCTATGTCAATACATATCCGCACACACTCTTCTATGGATCTAGGCTCTTTCAAGTACACATATGATCTCAACTTTGTGCTCAATAGGCCATCTAAAAACAGTGCCACCTGTTTGGCTGATGTGGGTAATTCTGGTACAGGGCATCTTTCCAAGTACTGTCTAAACCTTCTTCCTGCAAGTCGCACTGTTTCTTGGGGTGTCTGCTTGAAGCTGTGGATCAAGGATGATGTGTTATGCCTGATACCGCTTTTGGAAAATTCCACAATGAATTCTTCTAGCAGCTGACCTATCTCTCTATAGTTGCGACTGTTTAGAGGTTGAAACCAAGCTAAGGCAGTACCCTTAAGAGTCAAACCAAATGCCTCGAACTGGGTGAATAAGTCTTCAACCTGTTCAGCTCTTAGCACTTGTTTGAACTCCGCCACATGATCATAAGGATCTCCAAATCCATCAAAGTAGTTCTTCATTGTCTTAACCACTTGAGAGGGTCTAAGGGTTCTTGAGTGCTCTCGTGGTCTAGGCAATGGGAAATCATGATCATCTCTTTGATGCCTATAAGCTCTATGTCTCTCCCTTTTAGGTCTTTCCGTTCCATATCCTGATCTATCTCTGCCTACAGTGTCTGCAAAGCTTACCTCCGGTCTCTCTCTAGTTCTTTCCCTCTGGGTTTCATGAGCCTTGGATGATCCGGCTCCTTGGAGGCCCTGGGAAACATTAGATCTTGGTGGAGGGAAAATTGATTCACCTTGCCAAGTGTAAGCATGTCTGTCATGATCTGATACCAAGAATAATTTTTGAGATGTGTGATCTAGATAGACAACTTTCCCTGGTGTCTCTGGATCCTTGAATTCATAGATGGTGACTACTGGGCTCGGTTGATCTAGCTTAAATCTCCAAAAGGCTTCCTCCGTTTCTCTATTCACGAATAGTTCTATGCTTTTATTATCTTGAGGAATCCATTCTGGAGTGAGCACTCTGGTTAAGACTGACTTACCTCTAGGGGTCTTGGGTTCTCCTCCTAGGTCTCGTTGCTCTAGGTCTCCTATCTCATTCTCAGGAATGATATTTCCAAACTCATCTGTCCTATCTGGTAAGTTGGTAACCACATACATGGTTCCTTCCTTATCAATGTAAGGACCCTCTTCAAACTTGACCACTAGGTGTTCAAGTCCAAAGGGTTGGTCAGGATTCTTGAGTTGAACCACTGATCGTCTTAGACCATCCTCATAGATGCGAGAACCTAATTGGTTGGTCCTGATATACTACAATTCGGTCTTATAGGGACCTTCTGGTGTCTGTAAATAGGCAATGCCTGAGCTACGTTTGGGTCTTTCCATGCTAAAAGACATTTCTGAGTCACTGGTTTCTGAACTTCATGTGTAAGGATAACCACCAAGCTGTTGAGCCCAAGACTTGGCTGTATGGTTGACACTAGCCTCAGATGACCTAATGCTTTTTCTATCCTTGCCTAAGTGTCTGCCAGATCTCAGGTTCATAAGCCTTGGCTTCTAGTCCCAAAGTTCTCTTATATTGCTTAAAATCCTTTGGAACTCCTTGGTTTTCTAGTTTCCTTGAGGGTCAACTTCAAAATACCCTATCTAATAATCCTGGTATTAATTTTACCGTAACCAGTCGATGTTCTTGTTGTACTCCCCACGAGCTTTCCAAGAAAACCAAAATCACAGCAAACGGATTTCGTATGAGAAAGTTATGCCAGTTCAGGGTTCTGGGGGTTAAAACAAGGAAACAGAATCTCTCTGGGAACTCAGGACAGGCGAGACGATACCAAATTTTCGCGATACGATACCTTTGTCTTACACAATACCACTTGAGACGATACCATGTGTACTTGAGCCACGAAGACTCAAGGACTTGTGTCAATGAGACTATACCTCGATTGCCACACAAGTGCATATAGTGGGATCTTTATCACACATTTAAATGTCAATCCTAAGGAATGACTTACCAAGTGTATGAAGACGTGTGCACACGTGATGGAAAATGAAGTGGTTAAGCTAATCATGCATGAGAAAAGACTACTACCTCTCACACCTACTGAAATATTGAAAGTGTTGCAGCAAGCCTCTTTTCAGCAGTTTTGGTATTTTGAGGTTTTCTCCCAGCCCAGAACTCCAAATATAGGCAATAGGTACTCGTTTCGAAGCTCTCGACGAGACGCATCCAAAGGTGGTGGTTTCACTCAATTTTGACCACTCTGCTTCAAGTTATGGAAGAAACAGTGAATGATGGGAATCACAAATACCCGCACCACAGCTTCTCCTAGCTTACGCACGCACTACAGCAGCTCAAAACAAAGGGGAAGGGGTAGACAACAGTCCTACACATGCATTTCAAGCATCACACACACATACAAGAGCAAAATGAAGATCAAAATCAGCAGGAAAGAGGCAAACTCGAAAATTCAGAAGTGCTCCTTCTTCACCATGACAAAAAGTCCTTTACAAAGAGTCACTTTTGACTTATATACTAGTGCCCTAAGTTTGGTCTTTTCACACAAGAGACCGGCACTTTATTCACTAAAAGACTAATTTCTTACTATTGTACATGGGTAAATCACTAATCTTCTGTGGGGATGCATCTAGAGGACTCCTCTAGTGCATTTACAACGGAAAATTTATACAAGCGTGGTTATGATACAAAAGTTGTGTGTCCAAATCGGAAAAATTTTGGGGCCCGTCTTTTTCTCTGCTTTGTGCGCTCTTTAGCTCTGCAACACTCTCCCCCTCTTCGTCTCTATCGTCCCTTGACAGACTTTGCTTCCCGCACGCGTCCCATGGTCAGTGTTGTCTGCAGTTAAACAGACATGCAGATTCGATGGCCTTCTTGATTCAAGCTCTACTACTCGAGAGCCTGCTGCATTTGTCTTGCCTGTTGATTGGGGTTGCCACGCACGCCACCAGTGACAAGGAATGTGCTGTTCTTAGTCACCCTCTTGAACTTTCCGGCCTCTACCCCTCTCTGACTTTTGGACCTGTGATTTGTCCTGGTTGCAAACATCTGACCCTGTTGTATTGCTTTGAGCCTGTTTGCCTTGTTGCCTGATGCGTGCCCCTGCGGGGCTTTGTGCCACAGACCTATTTAAGCCATCCAGATAGATTGGAATCTCCTGGGCATTGGTGGACACATACTGCAAGGAAGTACGGTAGTCCCCCTCCACAGTAGTCATGAAGCTTCTCGTGGGTGTGGCACCTTGCATGTCTTCTGAAGCCATGAGTACTTCTTCCTCAGACTCACTAGAGGTTTCAGCGTAGGTAGAGTGATGGCTAGCTTTGGCTGCACTTCCCACTGAAGATATGACACTCTTTCGACTACTTAGAACTCTTCCTGACCTCAAGTTCATTCACTCTCCTAAGCCTCTCTTTATGCTTTTTAGATTCCCCTTGGGTAGCTCTCCCAATGACTCAATTTGTCTGCCAAAAGAAGGGGTTAATCTGGGCGATACCACTTCCTGACGATACTGCTCTCGGTGATACTGCACTGACCGCGATACGATACCAGAGGTCTATGCGATACGATACCAGAGGTCTATGCGATACGATACCAGACACCCAGACGATACGATATCAATCTGGTGTCGCGATACTATCCCGGAAAACAAACGATACGACACCTCAGCTATGCACGATACGCTACCTGAAAATCTCGGCGATACGATACTAATGACAGTGTCGCGATACTGTCCTGAAGAACAAACGATACGATACCACAGTGGTGTCGCGATTTCAGAATTCTCAAGACACGATACGATCTCACAAGGGACACGATACGATACCAGAGACCACAGGCGATACGATCTCACCGCGATAAGCGCGATCGCGATACCAACCTTGGCGACACGATACCACTACGGTGTCGCGATACCAAGATAAGTAACCAACGGTACGATACTTGGGGAGGGTACGATTGCGATACCAAAATAGTGTCGCGATACCAATGTATCAAGCGATACGATACCACCCGGTAAAGTGAGGTCGCGACACTAAAAACTTAGGCGATACGACACCACACTGGTGTCGCGATACCAAGTTTTAGTACCAGACGATACGATACGAGGGACCGGATACGATCGCAATACCAACTCAGTGTCGCGATACCGAAATAGTGTCGCGATCCCAAGGCTGGTATCCAACGATACGACACCTCTGGCAAGTGTCGCGATACAAGGGAATTTTGGTATCACGATACCAAAACTCAACCGATCGCGATACTCAAGCCAAAAGGTCTCCAAACTTGAAAATTTTTATAACCCCTTGCACCTCTCACCCTTCTCCTCACTCCTAGGCCTCTGTTTCTCACCAAAAATGCAAACCTTCAGAAATTTTCCCCCTTGCGATACTGCGAATACCTTTTAATCATTTGTTTGTGCATGTTTGATGAGTTTTAGCTATTAAATCTTAATGGGGACTCATCTTTGGTCTATCTAGTCTGCTTCTTGAACTTCTGCACAAGCTTTGAGGCTTTATTTTGCACGATACCAACCCGACGATACCAGTCGCTGCTCGCCACGATACTGAAACACTGAGAAGTGTCGTTTGAACTAAAATTTTTTGGTTTTTATAGTTTTTGGACTGAACTTGAAATTTTGCTAAATTTCGGTGAATTTTTTGGGGATTTTGGTCTACTCCTACTCCTCTTCTCCTCACTTCTCCTCTCCTTCTAACCTAACCCTAACTCCTCCTTCTCTTCCCTCCTCCTAAACCTAAACCTAAAACTTATCACACACACCTCGAAGATGAAAAGTGACAAGTGCTGAACTGATGGACTACTTGCCAAAGGATGAATTTGCGTCTACAAGTACGATTCGATCACACTCGGTCTATAACCATCACGAAGGCACCTCGGTTGAGTGATTCCCCGGCAACGGCGCCAAAAACGTGTGTACTTGAGCCACGAAGACTCAAGGACTTGTGTCAATGAGACTATACCTCGATTGCCACACAAGTGCATATAGTGGGATCTTTATCACACATTTAAATGTCAATCCTAAGGAATGACTTACCAAGTGTATGAAGACGTGTGCACACGTGATGGAAAATGAAGTGGTTAAGCTAATCATGCATGAGAAAAGACTACTACCTCTCACACCTACTGAAATATTGAAAGTGTTGCAGCAAGCCTCTTTTCAGCAGTTTTGGTATTTTGAGGTTTTCTCCCAGCCCAGAACTCCAAATATAGGCAATAGGTACTCGTTTCGAAGCTCTCGACGAGACGCATCCAAAGGTGGTGGTTTCACTCAATTTTGACCACTCTGCTTCAAGTTATGGCAGAAACAGTGAATGACGGGAATCACAAATACCCGCACCACAGCTTCTCCTAGCTTACGCACGCACTACAGCAGCTCAAAACAAAGGGGAAGGGGTAGACAACAGTCCTACACATGCATTTCAAGCATCACACACACATACAAGAGCAAAATGAAGATCAAAATAACCAGGAAAGAGGCAAACTCGAAAATTCAGAAGTGCTCCTTCTTCACCATGACAAAAAGTCCTTTACAAAGAGTCACTTTTGACTTATATACTAGTGCCCTAAGTTTGGTCTTTTCACACAAGAGACCGGCACTTTATTCACTAAAAGACTAATTTCTTACTATTGTACATGGGTAAATCACTAATCTTCTGTGGGGATGCATCTAGAGGACTCCTCTAGTGCATTTACAACGGAAAATTTATACAAGCGTGGTTATGATACAAAAGTTGTGTGTCCAAATCGGAAAACTTTTGGGGCCCGTCTTTTTCTCTGCTTTGTGCGCTCTTTAGCTCTGCAACACTCTCCCCCTCTTCGTCTCTGTCGTCCCTTGACAGACTTTGCTTCCCGCACGCGTCCCATGGTCAGTGTTGTCTGCAGTTAAACAGACATGCAGATTCGATGGCCTTCTTGATTCAAGCTCTACTACTCGAGAGCCTGCTGCATTTGTCTTGCCTGTTGATTGGGGTTGCCACGCACGCCACCAGTGACAAGGAATGTGCTGTTCTTAGTCACCCTCTTGAACTTTCCGGCCTCTACCCCTCTCTGACTTTTGGACCTGTGATTTGTCCTGGTTGCAAACATCTGACCCTGTTGTATTGCTTTGAGCCTGTTTGCCTTGTTGCCTGATGCGTGCCCCTGCGGGGCTTTGTGCCACAGACCTATTTAAGCCATCCAGATAGATTGGAATCTCCTGGGCATTGGTGGACACATACTGCAAGGAAGTACGGTAGTCCCCCTCCACAGTAGTCATGAAGCTTCTCGTGGGTGTGGCACCTTGCATGTCTTCTGAAGCCATGAGTACTTCTTCCTCAGACTCACTAGAGGTTTCAGCGTAGGTAGAGTGATGGCTAGCTTTGGCTGCACTTCCCACTGAAGATATGACACTCTTTCGACTACTTAGAACTCTTCCTGACCTCAAGTTCATTCACTCTCCTAAGCCTCTCTTTATGCTTCTTAGATTCCCCTTGGGTAGCTCTCCCAATGACTCAATTTGTCTGCCAAAAGAAGGGGTTAATCTGGGCGATACCACTTCCTGACGATACTGCTCTCGGTGATACTGCACTGACCGCGATACGATACCAGAGGTCTATGCGATACGATACCAGAGGTCTATGCGATACGATACCAGACACCCAGACGATACGATATCAATCTGGTGTCGCGATACTATCCCGGAAAACAAACGATACGACACCTCAGCTATGCACGATACGCTACCTGAAAATCTCGGCGATACGATACTAATGACAGTGTCGCGATACTGTCCTGAAGAACAAACGATACGATACCACAGTGGTGTCGCGATTTCAGAATTCTCAAGACACGATACGATCTCACAAGGGACACGATACGATACCAGAGACCACAGGCGATACGATCTCACCGCGATAAGCGCGATCGCGATACCAACCTTGGCGACACGATACCACTACGGTGTCGCGATACCAAGATAAGTAACCAACGATACGATACTTGGGGAGGGTACGATTGCGATACCAAAATAGTGTCGCGATACCAATGTATCAAGCGATACGATACCACCCGGTAAAGTGAGGTCGCGACACTAAAAACTTAGGCGATACGACACCACACTGGTGTCACGATACCAAGTTTTAGTACCAGACGATACGATACCAGGGACCGGATACGATCGCAATACCAACTCAGTGTCGCGATACCGAAATAGTGTCGCGATCCCAAGGCTGGTATCCAACGATACGACACCTCTGGCAAGTGTCACGATACAAGGGAATTTTGGTATCACGATACCAAAACTCAACCGATCGCGATACTCAAGCCAAAAGGTCTCCAAACTTGAAAATTTTTATAACCCCTTGCACCTCTCACCCTTCTCCTCACTCCTAGGCCTCTGTTTCTCACCAAAAATGCAAACCTTCAAAAATTTTCCCCCTTGCGATACTGCGAATACCTTTTAATCATTTGTTTGTGCATGTTTGATGAGTTTTAGCTATTAAATCTTAATGGGGACTCACCTTTGGTCTATCTAGTCTGCTTCTTGAACTTCTGCAGAAGCTTTGAGGCTCTATTTTGCACGATACCAACCCGACGATACCAGTCGCTGCTCGCCACGATACTGAAACACTGAGAAGTGTCGTTTGAACTAAAATTTTTTGGTTTTTATAGTTTTTGGACTGAACTTGAAATTTTGCTAAATTTCGGTGAATTTTTTGGGGATTTTGGTCTACTCCTACTCCTCTTCTCCTCACTTCTCCTCTCCTTCTAACCTAACCCTAACTCCTCCTTCTCTTCCCTCCTCCTAAACCTAAACCTAAAACTTATCACACACACCTCGAAGATGAAAAGTGACAAGTGCTGAACTGATGGACTACTTGCCAAAGGATGAATTTGCGTCTACAAGTACGATTCGATCACACTCGGTCTATAACCATCACGAAGGCACCTCGGTTGAGTGATTCCCTGGCAACGGCGCCAAAAACGTGTGTACTTGAGCCACGAAGACTCAAGGACTTGTGTCAATGAGACTATACCTCGATTGCCACACAAGTGCATATAGTGGGATCTTTATCACACATTTAAATGTCAATCCTAAGGAATGACTTACCAAGTGTATGAAGACGTGTGCACACGTGATGGAAAATGAAGTGGTTAAGCTAATCATGCATGAGAAAAGACTACTACCTCTCACACCTACTGAAATATTGAAAGTGTTGCAGCAAGCCTCTTTTCAGCAGTTTTGGTATTTTGAGGTTTTCTCCCAGCCCAGAACTCCAAATATAGGCAATAGGTACTCGTTTCGAAGCTCTCGACGAGACGCATCCAAAGGTGGTGGTTTCACTCAATTCTGACCACTCTGCTTCAAGTTATGGCAGAAACAGTGAATGACGGGAATCACAAATACCCGCACCACAGCTTCTCCTAGCTTACGCACGCACTACAGCAGCTCAAAACAAAGGGGAAGGGGTAGACAACAGTCCTACACATGCATTTCAAGCATCACACACACATACAAGAGCAAAATGAAGATCAAAATCACCAGGAAAGAGACAAACTCGAAAATTCAGAAGTGCTCCTTCTTCACCATGACAAAAAGTCCTTTACAAAGAGTCACTTTTGACTTATATACTAGTGCCCTAATTTTGGTCTTTTCACACAAGAGACCCGCACTTTATTCACTAAAAGACTAATTTCTTACTATTGTACATGGGTAAATCACTAATCTTCTGTCGGGATGCATCTAGAGGACTCCTCTAGTGCATTTACAACGGAAAATTTATACAAGCGTGGTTATGATACAAAAGTTGTGTGTCCAAATCGGAAAAATTTTGGGGCCCGTCTTTTTCTCTGCTTTGTGCGCTCTTTAGCTCTGCAACACTCTCCCCCTCTTCGTCTCTGTCGTCCCTTGACAGAATTTGCTTCCCGCACGCGTCCCATGGTCAGTGTTGTCTGCAGTTAAACAGACATGCAGATTCGATGGCCTTCTTGATTCAAGCTCTACTACTCGAGAGCCTGCTGCATTTGTCTTGCCTGTTGATTGGGGTTGCCACGCACGCCACCAGTGACAAGGAATGTGCTGTTCTTAGTCACCCTCTTGAACTTTCCGGCCTCTACCCCTCTCTGACTTTTGGACCTGTGATTTGTCCTGGTTGCAAACATCTGACCCTGTTGTATTGCTTTGAGCCTGTTTGCCTTGTTGCCTGATGCGTGCCCCTGCGGGGCTTTGTGCCACAGACCTATTTAAGCCATCCAGATAGATTGGAATCTCCTGGGCATTGGTGGACACATACTGCAAGGAAGTACGGTAGTCCCCCTCCACAGTAGTCATGAAGCTTCTCGTGGGTGTGGCACCTTGCATGTCTTCTGAAGCCATGAGTACTTCTTCCTCAGACTCACTAGAGGTTTCAGCGTAGGTAGAGTGATGGCTAGCTTTGGCTGCACTTCCCACTGAAGATATGACACTCTTTCGACTACTTAGAACTCTTCCTGACCTCAAGTTCATTCACTCTCCTAAGCCTCTCTTTATGCTTCTTAGATTCCCCTTGGGTAGCTCTCCCAATGACTCAATTTGTCTCCCAAAAGAAAGGGTTAATCTGGGCGATACCACTTCCTGACGATACTGCTCTCGGTGATACTGCACTGACCGCGATACGATACCAGAGGTCTATGCGATACGATACCAGAGGTCTATGCGATACGATACCAGACACCCAGACGATACGATATCAATCTGGTGTCGCGATACTATCCCGGAAAACAAACGATACGACACCTCAGCTATGCACGATACGCTACCTGAAAATCTCGGCGATACGATACTAATGACAGTGTCGCGATACTGTCCTGAAGAACAAACGATACGATACCACAGTGGTGTCGCGATTTCAGAATTCTCAAGACACGATACGATCTCACAAGGGACACGATACGATACCAGAGACCACAGGCGATACGATCTCACCGCGATAAGCGCGATCGCGATACCAACCTTGGCGACACGATACCACTACGGTGTCGCGATACCAAGATAAGTAACCAACGATACGATACTTGGGGAGGGTACGATTGCGATACCAAAATAGTGTCGCGATACCAATGTATCAAGCGATACGATACCACCCGGTAAAGTGAGGTCGCGACACTAAAAACTTAGGCGATACGACACCACACTGGTGTCGCGATACCAAGTTTTAGTACCAGACGATACGATACCAGGGACCGGATACGATCGCGATACCAACTCAGTGTCGCGATACCGAAATAGTGTCGCGATCCCAAGGCTGGTATCCAACGATACGACACCTCTGGCAAGTGTCGCGATACAAGGGAATTTTGGTATCACGATACCAAAACTCAACCGATCGCGATACTCAAGCCAAAAGGTCTCCAAACTTGAAAATTTTTATAACCCCTTGCACCTCTCACCCTTCTCCTCACTCCTAGGCCTCTGTTTCTCACCAAAAATGCAAACCTTCAGAAATTTTCCCCCTTGCGATACTGCGAATACCTTTTAATCATTTGTTTGTGCATGTTTGATGAGTTTTAGCTATTAAATCTTAATGGGGACTCACCTTTGGTCTATCTAGTCTGCTTCTTGAACTTCTGCACAAGCTTTGAGGCTCTATTTTGCACGATACCAACCCGACGATACCAGTCGCTGCTCGCCACGATACTGAAACACTGAGAAGTGTCGTTTGAACTAAAATTTTTTGGTTTTTATAGTTTTTGGACTGAACTTGAAATTTTGCTAAATTTCGGTGAATTTTTTGGGGATTTTGGTCTACTCCTACTCCTCTTCTCCTCACTTCTCCTCTCCTTCTAACCTAACCCTAACTCCTCCTTCTCTTCCCTCCTCCTAAACCTAAACCTAAAACTTATCACACACACCTCGAAGATGAAAAGTGACAAGTGCTGAACTGATGGACTACTTGCCAAAGGATGAATTTGCGTCTACAAGTACGATTCGATCACACTCGGTCTATAACCATCACGAAGGCACCTCGGTTGAGTGATTCCCCGGCAACGGCGCCAAAAACGTGTGTACTTGAGCCACGAAGACTCAAGGACTTGTGTCAATGAGACTATACCTCGATTGCCACACAAGTGCATATAGTGGGATCTTTATCACACATTTAAATGTCAATCCTAAGGAATGACTTACCAAGTGTATGAAGACGTGTGCACACGTGATGGAAAATGAAGTGGTTAAGCTAATCATGCATGAGAAAAGACTACTACCTCTCACACCTACTGAAATATTGAAAGTGTTGCAGCAAGCCTCTTTTCAGCAGTTTTGGTATTTTGAGGTTTTCTCCCAGCCCAGAACTCCAAATATAGGCAATAGGTACTCGTTTCGAAGCTCTCGACGAGACGCATCCAAAGGTGGTGGTTTCACTCAATTTTGACCACTCTGCTTCAAGTTATGGCAGAAACAGTGAATGACGGGAATCACAAATACCCGCACCACAGCTTCTCCTAGCTTACGCACGCACTACAGCAGCTCAAAACAAAGGGGAAGGGGTAGACAACAGTCCTACACATGCATTTCAAGCATCACACACACATACAAGAGCAAAATGAAGATCAAAATCAGCAGGAAAGAGGCAAACTCGAAAATTCAGAAGTGCTCCTTCTTCACCATGACAAAAAGTCCTTTACAAAGAGTCACTTTTGACTTATATACTAGTGCCCTAAGTTTGGTCTTTTCACACAAGAGACCGGCACTTTATTCACTAAAAGACTAATTTCTTACTATTGTACATGGGTAAATCACTAATCTTCTGTGGGGATGCATCTAGAGGACTCCTCTAGTGCATTTACAACGGAAAATTTATACAAGCGTGGTTATGATACAAAAGTTGTGTGTCCAAATCGGAAAAATTTTGGGGCCTGTCTTTTTCTCTGCTTTGTGCGCTCTTTAGCTCTGCAACACTCTCCCCCTCTTCGTCTCTGTCGTCCCTTGACAGACTTTGCTTCCCGCACGCATCCCATGGTCAGTGTTGTCTGCAGTTAAACAGACATGCAGATTCGATGGCCTTCTTGATTCAAGCTCTACTACTCGAGAGCCTGCTGCATTTGTCTTGCCTGTTGATTGGGGTTGCCACGCACGCCACCAGTGACAAGGAATGTGCTGTTCTTAGTCACCCTCTTGAACTTTCCGGCCTCTACCCCTCTCTGACTTTTGGACCTGTGATTTGTCCTGGTTGCAAACGTCTGACCCTGTTGTATTGCTTTGAGCCTGTTTGCCTTGTTGCCTGATGCGTGCCCCTGCGGGGCTTTGTGCCACAGACCTATTTAAGCCATCCAGATAGATTGGAATCTCCTGGGCATTGGTGGACACATACTGCAAGGAAGTACGGTAGTCCCCCTCCACAGTAGTCATGAAGCTTCTCGTGGGTGTGGCACCTTGCATGTCTTCTGAAGCCATGAGTACTTCTTCCTCAGACTCACTAGAGGTTTCAGCGTAGGTAGAGTGATGGCTAGCTTTGGCTGCACTTCCCACTGAAGATATGACACTCTTTCGACTACTTAGAACTCTTCCTGACCTCAAGTTCATTCACTCTCCTAAGCCTCTCTTTATGCTTTTTAGATTCCCCTTGGGTAGCTCTCCCAATGACTCAATTTGTCTGCCAAAAGAAGGGGTTAATCTGGGCGATACCACTTCCTGACGATACTGCTCTCGGTGATACTGCACTGACCGCGATACGATACCAGAGGTCTATGCGATACGATACCAGAGGTCTATGCGATACGATACCAGACACCCAGACGATACGATATCAATCTGGTGTCGCGATACTATCCCGGAAAACAAACGATACGACACCTCAGCTATGCACGATACGCTACCTG
Organism: Ceratopteris richardii; assembly: GCA_020310875.1. Taxonomy (NCBI): domain Eukaryota; kingdom Viridiplantae; phylum Streptophyta; class Polypodiopsida; order Polypodiales; family Pteridaceae; genus Ceratopteris; species Ceratopteris richardii. Next base: position 56,109,317 of record CM035419.1, read on the forward strand.
AAAATCTCGGCGATACGATACTAATGAGAGTGTCGCGATACTGTCCTGAAGAACAAACGATACGATACCACAGTGGTATCGCGATTTCAGAATTCTCAAGACACGATACGATCTCACAAGGGACACGATACGATACCAGAGACCACAGGCGATACGATCTCACCGCGATAAGCGCGATCGCGATACCAACCTTGGCGACACGATACCACTACGGTGTCGCGATACCAAGATAAGTAACCAACGATACGATACTTGGGGAGGGTACGATTGCGATACCAAAATAGTGTCGCGATACCAATGTATCAAGCGATACGATACCACCCGGTAAAGTGAGGTCGCGACACTAAAAACTTAGGCGATACGACACCACACTGGTGTCGCGATACCAAGTTTTAGTACCAGACGATACGATACCAGGGACCGGATACGATCGCGATACCAACTCAGTGTCGCGATACCGAAATAGTGTCGCATCCCAAGGCTGGTATCCAACGATACGACACCTCTGGCAAGTGTCGCGATACAAGGGAATTTTGGTATCACGATACCAAAACTCAACCGATCGCGATACTCAAGCCAAAAGGTCTCCAAACTTGAAAATTTTTATAACCCCTTGCACCTCTCACCCTTCTCCTCACTCCTAGGCCTCTGTTTCTCACCAAAAATGCAAACCTTCAGAAATTTTCCCCCTTGCGATACTGCGAATACCTTTTAATCATTTGTTTGTGCATGTTTGATGAGTTTTAGCTATTAAATCTTAATGGGGACTCACCTTTGGTCTATCTAGTCTGCTTCTTGAACTTCTGCACAAGCTTTGAGGCTCTATTTTGCACGATACCAACCCGACGATACCAGTCGCTGCTCGCCACGATACTGAAACACTGAGAAGTGTCGTTTGAACTAAAATTTTTTGGTTTTTATAGTTTTTGGACTGAACTTGAAATTTTGCTAAATTTCGGTGAATTTTTTGGGGATTTTGGTCTACTCCTACTCCTCTTCTCCTCACTTCTCCTCTCCTTCTAACCTAACCCTAACTCCTCCTTCTCTTCCCTCCTCCTAAACCTAAACCTAAAACTTATCACACACACCTCGAAGATGAAAAGTGACAAGTGCTGAACTGATGGACTACTTGCCAAAGGATGAATTTGCGTCTACAAGTACGATTCGATCACACTCGGTCTATAACCATCACGAAGGCACCTCGGTTGAGTGATTCCCCGGCAACGGCGCCAAAAACGTGTGTACTTGAGCCACGAAGACTCAAGGACTTGTGTCAATGAGACTATACCTCGATTGCCACACAAGTGCATATAGTGGGATCTTTATCACACATTTAAATGTCAATCCTAAGGAATGACTTACCAAGTGTATGAAGACATGTGCACACGTGATGGAAAATGAAGTGGTTAAGCTAATCATGCATGAGAAAAGACTACTACCTCTCACACCTACTGAAATATTGAAAGTGTTGCAGCAAGCCTCTTTTCAGCAGTTTTGGTATTTTGAGGTTTTCTCCCAGCCCAGAACTCCAAATATAGGCAATAGGTACTCGTTTCGAAGCTCTCGACGAGACGCATCCAAAGGTGGTGGTTTCACTCAATTTTGACCACTCTGCTTCAAGTTATGGCAGAAACAGTGAATGACGGGAATCACAAATACCCGCACCACAGCTTGTCCTAGCTTACGCACGCACTACAGCAGCTCAAAACAAAGGGGAAGGGGTAGACAACAGTCCTACACATGCATTTCAAGCATCACACACACATACAAGAGCAAAATGAAGATCAAAATCAGCAGGAAAGAGGCAAACTCGAAAATTCAGAAGTGCTCCTTCTTCACCATGACAAAAAGTCCTTTACAAAGAGTCACTTTTGACTTATATACTAGTGCCCTAAGTTTGGTCTTTTCACACAAGAGACCGGCACTTTATTCACTAAAAGACTAATTTCTTACTATTGTACATGGGTAAATCACTAATCTTCTGTGGGGATGCATCTAGAGGACTCCTCTAGTGCATTTACAACGGAAAATTTATACAAGCGTGGTTATGATACAAAAGTTGTGTGTCCAAATCGGAAAAATTTTGGGGCCCGTCTTTTTCTCTGCTTTGTGCGCTCTTTAGCTCTGCAACACTCTCCCCCTCTTCGTCTCTGTCGTCCCTTGACAGACTTTGCTTCCCGCACGCGTCCCATGGTCAGTGTTGTCTGCAGTTAAACAGACATGCAGATTCGATGGCCTTCTTGATTCAAGCTCTACTACTCGAGAGCCTGCTGCATTTGTCTTGCCTGTTGATTGGGGTTGCCACGCACGCCACCAGTGACAAGGAATGTGCTGTTCTTAGTCACCCTCTTGAACTTTCCGGCCTCTACCCCTCTCTGACTTTTGGACCTGTGATTTGTCCTGGTTGCAAACATCTGACCCTGTTGTATTGCTTTGAGCCTGTTTGCCTTGTTGCCTGATGCGTGCCCCTGCGGGGCTTTGTGCAGAGATGGGTAATGCGCCCCAGCGGGGCTTCTTGCATGGACTTGTTCTTGTTGTGTTTATTTCTCTTGAGTCATTTTGGACTTTGATTTCCTTCTTCTTTTCTTTTTGCTTGATTGTCCCTCTACACGTCTCTCCTCCTGAACTCTGTCGTCCTCGACAGGCTTTTTGTGGCGACGTGTGTATGTTTGAATGGCGGTTTGCTCTCGTCGGTTCAGCAGATTCGCGTGACATAGCATGAATTCCTTCCATTGCTGAGATTTGACTCCGTCTTCTGGCGCCTGTCTATGATCAGCAAAGAAACTTGTTTCGTAGGCCACCAGTCTTGCATTCAAGTTGGAAGTCATTTTAACAAAAATTTCTGAATCCATTTCAAAGAAGCCTGTAAAGAATGCTTCTTCGAAAGTTTGCATATATGTCGATGGCAAAAACATGAGACGAGAGTAATAGGCCATGAGGGTGAGGCGGCTCGGAATGGTCGATAAATAAAAAATAAGAGCCTCAGACCCTTGCGTAATGCCGATGAAATTCAAGAATGTATATTTAGCATGTTGGAACACCTTCAACACTGTAATGAGCATGCTGAATATTTTGTTGGTCATCTTGACGGCTAAGTCCGGAACTGTAGCATATCTTGCAATCCAAAATTCCATTGTTTTTACCATATATTCTTCTGTAGGTAGGTAATTATGTGGCGGACTAGGTAGTAACGGATAGTTAAGCCACTGATTATTGATATTGCCTTGACGCTGTCCTTCCCAAAATTGCGTCCAAGAGCGTCTGCGGGGTACAGGACAAAAAGATGGATTTACTTGAAGTGCATATGGTGATGCTTCTCACTGTACCCGCAATGTCGGATTCTTCTCCAAAATTTTTCGCCTCCATATTGGATCCGCCTTCTCAAATTCCTCTTGAGTATAATTGAAAGTGTCATGCTGGAATTGAAGGTTGTGGTCCGGATCTTTGTTCGTTGCAGACTTTATATACATCCGCGTCTGTTCTTTAAGTAGGCCGTATGGTACATTGAATGGCTTCAAAATTTGATCTAATTGTTTGTTTTCTATCTGAGCTTCTTTCATTATCTGGATAATTTGATCTTCAAAATCAGCGGTGAGCTGGGACACCAGTAGTGCCCTTTCTGGTCGGCTTAATTCTGCAATGTCCCGATTATTATAATCAATGTGGACCTCCTGAGCCTGCTTTATCGGTGAATGGTATGAGGGGGGAGAGAGAGGACGTACCTCAATCTCCACAGCAGCCTCCACAGCATGTGGAACTACTGGTGTCCCCTGCTTTCCTTTTAGCTCTATCTGCTCCTGAAGCCGTTTGATGATTTCATCCTTATTCTTAAGTTCGTCTTCAGCCTTTGTAAGCTTTTCCTGATGTTTGATTAATTCCTGTGCAACTATGTTCATGTGATCTGTGTCTTCTTTGCACTGTTGGAAATAATCATTCTCTGCTTTTTTCCATTTCTTGCGTAGAGCTGCAGTGTCATTCATATACCTTTGTTCCCAATCAGCAATGATTTCTTGCTCCTGTTTGAGCTGATCTGCCATCTTGGTTATCTTTTCTTCCATTTCTTTTATATTCTCGTTTGATTTATCAGTATTTACCGGTGGTTGATCACTGAGGAGAGCTGTCATGAGCTCCTTGTTCCTGTCCCTTAAGTGGTCTGCTTCCTCCATACTCACCTTGAGCTGTGATTCGAGTACCTTACTACGAGCATGGATCCTTGTTTTCTCTTTTTCGGTCATGTCTAGTTTCTTCGTGAGCTCCAAAACTTGCTCTTTTAGTTTGGCATTTTCCGTTTCTAATATTCTGTATTGTGTTTTGGTTGTTTTTATTTCCTCGTGTTTCTTTAAAATTTGAGCTTCTGCTTCTGATAATTTTTTAGCCAGATTCATACCTTCTTTTTGAAGCTCCTGCTTTTCGAGCATGGCTTGGTCGTAATCTTCATCAGCATCAAGCATCAATTGTTGAGTGTCTAGTGCAGTTCGAATCATATCCTGCACCACAGGCTTGAGCTGAGCTATATCAACATTCAGCCATGTCTTTGGTACATTTGGGGTTCCTCCTGTATGTACATCTTGTCCCTTTTCGACGTGGATCGTTTCATTATGTGGTTGTCGGACCTGTAGTTGTACTTGTGGTTCGTCTGCTTTTTCATTTAAGACGATAGTTTTAGTGGCACTTCCTTGAAAAGTTACATCCATGGGGGACGGTTCTGCCACAACCCTTATAGGTGTGAAGGGTTCTTCGTCTTCTGTTTGTGGTTCCTGACGTTCCTTCTTTGGTGTCTTCCGGTTTAATTTTCTGGGAGGTGTGGCCTCCTTGATTTGGACGTTGGAAGTTTCATTAAGTTTCAAAGTGAGGTGACCTTCCATGTTTGCTTCCTTGCTCCTTGTACCTTGATCTGCTGGTGTCACGTGATCTTCCTGTTTGATGTCTTTTTGTTCTTCGTTATAGTCCACCTCATGTAATTCCTCCCATTGGCCGTCATCCTTAGATTCGCTTTGAATATCCACATCCAATAGTGATGTATTGGGCTCCTCTTGGCCGTCGGATCCAGAACTAGAGTTGTCTAGCCCAATTTCCCGATATCTATGTACCTTGGTGAGTTTGCCTTTTGGTTCCCTAGCTTGTTCGGACTGTTGATAATGATGACCCTGCACTGGCATATTAATTTGTCCTTCTGTATATTTGTGAGTCTCCTCCAGTGCTTGAGTTAATTCTTCGTCCGTGATCTCTTTAGTCCCTTGAGTGGTGGATGTAGGAAGTACATGTACTCTCTTTGTTTTTGATACTTCCTCTTCTACTTGTTGGACTTCTCGAGGTCATTTTATGCCTCTCATTGTGCCTCTCATTCGGGGTTGAGAGCTTGTTTCTGCTTCTTCTACTTGTTTGCTTCCTTTCTTCTGTTTCGGTACAGTAGCTGCTTTGACAAATTGAGCCAACTCCATTGAAGATGGCATCCCCTGTAAGTACTCGCGCATGCCTAATGCGTGGTAAATCATAATTGTTAGGGCAGTAGTTCCGTTGAGGAACTTCTTATTATCCCATTTCTTCTTTGCCTCAAATAATCTTTCTTGCACATAGGGTGTGAGGTTAACCTGATTGCCTATCTGTTTTATGGCATGAGACAATAATTGCACAATGATTTTTTGAGGGGCCGTGTATCTATTCATGCTCGGGAAGCAGAAGTGTTGGTGAATCAATCTGACTTCTTCTTCGATGTCCACCCTATTGATGTCAACGAAAGTTCTTGTTTTTGCTCCACGACTCTCTTCCTTGACCGTGTTGACACCATCCTTTTCCCATCCAAATGCTTCTTTGATTAAGTCGTGGGAAAATTGAATGACCACCCATTTTCCATTCTTATCCATCACATTGGCTTCTGGTACCAATGGATCATGTAGTGCTGGTCGTAGGGTGTTCATGACTTGTGTACAGCGTTGGAAATCCGGTTTATAGATAGGTAGTTCAAAATACTTACGAATTCCTGCTTTCTTCATGATGTCGATTGTGGATGGCAGTTCATGTAAAACTTTGAAGTCCTGGGACATGATCGGAAAGTGATGCTCTGTGTCCATGATCTTTATGTTGGCCAAGAAGAGATATTCCTCAACTGGCTGCGCATCTCTGAACCAATGCCCTTTTACTTTCGTAAGACATTGGGGAGGAAATTCCTGGACCTCTTCTTGGATTGTAGCTTCAGAGTCTTCAGAAGCCATCTGCACTTACAAGGAAAAGTGCATTAGCTCGAAAGGCCTTTATGAGACCATGCAGTGTATTGTTGTGATTATGGTCGCTCATCACTCCGTTCCCCATTATTGCATGAGTGAGATCTCTTACCGCCTCTTTTTATATTTTTTCCTGAAAGAAGACAATCATTAGTATAGCCGAAGCACAGTTTATGTACATAGTATGTCCATTCTTATCAGGTTAAAGCTAAGATCTAGTCTCACTTGGAGATCGTGCACCACTAGTTTGATAATGTACATCCTGTGCCGAATGCTTGGCCCTGTATTGCGGCCCTATCATGCTTACTTGAGGTGCATCAGATACTACATGAGTGCAATCAGATGCTTTATCTCCTCGATCATCCGCTCCTCGTGGTAGCTTTGGTTTCCAGATCCATTTTGAGAACACTGAGAGAGGTCGCTTGGTTTTCTCGATGCGTACAGCTGCTCTTGTTCCATTTGCTTTATCCATTGCCCGAGTGAATTTGGCATTGCTCTTCGATTTTCTCTGATGACTCTTATGTGTTGCTGACTTTTGCCTTGTCTGATGTGGTATTTCCTCCTTTGTCCTTACAGCCTGTTTAGCTGCTTGTATGATCTTTTTGGGAATCCATATCTGATGTCGCGATCTTTGAGCCTCGAGCAAGGTCTTAGGGATCCATACTTGCACTGATTCGTTTCGTCTGTAGTTCCTTGCAGCTGGTTTGGTGATGCCTGTTTCCTTCCTAAGAGTGGGTGCGGGCGTTTCTTGACTCTGTATCTGATCCTTGCGTACCCACTTATACTTGGGTGGGTCTTGATTCGAGTATCTGCTTGTTGGTTTCCAATAGTGCGATCTTTGGATGTTTCGAGCCTGCGTGGGAGAGCATGTCTCCTCAATGATTGACTTTTCCACAATTGCATTGGATAACTTCGACTCTATTGTGGACGTCGCTAGGATTGAAGTTTCCGCTTCCATGCATTTGGTTTCTGAATGGTGAGCATAGTTGATACTTTCTTCTGTCATTTTTTTAACCTCCTCTGATCTTGGCATTAACATGGTTTGGTTACATGGTTTCTCTTCAAGTAAGCTGAAAATCTCCTTATGCCCTATCGTAGCTGAAATATAACCTTGAGCTAGATGGATACACGCCTCTGTCTCAATGATCCAGTCGTGTCCTAGAATGAAATCTTCTATCAAATCGTCATCCTCACACACTAGTACTCTGTGTTCCATGGAGGAATTTCCTAGGTGGAGGGATACATTCGTGGTTCCAATACATTCTATGGTGTGACCTCCAATTCCTATTAATTGGGCTTTTGTGGGATTCAATTCTAATTGTAGCTCGTCTGCTATTCTCTTCCGCATGCAGCTAAGGCCTGCTCCTGAGTCTATCAATGCATCTATCAATTTGTACTCTGCCTTGCCAATCCCTAGGTTTAGGTAAGGTTGCATTTTACACATACCCGTTGTACCATGATTTTTGACCTGATAGTTTGCCATAGGGATGGGTTCTTCTCCTTGGGGATAACGTTCATCTCTTTGCCTGATCCACTCTTTCCGTTTCCTAATGCGTTCTAGTGCTTCCTGTCGAGCTTCCTTTCTGATTCGCTCTTCTTCCTTTTTCCTATTTTGAGCACCTACCAATCGCGCTAGCATTTGATCAGTCAAGGGCTCCATGAATCGTCTTACCCTGCATCCACTGATGTAATTGGGAAGAATGTCTCCGTCTAGTGTGGCGAGATTGACTGCACCACTAGAAGAGATTCGATTTATAATCAAGGGTCCATATCCGCGTTTTTGTAGTTTCTTTGCATGTTGTTTTAGGGTGTATACTAGGACTAGGTCGCCTTCTTTAAGTCCCTTGTCTTTTATATGTGCATCATAATATGCCTTCTGTCTCCGTTTAGCAGCATAAATGCCTGCTACAGCTTGCAGTCTAGTCTCGTGTAACTTCTCAATTTGATCTAGTTGCTGGGACAATTCATGACCGTTCCACTCATATTGCTGGGCCACTTTCAATGTAGGTACTAAGAAGTCAATTGGCAAAATTGCATTTTGCCCATACACTAAATTGAAAGGTGTGGTTCCAATGGCCGTTTTATATGCAACTCGGAATGCCCAAATTGCATGATGCAATTGTTTGTCCCAATCTGACCTCCCATTATTGACAATCTTTGTCAATACAGTACATAGTACCTTGTTGGAACTTTCAGCTTGTCCATTAGCTTGAGGATGGTATGGGGCTGATTTTTTATGAATCACTAAGAAGTCATTCATTAGCGACTCAATGACTTCGTTTAGGAAATGCGTTCCTCGATCACTCACAATCTCGATCGGTAGTCCAAAGCGTGTGAAAATATGCTCAAAGAGAAATTTTGCTGTAGTTTGAGCATCATTCTTTCTAGTGGCTTTTGCTTCTACCCACTTAGTTAAGTAGTCGGTGGCTACTATGATGTACTCCGCATGTGATCCTTTTGCCGGTGGATTGATAGGTCCTATGAAATCAATACCCCACTTGGTAAATGCTCTTGCACAAACCATGGGTCTTAAAGGCATGTCGTCTCTTCGAATGGGATATTTCGCTCTCTGGCATGTTTCGCAGCTTCTCACATATGTCTCCGCATCCATATGTAGAGTTGGCCACCACAAGCCTGCAAAGAGAATCATCTTAACAGTTCTGTCTGCTGAAAAATGTCCTCCAGCAGCTCCTGCGTGTGCCATCTCTAATATGGGAAGATATTCTCCTTCATGCACACACAATCTGAGTTGATTGTCTTTTCCTCTTCTAAACAATTGTTTTCCCATGATCACATAATCCTTGCTCATTTCTTCTAGGGATCGCTTTCTTGCTAAACTAGCTCCTATTTCGTGCTCTTCCATTTTGAGGAATTGTACTAATGTTTTACTCCAATTAGGCGCTATGGTCGAAAAAGGTAAGGACATGTGATCCTCTGGGATAGTCTCTTTGCATTCTGCACAATTAATTACATAATCGTGAACGTCTTTTGGCATGTCAGGCCAATATACACCTAACCTTTTTAATTCTCGAATTGTTCCATGCAACCCTTGATGGGTTCTCCACTTGTTTACGTGTGCTTACTGAATTAGTTGCTTCTGTTCATCCTCCTCGACACATCTTAATAAGACACCGTTGGGTTCCTTATAATACATGCTTCCAGCAACAATGTGTAAATTTCTTGTTTGAAGAATCTCTTTTTTGCTATCCTTATTTATTAAGTGTTGAGGGCCATGGGTGAGTATAGGAATTAGTCGTTCCGCCCACTTTGGACATACTTCAAGATTAAACAAATACGTATCTGGTAAATCATCCGATACTCCGCTAGGTGGTTCTCCATGCGTTAGCCTTGAAAGGTGATCTGCTCTTACATGTGTGTTTTCTTTTTTGACTATTACCTCAAAGTCGAACTCCATTAATAGTAAGAACCATCGTACCAACCTTCCCGTGTTGCAAGGCTTATTGACTAAATACAACAAAGCCTGATGGTCTATGAAGAACTTGAATTTGTTGGCTAAGAGGTAGTGTCTAAACTTCTTCACTGCATAAACCATTCCTAAGCCTTCTCTTTCAGTAGTCGTATAATTTCTTTCTGCTTGGTTTAATTGTCTACTCGCATAAGCGATTGGATGGTCAAGCTTCCCTTCGTCAGCCGGTTGAGCTAGGATACATCCAATGGCATAGTTCGAAGCATCAACATGAATATGAAAAGGCTTGCTCCAGTTGGGTGATTTCAGAATTGGGGTTGTACTCAGCCGCTTCTTAAGCTCGTTGAAGGCCTTCTCACACTCGTCTGTCCAAGTGAACTGAGTCAATAGATCATATAAAGGCTTAGCTATTATGGCATACATGTGAATAAACCTACGTTAATATCCACAGTGTCCCATAAAGGCTTGTACTTCCTTTGCATTCTTGGGTCTTGGTAGCTCTAAGATAACTTTAATCTTTTCTTCGTCCGTGGATATTCCATTCCTTGAAACGATGTGTCCTAGTATTTTTCCTTGTCGCACCATGAAGACACATTTCTCAGGGTTCAGGCAAACTCTGTACTGTCTACATTTATTGAATATTTTTCTCAGTTCCGGTATATGGTCTGGTCGTTGATTTGAGTATGTACAAAGGTCATCTACGTATACTTCCATACTTTTTCTCAGAAATTCTTTGAATACATGACACATCAGTCGTTGGAAGGTGGCTGGCGCATTAGTGAGCCCAAAAGGCATTACTCTAAATGCATAGACTCCCCATTCAGTCGCGAATGCGGTTTTATGCTGGTCCTCAGTTGCAATAGCTACTTGGTTGTAACCAGAGAATCCATCCAAGAAGCTATAGACCTCCTTGCCGGCAACTCTTTCCAAAAGATGGTCTGTGATGGGTAATGGGAAACTATCACGTATAGTTGCTGCATTTACCTTTTTCAAGTTGATACACACCCTTAGTTTTCCGTTTTTCTTAGGCACTACTACTAGTGGCGATACCCATTCTGTGTGTTCAATCTCATAAATGAATCCTGCCGCTAGTAGTTTGTCAATTTCTTCCTTTATTTTTGCTGCGTAAACTTCATTATACGTATAAGGGCGTTGTTTAGAAGGTTTTGCATCTGCTGTCATAGGGATTCGATGAGCGCATATGCTGGGTTCTACACCCTTGAGGTTTTTGTACGTCCAGGCAAACACGTCTCGATATTCTCGGATGAGTCGTATGAGATCCTCTTCTTCCTCTTCCGATACATCTTTCCCAATATATGTGCACCTCTCTTCTCCGTCTTCTATCGTTACAACAATTTTCTTGGTTTGTTCCTTGTTGTCATAGGCTTCTCCATCCCGGGCCTCTCGTTTAGGCATTTGAGTGGCTATTTTTCTTTCTTCCACTTCGTATCTTTTAAAATGTTCTGGAACTTCGAAACGGTCTGGTTCCGGTTCCACTTCACTCGTGTCCTCTCTATGCTCATGTATTATTGGGATGGTTTCGATTGCTAAGACTTTTGTTGGTCTTTCTTTTGATTCTTTTTGCATAGTTTTTAAATATTGTTCCTCAGAATCAAACTCTGGTTCCATCTCTATGCTTTCGTACTCTTCTTTCCACTCTTTCTCTACAATTTCCCCTTCTTCTACTTCTTGGAGGACAACCATGTAGAGGTTCACGTCATATCCTTCTTCGTCTATACAATCGTTCATCGTCACTACTTCCTCATTCACACACACATCTAATGTGGCTAGAATTTCCATCCAACCATGTGGTTCGAAGAGTTCACCTGAAAAAATTTGAGGCATGTAATCGAGGTCTTCTATCGATCGATAGTTAGGGTGTCCTATTGGCCACATTTGTTTTTTACACTCCTCCTTCTTTGCTTCTTTGCACATCCACAACTGGGCATCCTCGTGCATCCAAGATTGATCACTTGATCCAGCACTGTGAATGGATAGGTCGTCTTCTTCTTTGTGGACTGGATTCCATTGTAATGGAGGGACATCCCGATAAGCGAATGTGTGCAAATTTATCTTGGTGGTGTTTCCTTGATGTTGTAGATATAATGAATCTTTGCCCCAATCCTGTACTACCCGCATTTGTCTCATGAAGGGTCGTCCTAATATCATCTCGTAGTTGTTTGCTTTCTCGAATTTACATATGGCTAGTGTGTGTTCAAATTCCACTCCACATGTTGTTAACTTAATTCCTTCCAATATTCCTAGGGGTCTCTCCACATGACCGTCTGCTAATTGGAGTTTCATGCGAGTGGGTCGTAAGGCTGGTTTTCCCCACTTTTCCCAAATCTCCTTTGTTGCAATTCCTACCCCTGCTCCTGTGTCTAAGATAGCTTTGGTCATGTACCCATTGTAGATGACAGGTAAACAGGTATTCCCTTCATCCCCTTCACTGAACTCTCCTACTTTATCGACTGGAACTTGTATTGTGGACTTATTTTCCAGTTCCCTTTCTTTTGATCCTCCATTCTTTGGTCGTGTTTTTAATTGGTCTGCCATTTGCTTCCATAACTGGGGTTTAAGTCGAAGCAATTCTTCCACCGTCAATTGGCATTGCACTTTGATTTTCTTTAGTTCTGTTAGGTTATGCGAACTCTCTTTTCCCTTTCCTTTTCCTTTTCCATGCACCGTGGGTGCTCGTATTATTACTGACTCTCTTTCGTACTCTCCCATATAATTAGGCAATGTTGAAATGCTTATGGTCTCCTCTCTACCTCTATCGAGTCTTGAGACCTCCTCGTAGACTTCCTCGAGGTTAGGATGGGGTTGACAGTCTTCCACATCTATTTCATCAAATGGTGGTGGATCGACACCATTCTTCTTCCATTGCTCTTCTCTGATTCTATCCCACAAGTCCTTGGGCCAATCTGCTTCTAAGTCTGGTATGGCTGATACAGGGTCATCTTGTGCTGTCTCTTGTTCACCTTGGGAATCTTCTTTTCTAAGTTCTTTATCCTTTGGTTTGATGCATTCTTCATAAGGTTCCTGTGCAATCCTTGTCTCTGGTAGGGTTGGGATAGTCTTTTCTAGGGTTGCTTGTGCTACTTCTATGAGTTTTCTGCATATGGTCAATCTTTCTTTTTCCAATTCCCCTTGAGGATAGATTTTTTCATGTTGCTCTATGTTTGGTCCCATTTTGATTCTAGCTTGGTACGCTTTTAACCACATATCCAAGTCGTCTGGCTTTGGGTCTGCTAGAATTGATCCGGGCTTCTCCCTATCTGAGCCAGGTTCGGTTAGCTCAGGAGTCTCCTTAGACTTCTCTTGTTCTTTGTGTTTATTTGATTTTTCGATTTGCTTTTTAGTGTTTGTACTCTTGTTCTTTGCCCATTTATCCTTGAGTTTCTCTCGTCTTTCCTTCCATTTCTGAGCTTTCGTGTTGCGGGAATTTTCGCATGGGTCCTCAGAATCTTCCACTATCTGAGTTGAATGGCTTATTTTCTTGTTGTTTTCTTGTTCCTCTTTCGATTGCTGTTCTTTTTGTTGTTTTGTTTGGGCTCTGGTAATAGCTTTTAGTGGCACTGTGTACTCCTTATCACTTCCAGATCCTTCTATGACCTCTATTACATTGATTGGTGCAGAATCTTGGTTTTTTACAGGGTTCTTAGGGCAATCCCTAAAAAGGTGTTCCTTTCCGCAATCACTGCAATATCCTTCCTAGATTCTAGGTGGTGGAGGGTTATATGGTCGAGGGCACTCTCTAATGAAATGGTCTCCTCCACATCTATAGCATGGTCCTCTCTGTACTGGTGGTCTACTGGGTGGTCTCATGGGTTGTTGTGTCTTAGGAGCTGTATACATTAGAGTGGAAGTCTCTGCTCCATAAGTCTGATCATAGCCTTCATACCCATAGTATGTAGTCTCATATGTCGGTTCATATTCCATCATGTAGGCTTCATACGGATAGTACTCACTTGGTAGGGTTTTGTATCCAAGGTTTGTTGATTCTATCTGGCTCATTGCCGTGGCTGGCACTATAGCTCTTTCTAGATTTTCTTCTGGTTGCGCATACTTTACTGATATTACTTGTTGAGGTTGCGACAGTTGGGGTCCTAGCACAGGTTGTGGTGGTGGGTATGGTATCTGTTCAATTGGTCTAGGTACTCCCGTCTGTGTTGGATAAGGGTTGTATCTTGGGATCTCTCTGTTCGGGTCTCTAGGTGGATATCCATACGGTCGATACTGAGGTGGTTGGAATGGGCGTGTTTGCCTATTAAATGGACAGTTCTCAGTAGTGTGATTAGTGTATTTCTGTTCTATGTGACAGTACCAAGAAGTCCCTTGTTGTTGCTGCCTGTTGTATGGATAAGCTGGTTGTGCATTGCCCCCTCCTCGAACACACAGGTGAGTGAGGTGATCTCCTCCACATAAGCTACATCTCCGTAGCATAGGCAATCTTTGAGCTGGGTGTTGATAAGCTCTTTGCCCCTGAGCCCCTAATTTCTTGGCTAATAGCTCTGCTAATTCTTCCACATGACTGGAGTTGGAAGAGATGGTACTCCTTGAATCGTCCGATTTAGTGTGGCTGGACCCGCTATTGAGGTCCTCGGCCAAGTTATCTTCCAAATCAATACACTCCTGAAGACACTCACTCAAAGTTTGTAGTCTTTTCACGTACACTAGTGTTCTTAAGGTTCCGTTAGTGAGCCCATCCAAAAATAATGAAATCATTTTTTGTTGAGTCGGTCTCTCTGTCACTGGGCATCTATCCACGTACTGGTTGAACCTTCTGGCAGCAGTCTTCACCGTTTCATTAGGATTTTGTTTGAAGCTGTGAATTAACGAAGCTGAATTGTGTTTGATTCCTCTCTTAGTGAATTCTCCTATAAATTCTTGAAAAAATTGTTCCATGTTTCCAAATTGATTGGGATCTAAGGGTTGGAACCAGGTCAGAGCTGTTCCTATGAGGGTGAGTCCAAACGCCTCATACTGTACAAAGAAGTCGTCCACTTGTTCCGCTCTTAGGACTTGTTTGAATTCTGCAATGTGATCATAGGGTTCTCCTTATCCATCATAAGGGTTTCGTACACACTTTGCCACTTGAATAGGCCTCAACCTTCTAATCGGTTCAGGTGGTCTGGGCATCACAGGAAAAATAGGGACAGCTGGCCGTATTGGTGGCATTCCAGGCTGTCTTCCTATCGGTGGTTGTGGTCTTACCGATGGTCTGTACTGATTTCCTATCCCTGGTTGGGTCTGATAATGTGCTTGTATTCCTGGCGTGGCAAATTGTACGTGAGCATGTTTAGGTACGCTCTTATGGCTGGTCTATCCTGATGCAGTATTTTCTGTTTCTTCTTGATTCCCAAATGGATTTTGTGAGGTTGTTGCCTGCTCTCTCTGAGGAAACACAGGTGTACCCATATATCTTAATCGAGACCTGTCTAAGACACTCACAGGCCAATACCTCCTTTGATCTTTATCTAGGTATGTGAGTCTAGTCTCGTCATCCGGGTCTTTCAGCTCATAGAATGTCATGGGGTTTTCTTCTCTCCCTGGAACAGGTGAATCGGTTTGCAACAATAAGTTTGATCCGTGAATCATATAGACTTCTAACAAATAGTCGTCTTGAGGTATCAAGTCACCTCTCAAGACACGTGACACTCGGGATCTGCCTCTAGGGGTGGTCACAAACTCTTCTGGTTGTGTCCTTCCTAGGTTTTCAGGGTCTAAGAGTTCCCCTCTTTCATTGATCCTTTCCGGGAATTCGGTTACAATGTAGATTTGGCCAACTTTGTCAATATATGCACCTCCTTCGTATTTGACAGCTGGTCGGGGTACAATTGTGGCATTCTGGGAAGTTACCATCCTGGCCACAGACCTATTTAAGCCATCCAGATAGATTGGAATCTCCTGGGCGTTGGTGGACACATACTGCAAGGAAGTACGGTAGTCCCCCTCCACAGTAGTCATGAAGCTTCTCGTGGGTGTGGCACCTTGCATGTCTTCTGAAGCCATGAGTACTTCTTCCTCAGACTCACTAGAGGTTTCAGCGTAGGTAGAGTGATGGCTAGCTTTGGCTGCACTTCCCACTGAAGATATGACACTCTTTCGACTACTTAGAACTCTTCCTGACCTCAAGTTCATTCACTCTCCTAAGCCTCTCTTTATGCTTTTTAGATTCCCCTTGGGTAGCTCTCCCAATGACTCAATTTGTCTGCCAAAAGAAGGGGTTAATCTGGGCGATACCACTTCCTGACGATATTGCTCTCGGTGATACTGCACTGACCGCGATACGATACCAGAGGTCTATGCGATACGATACCAGAGGTCTATGCGATACGATACCAGACACCCAGACGATACGATATCAATCTGGTGTCGCGATACTATCCCGGAAAACAAACGATACGACACCTCAGCTATGCACGATACGCTACCTGAAAATCTCGGCGATACGATACTAATGACAGTGTCGCGATACTGTCCTGAAGAACAAACGATACGATACCACAGTGGTGTCGCGATTTCAGAATTCTCAAGACACGATACGATCTCACAAGGGACACGATACGATACCAGAGACCACAGGCGATACGATCTCACCGCGATAAGCGCGATCGCGATACCAACCTTGGCGACACGATACCACTACGGTGTCGCGATACCAAGATAAGTAACCAACGATACGATACTTGGGGAGGGTACGATTGCGATACCAAAATAGTGTCGCGATACCAATGTATCAAGCGATACGATACCACCCGGTAAAGTGAGGTCGCGACACTAAAAACTTAGGCGATACGACACCACACTGGTGTCGCGATACCAAGTTTTAGTACCAGACGATACGATACCAGGGACCGGATACGATCGCGATACCAACTCAGTGTCGCGATACCGAAATAGTGTCGCGATCCCAAGGCTGGTATCCAACGATACGACACCTCTGGCAAGTGTCGCGATACAAGGGAATTTTGGTATCACGATACCAAAACTCAACCGATCGCGATACTCAAGCCAAAAGGTCTCCAAACTTGAAAATTTTTATAACCCCTTGCACCTCTCACCCTTCTCCTCACTCCTAGGCCTCTGTTTCTCACCAAAAATGCAAACCTTCAGAAATTTTCCCCCTTGCGATACTGCGAATACCTTTTAATCATTTGTTTGTGCATGTTTGATGAGTTTTAGCTATTAAATCTTAATGGGGACTCACCTTTGGTCTATCTAGTCTGCTTCTTGAACTTCTGCACAAGCTTTGAGGCTCTATTTTGCACGATACCAACCCGACGATACCAGTCGCTGCTCGCCACGATACTGAAACACTGAGAAGTGTCGTTTGAACTAAAATTTTTTGGTTTTTATAGTTTTTGGACTGAACTTGAAATTTTGCTAAATTTCGGTGAATTTTTTGGGGATTTTGGTCTACTCCTACTCCTCTTCTCCTCACTTCTCCTCTCCTTCTAACCTAACCCTAACTCCTCCTTCTCTTCCCTCCTCCTAAACCTAAACCTAAAACTTATCACACACACCTCGAAGATGAAAAGTGACAAGTGCTGAACTGATGGACTACTTGCCAAAGGATGAATTTGCGTCTACAAGTACCATTCGATCACACTCGGTCTATAACCATCACGAAGGCACCTCGGTTGAGTGATTCCCCGGCAACGGCGCCAAAAACGTGTGTACTTGAGCCACGAAGACTCAAGGACTTGTGTCAATGAGACTATACCTCGATTGCCACACAAGTGCATATAGTGGGATCTTTATCACACATTTAAATGTCAATCCTAAGGAATAACTTACCAAGTGTATGAAGACGTGTGCACACGTGATGGAAAATGAAGTGGTTAAGCTAATCATGCATGAGAAAAGACTACTACCTCTCACACCTACTGAAATATTGAAAGTGTTGCAGCAAGCCTCTTTTCAGCAGTTTTGGTATTTTGAGGTTTTCTCCCAGCCCAGAACTCCAAATATAGGCAATAGGGTACTCGTTTCGAAGCTCTCGACGAGACGCATCCAAAAGTGGTGGTTTCACTCAATTCTGACCACTCTGCTTCAAGTTATGGCAGAAACAGTGAATGACGGGAATCACAAATACCCGCACCACAGCTTCTCCTAGCTTACGCACGCACTACAACAGCTCAAAACAAAGGGGAAGGGGTAGACAACAGTCCTACACATGCATTTCAAGCATCACACACACATACAAGAGCAAAATGAAGATCAAAATCAGCAGGAAAGAGGCAAACTTGAAAATTCAGAAGTGCTCCTTCTTCACCATGACAAAAAGTCCTTTACAAAGAGTCACTTTTGACTTATATACTAGTGCCCTAAGTTTGGTCTTTTCACACAAGAGACCGGCACTTTATTCACTAAAAGACTAATTTCCTACTATTGTACATGGGTAAATCACTAATCTTCTGTGGGGATGCATCTAGAGGACTCCTCTAGTGCATTTACAACGGAAAATTTATACAAGCGTGGTTATGATACAAAAGTTGTGTGTCCAAATCGGAAAAATTTTGGGGCCCGTCTTTTTCTCTGCTTTGTGCGCTCTTTAGCTCTGCAACATACCACCTTGGCGATACCAACTTCCACGATACGATACTGCTCTCTTAAACGATACGATACTGAAAGTGGTCACAATACGATATCTCTAATTTGCACGATACGATACCAACCTCACGATACGATACCACTAGGTGGGCGATACGATACTTATGCAAGTGGCGATATGATACCACAAGGTGCACGATACGATACCAGAATCTCAGGCGATACGATACCACTTGGTCAACGATACGATACTGTGACCGTCGCGATACGATACCACTGAGGCAACTGCGATCGCGATACCAACACTTGACGATACGATACCACAAGGTGCACGATATGATACCAGAATCTCAGGCGATACGATACCACTTGGTCAACGATACGATACTGTGACCGTCGCGATACGATACCACTGAGGCAACTGCGATCACGATACCAACACTTGACGATACGATACCAAAATGGTATCGCGATACCTCAAGTGGGCGTGCGCGATACGATACCTCGGCAAGTATCCGATACTCGGGAATTCTGATATCGCGATACCAAAACTCAACCGGACACGATACTTGGAGATTTTTAAGCCCAAATTCAAAATTTTTTGCAAATATGTGTACCTTATTTCCTCCTTGTCACTTCTATCAGCCTGTAGATGCAAAATCTAGCTCCAAAGTCACGCTACCACCGTCGCGATACCAAACGCAGGTCGCTTCAGCCCGCACGATACTGAATCAAATTTTTGGAGTTTTGAGAGGTTTTTCAAGAATGTTTCTTCAGCGTTTCTGCTCTGAACAGCCTCCACACTTGTTCCTCATAGCCGCAAGTGAAAAACGAGGTGAAGATATAGGCGAAAATGGAGAAAATCAGAGAATATGAAGAGGGAAGAAGATGATGATGATGATGAAGGTGAAGATGAAGAAGAAGAAAAAACTCAGAAACTAAACTGAAAATGGTGATTTTTTACCTTCCAGCGTCTCTTTTCTACGTCTTACCGTCACACGCTTGTCCTCCAAGCTCTCTCCCCGGCAACGGCGCCAAAATTTGGTGTCACTCTAGCACAATGGTGAGTACCAACGTGAGGAGATACACCTCATAAATGTCAATCCGTGGAGACAAGAGGACCGGTATGAAGACCGTGAGCAAGTGATGGCACAAGTACGTGAGTGAAAGTACACAAGCATACACACACATACACATACACGCGCACAAGGTAAGAGCAAAGAGTGGAACAATGGAAGATCTTCGATTGCAAATGAACTCTCTTACAAAGCTGAAATCTACCACCAGCTGACTTCAAAAATGAGCTCTCCAGCCCTTTTTATAGTTTTTTGAGTGGTTTTGGCCCTATCCAGACCTAGTGTCCGGCCTAGTTAAAAAATAGGTTCTAGGGCTTATTTGCGGGCTCAAACGGAGTCTAAAAATTATGAAAATTGGTAGGATGGTAGTTCTAATACTCCTCAAGCTCGAGGATTCCTAGGCTTGAACAAAATGGAGTTACAAAAATGGAAAATGGTATTTGCAATGATTTTTAGTGATGAAAATCACTATTTTTATAGGGATTTCTTCTGAAAATTTGACAGGTGCTTCTTGGAGCTCCCTACTTGCTCCTTGTTCTTGTGTGTCCACTTCCTTGATGCACTTCCATGCTTTGTCCTTGACCTTGAGCTTCAACAGGCTGTTTCTTTGAACTCCATGTTAATGTCTTGTTTCTTGCTATTACTACATATCCACTTGTGGATCTTCTGTCATCTTTGCTTCTAGCCCAATCTGCATCACTAAAGACTTTAAGAGTTAGATCAGCATCATGACTATAAAATATTCCTTCATTCATGGTACCTTTCAAATACCTAAGCACTCTTTTTGCTGCATGCATATGAGGTACTCTAGGTTCATGCATAAACTGTGACAATACTCCCACTGCATAGCATATATCAGGTGTAGTTTTTGTTGCATAAATCAAAGTTCCTACCATGGATCTATATCCATTCATATCATGCAACTCATCACCTTCCTTTGCACTCAACTTTACATTACATTCCATTGGAGTAGAAACAAATTTACATTCCTGCATAACAAACCTTTTCAGCATATCACATATATACTTTCTCTGTATCAACCACATACCTTCATCGCCATACACAATTTCAATCCCAAGAAAGTATCTAAGCAAACCAAGATCTGAAATTTCAAATTCCTTTCCCAAATTACCTTTTATATCATCAATTGCTTTTGCATCATTCCCTGTAATCAACAAGTCATCCACATAAATGCATACATAGACACACATATCATCTACATGTTTTACATAAAGTGAAGGATTAGCATGACTCGCTGTGTATCCTTGCAGCATAAGATACTTTACCAACCTTGCATTCCATGCCCTTGGTGTCTGTTTAAGACCATACAATGCCTTCTTTAACCTGCATACATGATTAGGATATTTTGCATCCACATAACCATCTGGTTGTGACATATACACTTCTTCATTTAACTCACCATTAAGAAAGGCATTCTTTATATCAAGTTGATATATATTCCACCTTTTACTTGTAGCTAAAGCCAACAAAGTTCTCATTGTTGCCATGTTTACTACTGGACTAAATGTTTCCTCATAGTCCAATCCTTGAGTTTGATTATATCCTTTTGCTACAAGTCTAGCCTTATATCTTGAAACACTACCATCACTATTTCTTTTAATCTTAAAAATCCACTTGCAACCAATTACATTTTGTTTTGGTGTCTTTGGAACTAAATTCCAAGTCTTGTTATCTTGTAGTGCTTCCATTTCTTCTCTCATTGCTTTCTCCCACTTTTCATCTCCTTTTGCCTCATCATAACATGTGGGTTCATTTTCCTGCTCAACTTTTGTCATAAAAGCATAATGAGTATTCATGAAAGATTCATAAGTATACCTTTGAGGTTGCTTGCTTACTCTTGAAGTTCTTCTTACATCCAATGTAGATGCTCTTCCTTTCTTATTAGGAACCTTTGATGATTCTCCATACTCACATACATCACTAATTTCCTCTCCTTCATCATTCACTTCAACAAGTTTGAGTTTACCTTTACTTTTAACACTTGGAGGTGACTCTTGCCTTAATCTTCCACTGAAAGGTAGCTCTCTTTCTTCATCCAAACCACTTTTTTCATCACTTAAACTTCTTGTGGGCTGAGGTAAGCACTCATCTCCTTCACCTGTATCTTCTTCATCTCCATTTATGACCTGCAAACTTTTCTTATCTACATACCATGAAAGTGATTCATCAAAATTTACATCTCTTGAAACAACCACCTTATTTGTACGAGGATTATAACATCTATATCCTCTTTGAGTATCTGCATAACCAATAAATATACACTTTTCTGATTTCACATCAAGTTTTGATCTCACTTCCCTAGGTACATGTACATAACATACACAACCAAATACTTTCAAATGACTTACACTTGGTTTCCTTCCATGCCATACCTCATATGGTGTCAAATGATAAACTCCAGCAGTAGGTACTCTATTCATAATGTACACACTTGTGCTAACAGCTTCAGCCCAAAAAGAATTAGGCAAACACATATCATTTAGCATGCTTCTAGATGCTTCTGCTATGATTCTGTTTCTTCTCTCTACGACTCCATTTTGTTGTGGAGTATACCTGCATGTAACTTCTCTTTTGATACCTTCATCATACAAAAAATCAGTAAAAGCTTGAGAGAAATACTCTCCCCCTCCATCGGATCTTAGCTTCTTAACATATCTTCTTGTTTGCTTCTCGAAAAATGATTTAAAATTTTTGAAACAATCAAAGACTTCACTCTTATGTTTAATGAAATACACAAATGTGATTCTACTATGATCATCAATGAATGATTCATAGTACTTATTACCAGCCAAGGATGCCTCTTTAGTAGGACCCCATACGTCCGTGTGTATAAGATCTAGCAATCCACTGCTTACATAGTTTGAATGCTTGAAAGGATGTCTACTTACCCATTTGACATGCTTCACAAAGATGCACCATATGTTGCTTAGTAAGATCACGTAATCCTTCAACAATCCTCTTCTTTGATAGCTCCTTTAACCTGTGTACATTCATGTGTCCAATCCTTTTGTGCCATAGATCAAGCTCTGCTATTCGATGTATACCATAAGAGAAATAGTTTGTATGATTTGGGTTTACCTTGAATGTAAACAATCTACCTTGTTTTTTACCTCTAGCAATTAGCCTCCTTTGCTTTGGATCCTCAATGAAGCAACCTGCATGATTAAATCTTATTTGCAAACCTTTTTCTACCATTTGACCAACTGACATCAAATTCTTAGTGATTGTTGGCACATAAAGTACATCCTTCAAGCAATTTGTCTAGCTCTTATCCTGCATAACAACATCTCCAACCTGCATAATCTTATGTGTTGTATCATCTCCTGTTTCAACATGACCTTTACATGAAGGATTATGCATATTAGAAAACCATGAAGCATCATGTGACATATGGTTAGAGCAACCACTATCTACATACCATACATCACTATTGCAATTCATCTTAGTTTCTACATTCATCATAAGAAGAGAATCATAATCATCACTTTTACCTTCAACCGCATAATTTCCTTGTTGTTTACCTCTTCTTGAATAGCCTCCTCTTCGATTACCACCTTGATTATTTTCATTTTGATAACAATCTTTGGCATAGTGTCCATACCTTCCACATATATAGCAATTGTTGTTATCTTCACTCCTTTGTCTTTGATTGTAGTTGTAGTTGCCTCTCGTACCTCTCACGCTTGATCTTCCTCTTCCTCTTGTGTTAAAGAAGCCACTTGAAGTCCCTTGATCATCGCTCCTTCTTCCTCAACCTCTATTTGAACCTCTTCTTCCTCTATTTCCACCTCTTGATGATCCTACATAAAGAGCTTGTCCTTGAGATCCTTTTTGATTTGAAGTAGAGCCATTTAGATTCATCTCCTCCGTGACCATAAGAGCAACAAGCTGATCAAAGTCTCGTAATTCTCCTCTAACATAAACTGAAGTAATGAATGGTTTCCATCTCTCATCATCCTTGAGGCCATTGAGAGTATGTGCAACCAAGTCATCGTCCTCCACATGAGCTTGAATTGATCCTAGTTGATCTGCAATCTCTTTAACCTTCAACAAGTAATCATTGACCGATGTCCTTGTATCTTTCTTTATGTTATTCAACTCATTTTTTAATTGAATCTTCCTTGCTCTTGTACCTGTAGCATACAACCTTTCCAATGCAAGCCAAACATCTCTACTTGTGTCTAGATCTTGTATGTGTCCTACCATTGAATCTTGAATATTTTGTGATAAAATGAATATAACCCTTTTGTCTCTTTCATTCAAAAGTCTAAACTCCCTCAATTGATGCTGATTTGGATCCTCTGGTAATATAGGTTTGATATCCGTTCCATCAATCAAACCATACAAGCCTCTACCTTGCAAGTATGCTGTGATTCTAAATCGCCATGCTTGATAGTTGTTCTTATCAAGCTTCTCTATTTGTGCATGTTGATTGCCCATTGTGTAAATACTAAAATTCCTCCTTTAACCCTCCTTTTGTATATGTGTGATAAGAATAAGTATGAGATTTACCTTTGTTACAAATTTTATGCACCTTTCTTTGCTTGGATGTTGCTTGAGATGCTTCCTTGCTATCTCCTTCTACCTTTGTGTAGTGTCGATGATGAACCTCTTCTCCAATAGCTTAAAATTCTTCATCAAGGTATTATGACCTTCTGCAAGCTTCAATTCCTTGCTCTGATACCAATGTTGGAATTTATTGACCTCCAAAATATAGCAAGAAGTAGGTGGAACCCCCTAGGAACAAGTTGACCTTCTCACAAACTTCATCACAGAAAACCAGTCATGCTTGGAGAGCTTACTATTCTCTACTGGATTAGAATTTTCTAAAACTGTTTTAACCACATATACTAGAGACCAAGATGTTTCCAATGAGCCAAAGAACACTCAATTTGGATAAATACACAAGGATATATGACCTCTGCAAATTTGAGGTTTAATGGAGACCTTCAGTAGGGGTGAAACCAGAGAACATACACTACTTGCAGAGAGTACTGCTCTTAGCTCACAAATCCAATGATTATGACAATTTACAAGAAGAAAGTAGACAGTAAGAGCTTTCAGTTGAGCTATTAAACATGTACTTTGAATATATAACGAGGGAGATACAAGCTCTGCAATCTCTCCATAAAAAACTACAGCAGCATAGAGATACACATATGCCTCTCTTGGACTTCCCACAAGATCACGACTTTTCTTCTCTTTTTATAGCATGGGAAACTAATCTAAAACCTTCGTAATACATCTAAATTCGTGGTGGACACTTGGATGGAGGTATTACATGACTCAAGTGCTCGAATAAGCAAAGTATTGATGAACTTTGAGAACTAGCCACATCGACCTTCCACTAGGACACCACTGCAGCTCCCTTGTGACTTACTAATTTGACTCACCATGTTCTAGAACTCACGTGGTATTTTGGCTATATTTTATGAATAATATGAGCCTTCTTGAAGAATTTGAAGACTTCCCAAAGGTATTTACATAATTTGAAACTTGTACCCTACATAAAACAAATGTTCGCAACAGAACACACTAGGAGCTTGAGGCCAACTCAGCTGGTTAAGTCCATGAAGAATTACTTCGATCGCAGTGGAGACCCCTATGATCATGTGGCCGAGTTTAGGCAAGTCTTGAGAGCCGAACAAGTTGAGGACCTATTCACGCAATATAATTCCTTTGGTCTAACCCTTAACACCACCCTTACATGGTTTCAATCACTAAACGAGAGACAGTTCAAGAATATAGGTCAACTTCTAGAGGCTTTCATTATCGAATTCTCTAAGAGTGGCATAAGGCATAATACATCCTCACTAACTCACAGCTCCAAGCAGACACCCCAAGAGACGGTCAGACTTGTAGGAAGAAGGTTTAGGCAATACTTGGAGAGATGTCCTGTTCCTGAGTTACCCACACCCGCCAAACAAGTGGCCTTATTCTTGGATGGACTTCTAAGTACCAAATTGAGATCATATGTGTACTTGAAGGATCCTAGGACCATAGAAGAGTGTGTACGCATGTGCATAGACATTGAGGATAATCTAGGAGAGGAATTAGAACTTTCAAAAATCTACAAGGATTCAGATAGCTCTAGTAGCTTCACTTCCGGTCAATCCACATCTATCGAGGAACTTGCAAAGAAGGTAGCTCAAAAACTAGGTGTCTCTAGCCAACAAATTCCAAGATTTGCACCAGTGAAGCGATGCTTTACCTGTGGAGGTGACCATATGGCAAACCTATTGTTGGAGCAAGTATATGACAAGCCTAAGTATTGGCTTGAGACCCACAAAGTCATAGAAGAAGCCTTAAAATGAAGACAATGTAAAGTTCACTTGTGAACTACCTCTTGTAACTTTTGAAGACTTTACTTAATGTAAAAGTGAAAGAATCTTAATTGGTTGAGTCCACTTGATCAAAAAGGGAAAGAGGAGCCACAAATTCATGATTTGTGGTAGATAGAGAATCAAATCAATCACTGATTGATTGGAGAGTGATTGAGGGAAGTTAGCCTCCCAAGATTAACTATAAATACATGGTAGTCTTAGTCGTGGTCATGTGAAGACCTCCAAGAGCTGAGCTTTATGCCATATCAAGGTGTGATTACAAGGAACACATATGTATCAGTAAGTGCATTGTATTTTACAATCAATATACTTTCATTTTCATGATCATTCAAGTTCATATTTCCATGTTCTTGTGAAGTGTACTACTCACTGCCATATCTCTCAATTTTCTCAGTCAGATTGCAGAGATGGTTTCTCTGAGCTTGGTGCATCATTTTTAGTGATTTAACTTGGTGAAGTTAGCTCTATAAGTCTACTAAATTCTCACCAATTTTCACTTCATTTGAGTGTTGTAACATTCAGTTATGTTCAGTTGAAGTCAACCCTGTCTGTTCATTTTCACTTCTCTGTCAGGTACCCAACTTTTTTACTCATCTTGTCAGAGCCGTTTCTCAGTGTGTACTTACCCAAATTCAATGATTTAAAGCTTTTTGGATTTCGCATACTGTCTAGTATAAGTATACAAAGTGTCATAATCATTGAATTCTTAAATCTGGAGTTATGTTCATTTGTCTGCTCAGTGGTCTCATTACTGTAGCAGCCCATGAAAATCAGGATGATGTCATCACTTGCTAAACATCATTCTCAGTGTATGGTTCATTATTTTTTATGAGATTACTCTTGAAAGTTAGCTCTTTTAGTTAACTAGACTTCCTCAAAAGGAATTAAGCTAATTACTGTTGTGCTTAGAGAATTATGCAAAACACTCGACAGGTGTATGAAACAGAATAGCAAGTTCTTCACCTCTGAGCTAACTCCAACTTATCTGTTTTGATCTATCTTTTTGAGAGTGATCTTCCAAGGTACATAGGGTGTCTAATACATCCATTGGAAAGCTAAAAGGCCCACCATATACTCCTAGAGTTCATTTGGCTGGTGTAGATCAAGGATTTTGCAACACCTCTTCATCTTGAAGCACATACCTATCCATCTCTTCACACCTATGTCCCATTATGGTTCAATCCCAACTGAATCCTAGTAGTCTGTACTGCACCATAGAACAAAGATACACTAATCACACCACACAAGATTGCCCATACAACAAACAAGCGGTTAGGCAAACCTACCCTCAGCCCTATCCACAACAGGGAAGATACCAGAACCAGTACCCACCACAACAATATGGCAGACCTCAGCAACCCTATCAACAACCCTACCAAACCCAGCAAAGGCCTCAGCCTATGTTAGCTCAGCAACCTCCTACCCCAACCAATGTGATTCCAATAAAGTACCCAGCTATAGAAGAAAATCTGAATAGAGCTATAACTCCATTACTCTTAGAGAGTGACCTGAGTGATCATAGTTTTGACTTGACCCATATTGATAGCCCCCATGCATACTACATGCAATCACCTGAACATAATGAGTCCTACTATTGTGAAAAACTGAGTGATCCTAGTTGGGATCCAAAATATGCAAATGTCATGTATGAAAACCCCAACCCTAGACCTCAACCTAGGCAGGTACGACCCCCATTCCCTAGAGGACCATGCTATAGATGTCAGAGAGATCACCTCATTCGTGATTTCCCAATGCCTGCCCCTACACAAACCCAATTGGTGACAATTCAAGGCCTTTGTCAAGAATGCAAAAAGGAGCATCTCTTACAAGATTGCCCAAAGAACCCCAATAATATGCCAAAAATCACTCCTATTAATGTTATTGGGTTAGTAGTAGACTCTACAGGAAGTGTAACTTCCATTGCACCTGTGCAAGTGGTCACCAGAGCTCAGGCTTTGCAATCGAACCAAGGTTTAGGCCTAGAAAAAAATGCCGAAGTTAGTGAAACTGAGAGCATAACCAAGAAACAGACGAGAGCCTGGAAAGATAGTCGGGAAAGGATGAAAAGACAATGGTCTAAGAAGATGAGTGAATTAGAAGAGAGCATAAGAGAAACAAAAGCCAAAATTATTGAACTTACCTCTCAAACACACTCTCACATACCACCACCACCTTTATCCCTACTACCTTCCAAACTACCGCATACAACTCCACCACCCCCTAGAGTAGGATCAGTCTTAGCTGACCCCACTCTTGAAGACATAGACATGATGCTTAAGGCATATCAGGCCAGAATCCAAGAAGGGCCAAATGTTACAGATCATGCCAAATGCTACCCTAGGGCTGATCTAGAGATAGAGAGAACCAAGCTTTGTGCTAAAATGGTAGCGTTGGCTCAGACCATGTTTGAAGCCAGTGGCCTCTTCAACTACTCTTGCTCAGCTAAGTTACAGTTGCACTTTGATGGGGCGCTCTCTCGACACTTGCTAGGAAACAAGTGATCTCAAAATGGCTTATTTCTTTGGATTTTAAGCCTCTGAAATGCACAAAGGCTGAAAGATGTTGAAAGGTAAAGAACAAGATACTTGGGATTTGAACCTACCTACCTATCCTTACTCTCTTCCTTTCTACTACCTACTCTAAGTTTTCTCATTAGCTCACTTCTCTAAACTAACAAGTCACTACACACACTCCAAGAAAGGAGAAGTAGCAAGTGCAAATAAGTGTGACTTGCCAAAGAATAGACTATACCTCAATCTCCTACAAATGCATAAAGTGGGGATTCACGCTTTAATTATCAATCCAAGAAGTATCATAACCTAGCCGAGTGTATGAGGACATGCATTCAAATGATGGTCAATGCAAATGTGAACTAACAAAGGTGCAAACAAGTGTAAACTATCACATTCAAAGCTTCCATAGTCAGATATGGTGTCACGACACCTTGAGCAGCAGCCAATAGTAAATTGAGCTTTTCTCTCATCTCTGAATTGGAATGTAGCAAATAGCACGTTCATTTCGAAGCTCTCAAGAAGGCACATCCAATGGTGGTATTTTCACTCGATTCTCACACTTTTGATTCAAGATAGGAGCAAAATACTAAGCCATGGGAATGACCTACCTACGCTTCAGCACTTCCTACACTTCGCACACACATTACCAACAACAAACAATCACTACCATGGATAGACAACACTTCAAAGTACTCTTTTCAAGCCACATACATGCATGCAAGCTCACAAGGAAGAAGATACAGAGAGCAAAAGACACAAATTCGAAATTTTGTGCTCTTGATTCTCACAATGGCCAAAAGTCCTTACAAAGAGTCACAAAATAACTTATATATATGTGCCCTAAAAATGGTCCTTTCACACGAGAGACCGGCACTTTATTGACTAAAAGACTAATTCCCTACTGGTTTACAAGGGTAATGATACAGACATCTGTGGATATGCATCTAGAAGACTCCTCTAGTGCATTCACATCGGAAAATATATTACAAAGTGATTATGTTACAAAAATAAAGTGTCCAAATCGGAAAAATTTTGGGGCCCTTCTGCATCTCTACTCTTCTTTGTTCTGGAACAAAGAGTTAGAAAGGCACATGCAAACGATACACGCAGAAGTGACCCAAGACCAAGAAGATCTAGGAGGATGCGGAATTCAGTGCAACGATTAATATATGAGAGTTATATGGCTCGTCATTGTGCCTACATGACTGTTGGGTTGTAGGGTATGCACACATCCTCAATTGTGCATAAGAACCCTCCCTAGACCATGGGAAATAACCTTTTTTGTATATACTTGAGTGTCACATGTGAACACTCTCCAAAAATCACTTTTTGATATTTCCTTAGATCATAGTGTAGGTGACCCATGGATATTTCACCTTTTTTTGCTCTTCCAAGGAAATCCCATGTAGAAATTCCCATGCTTGCATCTTCTTGGGATTTGCTGGTTGCAAGAAGAGATTTTAGAATATACTAGAAGATATGTTAGTTAGAGAGAATCACCTTTTTGACTTTTCAAAAGAGCACATGGGGAATAGAGCTTAGCTTATAAATAGAAGCTCATTTTTGTAAGAAGAGGAGCTTTTGATCGACGTGCTCTCACGTAATATCTCTTATCAATGGAAGAAGGCTCTCATTTACTCCAAGAAGACTATTTACATTTACATGTATTGTGTCTTTGTGAGTGTGTGAGAGTGGTGGGTGTGCCTATGCATGTCTCTCCTTTGCGTGAGTAGAGTAGTTGCATTTGCTTGTATTTTCCTCATGGACTCGGATCCTTCACTCCCTATTCTCCTTGTTTCCAAGCATGTGGCATAGCATGAGGCTGATGCCAATGGCTTGAACATGTGGGAGGTAGGGGTGGATGAGAGGAGAGTCACTCTTGAGCTTTCCTTCTTGCTTCCATGCAAGGTGGTGAGGGTTCTTGGTCGTTCCTCGCTACAACCTCAACACTTTTTGGCACCGTTGTCGATTATGGTCAGCCTTTCATCACTTGGAGAGCTCAAGAACATGTGGTAAAGTATTGTGTTGCAATTTTTTTTGCTCAATTACGTAGGGTTTGAGTTCTTGCATGACACTTTCACCCTTCCTTTGGACCATTTGCTCCCAATTTTCTTGTTTTTAGTAGAATAGTTTCAATTCAGATTGGTTGATGCACAAAAACATCCCCTTAAACCCCTTCCCTCTCACTCTCCCACATATACACACCTCCTCACACACATCATAAGCATCACTATCCACCTCTGTCACCACTGTTCTAGTGATTGCTTGGAAAGAGGGGAGGGATAGTCTTCTTGTTGTCCCTCCCTCATTTCCTTTTTCAAGAAATACAATTCAGAAAAGATAACTTGTGAGAAATTTACGAACGTTCTAGCCCTGAGAGTGAGCACATGAATGAAGGTGATTCGATGGACAGTTTTCTTACAAAGATCAAAGACCTAAAGGAACAATTGATTTCTGCTGATGAGGTTATACCAGATAGCTCACTTGTGCAGACCGTTCTGAATGGCCTTCCTGATTCATATCAGAGTTTTGCCTCTACTCTTCGATTGATGATGAAAGGCAATCCGAATGCCTTGTCATTTGAGGAATTAGTCTCTGTTCTGTTGCAGGAAGATCAGTCCAGGCAGAACAGGTCCATTATGCGTGTTGCAGATCAAGCTTTCCTGGCTAGTCAGAAGGGCAAAGGAAAATGGAGCTCTTCTACTAGTAAGCAGAAATCTGCAAATGCTGCACAATCAAAGAACCAGGATAAAGATGAGAAGAAATCAGAAAAGCAGAAATTGTTCTGCAAGTACTGTAAAGGAAATGATCATATTATAAAGAACTGTCCAAAACTGGCTGCTAAAGAGGCAAAGAAGAAAGAGGCTGGAATGGTTGTTGCAGAGGCCTCTACACCAAAAACAGAGTCTGCAAATCTTGTGCAGGAAGAAGAATGGGCGTTTACTACTGTCTGCAGTTTTGACCCATCTTCTCATGATCAGTGCATGTCTGCAGTAGACTCAGTTGTTTGGTACTTTGACAGTGGGGCGACAAAACATATTACCTCGCAGCGCAGTTTCTTCTCTTCACTCGAGCCTGCCCCTACAGGGAATACTGTCACATGCGCCAATAACTCCTCTTATCCTGTTATGGGAGTTGGTAAGATCATTCTGACTACTGCTGATGGTAGTTCTTTCACTTTGTCAGATGCTTTATTTGTGCCAGGGATCAAAAAGAACCTGTTATCAGTTTCTGCATTAGCCAAGATTGGCTTGGTTGTGAAATTCGTTGATGACAGGTGTACAATCCATGATCTCTCAAATGGCGATGTGATTATTGCTTCTGGCATTTTATGTCGTGGGCTGTATAAGCTCATAGACTATGAAAGATCTGTGAATGATTCAGCATGTGCAGTTCATGATTCTCAGGCTATGTCAGATGCAAAGCTTTGGCATGCACGCTTTGGTCATCTGAATTTTGCTAGTTTGTTATGCCTGCAGAAATCTGAAATGGTGTCCTCTTTGCCCAAACTTGAGGCACCTGGAAAACATGTTTGTGAAGGCTGTATTTTGGGCAAAATGCAGCGTTCTTCCTTTCCAAAAGATGGTTCAGTTCGGGCTATGCAGAAATTGCAGCTTGTACATAGTGATGTCTGTGGTCCTATGCAGACACCCTCCTTTGGAAATTACCTTTACTTCGTGACTTTCTTTGATGATTTTTCCAGGCATGCATGGGTATATCCACTCAAAGCAAAGTCCAAAGTGTTCATGTGCTTCAAACAGTTTTTGGTTTTGGCTGAAAATCTGTCAGCATGTAAAATGGGCACCCTCCGTTCTGATCGAGGGGGGGAATATATGTCTTCAGATTTTAATGCATTTCTGGCTGAACGTGGGATAAAACACCAGTGTACAGTGCCGTATACACCTCAACAGAATGGAGTTGCTGAACGAAAGAATAGGTCACTCATGGAGATGGCGAGGTGCATGGTCAAAAGTCAGGCTTTACCACATAGTTTCTGGCTTGAGGCTGTCATGTGTGCAGCATATGTACTGAACAGGTGTCCCACCAAAGCGTTGCAGTCCATCACTCCATATGAGGCTTGGCATGACCGCAAGCCATCTGTTGCTCATCTGCGTGTTTTTGGTTGTTTGGCATATGCATTAGTGCCTGAACAACATCGCAGAAAATTGGATGATAAGGCAGTAAAATGTATTTTTGTTGGGTACAGTTGTGAAAGTAAAGGCTATCGTCTGTATCATCCACAGACTAAACGCATTCTGGTTAGCCGTGATGTTGTCTTTGTGGAAGATGCTATTCAGCCATTGCTTTCATGTACTAAGGAGACATCTGTTAGCTCCAAAGACATGTATGATACTTTGATGCCTCTTTTTACAGGTGGACAGGCTAGCGCTGGTCCTAATGAGGCAACTTCTCAGCCTTTGCAGGTTTCATATGATGATGCAGATCATTCCATTTCTGATGCAGATTTACATGATGCACTTGTTGATGAGAGAGCTGATATTGAATAGGCAATAACTATGCCAAAATGGCTGGTGCAGACTTTGCGTGACAGCAAATTAGATGCACCTTTGTCATATCGTACTCGTTCAGGCTCTAATAGTACCTCCTTTGCATCAGATTGCTATGCTATGGCTGCATCTAGTCTCTGTGATGAGAATGAGCCTGTTTCTTTTGATGAAGCACAAAATTCAGAAAATTGGATGGTTGTTATGCAATCTGAATATGATGCTATAATGAAGAATGGTACATGGTCTTTATGTGACTTGCCTCCTGGCAAGAAGGCCATTGGCACTAAGTGGGTATACAAGCTGAAGCGTAAACCTGATGGTACAGTTGACAGGTATAAGGCTAGGCTCGTTGCAAAGGGTTATGCGCAGGAAAGAGGCATTGATTTTGATGAGACCTTTGCACCTACATGCCGTATGACTACTGTTCGGAGCATTTGTGCACTTGCAGCTCATCATGGTTGGAATGTACATCAGTTGGACATTAAAACAGCATTTCTGAATGGTGACTTGCATGAAGAAGTGTATGATTTTCGGCCCCGTGGCTTTGTGCAGAAAGGGCATGAAAACCAGGTGTGCAGGTTAAAGAAGGCGTTATATGGTTTAAAGCAAGCACCACGTGCTTGGTATGAGAAAATACATGCCTATCTGATTGCACATGGTTTTGAGAACAGTCCAACTGAAAGCACCTTATATGTTAAGCGTGCTAATGATGTGCTTCTGATCATTGTTGTCTATGTAGACGACATGCTGCTCACTGGTCCTCTTGAGAAGCATATTGCTGATTTCAAGGCTGATTTGCATGCCTCATTTGAGATGTCTGATTTGGGGCATTTGCATCACTATTTGGGCATTCAGTTTATGCAAGTTGATGGTGGAATGGCTTTGTGTCAAACGAAATATATTGACACATTATTGCAGCGTTTTGGCCTTGAAGACTGTAAGCCTATTTCCACTCCTATGGAGACAGGTTTACGATTGAGTCTTCATGATGCTGGAGATTCATTTGATGCTGTTCTCTATCAACAGGCCGTTGGATGCTTGATTTACTTATGCATTACTCGGCCAGATATTCAGTTTGCTGTCTCACAGATGAGCAGGTTTATGCATTGCCCAGGAGTCACGCATTGGAAAGGGGTTAAGCGCATCTTTCGCTACTTGAGTGGTACTCGGCTACTTGGGTTGTTTTATCCCAAGGGGGGATCACTACCGCCAGATTTGCATGCTTTTTATGACTCAGATTGGGCTGGTTGCTATGACACTCGTGTGTCCACCAGTGGTTTTTGCTTCATGCTTGGTAGCTCATGTATATCTTGGTTGAGCAAGAAGCAGCCTACTGTGGCCACTTCCAGTTGTGAGGCTGAGTATAGGGCAGCTTTCACAGCGACTGTTGAGTGTGTGTGGCTCAGACGCCTTATGGCTGATTTGGGTGTTGGCCAGTCTTCTACCACCACCATCTTCACTGACAGTCAGAGCGCATTGGCAGTTGCGAGGAACCCTGTGTTCCATGCTCGCACTAAGCACATTGAGGTGCATTATCACTATGTCAGGGAGAGGTTCTCTGCTGGGGAGATCAGCTTGGCATATGTGCCCATGCAGGAGAACATTGCAGACCTTTTCACGAAGGCTCTGCCTAGGGAGAAGTTTGAAGCTTTCCGCAAAGCTTTGGGCTTACTTCCTTTTGTGGAGTGATTTCCACATAGCTTGGCACTTCCTTATACATGAGTGCCAGCTCCTTGTTCACCGCATCACTCCCAGGGGGGATTTGTTGATATATTTAGGTAGTGATGTGTGTGAACACTCTAGGACCGCCGGCGCACTTTTTTCCCTCTTTAGGAGGTTTTTTTCCCCCGGCTTGTATATACGCTGATTGCCCTAATGGGCTACTTATCTTTGTACATTCTCTAGTAATACATTCAGTCTTGTGTGTTGTGCTCCAAGCTTCTTCTTCTTCCTTGTGCTGTTCGCGTGCTTCCGCAGACGTCTAACTCCAACAATCTTAAACTCCTTTTCTATTTGCTTCTTAAGCTCCTTGATTCCTTAAGCATCTATACCTGTGACAATAATATCATCAACATAAATACACATATATATGAACCCATCTTCACTTGCCTTCACTAGCAAGATACTATCTGCTTTTGAAGCTTGATATCCAAATTCATTCAAGAACTTAACAAGCCTGTAATCCCATGCCCTTGGGGCCTGCTTCAAACCATACAAAGCTCTCTTGAGCTTACATAAATAATCTTATCTAATTGAATCCATGAAACCCTCGGGTTGCTCCATGTACACCTCATCTCCAATATATCCATTCAGAAATGCATTCTTCACATCTAATTGTGACAACTTCCATCCTTTACAAGCAGCAATAGTAATTAAGGTTCTAATTGTAGACATCTTTGCAACTGGACTAAAGGTTTCATCATAATCTACCCTATACATTTGGGCATAACCTTTAACCACAAGTCTAGCTTTGTACCTAGACACCTCACCATTTTCAAACCTCTTTATCTTATACACCCACTTACATCCAATTACCTTCTGGTTCTTTGGTCTTGGCACTAATTCCCATGTCTCATTCTCAAGCAGAGCATCATACTCTTCTTGCATTGCCTTCTCCCAATTTTGTTTTCCTTTAGCTTCTTCATATGTGGTTGGATCTTCATATGTCTTCATAATATAAGCATAATCTTTTGTTGTTAAGAAAGATGTATCATAGCTATGCCTGATAGGTTCATTTCTTTCTCTCAAAGATCTCTTGAAATGTGCATTTTTTGAAGTCTCATCTACATTTGATTCTAGATCAAATCTTGGCCTATCTTCATCATTGCCCTTCAATTTACTTTTACAATCATCATCATCAATATCTTCTTCATACATCTTTACTTTTGTCTTCCCTTTCCTTTGTATTTCTTTAGAATCTACATAATCATTAGTTGACCCTGTATACCATGTGCTTTGCTCATCAAATGTAACATCTTTTGTGACAATAAATGGCTTTGTCAATGGACTCCACAATATGTATCCCATATGTCTATCATCATACCCAATCAACACATACTTCTCTGCTTTGGGCTCTAGCTTATGTCTTAATTGGGAGGGAACATAAGCATATGCCAAACATCCGAATACCTTACAACGATCAAGATTAGGTTTTTTACCCCACCATGCTGCATAAGGTGTTCTACCATCCAAAGCTTTGCAGAGTAACCTATTCACAAGGTATGTTGCAGTGTTGATAGCTTCTACCCACAAGTAGTTAGGACAATTCTTCTCTTTCATCATTGATCTTGCAAACTCTACAAGAGTTCTATTTCTTCTTTCTGCAACTCCATTTTTTTGAGGGGAGTACCTGCAAGTTGCTTCTCTTTTTATACCTACATTTCACAAATAAACATCAAATTCTTTAGAAAAATATTCTCCCCCTCCATCTCATTTCAACCTCTTGAGCTTTTGTCCTATAATCCTTTTTGCATAAGCATGATAATGCTTGAATGTCTTAAACACTTCACATTTGTCCTTGATTACATAAAGTGTAATCCATCTTGTTGCATCATCAACAAACCACACATAATATCTAGATCCATTTATGCTATGGTCCCTTGAAGGACCCCACACATCTGTATGAACCAACTCAGGCATATTTGAATCCTTGTATTCTGATTTATTGTATGAACTTCTATAAGCTTCACCTAATTGACAAGCTTCACACTTGTATACCATGTGCTGACCTTCAACATTTGGCAATACAAGCACTACATCATTGTTTGACATTTCTTTTATAGCTCTCTCATTAAAATGACCTAGCCTTTTATGCCATAGGTCTAACTCAGACATCTTTTGACTTCCATAAGTAAACACTACATGTCCCACATTACCTTGGATCTTGAGAGTAAAAATCCTTCCTTCTTTTTTACCTATAATGATGCTTCTATATCCCTGATTTGGCTCTTGCACATAAACACCATCATTTGTGAATCTGACTTCATATCTATTCTCCACAATTTGTCCTATGCTTATCAAGTTTTTAGGAATACTAGGAACATAAAGTACCTTACTTAAGAGTGTTCTTCCACTCTTTGTCTTCACTAATCCAATAATTTCCACCTTATGTTTGGCGTTGTCTCCTGTTTGAACTATATGTCCACTCACCTTTGCTTCCATATCACTCATCAATGATATGTTACCACTCAGATGATTACTACACCCTGAGTCAATATAGAATACCCTTTGATCTTCTCCTATTGCTTCATGTGATGCATTCAAGATGAGAGTCAAGTCATCCTTCTGATCTGATGCATAATTATAATATGTGTTATTATAGGACTAAGGTTGAAAGCTTCTTCCACCTCCTCTAGCATATAAAGTCCTACCACCTCTTCCTCTGATGTTACCTCTTTGATTTCTACCTCCTCTACCTCTTTGATTGAAACTTTGATTATGAATTCCACCATTTTGATTATTATACCAGTAATCATTTGCCAAATGAATTGTTCTGCCACAAATCCAACAAGCTTTAACATTATCTTTGTTCTTACCTCCTCTTCCTTTACCTCTTGAATTCATCTTTCCCCTTGTGGAATAATCTTGGATTGAAGCTCCTTCATCATCAGTTGACTGCTTTCATTTGAAATTCTTTCTCTTATCCTTGGAGTACATAGCTTGGCTTGCACTCCTCTCATTATCTCCCTTAATGTCCTGCTCAAAAGTTAGCATGTGTCCTAGCAGTTGATTAAGATCAGGAGTAAATTGATCTAATGACAATTCTATGGACAATATGAAAGGATTCCATTTTTCATCTCCTAAGCTATCTGCAATATCCTTCATTCTTGCCACATAATCAGAAATTGATTGTGAGCTCTTCTTCTTGAAAGTAGTGAACTCAACCCATAATGAGGACCTCCTTGACTTGGTTGTATTTTGAAAATTCTCTTCCAAAGCATTCCACACATCTGCTACATTTTCTAATCCTCTAATATGAGGTAGAAGATAATCATTTATAGCCATGTAAATGATACTCTTAGCTTGAGCATCCTTTCTTCATCCGATTCTTCAAATCTGCAAGTTCCTCCCTAGTCGGAGCACTAGGAACTTCAAACTCAGGCTTTTATTCTTTTCCTATAATGAATTCCATCAAATATTTGCTCATGAGGTGTGCCTCCATCCTCATGGACCAAGTTGGATGGTCTTCCCTATTTAGCTTATCAATCTACAAGCTTTCTCCCATCTTTTGATCTTTGTTTCTGCAAATGTTACGATGAATGAATATGCTTTTTAATGTTAATGCAAAACTTCAATCTTTCAGATCCTTTCGAGCTCAATCTTCACACTTCTTCAGATTGTCTTCAAGATTTTAATCTTGTCCACCTTCAATTTGAAGAAACTTCAATGTCTGCAACGGTAGGAGCTTCCAATGCTCTTTAATTCACTTTACATTGCACCTTTTGCTCTAATAACACTGATGGAGACCTCTAAATCTCCAAGTGTTTGATCTATAATAATTTGAGAACACTTCTATATCAATCATAGACCAAACTTTACACAAATTTTACCATGATTTACAAAATCATTCACAAACAATTCTCTGTATGAAATTTCTTCTTCTTTAAAGAGTGTGCTTCAGAGATTAACTTTATTTCCTGCACATATCTTCAAATTTCTTCAATCCAATGATGCACATACCTCCACACTAACTTTGTGCAATCACAACATCCATTAGATCTTCAAAAGAATCATTAAAACTCTGATTTGATCATTAAGATCAAATGTATGTCATAAACTCTCTTTTTGAATAAGCGACTTTGACATAGTCAACTTCTCAAGTTGATTTCTCACAGCACAAGTCCCATTTTGCTAAATTATTTTAGCCATATCTTTATTACCTCATAAGTTAGATTTTGAATGCTCGCTTATAAAGAAACTTTACACTATGCACTGAGAACTAAGAAAAACTCTTACACGAAAAAGTGTGCGACTTTGAGAGCTCTATCTGCAGACTTTACATATACATGTTCCTATTGATCATACACACAAGCTGAAAAGAATTAGACCTTGAAACTTTGAAGATAGCTTGATTATCTCCTAAATTAGATGTGCACAAAAGATTTCTTGATCCACTTGATTAGGCTAAGAGAAATCAGAGAACTCTTGACTTCTAATGACTCTCTCTACTATTCTTTACATTATTGACTTATATACATATGATTCTAGACTCAACCCATGTCTATTACATTATTCCTTATCATTCTAATGATCATCTATATCCATTGTCCTAGAATTTTCATCTATAATGTACATATTGTATACAAGCTACATTTCTGAGATCTCTTCACTTTCTCCAATGACTTCTTTGACTTCATTTTGATTTGTGACTTGATTCAAGTTCTTCATAGTCATCAATTGGGAATTGCTTTGTTCCAACAGTTTTTTCTACATATATCACTTCACCTACTTCTATCTTCTACTTGCCTCCCGTACTTTTCTCTTTAGTTTTGGTTTCTTCCTCTTCTTTATAACTGTTAATACTACAAAAGTTCTCTTCTCTCATGGTCCTTGAAGTTTTGGAAAATAATCCAATAATGCAACTTCCTTTTTAATAAACACTAATTCATTTTTGGTAGTCCTCATTTGCTCTTGTAGACTTTCATAAAGTTCCATCTCTACCTGAGTCCAATTAGTTGCCTTATCAGAATAGTCCTTGAGTATCTTCTAGTATTGGGCTTCATACACTCCTCTTTTATCATTATCTTGCATTAAATAGGAGTATAATTTCTTTTTGCTATTTAGGTGGATGGGGTTCCTTTTTAGCTTGTAATTTTTTCTTTTCCATCTTTTCCTTTTCCTCTGTTAGCGCTTGAGCTTCCAAATCTAGCTTCCTTGGGTCCTCCGTCCTTTTCTTCAGAGGTTGTTGAAACTCCATCACAATTTCTTTTCTTTTGTTTGTGACTTCTTTGACTTCCAGTTTCTTTCATGCAATACGGAAGAAGATAATTTTGGGATCATTGAAGGGCACTTCACGAGACTCCTGGGGACCTCAACCCCCTCTCCCACCATAGAAGGGACTGTATGGCAGCCATATCTAGGGTTTCCCCCCACAGGATACCACTCAGCCTTCACTCTCTGCTTCATGCCTCTATCTCTGAAGCCGAAATCATTGAGGTCATTGATGCCCTCCCTTCAGGTAAAAGCCCGGGACCCGACAGGCTCACTAATGAGTTCTTTAAATCCTTCAAGTTGGTGGTTGCCACCCCTCTTCGTTTGGTTTGGCAAGAGGCACTCAAGTTTGGCGCGCTTCCTTCTTGTCTCAACAATGGCATTATCAAGTTAGTACACAAAAAAGGGGAAAAGAACAGAATAGAGAACTGGTGTCCCATTACAATGCTCCAAACAGGATACAAGATCATCGCCAAAGTCATTGCCAACAGAATCTCTTTCACTTGAGAGCGTGGTTAAGCGAGGACCAAAAAGGTTTCATCAAAGGCAGGTCAATTTTGGAAACCATTATAGATATCTGGGAAGGTCTTGAATTTGCAAATGAGTCTAAACAAGAAGTAGTATTCCTCAAGATCGACTTTGATAAAGCCTACGACAGGCTAGAATGGGACTATATTCTTCAGTCGCTACAAGATCTTGGATGTAGTCAGAAATTCACCAAGATGATCGCGACCCTTCTCGGAAACGCATCGACCCAAATTAACATTAATGGAAAACTTTCAAAGGTGATCAAACTTAGAAGATCTATCAAACAAGGGTGCCCATTGGCTCCCCTTCTCTTTGCCATTGCCACGGAAGGGCTTAGCAGGCTGGTGGAGCATCAGGTGGAAGCTGGTAACATTAAAGGCCTTCGTTTGCCGCATGACCACAGTCAGATCACCATGAGACTTTTTGCCGATGATATGAACGCTTTTGTTCACAATGATAGTACCAGCCTGGAGACGTTCTGGAAGTGTCTTGCTACTTTTTGTGAAGCCTCTGGATCCATAATCAACCACTCTAAGACCGCCTTTAGAGCTATTGGTGGGTCACAACCCGACCTTCTCATTGATCATGGCTGTCAAATCATTCCGCACGGCCAAATTTTTCGGCTCCTTGGGATTCCCTTGGGGTTTGGCGTCTCTATGGAACAGCGGTGGAACTGGGTGCTTGCCAAACTCGAAAACAAGCTTAACTATTGGAGAGGTATGCAAATCAATCTTGCTGGTCGTGCTATGGTTATCAACACGTTCCTCTTATCATCTACCATTTATTTCCTTTCTTGTTGGAGACCGAAAGAGCAAGATCTGTCCAAACTGGATAGTATTTGTAGAAACTTCCTTTGGACGGGCGACCACAATAGGAGGGGGGTGCCTAAAATCAAATGGTCCATCTGCACCAGCCATAGAGATAGTGGGGGACTTGGTATCTTGGACATTGGGTGCATGGCTAACAAACTGTCGGCCAAATGGATGATTAAGGCTTGGTGCAACGGGGAGGCCTCGTGGGCCAAGTTGATCTTCAGAAACAAGA
Organism: Ceratopteris richardii; assembly: GCA_020310875.1. Lineage (NCBI taxonomy): Eukaryota > Viridiplantae > Streptophyta > Polypodiopsida > Polypodiales > Pteridaceae > Ceratopteris > Ceratopteris richardii. The sequence goes on from CM035419.1 coordinate 56,150,488, forward strand.
ATGAGTTGGCGCTCATGGGTTTCCCAAATTGGAAGAATCTTGACATCTTGACCTTGCTGTTTTCCCCGATCCCCATCTTCCCGAAAGGCTCTAATCTGGTGTGCTCCCTTTGGAAGAGTTGGAATAAAGTCAAAAGCTTCACAAGAATAAGTGAAGACTGGAAGTGGGTTGCCGGTATCAGACAAAACGACTCTATCTGGTTTCCGATCCATGGCATCCGGAGTGTGGAATCTTGGAACATTCAAAATGCCAAGAAGCTATGGAACAAAGGCTTCAAAAAATGGAAACATCTCTGGAAACAAGACACCAACCGCTGGATCAACTTTGAGGATATTGACCCTAGCATCAACATTTCGCATGAAGAATGGAACACTTTGCAAAGCAGATGTCTCGCCTGGGACCGACACAAAGTTCGCCTTCTCATGGGACACGACATGTCGAGCTCGCTTGGTCTCAAATGGCACAATGGGAATAGCCTATCAAAAATCCCGAACATCAAAGAAACGATCGACTATCAGGTTAACCTCAACAAAAAGTGGTGCCTATCATGGACGCGGCTTCGGTGGGACATGAAGTTCATGGCTATCTGGCACCCCCTCATAGAAATCAAAAAGTCTGTCCTCTTATGACAAATTCTTCATCATGGAATCTGGACCAACCTTAAGGCTAGCAAAATTTGTGGGATCCCTTCCTGGTGCAAACGCTGTTACCGGTCTATCGAAGATGTTTCACACATCTTCTTTACCTGCCCCAACTCCAACAGACTCTGGCAGGTGGTTGGAAAGAGAATTGGACTTCAAAAACGTCTCAGTTGGCAGCAAGCCCTGCTGGGAGAAGCGATCGGCTGCTCCGCGACTCTCTGGAATGCCATCAGAGGGGAGGTCCTATGGAAAATCTGGCGGGAAAGATGTGCTTTCAACTCGGTGACTCCCCCAAGGAGTGGTCAATTGAGAAATCGTTGTTCCTCCTTGGCAAAAAGATTGTCAACTGTAAAAAATCCCCCCCCTTTAGGCATCATCAAGTACTCCTTTTGATCGATAACAAGCTTAAATCCAAGTGGGCCCCACATGAGGGTGATGAGAGGGTAATTAACCTTCTTTGTAATGTCATCTAAGCTCTATAAAAGCTTCCCCTGCTTTGTGGGATTTGGGGGGTCCCGTGGGCACTAGTCCCCTTCTCTTGTACTTTTCTTTATTTAATTCAAGTCCGGGAGAGTAGGCTAATGCCGAACTTCCTTTATATTAAAAAAAAGGAACGAAGATACACAGAGAGGAGATACTAGTGAAGTCTATAGAATCCAAAAGAATTAGTTGTAAGAAGATATTGTAATGCAGTATTATACTCATTTTTAATCGAAGATTTTACTTTCTATTGCGGTGTTATGATTCTATCTATAGTGTGTCGATGTGAAGGAGTGTAGTATAAAATGATTATTTGAATTAACTATAAGGAACAAAAACGCATGTTTATGAATAGTTTGGTATTTGTAAATCCCTGTTCCCAAACCAATACATTGGGTACTATAAGATCACATTAAACAAAACACCCAAACATTATGGCGACCATGATGGGATGGGGTAACAAAACACAGCACAAAGTGGATTGATGCCAGTATGAAGTGGCAAGGAGTACGTAAAAAAGACCTATCATCACGAGTATTTAGAAAAATTTGTGCAACAGACCCTAGCAACATTGAGGCTTGAAGATATTCCTCTCAAAGATGCAATATCTATTCCGGAGGAAGTGCAGTATAGGGTGGAAACCGGAGTTTTACCTCCCACACTTTTGAAGGACATACTCTTTGAGTGGAGGGATGGAAAGCTAACCAAAGTATTGTGGCAAGGGGAATTGAGTGGAATCGACTAGCAGAGACACCTATAAGAAGAAAAATACCCTATTGAAATAGGCCAAAGCGGAAGCAGCGAACCCTTGCCAGAGTTGCAGTTATCCCTAGTACCTTCGACTCAAACTCGTACCTTACGGATGCTTGGAAACCCGATGAAGAACAGACACCCATTGCGAGGGTTAAATTATATTCATTTTTATGGGCAAGTGGATGAGGATCCAGATGTGCATGTACGCACATTTGAAAATCAATACATATATAACCATCATAACTTACATGACAATAGGCACAGGTTCCATGTATTCCAAGCCATGCTGGCCAGTGATGTAGTAAAATGCCTTATTGAGTACTCTTTAGACTATTTTTCAACTTATAATGAGTTGAAGCAGGCCTTTTTAGTAGTTTTCACTTTGCTATTTATGACTTAAGCATACTTATCTCGAGAATACACAATATGATCGATAAAGGTCTTTCTGCATATCCTTAAGAAGAGAGCGGCAGAGCAAAAGCTAGTAGGTGACGCTTCTAATGAGCAGACAAAAATAGAGAGAAATGAAGAAGAGGAGTCCTAGAGGTGACAAGTAGAGGAAAATCAATGAAGAGAAGCTGAGAGGAAGGAAAAAGAGGAAGAGGCAGCACGAAAGCAAGAGGAAGAAGAAAGGCACCGTCAACAGGAGGAAGAAGAAGCCCGAAGAAGAGAAGGGAAGAAAGGGTTTTTGAGGAGGAAAGACGCCGAAAGCAACAACAAGATCAAGGAGATCGTTCGGGAGGCTCATCCCACAAAATTTTGGTGCTACATACATTTACTTCATGCGGACTTATAGAAAAATGGAAGACTGACGAAGGAAAGGTAAAGTTGCCTGCAGTTCGGTGTAGTGGTCTCATTTATCCCTGGATGTACAATAATGAAACTGTTAGATCAAAAATACTCAGTGAATTGGCTAGAGGATTATCATGGAGTGCAGTAAAGTTAGAGGAGTTTCATAATAAATATAAGTCGATGATTTTGGAAAAGGACAAATGGTTTACGGAAAGAGCCTAGATGCTAGAAGAAATCAATCAACTCCGGAATTAGGCAAAAGCTACCATAACTGATAGTGCTATTAGAGATCATGTCGTACATGAAGAACTAATGGATGAGATAAATAAATTTGTTACCGAGAATAATACTTTGCAAGTAACCCTTGAAGAAAAATAAAAAATTATTGCCACACTACAAGCGGAAGTTGGACAAACTCAGAAGACACAACATAAATTGAAGAAAACCAATAAGGAGTTAGCTACTAAGTTATAGAAGATGGAGCATGAAGTGCAGAAGCTGAACGAAAAATTCAAGGAGCAGAGCGATGAGATGAAGCCCCAAAGTATATCAATTGTGGAAGTGTAAGAGTTACTGGAAGTACGAAACTCGGAATTCATGGCTTTAGAAGAAAAGTTCTGGACTATTCAGGAAAGTTTAGATATAGTGATGACATAGGTTGCAGGAATCTCGGAGCTAGAAAAGCAAGTCAACCAATGGAAGCAACACTATGATGATGCAAATACAGTTTTGGCGAATAAAGAAGTGGAGGTGGAGTAGCTTTGGAAAGATGCAATAGTTTTGGACTGCACCTGTAAAATAAAGTTAGAGGAAGCAGCGAAGAAAACAGCAAAGTATATAACCCAGTTATCAGATATAATTGTAGCCTTTGATAAACGGTGAGAGGGATTTTAGCAACATATTCCTGAATTAGAAGCCTGTGTAACTAGGTATAGAAGTTCTAGTTAGCAACTCTTATATCCAAAAGAGTTTTTTGAAGTGGAGATACAATTAGCAGAGGAGAAACTTAGGGAATTGTTCAATGAGTTACACTATGACATAGAGAGAATTATGTTCCCGGAGATGCAGAATCAGGATGATGATTTGTAATCTTTTTTTTTTCATTGTAATCAATGGGTTCGATCCACCATGCGTGCTAGTGTTAGCAATCAGTGTGGACGATCACTTTCTTTGTAAAAACTATCATCCTAATGTAATGGGAATGGGAATTTACGGAGATACTAAGATTTTTTGGGGTTGCTAATTTTAGTAATCTTGTATTTCGGAAGTTCAGAACGGTGTGTATCGATTATGAAGAAGTATGGTGAGGTCCAATACGGTGTGCAATTCTGAAAGTGACGAATATGACTATGGTCATTCTATAAATGAATATTTTACTTTCTATTGTAGTGTTATGATTTTATCTATACTGTGTCGATGTGAAGGAGTGTAGTGTAAAATGATTATCTGAATTAACTATAAGGAATAGAAACACATGTTTATGAATACTTTGGTATTTGTAAATCCCTGTTCCCAAACCTATACATTGGGTACTATAAGATCATATCAAATAGAACGCCCAAACAATAGCCAATTCTTCATTAGGTTTTTCTTTGACATCTTGAAACTTGGCATATCCTAGACATGATGTTGTATTCTTCTTCACAAAGCTTGTATCAATATTTGTACCCATGGGGATAGAAATTCAATGTTGACTTTGTATGCTTAGGTGAGATAGTGGTTTCTATTTGTTCCTTATCCCAATTGTTGACCTTGTAGATGAAATAGGGATCATAATTTTGTCTCTTGAATCTTGACTTCTTGTAAAGAAGCCATCACCTATTCACATCTCTCAAAATCTACAAAAAACGTTAGCTTATCTAGAAGCTTGTGTAATCTAATTGCCTTCCATCTCTTATACACCACATGTCATCTCTGAAACTTAAAAAATTCATGGCAAACCATTTTATATTTGAAATTTCCCTTTTCAATTGTGAAGATATGCTTGCCCACTATCTTAATATAATCCTTGAGCTCCTTTTCAATTTGTTACTATTCTAGTAGCTCTTCTTCATCTAATTCCACTCCCACTATTTCTTTTACAACTTCACTATCCAAGAACCAATGTCCCTTGGATAATGCCACTAAGCCCACTACTAACTTTGCTATTGGAAGCCCTTTTCATTTTTTTGTAAATTCAAATCAACAAATACTTCACACAAATTAATAAGACTCTAACACACAATATTTTTTTTTCATCACAAGCAAGCAAAAATTTTACAAAACTCATCACATGCTCTCATCACTCCATTCCACAATATCAATCATGTGCTCATCATAGTGAAGCAAGGTTTATCTTGTGTTAGTGCAATTGGAAAGAAAAATAATAGTTGAAAAATAGAAATAAAATAAATACAAGCAACTCACACACTCCTCCTATACCTAGTTTTGTATAATTTTTCCTTTTATATTGTTTTATATAATTTTTTATTAGAAGTAAGGATAATTTCCTATTTTTCTCCCCATCCTAACTCTTTTATACATATTGAAAGAGCTTTCTTGAGTGCTTGGATTAAGAAAAATCTCATGGCTAGTGAATTCATGGCTTTGTAATGTAGTTGGATCTATACTTACTTTGGATATGCAATAGTCTCCATGGTTCATAATTAAGGTATTAAGTGTTTTACTTAAGTGGTTTTCTGTTGAGGAGGCTTCACTCATATTTTTCCTCATTTTTGTTTGTACTTGAATTTCAATTTGGGTATTATCTTTTGATTTCTTCTATCTGTACCATCTTCTTTTATTTTGTTTTTTGTTTGATGCTTCTTCTAGGTCTTCTTGTTTCTTACCTTTTGAAAGTCTTTGCAAATCTTTTGTTGAATGTTGTTTTGGTTTCCAAACTTGTTTCACATTTCTACCATTGTTTTGTTTTTGTTATTTAATTTGTTTTTCTATTTTAGGTTTCCATATTTGTTTAATATTTTGGCTAATTTTTCCACGTTTTTGTTTTCTTTGTTTGTTGTCTAGTTGTGTTGTACTCTTGAGTTTTTATTTGATGTGTTTGTGGTTGAGTCTCCACTTTACTACTTGCAGAAACATGTTCATCTTGGAACTTGAATATCTCCATATCCACTTTCTAAATCTATGATTCTATTTCCTACATACATCGTTTACAAATGATAACCTCATAGGTTTATCGCTCACTTTTAATTTTATCAATTTCTTTTTAAAATCCAAAGACACTTTATTTGGCTTCATGCACTCTTTCCCTAGAATTAATTTTTCAGGCATCAATTCTTTAGACCATTCCTCACACTCAATTTAAGTCTTTTCTTCTCCTATTTTCAATTCAATATTTACTCCACAATGAATAAAGACTTTGTCCATTGATTGCTTTAATTTTTATGCTTTTCTCTCGTTTTCTTTCCTAAAGCTAATTCAAAAGGTTAGAAGTAATCAATTTTACTTGAGAACTAAATTCTAGTAAAACCCTTGTTGGAGTTAGACACCTGTAGAAGCACGTGAACAACACAAGGAAGAAGAAGAATCTTGGAGCACAACACACAATACTAAATGTATAACCACTAGAATGTACAAAGTTAAGTAGCCCGTTAGGGAAATAGGCATATATACAAGCAGGGGGAAAATAACCTCCTAAAGAGGGAAAAAAGTGCCTCGATGTTCCTAGAGTGTTCACACACATCACTACCTAAATATATCAACAAACTCCCCCTGAGAGTGATGTGGTGAACAAGGATCTAGCACTCATGTATAAGGAAGTGCCAAGCTATGTGGAATCAATCCATAAAAGGAAGTAAGCCCAAACTTCTCCCTAAGCAAAGCCTTCGTAAAAAGGTGTGCACTTCGGACTTTGCCTTCAATGGATATACCCATGCATGCCTAGAAAAAATCATCCATGAAAGTCATGAAGTAAAGATAGTTCCCAAAAGAAGGTGTCTGCATAGGACCACAGACATCACTATGTACAAGCTGCAATCTTTAAGTAGCCCGAACTAAACCATCTTTTGGAAAGGAGGAACACTGCATTTTTCCCAAAATACAGCCTTCACAAACATTATTCTAGGTACCTAAAGTTTGGGCAAAGAGGACACCATTTCACATTTATGCAGACATATCCAACTAGCAAAATTCAAATGACCAAAGCATGCATGCGAAAGCTTTGCATCTGACATAGCGTGAGAATCATGTGTTGCACATGCCGAATCATTTACCGATCTTTCATAGTCTATGAGCTTATACAACCCATGACAGAAGCAATAATGATGTTTCCATTTGACAGATCAAAACATGCATGCCAAAGCTTTGCATCTGACATAGCGTGAGAATCATGTGTTGCACATGCCGAATCATTTACCGATCTTTCATAGTCTATGAGCTTATACAACCCAAGACATCAATGCCAGAAGCAATAATGATGTTTCCATTTTACAGATCATGAATTGTACATCTATCATCAATAAATTTCACAACCAAGACAATCTTGGCTAATGCAAAGATGCTTGGCACAAGCAAAGCATGTGACAAAGTGAAAGAAATACCATCAGTAGTAGTCAAAATGATCTTACCAAATCCCATAATAGGATAAGAGGAGTTGTTGGTTCCTTGTAGGGGCAAGCTCGAGTGAAGAGAAGAGACTGCACTGCGAGGTAATATGTCCAGTCGCCCCACTATCAAAGTACCAAACATCTGAGTCTACTACAGACATGCACTGCTCATGAGAAGATGGGTCAAAAATACAAACAGTAGTAAACACCCATTCTTCATCTTGCACAAGATTAGCAAACTCCGTTTTTGGTGTAGAAGCCTCTGCAACAACCATTCCAGCCTCTTTCTTCTTTGCCTCTTTAGTAGCCAGTTTTGGATAGCTCTTAATGATTGATCATTTTCTTTATAGTATTTGCAAAACAATTTCTGTTTTTTTTATTTCTTCTCATCTTTGTCTTCCAGCATTTGCAGATTTCTGTTTATAAGAGCTCCATTTTCCTTTGCCCTTCTGACTAGCCAGGAAAGCTTGATCTGCAACATGAATAATCAACCTATTCTGTCTAGACTAATCTTCCTACAGAAAAACACCAATCCTTCATTATTTATAGTTATCTCATGAATGGTCATCCCAAAATTATCTCATAGGCATGGTTCTTTCCAAACTCATAGGTGGCAAAGGTGTGCTTAAACTCTATACCACAAGTAGTGAGAGTAACTCCTTCCAATAGGTGCTAAATTATTTGACTTTGACACCAGCTATTGTAATCTCTCTAGCACCCCTTTGAAGTGCAACTCTAACTTAACTAGGTTAGCATATTGGATTGCTTCGAACATAACCTAGGCTAGTTTAATCATCTTCATGCAAAGCTTGGTTCTTTCTATTTCTAAGTCTGCTCTTGGATAACTCTTCTCTAATTCAATGATGTTGGATCCTTATCTCAATCTAGCTTGATAGGCTCTAAACATCATTTCTAAATCCTCTAGGATAGTTTTTGGTAAAACTAATCTTGCCTTTGGCAATGAGGGAGTTTCTTATGATTCTTGTGAACTTAATTCTAGAATTTTTGTCTTGGCCTCTTTTCAACTCCCCTCTAGTTTAACTAATTTCCTATTCCACTTTCTCTTAACTCTCTCCTTGTGAATATTTCTAGGAGGGTTTTTATTTGTCTACTTATTGGGTTTGTTGTAAAGCCTAAGCTTTGATTATTGCCTAAATGGGCACATGGGTTTGTGAAGATATGTTTGATGTATTCACAATGCCTATTTTATTGATAAGAGTTATCTTGAGGCATTGGTTGTGTTTTCAGGACACTCTTGTATAACATGATCTTTAACACATTCAAGATAGTATCCTTGAATGGTGTAGTGTGTCTCTCTTCTAGGTGGGGGGTGGGGGCTGCAAGAGAACAAGGATTATGACCACCAGGTGCTTGAGAGATGACTCTCCTCCCAACCAAATGCCTCTATATATAGCTCTCTCTAGGGGACTGCCTTCTTGGGCAGGTGGATACTAACCATCCATGTGTCAGCCATGTAACTACATGTATGCCAAGTGTCCCAGTTAACTCGAGTTAACTCAAGTGGATGCTTCTAGAAGGCTCTAGATTTCTTTGGGCAAAATACTCTCCCCATGTCTCCCATGGGGATTGAACCCAAGACCTGCTCCTTCACATCCTTGAGACTTAACCACTAAGCTAAGTGGATCACTTGTTCACAAGAGCACAAGACCTCCTAGTAAGTCTAAACTCGAGATCTTTGGTCATACACATGGATGACCAAACGGTGTCGGATTTCAGATCTGTCTGAACTGGGCATACCCTCAGATCATAGACTTTACTTTATTACATTCTTCCCCCCTTGGAAAATATACTCAAGTAGGATCTCAAGATACTTCAAGATGACTTCAAGATCAAGGAAACTGAAGATATGAAGTAAGTAACTTCCAAAATCTTCTTAGAACACTTCAAGCTTAAGTGTTATTGATCATAAATATTAGATAAATTTCTGAAAGAAGTTGGACTTTGATTTTGACTTGATCTTTTCAACTAAAGATTTAATTGATTAAGTCAAGCATCAAGTTCCTAGTGTAACTTGGTAAATTCACTCTTTTAACTCAAAGAAATGCACATGCATTCACAATTAGGAGTCAAAACGTTTGAATCTGACATGAACTTAGTCTCAAGTGAAGCATTATTTGAATACAAAATTCATCAATAGAACCTCAGCGGGTCGACATGCTGATGTTGGTTACCACACTAGTATTTTGTGGTTGGATGATGTTTTCGAGTTGCTTTGAACATTTTTGAGAATCCGGATTATTCCCCTTAAAGATAGAAAAAATCCTTCACTACCCTGTTGAAATAGATCTTTGAGAAGTTAAAGTCCTTGGTCATCTAGCCTGTGACTCATAGAAAATTTACGTATCTTCGAAGTATGAATTGATTGTACAGAGTTTTAGTTATTTCTTTCCGCTTTCCAAAACTTTTGGAATAGGCTCAGACATGGTATCTGATTCCTTTTGCAAAAGACCAGGGTTAGCCGATTAGAATTAGATAACTAACTTGAACATCCTAGATAGATGTTATATATAAGAACCTTTTCAATCTTCAAAAGATAATAAGTCTAAGTGGACTTATTTATTTGAGTTTGCTTCAAGTTATAGCATAAATGATTTCTTAGAGTCCAATAGACTCTACAATAGACAAGTTAGGAACTGCTCAACAGATTGACAATTCCCAAGAACTTTTAGCTCAACTCTTTGAGAAAATGTTCTAAGTTGGACAATTTTCATTTTGAAGTTGTATTGGTCAAGTTGGTATGGTTGACTCCACCGAAATGGTAAACTTTCTCCTACAGTTTGCAAAAGATTTTTAAACTCATTAGGACAAAGTAGTCCTCTAGTCGGGTGAAAAAATCAAGTAATTGTTGGATCAAAGTAAACCATTATACAAACGTCTAAGTTAGATGTTTGGGACAACTAAACTTCAAGTTCTCCAAAAAAAATTCAAGTGAATCAAGAATTCTCAAATTCTTGCAAGGGATAAGAATCCCACCTTCATTACTAAGTTCATGTATTAGTTATGACTAGAAATGGACTAGTAATAATTTGAATCCACCTAGTTCACATGTTTGTGCCTAGATCGCACATCCAGAAACTGTGAATTAGCCAGGGATGTGTTTAGATCCACCCTCATTATTCTTCACTAGTTTTTAATTTGTCCCTTTCATCAAAGTGCAAAACCAGATAGTGTTTTGAATAATTTGTGCAGGGATGCCATCACAGAGATGAGACATGTTCTTCCAGTTCTAGAACATGACCATGTTCTTCCAGTTTTAGAACATGAGGCTCGGGGGTTGCTTACAGTATGTATATAGCTCTATTTTCGAGGACAAAAATATTTTCCAAGGGGAGAAGAATGTAATAAACTAAAGTCTATGATCTGAGGGTCTGCCCATTTCAGACAGATCTGAAATCGGACACCGTTTGGTCATCCGTGTGTATGACCAAAGATCTCGATTTTAGAATTACTAGGAGGTCTTGTGCTCTTGTGAACAAGTGATCCACTTAGCTTAGTGGTTAAGTCTCAAGGATGTGAAGGAGGAGGTCTTGGGTTCAATCCCCATGGGAGACATGGGGAGAGTATTTTTCCCAAAGAAATCTAGAGCCTTCTAGAAGCATCCACTTGAGTTAACTCGAGTTAACTGGGACACTTGGCGCACATGTAGTTACATGGTTGACACATGGATGGTTAGTATCCACCTGCCCAAGAAGGCAGTCCCCTGGAGAGAGCTATATATAGAGGCATTTGGTTGGGAGGAGAGTCATCTCTCAAGCACGTGGTGGTCGTAATCCTTGTTCCCTTGCATTAATTTATCTAATATTTCTGATCAATAACACTTAAGCTTGAAGTGTTCTAAGAGGATTTTGGAAGTTACTTACTTCATATCTTCAGTTTCCTTGATCTTGAAGTCATCTTGAAGTATCTTGATATCCTTCTTGAATTTAAACTCCTTCTTTGAAGTTTTAATTCCCTTGAAGATCAAACCTAACTTCAAGATCCAAACAAGGACTAAAAGATAATCATCATCTCACGGTCCGATGTCCCATACCATCTTTCCTACATCAATCTGGGTATAAAATCTGGTATCCCATACCACCCTATTTTATACTCACATTGACATGTGAGTGAATTTTATCCTAAAGTCTACAACATCTTTTGATAGAGAACCTTCTAGCTTTAATTCTTGACAAGAATTTTGCAGTTTCAGGCACTATCTCTATCTTGATATTCTAAGGTTTAATCCAAAAACATGATCGTTTCATGATCTTGTGCTTAACCTTGGGAATTTGAAAACCTTTAATAGAATATCTCCAATCCTTTTTGCTAGGATTTTCAAATGAAAACCAATCAAAATTCCAAGTACTTGAATTTTCTCGAATTCAAGTATGCAAGAGAACAAGGATTACGACCACCAAGTGCTTGAGAGATGACTCTCCTCCCAACCAAATGCCTCTATATATAGCTCTCTCCAGGGGAATGCCTTCTTGGGCAGGTGGATACTAACCATCCATGTGTCAACCATGTAACTACATGTGCGCCAAGTGTCCCAGTTAACTCGAGTTAACTCAAGTGGATGCTTCTAGGCTCTAGATTTCTTTGGGCAAAATACTCTCCCCATGTCTCCCATGGGGATTGAACCCAAGACCTCCTCCTTCACATCCTTGAGACTTAACCATTAAGCTAAGTGGATCACTTGTTCACAAGAGCACCTCCTAGTAAGTCTAAACTCGAGATCTTTGGTCATACACACGGATGACCAAACGGTGTCCGATTTCAGATCTGTCTGAACCGGGAAGACCCTCATATCATAGACTTTACTTTATTCCAGGGGCACTCTCTTAAGAAGTGATCTCGTTGGCATCTAAAAGAGATCCCTCTAGGGGATTATGGTCTCGTTTGTCTCATTTGGGGTCTGGGGTTGGGATTGGAATACATCACATTAGCATATATTTGTTCTCAATTAGCCTCCACTATGGGTGCTTTGCATAGAATCACTGTTGGGATCATTTTTTGGGTGGATTATTTCCTTGCATAGAATCACTATTGGGATCATTGTTTGTGATTAGTGGGGATGTTGGTAATAATGCCTTATTGAGGTTATCCTCGGTTGATGCATATTTCACTGAGATAACATTGGTAGGGGGCGGTCGTTCTTGTCCCAACACTGGTAGGGGTCTAGGTTAGGTCTCATATGATGGTTGATAGTTTTGAGGGGGTCTGTAATAAGGTTGTTGTTGGTACTAGCCTTGATATCTACCTGGATCGAGATGAGGCTATTGGTAGATTTGCCTAACTTCATTCTTGTTATAGGGATGGTCTTGAGTTATGTGGTTCATGTACTTTCTCTCAATTGAAAAATATTGGGCACTCAAGTTTTTTGGGTTCTCAATCATTAATGGACACACATTGGCCATTTTGATTCTGCTCTTAGTAAACTCTGTAATGAAGGCTTCTAGCCATTGATGAATATCCCCAAATTTTCCTTGATGTAGAGGTTGGAACCAACTTAGAACGGTATTTTTTAGGGTTAATTGAACGGCATTATACTAAGTGAACAGATCCTCTACTTGTTCAGCCCTCAATAATTTTTTGAATTTTGCACCATAATCATAGCAATCACCTATTCCATTGAAGTAATTCTTAATGGACTTCAATAGTTTTGTGGGTCTCAAAATTCTTGGGTATTCCCTTGTTCTAGGTAAGAGAAAAACATACATGCCTCTTCGTGTCCTATGTCCTCTAGGTCTCTCCCATTTCCTCTATTAGGATCAAGTCCTTGTCTTTCCCTTCCTACAATGTGTACAAAGCTAACTTTTGGTTGCTCCTTGGATTTCTCCTTCTGAATTCCTAATACATGTGAAGACCTTGCTCCCGTCTGACCATGCATATGAGTGGACTAATATGAAGGAAATATGGGTTCACCGTTCCAAGTATAGCCTTGTCAATTGTGTTCAATGACCATGTAGAGACCCGCTAAAGTGTTATCCAAGTAGATGACCTTACCTAGGATCTCTAGGTCTTTGAATTCATAGATAATGAATCTATTTATGCTACTCGGTTTATCAGGTCAAAATTTCCAAAAGGCTTCCTCAGTCTCACTATTAACAAAGAGCTCTATGCTCCCATTATACTGAGGTACCCAGTCAGGCATGATAATTCTTGACAAGACTGATTCACCTCAAGGGGTTCTAGGCTCTTGTTCCTTGCTCTCATGATCTATGTCTCCTATGTCTGACTTAGGTACAATGGATCCAAATTCATCCGTTTTATCAGGTAAGGTGGTTACCACATACATGTTCCTTGCTTATCTATGTATGACCCATTTTGAAATTTGACCATTGGGTGCTCAATTCCGAAGGGCTGTTCTAGATTCCTGAGTTGAACTATGGACCTTTGTAGATCATCCTCATAGATGCAAGTACCTAGTTGGTTGGTGCTCATGTACTCCAGTTGAGTTTAATGAGGAACCTTTATTGCAAATAGGCAAGTCCCGTCTCACCTATGGGTTTCTCCATGCTAAACGACATCTTTGACTCACTCCTATTTGAGCTCACTACATAAGGGCAATTACTCAATTGTTGTGCCCACGATCTCATAGTGTGATCAACACTCACTTGAGATGATCTGATGCTCTATCGATCTGATTTTCTTATGTCTTGCTGACCTAAAGTTCATGAATTTTTCTTCCCTTTCTACCCCAATGTACAGACACATCGCAATGTTCCTTTATGTACCAATTACTTGTTCTTTTTAATTTGTTTTGATCTTTTCCTTCTCACATTATGCTCGTCACGATTAACTTTTTGTGTTTGATTGGTTCTTGTTGTGTCAAGTTAGGTTCTTTCCCTTATTGTTATTGCAATTGTGAGATATCATTTCCTTGTACTTGAATTCTTTAAAGCCCTTGAACTTAAGTTCCTAACGCCACCTATGCTTGAGCACCAGTGCTACATCTTAGCCTAAAGTCAAATTGACAAAGGAGGTATGACAACTTCCAACATTATGTTCAACTCTTTGTATGGTTGTGGTATGCTTTAATCTCCCAAACACCATTTCTTTCCTGAATTCTTTGGTATATCCATGTTTGTTTACATTGGAGGCCCTGAAAATAGCCAAAATAATTCAAAAATATGAAAAATTGGTAAAAAATTATGAACCTTAATTTTTCTAAGTATGGGGCCATGTCATGATGATGTGGACCAATCTCGATGGTCTATCAATCATGATGGTGGCAGACAATCGTGATGGGGTGAAGGTGTCACAATGGGATGAAGGTGTCATGATGAGGCAAGGCATTGCGATGGGATGGGGTAGTCACAATGGTGTGACCTCTCAATCGCAATGGGGTGAAGGTGTCATGATGAGGCAAGGCCTCATGAAGGGATGTGGCAGTCATGATGGTGTGGATAGTCACGATGGCATGAAGGCATCACCATGGTCTAAGGTGGTCATGATGGTGTGAACCATCATGATGGGATGAAGGCATCTGGATGGTTTGAGGCAATCATGATGGTGTGAACCATTGCGATGGGATGAAGGTGTCATGATAAGGTAGGGCCTTATAATGTTCTAGCCAATTGCAATAGGGTGCTAGTCAATCACAATGGTGTGAGCCAATCACAATGGTGTGAGGAAGTCATAATGGTGTGAACCAATCATATGATGGTATGAAAATTGATGATTTTCAAAAATCAGTTTATGGATCCTTGGAGGTTTTTTGATGTTATTACCCCTGTTGTATATGTGCGCTCAAAATTTGTGAGTTGGTGGCCTATCACGCCAAGTTGAACCCACAAGCAAGGAGATGCTAAAATACAAAAATTTTCTTATCTGCATATGTTGTTGAGCCTAGTCGTAGATTGAAGTCCTACACAACAACTCAAGCAGACACAAAATCAATACTTGCACGCTCTCTCTCTCTCTCTCTCTTGCTCTCACATGTGAATGAGGGAAATGGGATGAATATGGGTGGATATGGAAAAATTAAAAAAATTGATGATGATGATGATGCATCTCTATGAGAAATAGAGGTATAAGAGTCAAAATGAGAGAAGGAAAACAAAAAACAAATACAAGATATTGCAAAAAGCTCTAACTACTTACCTTCCAACGCCTATCTCCTAACACTCTTACCATCACATGTTCATTGTTGAGCACATCCATGGCAATGGAGCCAAATTTGGTGTGCTCTAGACAAGGGTGAGTATCACATCATGGAGCTCAATCTCCTTAATTATCAATATGCAAAGATGTAAGGATGATGTGAAGATCCTGAACGAACAATGTCCGTGAAGGTGAAGGTGAGAAGCACGCTAGTGCACACACATACACACACCTGAAAGAGGCAATAGGAGAGACAATGGAAGGATAAACACTTCTATTAATTATGCAAAAAACAAAAGATCCCTTTTAAAGCTCACATCTCACACTAGCTAACTGCAAAAATAAGCTCTCTAGATCAACTTATAGTTTTTGAGGTGATGTGATTGATTTCACATCTAATGCGCGATCTAGTTAAAATGTATGTCCTAAGCTATTTTTGGGGTATGAAATGAGGTAAAAAAAAAATTAAAATTTGTAGGCACATTCCATCTTAGCTTGAGGGATCCTCAGCTTGCACAAAATGGAGCATTGCATGGCAAAATTGGGTGGTTGTATGTTACATTGGGTAGTGATTAAAGTCACTATTGTTGCTTTTGATGAGATCTTATAATTGTAAATCAATGTTAAGTAGAAAATTTTATGGTGGGGCTCCCTTTGGTCTCCTTCCTCTACTTCTTTCATACTTCCTCTTCTTTTGCGTCGTGAGTTGTTACCAACAACCTTCAAATGTAATCAATTTTTTAAATGCATGCCTTGCACTATTATATGAAAAATCAACTAAAGGCAAGTATGCACTCAAAAGAGCTTTCTTTTAATCACATACATATGCAACATAGCTTCAAGTACCCAATCAACCCTCTCGGTTTCTCCATCAGTATGTGGATGGAAAGTTATACTCATACAAAAGTGAGTATCTATTGATTCAAATTTTGCTTTCTAGAAGTTCGATGTGAACCTAGAGTCTCTATCAAAAATTATGTTTTTAGGCATTCCATGTAGTCGTAAAATTTCTTTTACAAATGGCTTGGCAACATTCAAGGAAGTATCAATCTTTTTTCATAGGAAATAAATGTTCCATCTTGGTAAGTTGATCAACTACCACAAATATGGTATCATGTTTACTTTTAGTCATAGGCAATTTAATGATGAAGTCCATAGAGATAGAATCCCACTTCTAATTTGGAACATCCAAAAGTTGTAGCACTCTAGGCATTCTTTTAAACTCAGATTTCACCTATTGGCACTTTAAACATTCACTAACATATCTTCTAATATCCTGCTTCATATATGGCCAAAATTATGAATATTTCATTTCAACATAGGTCCTTGAATAACTAGGATGTGCAAAAAAAGGTGGATCATGAAAAGCATGTAGTATTTGAACTTTAAGTAGAGAATGAAAAGATATGCATGATGGATTGTTACAATATGAAGACCCATTTTGCAAATGAAATCTTTCTTGATACATCGATCCCTTGTTTGCATGAAAAAAATTCAAGATAAGTGCACAAAACGAGTCATATTTTCATTTATCCTTGAATTTGATTGAGAAAATCATAATTTATTATAGAAAGGAGATTACATAAAGGTTCCCAACTCAATGCATCAATGACCTCATTTTCCTTACCAGTCAAATATTTTATGTCGAATGGATACTCGCTTAATATTTCAATCCTTCTGCCTATTGTTGAGCAATGGTTGTGTGAAAAATGTATTTTAGACTCTAATGATCTATGTTCAATTCAAACTTGACCCATAACAATACATGTCTCCAATGCTTAAGTGCATGTACACAAGCAAGCATCTCTAGATCATGTGTAAGATAATTTAGTTCATGTTTTCATAAGTTTCGTGACTCATATGCAACCACTCTACCCTCCTATGAAAGAATACATCCTATTTGACTACCACTTGCATCACATGCAACTACAAAAGGTTTTCCCATTTCTAGTATTTTTAAAACACAAATTGAGTGACTTTTTATTTCAATGATTCAAATGATTTTTGAAAGGCCTCAATCCATGCAAATCCTGCATTGTTTTTAGTCAAATTTGTGAGGGGATTAGCTATCAAACTTTGATAGCAAACTCTCGCCATGGGGGGTGGCAAGGTAATGGAGCATAAAAAGGATTTTATTTGTTGTAAAAGGGAAATTGGAACAAGTTTGCATCATCTAACAATAGGTCTCCAACAATTGTGCATGCCAATTAGGTTGAAATGTCATCCCTTTGTTAGCTGTCTTTGGAAGATTGGTGGGTTGGAACTGTTTGGTGAATGTGGGTTCTTCACCTATCACCCTCTTATTTCTGCATCGTAGTAAGGTAGAACAACAAAGTAAGGCATGTATTGCATTTGTGAAGTGGTAATTAGTCATCATTAGGATAGTTTCTTAAAATATGCAGATTTAAGCATCCAAAGTTGGACATAGATTGAATTTGTACATCATTCGATTGTCATGAGTGCACCCAATTTGTTCGACTTGTTTTAAATACTGGGGGATGGGTGAGTCATACGTTTTTTGTTCCCCCTAAGTGACTCCACCATCGAGTACTAGTTGTGGCTCATAAGCATCTTCAAATGTCTGTTCCACTAGAATTTCCACCAATTCTTTAGGTTCTAGAACCGCATGTGGAGATGGGAGCCTCTCATATAGTGATAGCTTTTCCTACATCTCTTCCATCTGTTTTTGAAGTGCTTTGATCTTTTGTGTATTGGCAAGGAGTAGTATGGCCTTGGGCACTTGTGTACTGGTTGAGGGTTGCTGCTTACGTAGCTCATTGAGTTCTTCTTCTAACTGCTCATAGGAGTCAAGGAAATTTGCATGTTCTTCTAATAGAATGTGGATGTGCTTAGAAGGTACAACTTGAAATTTGAAAGGACTAATGATTACTCCCTGTGTATTTTCCATAGCCACCTTCAAATTATCTTGGTTATGTTGTTGTGAGTGCTTTTTTCCTCCATTATGGCTGCCATATGTCTTCTGATGAGAGCCATGTTTCTTTGAAGCTTGGCATTTTGCTTCCATCTATCCTTGCAACATCTTCGATATTTTGTATGGCTTCCTAATCAACATTCTACATCTAGGAGGGCAAGTTCCTAGTGCACTTATTGCAGAGTGTCATACAATCATTTTAGGGTCACATTCTTTTCTTTTAAGGTGGCCATACATTCTTGGAGTTAGAGAGATTCACGTGTGAGTGCTTCGTTTTGCTCTTCAAGTAGCGGATACTCCTCCCGTAGTTGATTGAAACACTAGACCATGGTATTTAATGTGCTATTGAAATTAGTACATGCAATAATTATAGTTGAGAATGCATGGGGTTGGGAAATGGGAAAGGGAGTAGTGAATGAAGTTCATGATGGTGTTGTGGGTGTTGGTGACATTGGTGTAAGGGGAAAGGGAGTTTGAGGAAGTCTGGGGGGTCAGGGTGGTGCTACGGGTGGAGACCTGTCCACAGGGTTGGATGTGAGTGTTCATGTTCTTTCTACCATATAGATAAGTAGAATAGGTGATGTCCTCATGGTGCCATTGAACAATGAAGATGTTACAAAGAGATTAGGAACATTCGAAGTAGATGGTGCTCGAGCTCGCAGCATGGATTCCATGAAGGCATCCCATATAGGGAATCTCATGGAGTTAAGGAGCCCAACCCATGACTCATGTGGTAGGAAGGATCAATTTAAATCATCCCTAAAGTGTAGGATCACTTTTGGGTGATAGAAAATTCAAATTCAAACTCTTCAAATGTGTATAAATACACATATTTTTAGTCACGGGATAACAAAGCTATTATGAGAGACTTTGAGCTACATCAGTGAGCATACATTGAGCTCACTTCATGTATGTGTAGTCCACTACACTTCCCTTGTATCATATCTTCAATAGCATTTAAATTTTGATACATATAATTGAGTATATCTTTATCTAATACCTACAACATCTTCTTCATCATTACCATGACCTTGTGGAATCGATTTCTTTGTGTGTACTTGATCATTTATTATAATTTAACTGGGACAGCTAGATTCAAGTGCCTAATACTTGCATATCAATTTTCATCAAGTTTGGTTCAATGGATCTTTAGATATAAATCATAGAAAGTGATTGTCTCTGCACATCTTTAAGATCTTGAAAAGTGGGGATGATGCCCCTAATTTGTTAGATTCATTTCTCATTGTATGGTACAACTAAACTTATGAAATAACTTTTTTTAGTTAGTTATACACTCCAATTAGATTTGTGAAAAAGCTCTCTGGTGAATTCATACCAGGTTGTGAGCTCTGAGCATAATACTAAGCACCAACTCATCTCTGGAACCTATTTCTCCATCTCCTCATAGTGGTATGAGAGCAACAATAAATCAACATGGGACATGGATTTCCTTCATCCATAGACAAATTGGATAGAGGTAACTAATCAGCTTGGTCACATAGAATGGAAGCTTATTATCAAGGACGAAACCTCCATGGTTGCATATTTGGAGATGAGATGATGTCTACCCTTAGAAACAAAGGAGTTGCAAGACTTCACAAGAGACTTGGAGTGCTCTTGAAGCATTCTTCTCATCAAGCACCAAGGCAAGGAAGAATCAACCATGGATAGAGTTCACCACTCTTAGGAAGATGCCCAAGCAAATTGTGACTGATTTTGTCACCAAAATGAAGGAGATAGCAGATCAACTTGGAAGCATTGAAGAAATCATTGATGAAGAACAAATACTATGGCAAGTGATCAATGGAATGAAGGTAGATGACAAATGGGAAGCTTTCACCATAGCCATGGACCTCTACATGGGCATGCAAGTTCTTGATTTCAACACCCTCATGGGACAATTGTTCACACATGAGGCAAATCTTATGAAGAATGGAGACAACTCAAAAGATAATCAATCCTCTTCTCTCTATATAGATAAGAACAAGAATAAAGATAGCAAAGGAAAAGGTAAAAAGTCTGATGATGAAGGTGGCACCTCTCAAGAAAAATTAGAGGTAGAGGCTCAAGAGGAAGCGGCAGAGGAGGAAGACAAGGTAGGGAGAGAGCTCAAAGCTCATCACCATACTCCATATGTGGCTTAACTAATCGCATTACTAAGAATTGTTTCAAGAATCCTAGAGACCAATGAGGAAGAGGTTACAACAGGGGAAGCTATGGAGGCTAAAGAGGTAGATTCAACAGCAAAAATGGTTGCAACAACACTCATATGACAAGAATAATTATCAAGGAGGATACAGAGGAAGAAGAGACTACAACAACTATGCAGATGATCAAACTCAAGAGGATTCATTACTTCTCATGAACATGAACATGAAGTAAGGTAAAGTAGATGAACATGCATTCTATATAGAGTTAGGTTGCTCAAATCATGTAGTAAGGAATGTAGCTCTACTCTCAAACTTGGAAGACCCAAGGAATAGACATGAACTCCAAACAAGAGATGACACAAAGCATCCAGAGGAGAAGATAGACAATGTGAAGAGTTCAGATGGTAATATGAACCTATTAAGCAAGGTATTGTACGTACCAACTATCACCAATAACCTCATAAGTGTAGGTCAGATTGTTGAAGAAGGACTACAGGTCAGATTCAAAAAGAACAGAGCATTTGTGGAGGATCCACATTAGGGATTCAAGAGAATACCAAGAGTAGAAAATTAAGGTAGATTATTTACATTTGGACTCCATGATACTAGAAACATTGAATTGTTCAATTATGGTAGCGAAACTCGATCGAAGTTGGAAATTTGGAACAAGAGGTTAGCTCATAGGGGAAAGGGCTCTCAAGTTGATCAATAGGGATTAGAGTGTTCTTGGTCAGTGTACCAAACATATCCAAACAACACATGATATACAAATGTAGTGCTTGTTAATTTGGCAAGTCTCACAGACAATCATTCACAAAGAAGGGATACATTCATGGAGACCTATTTGAGCTAGTCCATACGAATGTATGGGGACCAAGCAAGGATCCTTCAATCTTTAGATCCAAGTATTATGTGTCATTCATTAATGATTGTAGCAGATGGACAATACTATACTTTATGAAGCATAAAGATGAAGTGTTTTCATGTTTCAAGAAATACCTAGCACATGTAGAAATTCAAACAAGTAAGACCTTCAAGAGACTAAGGTTAGATGGAGGGGGAGAATATTTCTCCCATGACTTTGGTTCTTATCTCCAAGAGAGGGAAATCAAAAGAGAGATCACTACCACGTATACTCCAGAGCAAAAAAGAGTGGCAGAGAGAAGAAATAGGACAATTGTGGAGGTTGCAGGGTCAATGTTAAATGAGAAGTGGTGAAGCATGGAATGGAAGAAGACCTAGCCTTGATCATTGCAAGATCTTTGGGTGCATAGCATATGCACACATACCTTCAGAAATTAGAGGCAAATTAAATCCAAAGGTAGAGAAATGCATCTTTATTGGTTATGACCTTAATTAGAAAGGTTATATGCGATATGATACAAGCAATAAAGGTTTCATTGTAAGTAGAGATGTTGTGTTTGATGAAAACAAATCTTGGTTTGAAGATTGTGAGAAAATCAAACTTTCCTATGATCTAGAGGAACACTTTCCAACATTTTCAAAGAGGAATGAGCTCACATTTTCAAAGAGGAATGAGCATCAAGTGATTCTCATGATGACCAAAAGACTTTAAGAAGAGAAATCATTAGCAAGCTCCTAGAGCTTGGAATCATAGACTTGTCACTTACTTGCAGGATAAAGGTTTTATTGTAAGAAAGGCAGATCCTTCCCTCTTCATTAAGAGGAATCACTCAAAGATCATATACCTTTCTGTATATGTAGATGATATGATAAGTATAGGAAGTGATGCAGATGGAATCAAGAAAATCAAAGCTCAAATGAAGGAGGAGTTCAAGATCAGTGATCTTGGCTTACTCATGTACTTCCTAGGTTTGGAAGTAGTATATACAAAGAAAGGTATATTCCTCACTCAGAGGAAGTACATTGGAGACATGCTCTCCTAATTCAAGATGGGAAATACAAAGGTTGTAGGTACACCCATGGAGGTAAATCTAAAGCTAAGTGTACATGAAGATGAGCTAATTGAAGATGTAGCTAGTTATCAAAGTCTTGTTGGAAGTTTAAATTATGCAGCTCTAACTAGAGTGGATATATGTTATGGAGTTGGTGTGCTGAGTCAATTCATGCATTCTCCAAGGAAGCCTCGCATGGAAGTAGCCAAGAGAATTCTAAAATACTTGAAGGGTACAACCAATGAAGGGTTGAACTATTCATTTACATTTGATATAGATGTTAAACTCTTTTTTTATGTAGATTGGACAAACTCCAAAGATGATAGAAGAAGCACATCAAGTTATCTTACCTTTGCAGGTACAAAGTTGATTTCATGCTCTTCCAAGAAGCAACCTACAACTGCTCTTTCATCAAAAGAGACTGAGATCTTGCAAATACAACACAAGAAGCTATGTGTATTAGAACCCTATATTCATATTTAGGGTTGAACACTTCATCTCCACATATATTTGGAGACAATATTAGTTCATTACATCTTCTTGCTAACCCAATCTATCATGATAGGAATAAACATATAGAAGTTCATTACCATTATGTCAAAGAAAAGATTATGAGTAAGGAGATACAACTCTCATATGTGTCAACACATCAACAATGTGTAGGCATGATGACAAATGCATTGGATGGAAGAAAGTTGAATATGTTCAAATCAATGATTGATTTGCATGAAATTATGAAGGATCAATGACTGAAGCATCTTCGCCTTTAGGGGGGAGTTGTTGGTGCAATTAGCAAACCTAAGTGCTTGGATAATTATTCAGGACTATTTTAACAAATCTCTTAATGTTCAATCACAATCACGATCCCACACCAAATAATAGACTTCGGCACAACAAGATATAAAGAAGAAAAATAGAGTATACATAGAACAAGAAGAGAGAGAACTTTATTATCTGTGCACATTTACAAGCAGTTCTCTCTCTTCTTGTTCTGCATATACTCTCTTTGTGTGCCAAAGTCTATTATTTGTTGTGGGATTGTGATTGTGATTGAACATTCGGAGACATGTTACAAGTGGTATCAGAGCGGAGTTGGATTCCGGGACAAGATGTAGGCTTTGAAGAAAAAGATAGAAGAACAAGAGGAACTTATCCATAGACTGAATGCAGAATTACATAAAGAAAGATCCAAAAACCAAAAAGAGGATATTGCAAATGCTTTCATGGACCTCAATGATGAAGCTGGTAATGGTGCCGACACATCAAACGCATGCAAAGCTAGACGACAACGTAAACCTGAAGATGGTGATGATGCATGCAAATATGCACTTAAGCAAGTGTTTAAAAGAGAAAAATTAAATGAATTTGATGGTGAGAAGAAAATTGGAGAAGATCTTGAAGCATGGATCAAGGAACTCGAAGATTTCTTTGATATGTGCCTGTTTAGTGAGGAATCAAAAGCAAAGGTGGCAATTTTGCATCTGTGAGGAGTCGCCAAACTATGGTGGACTCATACATGTAGACAAGAACATGTGAAGGTCGGATCCTATGGAAAGAGTTTCGAAAGAAAGCAGAGACTCATTATTGTTCTCCACATTATCGGATAGAAAAGAAAATGGAATTCTACTCCTTCAAGCAATATGAGGATGATAGACATAACTATTGAAGAATATAAGGAGAAATTATTGTGTTTGCATAAGTATGCAATAGAAGTTTTTGGAGATGCCCTGAAGATCAAATTTATTGAGGGTTTGCTAGAAGAGCTTCGCTATCAAGTAAAGGGATCTGGATGTGTAGATTTTATTGATGCGGTTGCAAAAGTGGGAAACTTTGAGAAGATGGAGAAGTTTACTATGAAAAAGGCATCCAAACCAAGGTTTATCTCAATAGGACATCAACCCCCAAGACCTATTTCAACAAATTAGAATGGACAGAAATCGATTAATTCTATTAATGGTCAAGGAGGAAAAACTAAGCCAAAGCATATGGATACACCTAAGAAGCAAGAACCTATGCACTGGCAATGTGATTCTCATTTCTTGGAGCGAGCTAAAAGATTGAGACTTTGCTTTTGATGTGGAGAACATGGACATCGCACTTTTGAATGTCCAAACAAGGCCATCAACCATTCTATGCAGGGGAAGATAGCTCATCTACAAGAGGAAAACATAACAATTGAGGAAGTGGATGATCAAGGTAAGTGTTCTAACCCTAGATTTCAATGTATGACAACTTCTTCTCATTCAAGGGCATCGGTGATTAGGATTATGGGGGACATATCCTCACATAAAGTTAGTTTCTTGATTGATTTGGGTAGTACAAATTGTTTCCTTTCACTTAAGTTGGTAGAGGCTTTAGGATTGCACATTGAGATGCAGACCAAAAGACCTATACAAATGGCTAATGGTGGGATACACTATACTCAAGGTTGTATTGAGAATGTTGATTTTATGTTAGGAGAACATAATTTTTGGGGTACCTTCCATGTAATTGAAATGAGAGAATGTGATGTAATCATTGGAATGGATTGGTTAATTCATAACAATGTCGTGATTGATTGTGAAAGTGGGATCCTTACTTGAAAATAGAGGGGAAGGAACATCGTCTTGTAGGCAAGTGTAATTCAGGTTTTTCTCTTATTTTTGCTATAAAATTGATTAGGGGTATTTGATAGGGTTTTGAGACATATTTGGTTTATGTGAATGACCTTCAAGAGAATAAGAAAGAAGAAGAAATACCCAAATATGTAAGAAAACTTTTAGACGAGTATGCAAATGTATTTCCTAATGATCTATCGGGCATGCCTCCTCCTCGAAAAATTGATCATGCTATAGGCCTCTAACAAGGAAGTGAGCCTTATTCTACAACACCTTATAGGTTCAATATTGATGAATTGAAAGATTTGAAGCTCGAACTAGATGATCCATTGAAGAAGGGGTTGATAAGACCTAGTGTTTCACCGTGCGGAGCTTCAGAAGAAGAAAGATGTCTCATACAGACTTTCTATCAACTATAGGGGATTGAACAAGAAAAATATTAAGAACAAGTATCCACTTCCACACATAGATGGATTGCTCAATCAATTGAGTGGTGCACTAAAATTGACTTAAGATCTAGATATCATCAAATTAGAGTAAATTCTGAGGACATATCCAAAACCACTTTTAGAACATGATATGGTCATTATGAGTTCACAATTTTGCCTTTTGGATTGAGAAATGCTCCTACAACATTCATGTGTTTGATGAATAATGTGTTTCATGAATCTCTCAATGAATTTATATTAGTCTTTCTTGATGATATTTTTGTGTATTCTAAGGATGATGATGAACATGCATTGCATCTCAAGAAGATCTTACAGAAACTCAAAGAGCATAAACTATATGGTAAGATGAGTAAATGGTTTTTTTTTTCAAAGGGCGAAGTGACTTATTTGGGGAGAGTCATTTCTAAGGAAGGGATTCACTTAGATCCTGAGAAAGTTAAAAGCATAGTTGACTTTCCTACACCCGAATGTGTGAGAGATGTGAGAAGCTTCCTTGGTTTGGCACAATATGAGAGGGCACACCTTAGGGAGTTTTCTCAAATTGCAAATCCTCTTATAGAATTGACAAAGAAAAACAGAGACTTCACATGGAACCATGAGCGTCAAAAAGCATTTGAAGAATTAAAATAGAAAATTATTGAAAATTGTGTGCTAAAGATACCTGAGCTAGGAAAGCCGTTTATTGTTGCATGTGATGCTAGTGGAAGTCAAATCGGATGTGTACTTTCACAAGAAGGAATGGTAATGGCTTATGAGTCAAGGAAACTAAGGAAACATGAATTAAATTATACAACACATGACTTGGAAATGCTTGCGGTTATTCATGCACTTAAACATTTGAGACACTTATTGCTTGGAGTAAAGTTTGAATTAAGAAGAGATCATGAGAGCCTTAAATATATATTTAATCAACCTTTACTTAAAAATAGAAAAGAACAATGGATCGAATTGCTAAGTGAATATGATTTTGATATTAAATACTTAGCAGGAAAATAAAACAAAGTGACCAAGCTTTGAGTCGTAAACCTTTATGCAATTCAATTTCTATTTTATCCTCTCATTTTGATATTGAAAAAGAATTAAAAGAAGATTTAATTTATGCAACAATCTTAAATGTTTCGAAAGAAAATCCAGGTTCTATGTTTCAGGGAAAATTTCATTTGAAAAACAATGATTTGTATAGTAATTCTCGTTTATGTATTTCTTCAAAATCTATTTTGAAAGCAAAGATTTTGCATGACTGTCATGATGCACCTTTCTTTACACACCCTGGTTTTTCTAGGACTTATGCAAAAGTGAAAGCTTTATATTTCTAGCCACGTATGAAATATGATATTAGGGGTATGTGAAAGAATGTTTGAAATGTCAATAGGTTAAGGCTGAATTTAAAAGGAGTCCTAGTATGTTACAACCATTAGATGTTTTTGGTGCAAGGCAATCAACAATTGAAGATTTGATGAAGAATTGAAGTCAAGGACTGAAGAAAAGATCAAGTTATGAAGCATGAAGGAAGTGCATATCCAGAAGATGAAGATGTGTACACATATGTACATTAATTTAGAGATAGCTCATATATATCTTTTGTATGGTCATAAGCATGTACATATATGCCTATATATATATAAGTAAAAAGTTAGGGAAAATATGAGAGAGCATGTGAATAGAGGAATTAGAAGTTGTATGAGTTATTTTAGACACTTTAGAAGTGAGTAGTATCTCTCTCATCACTCAGATGTAAAATTTTCCAAAAATGAAGAAATGTTGCACCCGATCTTTCTGAGTATTCTCCTTCTGTGCTTGATCATTTCAAGAATCCTTTTGTAGATGTCTAACTCCATAGTTAATGAGTCTATGGTTAAAGTTTGAGAGCCTAATTATAAACAATCTGTGAGAATTATGAGTAGGAACATTCATATGTGAGAAAGTGTCAACTATCTTCTGAAACAGGCGCAATCCCGATGCTCAAAGAAATGGCTAGTTCTAGTGCACAGTGTAAAGTTTTGCACAAATGAGGAGTCAAATAAGTTGGAAGGTAAGCCATCTATGGCTAAAATCATTTGATTAAACGGGTTCTTTGTTTCAGGGAAGAAAGAAGGAAGATTGTTCACATTGAAG
The DNA here is from genome assembly GCA_020310875.1 of Ceratopteris richardii. Taxonomy (NCBI): domain Eukaryota; kingdom Viridiplantae; phylum Streptophyta; class Polypodiopsida; order Polypodiales; family Pteridaceae; genus Ceratopteris; species Ceratopteris richardii. The sequence goes on from CM035419.1 coordinate 56,177,963, forward strand.
ATTCAAGGTAACATTGGTCATGCCTTTTATATCTATGGAGGACATAAGATCTCTGAGTTAGATCTTTGGCACAAAAGGCTTGGACATTTCAATGAAAGAGGTATTAAAGATATGGTTAACAATGGTTCAGTGCTTGGATTGCCTAATGTTGCAGATCAACATATGACATGCAGATGTGAGACATGTCAATTAGGTAAAGCTCATAAGCAATCTTATTCCAAGCATGGATTTATGTATTCAGAGAAGCTTGAGTTGGTACACACAGATGTGTGGGGACCATCAAAAGATTTCAGTATCAATGGTTCAAGGTACTATGTGATTTATGTTGATGATGCTACCAGGTGGATCACTATCTATGTGATCAAAGATAAGTTAGAGGTATTCAATACATTCAAACATTATCATGTGTATGTAGAGAGAATTACAGGTCATAAGTTGAAGAGACTAAGGTCAGATGGAGGGGGAGAGTATTTCTCTAATGAGTTCAGTGATTACTTGTGGAATGCAGGTATAAAAAGGGAAATTACTTGCAGGTACTCTCCTCAACAAAATGGCATAGCAGAAAGGAGGAATATAACTTGTTCAGTTTGCAAGATCCATGATGAAGGAGAAACATTTCCCAAATTATTTGTTGGCTGAGGCTGTAAATACATTCACATATTTGGTTAATAGATTACCATGTAAAGCTTTGCAGGGTATGACACCATATGAGGAATGGTGGGGTAAGAGACCTACTCTAGATCATTGCAAAGTATTTGGTTATTTGGCATATGCATATGTGTCATCTCAATTAAGGCACAAATTGGAACCTAAAGCTGAAAAGTATGTGTTCATTGGATATGATGATAAGCAGATGGGATATAGATTGTGGAGCCCATCCACAAAACAATTCCTTGTGTCAAAGGATGTTACATTTGATGAACAAGGTACTTGGTATGCAGGTACAATCAATATTTATGCAAGTGATGAAGAAGTAGTGAATCAAAAGAAAGGTAAATCAAAGATTCAGATATTTGATGAAGAGGAGAACAATGAAGTACAGGTTGAAGTTGAAGAAGTGCCAAGGTTTGATCCAGAATGTGACGAACCAAAAACCTCAGAAGGTCATCAAGACACAAATGGCAACCTACAAGGTATAGCTATGACACTTCTTTTTTGGCTACCAAAGATTATGCTTATATGATAAAGGCAGATGAAGACCCTTCTACATATGAAGAGGCAAAATGTAAGGAAAATTGGGAGAAAGCTATGCAGGAAGAATATGATGCATTGATGGAAAATGAGACTTGGGATTTGGTTCCTAAACCAAATAGTCAGAAGATCATTGGATGCAAATGGGTCTACAAGACAAAGATGTAGGCATATGGAAGTGTGTCTAGGTATAAAGCTAGACTTGTTGTGAAAGGTTTTGCTCAGACTTATGGTATAGATTATGATGAGACTTATAGTCCTGTGGCAAAGATGACAACCATCAGGACACTCATAGCCATTGTTGCATGTAAAGGTTGGAAATTATGTCAATTAGATGTGAAGAATGTTTTTTTAAATGGTTACATTTCAGATGATGTTTTCATGGAGCAACCACAAGGGTTCACAAATCAAAAGGTATCCAGATCATGTATGTAAGCTCAAGAGAGCTTTGTATGGCTTGAAGCAGGCCCCAAGGGCATGGAATTATAGACTTGTGAAGTTCTTGAAAGAACTTGGTTTCCAAGTATCTAAAGCAGATGGTAACTTGCTTGTTAAAGCAAGTGATGATGGGTTTATTTACATGTGCATATATGTTGATGATATAATTCTTACAGGTACAGATGAGAAAGGTATTCAAAGCCTAAAGAAGCAAATGGAGAAAGAGTTCAAGATCAGTGACTTGGGAGACTTGTCATACTTCTTGGGCATGGAGATCTCATACACTCAACATGGACTATATGTAACTCAAGAAAGGTATTTGAAAAACTTGTTGATCAAGTTTAAAATGGATGATTGCAAGGTAGCACCTACTCCAATGGAATCAGATATGGAGGAGAAGAGTTCAAGGACATGAAGCTATATCAAAGTTTGGTTGGTAGTCTGATCTATACTACATTAACTAGGCTTGATTTGTCATATGCAGTTGGAGTATTGTCTCAATTCATGCATTGTCCTAGGAAAGAACATTGTGTTGTAGGACAAAGAGTGTTGAGGTACATTAAGGTTACACTCAAAGAAGGTTTGTATTATGGTTTTACATCAGATACAACCATCAAGATATATAGTGATACAGATTGGGCAGGTAATCCTGATGATAGGAGATCAATCTCAGTGCACAGTGTAAAGTTTTGCATAAATGAGGAGTCAAAATCTAATTTGGAAGGTAAGCCATCTATTGCTAAAAGCATTTGATTAAACAAGTTCTAGATTGAGAGAACAAAGCCCTAGAAGTTGCTGGTGTCTGAATCGATTACTCAGAATTCTGTGTAGTCACCTTCTTCACAGTTTGTTCAAAATTTTGATAATTGATCATTGATCCTCCAAATTGGTGAAGGTTTTGAGTTACTCTTGTTATAGAGGTGCTCTAACTTCAAGAGTAGCTTGTTATTTTGGAGATTAACACTCTCCATCAGATGTGCCTTATAAAAAATGGGAATCCATCTCTATGGATTTCATAACAAAGTTGCTTGTGTCCAAAAGTGGGCATGATACCATCTTTGTTGTCGTGGGCCATCTTACAAAGATGGAACATTTTCATCCCATGAGGAAAACTGATACAACTTTGCATGTTGCTATTTTTTTCATGAAAGAGATTTTTAGGTTACATGGTATACTGAAAAGTATAATTTCTGATAGGGATGCAAGATGTACATCTAATTTTTGGAAAGCAACATTTCAAGCCATAGGAATAGAATTACGCATGAGCACTGCATTTCATCCTCAAACTGAAGGTGAGACTGATAGGGTTAACAAGGTGCTTGAGGATATGTTACATATGTATGTGAATGATAAGCAAAACAATTGGACAGAGTATTTTCCTTTGGTTGAGTATGCATATAATAGTGCATGGCATTCATCTATTAAGATGACACCTTTTGAAGCAATGTATGGCTATAATTGTTTGCTACCTCATTCACTTTTTAATTCACAAAATCAGGTTGAGGTTTGAAAACATGGATTTGGAGTTGAATAAGGTAAGGAAGAACATGAAAGATGCACAAACACATAATTATATCATGATCTCAAAAAGAGACCCTTGGAATTTAGAAAAAATGATCTGGTGTTTTTGAAAGTGAATCCTTCTAAATCAAATCTAGTTTTAGGCAAAGATCGTTGATTGTCTCCACATTATGCTAATCCTTTTAAAATCTTAAAGAAGGTTGGTTCTATTGCATATTTACTTGAGGTTCCTAACACTTTGAAAATTCATCCACTTTTTCATGTTGGATTACTTAAAAAGTATGTTCCTAATGCTGATCACATTTTGCAGGACAAATCTAAGTTGAAGGAAGATGTCACTTTTGAGCTTGAACCAGAAGTTGTACTGGATAGGAGAATAAGACATCTTAGGAATCGTGAAATAGTGGAAATTTTAGTTAAGTGGTTTGCATATCCTATTGAAGATTCAACGTGGGTTGGTTTAGATGAGTTTATGGAGCATTATCCTTCTTTTCAACTCGAGTTTTTAAGAGGGGGAGAATTGTAAGATGCCACATTGATTTTCCAAAAAATAAAAAGATGTATAGGTAATAATGAAATTTTATAGGATATTTTGATCATGTCTACAAAATTTTGTAGCAATAAGTTTTTACATTCTCTCTCTAGAAAGTTGTTGCATGAAATTTGTGTGTTAAATTTGAGAATGAAGATGAAGGAACCTTAAAAAGTGTTGTATGAGAGAAAGGTAGAGTACTCTTAGTAGGAAAACTTTACCTGATTGAATTTTCATAGTTCCTATGTTTTATGTCTCATTTGGTTGCATGAAGATAGGTTAATGAAGAGATTTTTCATGTTTTTTATCTCTCTCTAGAATTTTTGATTTTGTAGGACCCTAAAGCGATATCTGAAAGCAAATTTGGACCTAAGGTGTCTCTAACACTATTCTATAGATTGAAAAACTGAATATTTTTATGTCTCACAAGCTTAAGCTAATTCTTCATCATTTTTGAGTTACATGGCTTGGAAAAGTGCCGTTTAGAATACCCACATGGGTATATTGATTATTTTGAGTGATTAACATGTGTGTGAGTGTGTTGAAGGGATCACCTCTATTTTTGTAGGTAGGATTCTTGAGGTGGACATGAAAAGTAGATGCACGGGTGGTCTAGAAGTCTTGCATGAGACACGCAAAAAGACGCTATCTTGGAGCATGCAGATTCGAAGAGTGCATGAATAGGAAGGCGTGATTGGCTGTGCGCTAGAAAAAGGGGAGATCCAAAAAGATGAAGACTATGAGAGAGGGAGGGAGGATGGTAGTACATTGATCACAATCATTTTTGGCTTTTGAGATTGGGATTGAGATTGAGATTGGGATTGAAATTCTGATTGTGATTGAGATTGGGATTGATATCAGCTCGGGAATGGTCAGGTGGATGAGGCTTCACATTGAAGCTATTTGATAGATTTTGTAACGTAGATCAGAACTGCTTGTAAATCTGTATAGATAATAAAGTTCTCTCTCTTTTTGTTCAGTGTATACTTTGTTTTTCTTCTTTATATCTTGTTGTGCCGAAGTCTATTATTTGGTGTGGGATTGTGATTGTGATTGAACATTAGGAGACATGTTACAACTGCACATTATTTCATTACCTCATATGAAGAACCACATATGAACACTTTCTTGTCAATTTGGTTGTATTTACTTTGGATAATTGTAAAAGCTAAGAGAATAAGGAATCTTGTGAAGTTAGGGAGCCAAACCCATGACTCATGTGGTAGGAAGAATCAATTTAAATCATATCCAAAGTGTAGGATAAGGGAAAATTCAAACACAAATGCATCACATGTGTATAATACACATATTTTTAGTTGTGGGATAAGAGAGCTATTCTGAGAGACTTTGAGCTACATCAGTGAGCATACATTGAGATCACTTCATGTATATGTAGTCCACTACACTTACCTTGTATCCTATGTTCAATAGCATTTACATTTTGATACATATCATTGAGTATATCTCTATCTACTACCTACAACATCTTCATCATTAGATTTATTTTGTGGAATCAATTTCTCTACGCGTACTTGATCATTTAGTATACTTTTACTTGGGATAGTTAGATCAAAATTTCTAGTATGTGCATATGAGTGTTCATCAAGTTTGGTTTTGAAGACCTTTATATATAAAGCATAGAAGGTGACTGTGTTTGCACATCTTCTAGATCCTCAAAAGTCGAGATGACCCCCCTTGTTAGATTCATTTCGCATTATATGGTGTAGTTACATTGATGAAATAACTTTCTTAGTTAGCTATACAGTCCAGGTAGATGTATGTAAAAGGTCTTTGGTCAATCCATGCCATGTTGTGAGCTATAAGCATAATACTAATCACTTCTATTCCCAAAATAGAAGGTTTCTTCACATTTCTTGCATATGCAAGTTATCTTTTTTCATGCAAGCATTTGGGAATGATGCTCGAAAGGACTTGGTGGTTCCAAATGCATTATTGTGAATCTCAAAGAGTATATTAAGTATCCCTGGAGTTAACGTGGTAGGTGTAGAGAGATTTTGTGCAGGACCAACTCATCTCTAGAACAATTTCTCCATCTCCTCATAGTAGAATGGGTTGGTGATGGAGAAGAACAGTTATAGATATTTCTATTCTTCATGCTATCTAGAACTAGAATCTCCTTTTCTATGGGGATGTGTGTACCGTGTATATCCAAAGCTTCCCTTAATCAATTATTATTGAGTCAAAATGCCTTTAATTATCTCCAATCTTATGTGTGGATATCTAAGCTTGCAAAAAACTCTTAGGCACCTAGATCTATCTCGGATTAGGGTCAGGCTTCACCAAGTGCTTAGGTATTGAAACGGAGAATACATGCTGAAAATGATATCTTAGTAGTATATTGTTTGGCAGCTTTGATTTTGACATCTGATTTTTGTTGGAGAATTCCTCTCCTATGCACAACAGAAAGTGTAGAAGACCTTCTTAGGATCAAGACTTTTACCTATTACTAAACCTTAGAATCAAAACTCGTATCAATTGAAGAATATAATGAACTTGAGAGTTTGGTCACTCAAATTAGACACAAATATCTTTCAAATGAGCTATCAAGCACTCAATTTGGAGTAGTTTTGGTTTGGCAAATCTTTTCCTCAAAGCAGGCTACTTGTCCACTCAATTAGGTTGAAAATTCAGCTTCTCTAAAAACTTAATAACTCACAAAGAATGAAGAATTTGCCAAAGCTGTTTTAGATAGGGGAAGTACAAAAGATCCAACAAATATTTAAACTATCAAAATGGATACATACATTGAGAGATATGACTCTCGCAATTAGACTACCTAGAAAATGGTATGCAGCTGGACATAGTCTGTGAGACTATAGAAAATGAAATGATTAAAACCAAATGAACTACCTATAAGGGAACTTCAACACCTTCTTCCTTTGTACCACGAGCTCTCATGATGAGTTCATGAGATCTTCTCCAAGACTCCTCCACAACTTTGAGCAGCCACTATTCATGTTCGGTTCAGTTTTTGGATTGATTCTCTTTTGGCCTCCACTACTTGATAAAGTAAATGCTTCCATTTTTCATTTTTTATTTTCTTTCTATTTGAAGAAAATTCTTCTTGTGAAATATATATGACGTGGCTTCTTTATATTTTAACACTCCATCTCAAGCTCACATGTGAGCTTGCACCTTCAACCACATCCTAAAAATTGATTGCATCCTTGAACCTCTTTAGTTTAGAAGCATCTAAGGATGTTGTAAACATGTCTACAACCTGATCATTAGTTCTAATGAAATTTGTATCCACATCCTTGCTCAAAACTTTTTCTCAAAAATAGTGATAATGCACTTCTATGTGCTTACTTCGTGCATGAAACATTGAATTGTTTGTCAAGTGAATGCTTGGCATGTTGTCACCATAAATTGGAATGGTCTCAACCTACACATCAAGATCAACCAAGAGCTTCTTAATCCAGATAGTTTCACAAGTGGTAAAGTTTAATCCTCTATATTCAACTTGTCTAGATGATAGTGCAATAGTAGGTTGCTTCTTCAAGCTCCATGTGATATGTTTGATGCCTATCATTGTTGGAGATAGACACTTGTGGAAGCACGCAAACAGCACAAGGAAGAAGAAGAAGCTTGGAGCACAAACACACAATACTGAATGTATTACTAGAGAATGTACAAAGATAAGTAGCCCATTAGGGTAATAGGCATATATACAAGCCGGGGGAAAAAAACCTCTTAACACTAGTTCTGTACTAGGACACTTGAGTGTCCTGGGACACTTAAGTGTCCTGCTTTTACACCAAATTGATTGATTTTTCTTGATGACACCCTTGAGGCTTTGGTGGCATACTCACTTGGATTTGATAGCCCACATCATGTAATTTTAGAGAAAAATATAATCTTTGACATTTTACAACTTCACATGTGTTATTAAATGAAGAAGAAAATGGGGATATTTGAAAACTCAATTTTTTGCATAATTGAAAAAATAACACAATTCAAACATTTTGACAAATTGGATATGTTTTAGGAAATGGAAAGCTATTCATGGACTTTGGTAGTGTAAAGCAAGTGTTTAGGGATCTTTGGAGAAGGTTGAACACTTACATAAGTGATAAACATGGACTCAAACCTTGTCTTCTCTAGAGCATTGCCATTTATCGCACCTTTTAAAGAATGGCTCACTATAACTTGTGTGTAAGTGAGATTGTTGAGAATTGGCAGGTTATCAATGGATAACCTTCATACTAATTGAATGCATATTTTTATTCAAAGTTAGAAGGCTTCCACTTTGAACTAGTAGCCATTCCATTTGGTGCTAACTTTCATGCTGAATTGGCAAATCATATATTTCTATTTTCACAAAAAGAACATAGCTCCAAAGGTGGAATAAAAAATTATGATGAAAAATAATAATTATTTAAATGATATTCTAAGTATTAAACCTTCCAAAATATGCTTTCATGCCATGTTTCATTCTTAATCTCGTCAAATAATATGTGATCCGCAATGGTGATTGTGATAAGAATGAAAATAATTGGCATACATATTTCATTTGACAAAAAGAAGATGGCATCCATGATGGAAATGATGAAATGTTTTCAAATAATCCTTATGATTTTATGATATCAAAGATTATATCAAAGGCTTTTGAGTATGTGTCCACAAACTATTCATGATTGTATGTATAGAATTTGGTTGATGCTCACACAACAAAAGATTCTTGGTTCTCTCCAAAGACATGAAAATTTTGGTGGACTTCAATAAATTATTTAGCCTCGTATATGTAAGCTTTGGTTTTTATGTCACATATTTTTTACTTGGTAACTTGAATGTGTACACCTTGAATGATGTCCATAAATTCTTTTGAGTCATATGGATTTAATTTTCTATTTTTGGTGACTAGAGTCATATGAGTTGATTTTATATGTGTATACCTTGGTTGTTGTCTTCATAACTTGTTTGATTGTTGGCACATTTGTACACTTCTATGGATTCCCCTAAGTTTGTTTGAGCCATAATTAGAACTAGTTGCTGCTTTTGGTGTACAGAGTCAAAATAATTGATTTTATTTGAATTGAAATGATTTTTCTAAGTGCTTTTGAGGCTCATACCATGTGATCTATGTTTCAAGGAATGTGTATAATTTTTTCTTTCATATGATGAATTTTTTTCTTTTGATAAAAATACATTTGATCAGGAATTTTCATCTTGTTCACTACCATAGCATGTTGAGAGGCTATCTACATGAACACAAAACATGATTTATTGTGTTTTATATTTTTGCATTAACCTTTGAAGTATATTTAATATGTGTGTTAAAGGATTTTTTCAAATTCTCTTTGTACAAGGTATGTGATTTTTTGGAAAATTGTCAAAAAAGGACACTTAAGTGACCTGTTTTGGTACCAAACTAGTGTTAAAGAGGGAAAAAAGTGCCCCGGCGGTCCTAGTGTGTTCACACACATCATTACCTAAATATATCAACAAATCCCCCCTGGGAGTGATGCGGTGAACAAGGAGCTGGCACTCATGTATAAGGAAGTGCCAAGCTATGTGGAAATCACTCCACAAAAGGAAGTAAGCCCAAAGCTTTGCGGAAAGCTTCAAACTTCTCCCTAGGCAGAGCCTTCGTGAAAAGGTCTGCAATGTTCTCCTGCGTGGGCACATATGCCAAGCTGATCTCCCCAGTAGAGAACCTCTCCCTGACATAGTGATAATGCACCTCAATGTGCTTAGTGCGAGCATGGAACACAGGGTTCCTCGCAACTGCCAATGCACTCTGATTGTTAGTGAAGATGGTGGTGGTAGAAGACTGGCCAACACCCAAATCAGCCATAAGGCGTTTGAGCCACACACACTCAACAGTCGCTGTGAAAGCTGCCCTATACTCAGCCTCACAACTTGATGTGGCCACAGTAGGCTGCTTCTTGCTCAACCAAGATATACATGAGCTACCAAGCATGAAGCAAAAACCACTGGTGGACACACGAGTGTCATAGCAACCAGCCCAATCTGAGTCAGAAAAAGCATGCAAATCTGGCGGTAGTGATCCCCCCTTGGGATAAAACAACCGAAAGTAGCCGAGTACCACTCAAGTAGCGAAAGACGCGCTTAACTGCCTTCCAATGCGTGACTCCTGGGCAATGCATAAACCTGCTCATCTGTGAGACAGCAAACTGAATATCTGGCCGAGTAATGCATAAGTAAATCAAGCATCCAACAGCCTGTTGATAGAGAACAACATCAAATGCATCTCCAGCATCATGAAGACTCAATCGTAAACCTGTCTCCATAGGAGTAGCAATAGGCTTACAGTCTTCAAGGCCAAAACGCTGCAATAATGTGTCAATATATTTCGTTTGACACAAAGTCATTCCACCATCAACGTGCATAAACTGAATGCCCAAATAGTGATGCAAATGCCCCAAATTATTCATCTCAAATGAGGCATGCAAATCAGCCTTAAAATCAGCAATATGCGTCTCAATAGGACCAGTGAGCAAAATGTCATCAACATAGACAACAATGATCAGAAGCACATCATTAGCACACTTAACATATAAGGTGCTTTCAGTTGGATTGTTCTCAAAACCATGTGCAATCAGATAGGCATGTATCTTCTCATACCAAGCACGTGGTGCTTGCTTTAAACCATATAATGCCTTCTTTAACCTGCAAACCTGGTTTTCATGCTCTTTCTGCACAAAGCCACGGGGCTGAAAAACATACACTTCTTCATGCAAGTCACCATTCAGAAATGTTGTTTTAATGTCCAACTGATGTACATTCCAACCATGATGGGCTGCAAGTGCACAAATGCTCCGAACAGTAGTCATACGGCATGTAGGTGCAAAGGTCTCATCAAATATGCCTCTTTCATGTGCATAACCCTTTGCAACAAGCCTAGCCTTATACCTATCAACTGTACCATCCGGTTTACGCTTCAGCTTGTACACCCACTTAGTGCCACTGGCCTTCTTGCCAGGAGGCAAGTCACATAAAGACCAAGTACCATTCTTCATTATAGCATCATATTCAGATTGCATAGCAGCCATCCAATTTTCTGAATTCTGTGCTTGATCAAAAGAAACAGGCTCATTCTCATCACAGAGACTAGACGCAGCCATAGCATAGCAATCTGATGCAAAGGAGGCACTATGAGAGCCTGAACGAGTACGATATGACAAAGGTGCATCTAATTTGTTGTCACGCAAAGTCTGCACCAGCCATTTTGGCATAGTTTTTGCCTGCTCAATATTAGCTCTCTCATCAACAAGTGCATCATGTAAATTTGCATCAGAAATGGAATGATCTGCATCATCATATGAAGCCTGCAAAGGCTGAGAAGTTGCCTCATTAGGACCAGCACTTGACTGTCCACCTGTAAAAAGAGGCATCAAAGTATCATACATGTCTTTGAAGCTCCTTAGTACATGAAAGCAATGGCTGAATTGCATCATCCACAAAAACAACATCACGGCTAACCAGAATGCGTTTTGTCTGTGGATGATACAGAGGATAGCCTTTACTTTCAGAACTGTACCCAACAAAAATACATTTTACTCCTTTATCATCCAATTTTCTGCGATGTTGTTCAGGCACTAGTGCATATGCCAAACAACCAAAAACATGCAGATGAGCAACAGATGGCTTATGGTCATGCCAAGCCTCATATGGAGTGATAGACTGCAGTGCTTTAGTGGGACACCTGTTCAGTACATATGCTGCACACATGACAGCCTCAAGCCAGAAACTATGTGGTAAAGCCTGGCTTTTGACCATGCGCCTCGCCATCTCCATGAGTGGCCTGTTCTTTCGTTCAGCAACTCCATTTTGTTGAGGTGTATACGGCACTATATACTGGTGTTTTATCCCACGTTCAGCCAGAAATGCATTAAAATCATAAGATATATATTCCCCCCCTCGATCAGAACGGAGGGTGCCCATTTTACATGCTGACAGATTTTCAACCAAAACCAAAAACTGTTTAAAGCACATGAACACTTCGGACTTTGCTTTGAGTGGATATACCCATGCATGCCTGGAAAAATCATCAATGAAAGTCACGAAGTAAAGGTAATTTCCAAAAGAGGGTGTCTGCATAGGACCACAGACATCACTATGTACAAGCTGCAATTTTTGTGTAGCCCGAACTGAACCATCTTTTGGAAAGGAGGAACGCTGCATTTTGCCCAAAATACAGCCTTCACAAACATGTTTTCCAAGTGCCTCAAGTTTGGACAAAGAGGATACCATTTTAGATTTCTGCAGGTGTAGCAAACTAGCAAACTTCAGATGACCAAAGCGTGCATGCCAAAGCTTTGCATCTGACATAGCCTGAGAATCATGAACTACACATGCCGAATCATTCACAGATCTTTCATAGTCTATGAGCTTATACAGCCCACGACATAAAATGCCAGAAGCAATAATCACATCGCCATTTGACAGATCATGAACTGTACATCTGTCATCAACAAATTTCACAACCAAGCCAATCTTGGCTAATGTAGAAACTGATAACAGATTCTTCTTGATCCCTGGCACAAATAAAGCATCTGACAAAGTGAAAGAACTACCATCAGCAGTAGTCAAAATGATCTTACCAACTCCCATAACAGGATAAGAGGAGTTGTTGGCGCATGTAACAGTATTCCCTGTAGGGGCAGGCTCGAGTGAAGAGAAGAAACTGCGCTGTGAGGTAATATGGTTGGTCGCCCCACTCTCAAAGTACCAAACATCTGAGTCTACTGTAGACATGCACTGATCATGAGAAGATGGGTTAAAACTACAGACAGTAGTAAACGCCCATTCTTCTTCCTGCACAAGATTTGCAGACTCTGTTTTTGGTATAGAGGCCTCTACAACAACCATTCTAGCCTTTTTCTTCTTTGCCTCTTTTGCAGCCAGTTTTGGACAGTTCTTTATGATATGATCATTTCCTTTATAGTACTTGCAAAACAATTTCTGCTTTTCTGATTTCTTCTCATCTTTATCCTGGTTCTTTGATTGTGCAGCATTTGCAGATTTCTACTTACTAGTAGAAGAGCTCCATTTTCCTTTGCCCTTCTGACTAGCCAAGAAAGCTTGATCTGCAACACGCATAATGGACCTGTTCTGCCTGGACTGATCTTCCTGCAACAGAACAGAGACTAACTCCTCAAATGATAAGGCATTTGGATTGCCTTTCATGATCAATCGAAGAGTAGAGGCAAAACTCTGATATGAATCAGGAAGACCATTCAGAACGGTCTGCACAAGTGAGCTATCTGGTATAACCTCATCAGCAGAAATCAATTGTTCCTTCAGGTCTTTGATCTTTGTGAGAAAACTGTCCATAGAATCACCTTCATTCATGTGCTCACTCTCCAATTGTTTTCGGAGGTAAGCAACACGAGCCTCATTCCTAGCCTGGTACAAAGTGGTAAGTGTATCCCAAGCATCCTTTGCTGTTCTGCAAGAGCGAATGTGAGGAATAATAGCACGTTTGACAGACAAAGCTATCAATGCATGTGCTTGAGCATCTCTGCCATCCCAACGAATTTGCTCTGTATTAGGTGCAACAAAAACAGCAGCACGAACAAGAATCTGCGGAATATGATCTTCGACACCATCTTCATTAGCTCCAGCACCTCTATTTGTTGTACTTGTTGTTACAGGTGTAACAGGACGTCTTTCAACACCCTGCACAATGTTCCACAGTCCTTTTGCAACCAATACATGTCGCATCATATAAGCCCATAATGGGTAGTTGGTACCATCCACCTTATCCTCAACAACCAACATACGGAATACATCACTGCTTTCAGCCATGGCCGGTGACTAAAATACCTTGATGCAGAAACTCGATTGTATCTCAAAAAGTTGAATGGAACTTCCCAGACGAGTTCTGCTAGACCTGTAGCAAACTTCAAGACACTTAAACTGGTGAACAGAAACTGGTATATACCTTTGGCACGAAAAGATGAAATAGGCTGTAGAAGCACTGTGATAGTGCTTTCGGAGGCCAAAACGAGCTCAGATCGCGATTTCGGCACAGACAACAAAACTGTTTTGATCTCGGAAACACCCTACGTATGCTCACCAAAATTCATACGATTCTGAGACTGCAAACGGAGGAGTGTCGACGGTGCCCTAGATGAAGCAACGACCTGCTCTGATACCAATTGTTGGAGATAGACGCTTGTGGAAGCACGCAAACAGCACAAGGAAGAAGAAGAAGCTTGGAGCACAAACACATAATACTGAATGTATTACTAGAGAATGTACAAAGATAAGTAGCCCATTAGGGTAATAGGCTTATATACAAGCCGAGGGAAAAAAACCTCTTAAAGAGGGAAAAAAGTGCCCCGGCGGTCCTAGTGTGTTCACACACATCACTACCTAAATATATCAACAATCATGAATACATAACCTGAAGTGGATCTTCTATCTTCCTTAGAGCCAGTCCAATCAGCATCACTAAAGCCCTTCACCTACAATTCTTCATCATATTTATAAAACAAGGCATGATTGACTGTGGGCTTCACATATCTTAGCACCTGTTTTGTTGAATTTAAATGTTCACTTGTTGGTGTTTGGATAAATTGAGAAAGAACTCCCAATGATATAACACAAATCTGGTCTTTTGATCATAGCATAGATCAATGAACCTATAATACTCTTGTATGTAGTTACATCATGTAACTTCTCTCCATCATTTGATCATAGCTTCACATTTGTGTCCATAGGTTGAGTGGTTTGCATTCACTCAGTCCAAATATGAAAAGAACATCCAACAGTTACTTTCTTTGCATCAAATATATGCCATCTTTCCCATAGACTACCTCAATGCCTAAAAAATATTTCAGCTCACCAAAATCTGAAATTTTAAACTCCTTACATACTTTCTTTTTATCTCTTGTATTCATGCAACATTATGTCTTATTATGATGAGATCATCAACATCTATGTGTTGGGTGTGTGTAGAAGTGCGAGAGACACACAAGAAGCACACACAAGGAGCACAAACGCAGCAAGACACACGGAGAAGACGATGGCTGGAATAGCTCTCTCTATTGATCGATGAACTGAACTGAAATAAGAGCTGAATAATATCCCTAAGTACAAAGTACCACCACATATGAGAGAATCAAGTATGTGGTAACATGGGGAAAAAACCTCTAGCCAGCACTAGAGTAAAAAGTGCCCATGTATAGGGAAAAGGTTCACATCAAAGCTATTCGAGGAACACATAAGTGTAACAAACCCCCCTGGAGCGAATAATGTGAACACATACAGGGAGTGACAGATCAGCCCCCACAAGGTAACAAGCCTAAAGCTTTGCGAAAAGCTTCAAACTTTTCCCATGGAAGAGCTTTGGTGAATATGTCTGCCACATTATCTTGTGTAGGCACATATACCAAATCAATATCTCCTGCATGAAGGCGCTCTCTCGCATAGTGATAATGCACCTCAATATGTTTGGTCCATGCATGAAACACTAGGTTTCGTGCAACAGCCAAAGCACTCTGACTATCTGTGAGAATATGCGTAGCAGCATCAATCTCCATGCAAAGATCCATCAATAGGCGTCTCAACCATATACACTCCACTATCGCTGTGAAAACTCCACTGTACTCAGCTTCACAACTCGATGTCGCCACTATAGGTTGCTTCTTACTCAACCAAGATATGCATGAGTCTCCAAGGAAAAAGCAATTACCACTAGTGGACACGCGAGTATCATAACAACCAGCCTAATCACTATCTGTAAAAGCATGCAAGCATGGCTGAACATCTCTGCCATAAAAGAGACCTAAGCTCAAAGTGCCTCGGAGATATCTAAACACATGTTTCACCGCTTGCCAATGCTTAGTGCCAGGGCTATGCATGAATCGACTCAACTGGGAAATTGCATACTGTATATCCGGCTTTGTGTTGCATGCATATATAAGACATCCCACAGCCTGCTGATAAAGAGAAGTGTCAAATGCATCACTGGAATACTCAACTCAGAATCTAAATCCTGTCTCAATTGGTGTGGAAACTGGCTTGCAATCCTCAAAGTCAAAACGCTGAAGTAGTTTTTCAACATACTTTGCTTGATGCATAACAATTCCCCCCTCAACGTATACAAACTGGATGCCAAGATAGTAGCTCAAAAGACCAAGATAAGTGACATCAAAAGTATGCTGCAAATCAGCCATAAGAATATCAAGTTTTGCATCACATGACCCAGTCAAGAGTATGTCATCGACATAACGAACAAGCATTATAAGATCAGCCCCATTTTTGCGTATATAGAGTGTGCTTTCAATCGGACTACATGTGAATTCAAGAGCAATCAAGTGCTTATGTATTTTTTCATACCATGCACGTGGAGCTTGCTTGAGACCATACAAGGCTTTATGCAAGCGACAAACCATATGCTCTTTCCCTTCCATAGTAAATCCAGGAGGTTGCTTCACATAGACCTCTTCTTGCAAATATCCATTCAAGAAGGCTGTTTTTATGTCCAATTGATGCACTTTCCAACCTCGATGGGCAGCCAATGCAACCACAGTACGAATGGTAGTCATGCGTGAAGTAGGTGCAAAAGTTTCCTCATAGTCAATGCCATATTGTTGCGCATATCCTTTGGCAACCAATCTAGCTTTGTAGCGATCAATGCTACCATCAGATTTTCTCTTAATCTTGTAAACCCACTTTGTACCAATGGCATTCTTTCCCTTTGGCAATTCACATAACTCCCAAGTACCATTCCTATGTATGGAATCCATTTCTGATTGCATAGCACTCATCCATTGTGGATCGTCACATGAATCTTCAAAAGAAATTGGCTCTTCATTACATGTTGTAGCAATAAGAGAATAATCCACAAAATTATTTGATGCATGGTGAGAGCTTGATCTTGTTCTACCAAGTAAAGGTGCACTCAATTTGCTGTCCTGCAAAGTTTGTTTCAGCCACTTTGGCATAGATTGTGCACTCTTGATAGACATGCATTCATTATGTAATACATCTTCAATATGTACATCATGCGTGGGCTGAATTTCATGCTCAGTTTCAGCCATATTTTGACGCAAATGTTCAGCCATATGTGGCTGGAAATTTCCAATAGTTTTGACAATTTTTGGCTGAATTTTTTCAGCCATGTTTGGTTGGAAATTCTCTGCATTTTCAGCCCTATTTGGCTGGAATTTTTCAGCCCTTTGAACCTCAGTTGGCTGGTCTACATGGCCATAGTCAAGCGCACCATTTTGAAACAAAGGCATGAGTGTATCGAACACATCTTGTGAGCTAACTGTTGGCAGTTTTTTGCATTCAAGTAGAGGGAAAACTGAATTTTCAGCAAATACCACATCTCCACTCACAATAATTGTGTTCGTCAATGGATGGTACAACCGATATCCCTTACTTTCAGCACTATAACCAACAAATATACATTTCTTTGCCTTGTCATCAAGTTTGTGATGTTGTTGTGATGGCACAAGAGCATATGCCAAACAACCAAACACACGCATATGACTAACCATAGGCTTATGACCATTCCAAGCCTCATAAGGAGTCATGACTCTCAATGCTTTTGTAGGGCAGCGATTCAACACATAGTTTGCACACATGACCGCTTCCATCCAAAACTTATGAGGAAGATGCTTTCCTTTAACCATACATCGTGCCATTTCAAGTAGATTTCTATTTTTACGCTCGGCAACACCATTTTGTTGAGGTGTATATGGCACCGTACATTGGTGTAAAATACCTTTTTCACGAAGAAAAGCATTAAACTCATGTGACATGTATTCCTCACCATGATCCGTGCGTAGAGTCAAAAGCTTTTGTGAAGAAAAATTTTCAGCCATAGCTAAAAATGCTTTGAAGCAAGAAAATACCTCATTCTTTGCTTTCATAGGATACACCCATGTATGGCGAGTAGCATCATCAATGAAGGTAACAAAATATACATGCTTCCCAAAAGATGGAGTCTTGACGGGACCACATACATCACTATGAACAAGTTGCAATTTTCTTGTAGTGTCTGTATGAATATCTTTTGGAAAAGAACCATGATGCATTTTTCCAAGAATGCAACCTTCACATGCATGCTTTTCAATGGACTCAAGTGTAGGCAAGCCAATAACCATGTCCTTCTTTTGCAAGTAGAGCAAACTATTGAAGTTTAAATGACCAAAACGAGCATGCCAAAGCTCCATTTCAGCCATGGAAGAAGTATGAGCAACTAAGGCATTTGAGGCAGCCCTCTTGTATGTATCCATGCGATACAAACCATTACATAATGTATCGGACATCACGATAACATCGCCATTGCTGAAATCATGAACCATACACTTATCATCAACAAAGTGTACATGAAGTCCAGCTTTGGCAATCAACGGAACTGAAATTAAGTTCTTCTTGATACCAGGCACATACAATGCATTTTTCAAGAGAATCACACCTCCATTTGCAGCCGTAAGCTCAATTTCTCCTACTCCAATGATAGGATAAGAGGCATTGTTTGCACACACCACATGTCCTCCTTTAGGTGCATCTTTCAAAGAGGTAAAAAATCTTTTGCATGATGTTATGTGCTTTGAAGCACCACTATCAAAGAACCAATCCGAATCAGCCTCACTCACAACCATACATTTAGAATGTAAAGAAGCATCATAATGACATGTAACAACACATGCCCAAAAATCTTGAGCCATGTTAGCTTCATCATTCTTTGCATTTGCTGAATTTTCAGCAATAGACATGCCGGATTCCTTCTTCTTTTCATTGCGTTTTGCAAGTTTTCTACACTCATCAATAGTATGACCAGCCTTCCGGCAATATTTTCATCTCTTCTTCTTTTGCAAATCACCATCATTAGAGGAATGAGTGGAAGAGGAAGCTTGAGGCTTTGGTTCTGATGAACCCAAAGCTGAACCATACTTGCTTTTCCCCTTTTGTGAGATAGCAAGTGCTTGCGTTCCCTCAATCAAACCACTCCTATTCACTCTAGATTGCTCTTCTTGCAAAAGAAGAGACACAACCTCATCAAATGCATACATATTACGATTTCCTTTTGCAACCAAGCAAAGTGTAGTAGCAAAGCTTTGAAAAGATTCCGGTAATCCTTTCAACAATGTAGAAATGAGTGATGCATCCGGAATGATCCCATCTATGTTTGCCAATTGCTCTTTCAAGTCCTTGATGCGTGTCACATACACATCCACTGACTCATTTTCAGCCATACATACATCCTCAAGTTGCTTCCTCAAGTATGCAACACGTGCTTCATTACGCACGACATACAAAGAAGCAAGAGTGTCCCATGCTTGTCGTGATGTAGAACATGACCGAATGTGTGGAACTATATGACGCTTCACTGAAAGCGCAATCAAAGCATGTGCTTGAGCATCTTTTCCATCCCATCTAAGCTGTTCCTGTGTAGGTGGAGAAGGAGAAACCACTGTACTCGAAGAAGAAGCTCCATCTATGACAGTAGACTGTGAAGTAGAAGCACCTGCCGATCTTTGATCTACATCTACCACTATGTTCCAAAGTTGTTTTGCAACAAGAACATGCTTCATCATGTAAGACCACATTGGATAGTTGGTCCCATCAAGCTTATCTTCAGCTTGAAGCATGCCAAACAAGTCATTGTTGCCCGCCATTTCACTGAGGAACAAGAATGTGACAAAATCTTCACTTCGATGAAAGCTCACAAACTGTCACTCTGATGGCGATTCTGACTGCACGAATGGCTTCAAAATGGGGATAAAAATCCAGCGCACCTGGTGGAAATGTTTTCGGGCTGTTGAAATTCACACTTCTATGCTCTGAAGTCGATTTGCACTATTAAAGTGCGCGCGCGCCGCGACGTGAAAAAACCGAAACTTGAGAAGAAGCTGAACCTACTCTGATACCACTGTTGGGTGTGTGTAGAAGTGCAAGAGACAGACAAGAAGCACACACAAGGAGCACAAACGCAGCAAGACACACGGAGAAGATGATGGCTGGAATAGCTCTCTCTATTGATCGATGAACTGAACTGAAGTAAGAGCTGAATAATATCCCTAAGTACAAAGTACCACCACATATGAGAGAATCAAGTATGTGGTAACATGGGGAAAAACCTCTAGCCAGCACTAGAGTAAAAAGTGCCCATGTATAGGGAAAAGGTTCACATCAAAGCTACTTGAGGAACACATAAGTGTAACACTATGCAGATGTATACTTGCTTGCCTTCTTCTTTCTTCATGTAGAGAGAAGGACATGCACTTCTTGGAATATACCCACACCTTGTGAGGTACTCAACCAATCTTTGGTTCCAAGCACGTGGTACTTGCTTCAGCCCATACAAAGGTTTCTTCAATCTACAAACAAAATTTGGATGCTTTTTATCTTCAAATCGAGTCGATTGACTCATGTATACCTCTTCTTGAAGTTCTCCATTGAGAAAAGCATTTTTTATGTCAAGTTGGTACAATGGCCATCTCCTTGCTGCACTCACTGCAATCAAGGTTCTAATTGTTCCCATCTTTGCAACTGGGCTGAAAGTCTCTTCATAGTCGATGCCATTAGTCTGCTTGAATCCTTTTGCTACTAGTCTAGCTTTATGCCTAGCTAGAGAACCATCAACATTTCTCTTTATTTTAAACACCCACTTATTTGGAACAATCCTCATACCTTCAGCCTTTGGAACTCGCTCACATGCATGATTGTCCTTGAGAGCTTTTATCTCTTCTTGCATAGCTTGCTACCATTATTTTTGTGTACATGCTTCTTCATATGCATTCGGTTCTTTGTCTTTGACCACCTGTGTCATATATGCAAAATGCTTTGCAATAAAACTATCATAGCTGAGCCTTTGAATTGGATACCTTTCTCTTGAAGACCTCCTTTCATTTCCCTTTGAATATTGCTTCTTCAACCGGTTCAACTTTACCTTAGGTGTGATCAGCTCTTCATACTCTTCTTCACTTGCATTTGAATCACTATTTTGGGTAGCACTTTCAGCTTCAAATCTTTCATAACATGATTTTGGTGATGAGGAATGACTCCTTAGTCTCCCCTTCCATGTTGAGCTTTCTTCATGTGGTGTAGACGCTTCTCAAACTCACATTTGAGTGCTTGTTTGCTGAAATTCTTTTTGGATGACACCTTTGTCATCTTCATAATCTTCTTCAAGAATCTTCTCTTTCCCTTTGTCTCCAAACGATGGTCTTAACTCATCAAATACCACATCTCGTGAGACTCATAGCTCCTTTCTTGTTGGATTGTAGCACCTATATTCTTTTTGCTCCGATGAATATCCAATGAAAATACATTTTTCTTACTTTGGCTCCATCTTTGTCCTTAGTTCTTGAGGAATGTGAACATAACACACACATCCAAAAACTTTGAGATGTGTAAGGTTTGGTTTCTTACCGGGATTAACCTCCTCGGGAGTTAAATTATGCACTCCAATTGTTGTGCACTTGTTCATCAAATAAATAGCCATACTAGTTGCTTCAGCCCAATAGTTAAGTGGAACCTTCATCTCGTTGAGCATGCACCTTGCAACTTCTGTGATATATCTATTTTTCCTTTCAGCAAATCCATTTTGCTGAGGCATGTACCTACATGTAAATTGTTTTTTGATGCCATTTTCATAAAGAAAATCTGAAAATTCTTTGGAAAAATATTCTCCTCCTCCATCAGACCTCAAGGTCTTTATGTAACGTCTTGTTTCCTTTTCTACTTGTGCTTTAAATCTCTTGAACATAGAGAACACATCTGCTTTTTGTTTTATGCCGAACATCCATACTTTTCTTGAATGATCATCAATAAAAGTGACAAAATATCTATTACTAGCAATCGGTGGTTGTTGTGATGGTCCCCATACGTATGTGTGTATCAAGTCAAGGACATTCCTTGCCACATAGTTGCTCTTCTTGAATGGTTGTCGAGTTTGCTTTCTTAGTTAGCATGCTTCACAAAAACCATGTAGTCCAACATCATTGAATCTAGGAAGACCTCTTACCACTTCATGGTTGCTCATGTCCTTAAGTTTACGAATGTTGATATGTCCAAACCTTTTGTGCCACAAATCAATTTCAACAATCCTTTTGTTTCCAAATTGAGTATACATCACCTTTCCATGTGGTTGTTGAATGTCCGAAGTAAACATCCTACCTTCTTTCCTTCCTTGAGCAATGACCTTGAATCCTGTTGCTCTAGCACAATGATAAATACCACGTTAAGAATCTCCAACTCCTTAATGTCAATCCACCGAAGAGATAGGAGTGATATGAAGATCGTGAACGCGAGATGTTGTGAGAGTGAAGGTGAGAAGCATAGAGATGCACAGGTGAGAAGCATAGAGATGCACACACACATGCACACACACATGCACGCACACATGTAAGAGACAAGCAAGACACAATGGAAGATAGGGAAATAGACTCTATTACTCAAGATCACTCTTACAAGATCACGCTCACACAAGCTCATACAAGTCTACACTAGCTAACCTCAAAAATGAGCTCTCTAGCTCTATTTATAGTTTTTTTATTAGTTTTGACCGGTTTCACATCTAGTGTCTAGCATAGTTAAAAAATAGGTTCTAGGTAATATTTAGAGGTCTAAAGGAGGTCTAAAAATAGCCAAAATTGGTAGGCTCGTTCTACCCAAGCTCCTCAAGCTCAAGGACTCCTCGGCTTGCACAAAATGGAGCTAGGAATTACAAAAATGGTTGTTTTATGTTACATATGATACAAGAGTGATGACCATCACTGTTGAGAGTTTTGGAAAATTATTATAAATCATATTTCTTTGAAAAAATAATATGGCTGGCTCCCCAATACTTCCTTGTAATCTGTCTTCACATACTTCCTCATCGTTTGTGCCTCTGGCTACTGCCAACACCCCCCTCCCTCTCGTTTCTGTCGTCCTTGACAAAACCTTGTTGCGGGGTTTGTTGGATATACTTTTGTAGGAGGTCATGAGCGAGGGTGTGGTCTGAAATGTGAATACCTCTTACAAGATCCGCTTCAAGTTTTTCCCAATCTATGGGTTGAGTTCATTTGGCAGCGGAAGTCAATAGTGTGTAGAGTACACCAGTTGTTCAGAGGCAAATAATTGGAGTAGGTGTGTCGGCCTACTTATGAACACCTCAGAATGGTACTCCCATAATCCGATAGTAAGAATCTCTTCAAATGTCATTTTATAGCATGCCGGTAAATACTTGATTTGATAGTGCCAGGCATAACACACCCAAAGCGATGGTATCGTGCTCATATCATATGCTAGGTCTTGATTACCATGCTCGAATCCCGGGGTGTTAACATGTGGTGCCTTGACGTGATGGAAGATTTTAAAAACAGTCTGCATCATGTCAAATACTTTGACAGTCATATGCACGACAACATCATCCATGTGATGTAAGTGGGGGAGCGAGTGTCGAATTGTTGCTATCATGTAGCCGACTGTGGGTGGTCCATAGGGTGGCATGAAATAGGGGTAATTAAGCCAATACTAACACTGCTTATTATTCTTCACTTTGATTGCGAAGGCCTTCCAGGAGCGGCATCTTGGGATCGGTCCCCAACATGGGTTATACTTCAAATGCAAGGGTCCCTTGACCCATGTGCTCATCATTTCTGGATATTGTTGTAGTAATTCCTGGCACCAAGTTGGTTGAAAGATTTCTCCACTCTCTGTTGCCAGTGGCAAGTCATCAGGCTCAAACTGAGTTGCATGTGAGGGTTTCTTGTCTGTCTCCTTTTCGTTCACCAATTGATATTCTGCCATTAGCATGAAATACGGCTTATATTGAAGCTCATGGATAGACATATACCTGCGAGGGGACAAGTGGGCGAAGTAAGGTGATTGTAAAATGTGTTCCTCTACCATAGCCATGGCATGTTATTGAGCCTCCACGCATGCTGAGTGGGTCTGTCCAAGTTCTTCTACGGTCTTCATCCATGGGGGGGTACGGAGTTCAAAGGTGGTCTGGCCTTCAGCCGTGACACATCTGCCTAGGATGGGTTGTGGTTCGTAGGCTTCTTCATACATTTCCTCCACCAGGATAGACACATTTTCTTCCTCTGTTGGGAGTTTAGGTGGGGAATCAGGCTAGAGGGTTCAAAAAAGGCAGCAATTTGCACTTGAAGGGTAAGTACCTAAGCACCTAAAGCATTTAGTTCCTCTATGATCTCTGGAGGTGTGCCCTAAAGAGCTGGTGTGGGTTGGCGTGCAGGTGCACACAACTCTAGCATCTTATGGTCATTTTATGCTTCGTTCATATTGTCATAATCTTCTAGTAGTCTGACATGGTCTTCCAATAGTATCTTCGTAGACTTTGATGGTACAGCTTTAAAGCAGCTGGGACTCAGAGGTTGGTCCGGTTGATCTAAAGCGGCTTTGAGGTTTTCTCTGTTCTGTTCCTGCAATCATGGATTCTCTTCTTTGGTCGCGGCGAGGTGGCATCGTAAAAGTCCCATGTTTCGAGTGAGTGTCGCATTTTGAATGTTTTGAGCCCTTAACAAGTTGTCGATATCCGTAATGGCTTCCTTTGTTTTCTGTTCACTTTCTATTTCAAGTGTATGGTAGGCCTTGCGTAGCTCTTGATAGCATGTGTTAAGGGAGGCATGCTCGATTGATAACGAGTTTAGTTGCACCTAGAAATCTCTGGTTGTTTGTTGTAGCATCTGGTAGCTAGTCCTTAGAGATGCAAATTCATCTCTAACTTGTGTCATGCAAGAAAACATTTGACGGAATGCAGTGTCGATCGTGGGTGACAAGATTAATGGTGTAGTGAGTGAATATTCTATGGGTGTGGGGGTTCATGCAAGGGGAATGGGAAATAGGGATGGGAAAGTGGATGTAGTGGTGACTGTGGAGAATTGTGATGTGCCTAAATGTGGTGGTGAAATGGATGAGATGAGTGGTGGTGCGGTGGGTGGCAATATGTCCATGTCACTGGACGTTGTGTCGAGTGCAGTGACGGTGAAGAGTGGAGTGATAGTGGGTGCTTGAGTGGGTGTGAATATAGGATTTACAAAGGTTGAGATTATAGACTGGTTTTCTTGTATTGCTTGGTGGAGAGGGGAGGAGAGAGGGAATGCAGTGGGGCAGGGAGGTGAGACGGGTGAGAGGGTCATGGGAGGGGGAAATGGGAATAGAGGTCTAGGAGGAATGGGAAAAGAAGGAAAGGATGGAGTGAGAAATGGGTTGGATGGAATGGTGGGAGCTAGGGAAGGGAGGATAGGTGGGAGGGTTGCGGGAAGAGTTGGTGGGGTTGAGGCAACTAGGGCTTCTGCTACAATAGTGGTATTTTCAGTAGAAGGGTGAGGCAGGGAGTCAATCACGATGATTTCTTTTTCAATAGGGTCTTCTGGAAGAATTCGTGCTTCTCTAACATGGTGTGAGGATTGGGCATCCGTGGGTACGTGAATATACTGACCCGGCTTTGATAGCAAACAGACTCATCAAGGGTGAAACTTCGATAGTGGTTTCCTCTGCAAATACCAAAGTGCTTCATTGGTTCCGATTGATTTAACAAATTCTCTGAAACCTTGAATGTAAGCTTCTTCGAATCCTCCTGTGGCGAGTTCCTACTCTAAAATCACTTGACTTTCTTCTTCGAAGAGTTGTCTACGTGCCCAAAGTGCTTGCATGGTGCGATATAGTTTCTTGATTGCCAACATGTAAGCAGCTGCTTCAAACGTGTCGTCTTCATGCGTACTTGTGTCGCCTTATGTCTCACTTTGTTGTTCTTGTTCATCATTCTGTACATCTTCTTGAGAGTCATGGCTGTCCTGACTAGCTTCATCATCACCATCTTCATTATCGGTTTTTGTCCTCTCTTCTTCTAAGTTGGAGACTACTTGGTCATGTGGTTGATCTGGGGGTTTGGTAGGGTAACTGGGATGTTCATACTCCTGTGAGAAAAATTTTCCTTCTAAAAACTGAAATTCACTCGAGAAACCATCATGCATTTCAAAATCAAAAGTGGTGTTCGGTGGTTCTGCCTCCAAGTTGGGTACAGGGAAAGTAAATTCTTCTGCACTGATGGTGGTGGGAATTTCTCCTGCTGTAGTGATGGGCTCTTGGACCATGGTTGCTTGAGAAGTAACAGTGCTGGTAGTGCTGTCTATGATCACCGGTCATGATAGGCATATACGAATGGGTTGTATAGGTGCAGGTGGTTCCGTAGGTGACTGTTCTGGAGATAGCTGAGGTGACGGGGACTCTAGAACTTGCAAACATGGGATAGATCCGCACATGCATTTGCTTGCTCGTACCTTGCTAGCTTTCCTAAATTTCTTGGTAGTTCCTTTGAATGCCTTCAATTCTTCACTAGTTATGGCGCGTTCTATAGGCAAATCATATGCCAAACACATATAGACAATCCAAGTAAGAGTGCAACATCCATGGATGAATTTTTTTCCCATCTCTGCTGAGCTAAATACAATTGATCAATGATCCAACTTGCAAGATCTATGGTTTGGGGCCCAATACATGCTAAATATAATCCGAACCAAATACGCTTATGCAAAATAGTGAAACGATCTTGAGTCGAGAATACAAAATGTTGCATACATATACGTAACGGCTTAAACAATTCAAGTGTAATGGCTGAAATGTCTTCCAACAACATCACCACGCTTCACTTGCGCTCTGTTGGTGTGTGAGTTTCGTGGATCTTAATTGCTACACAAATGAGGTCTTTTGAAAGATAGAAATTTTTGAAAGGGGAGTCATTTACCAAAGATGGAAGAATGAAAGTGCCGGGCAAGTCCTTGTTCTCGAAGGTTGTAAGCATGGTCACCAAGTAGTAGAATCTATAAAAATCAGGCTTAGGTAATGGGTCATTGAAGTATTTCGTGAGACCTGCTCTAGCCCAAATGTGCTTTAACTCTTCTGTATTTTGGAGTGTTTCAAATTCTCTAGAGAAAAATTGAGACTTTCCTTAATACTCTCAAAACTCAATGTGGTATCAAAAATAAAATCTGCGTCCACCAAAGGTCCTGCTAAACCTTGAAACCAATGGGGATTTCAGTGTATCCCCTAGGAGGATCATCAATCGGCATTGGTCCTGGGAATCCTTGAAATTCAGGTGGTTGTGATGTAGGATGTGGCTCACCCAATAATTCGCCAAAATTGACCACAGGTACACTGGGGCCAGCTTTAGATGGTCCTTCTGTCTGCATGATGATGGATGCAAATGCGGAGAAGATCTGCTACAAAAGATTAGCACATTAGTATGGAAATTAATCATGATCCCATTAAAGACCATTATTCCTTTCCATAACCAATGTGTAACCCGTGTAGCCAAGTGTTGTGAGGTGGTTTATGAAATGATTTTTGCAAAACTAATGCAGGTCTCTAGACACCTACATGCTTCAGATAGTGCATACATTGCTTGATGAGATGTTATTACAAGTGATGTTGGGTTAGTGTGGTTGAGTTTATACAAAGTTCAGGTGTGACAGAATTATTACAAGGGAGTTGGTTATTCGGGATGGGGATAATGTTATACAATTGGTCATGAGAGGGCTTCTGGATACATTTTGGTATCCATCTCCGAAGGGTTGTTGAGTGGGTGGTATGCTTCTGCTGAGGGACAAAAGGTGATATTGCATGTAGTGGTGTTGAGGGGTGAGGAGATTTCTGAGGGGTATATGTTACATGGCTTGCGTGTTGGGCTATAATACATTGCTTAGGTACCCAAATCTGAATGGGTGTCGATTGATTCGTCAGGTACTTCTTGGTGATCCCAATCTATCAAAGCTTTGTCGAGGTCCAAGAAGGTCGATACAATGGTGAATATTGATTGTGCTGCAACTTTGTCCTATCATTGTCTGTATTGTTGAAAGCTATCGGGGCTTTTTGTCCTTTCGACATCCATACTTGTTTCATGCCGCTTGCTTTGTGATATTGATACTACTGCTTTGTTTGCATCACTTGGTATGGTCATCAGGTTGGGTTCCTCTGTCATGGTTGACTCCTTCATGGTTGGGGTTGAGAGGTCGGGTTGACACTCTTCTTTGGAAAATAAGGGAGGTCCAACACTTGCGAAACTTTGTATTTATACTACTGCTTTCTTTGCATCACTTGGTATGGTCGTCAGGTTGGGTTCCTCTGTCATGGTTGACTCCTTCGTGGTTGGGGTTGAGAGGTCGGGTTGACACTCTTCTTTGGAAAATAAGGGATGACACTTTGTACCATAAACATAGGCGAGTCTACAGTAAGTATGGAAGGATGGGCACCACAGGGTGTTGTGCCCATGTGTCCACTGATGCAGTCCACCTGACCGCTGATGCAACCCACCTGACCACTGATGGTGCCCATTTGGCCCATCGGTTGGGTGGTGACTCCTTCTAATTTGCAGGAAGACAAGGGGAAAATTTTTTGTCGTTCTTCTGAATGGAAATTGTCTATCGCCAAGCCCGCGTGGGTTGGTGTAGACGTAACGTGACTTATCTGGCCAAAGATCTTCCGGTCCTCCTTCGCATGCAGTTCATATGGTCTAGGGTTACATACCTCAGGCGGAGTGTTGTTAGGGAAGTCAAGCGGTATCACTCGCTGCTGGTCTAAGGTTCCAATCTGCAAGGAGCCTTGTCTAAGATTTAGGTCCACTAAGTGATCATATAGCCAATATTGGCCAAGGATTAGGGGTTCTATCAGGTCATCATCATCGCACACTAGGAGCTTCGCTGTCATGGTCACTTCGTGTATGAGGATAGAAAGGTCCACCTCACCCATGCAAGGGGTTTCCATGCCTCCTAGCCCTATGAGGTATGCCTCAATTGGCCGCATTTCTATTCTTGAGTCCTTATAGTGGGACCATCTAATCACACTAGTCACACCAATAGTGGCTCCTAGCCCTATGAGGTATGCCTCAATTGGCCGCATTCCTATTCTTGAGTCCTTATAGTGGGACCATCTAATCGCAATAGTCCTCAGGCGAAGTGTTGTTAGGGAAGTCAAGCGGTATCACTCGTTGCTGGTCTAAGGTTCCAATCTGCAAGCAGCCTTGTCTAAGATTTAGGTCCACTGAGTGATCGTATAGACAATATTTGCCAAGGATTAGGGGTTCTATCAGGTCATCATCATCGCACACTAGGAGCTTCGCTGTCATGGTCACTTTGTGTATGAGGATAGAAAGGTCCACCTCACCCATGCAAGGGGTTTCCATGCCTCTTAGCCCTATGAGGTATGCCTCAATTGGCCGCATTCCTATTCTTGACTCCTTATAATGGGACCATCTAATCAATTAAAGCCTTGAGCTCATGGCAAGGGTTGCCGTGCTCTAGCCTGACTATAATGAATGGCCTTCTATCCACTATGCTAGGATGAGTAATTGACTTTGCTTGACACATGGCCATGGAGTATCTAGGTGTTGTTTCCAGATGGTTATAATGTTCTCTCCCTAGTCCTTGTCTTCTTAGCTTCATGCGCTTAATGCATTCTATAGCTTCTGCCTAAGCTTCCATGCGTATTCTCTTTTCTTCCTCCTTACGCTTCTTTGCCAATGTGAGTCGTCTAAGCATATCCTCTCTAAGAGGTTCCTAATAAAGCTTGACTCTACAACCACTAATGTAATTAGGCATTATATCTCCTTCTAGGGTGGCTAGTTGTATTGCTTCACTTGTCGAGATTCTGTTAATGATCATAGGTCCATAACCTCACTTTTCTAATTTCCATGCATGCTATTGGACTAAATCTCCTTCTTTTAAGCCTTTGTCTTTCACGTGTGCATCGAAATAGGCTTTCTGTCTTTTCTTTGCTGCATATATGCCTACTGTTGCTTTCAGCCTGGTTTCTCCTTATCGTTCCAAATCCATTATTCTAGATGATAATTCATGGCCAGTCCACTGGTGTTCTTGTAAAACCTTAAGGTTCGGTATCAAGAAGTCCATAGGAAGCACCATGTTCTGACCAAAAACCATCTGAAAGGGAGTTGCATTGAGTATGATCTTGTAAGCCACTTGATATGCCCAAACAATGTGGTGTAACTGTTGGTGCAATTCACAAGCCTACACATTTGGCTTGATGGATACATTGAAGTCCATACACATATCGAAAAGCATAGGAACTATTGCTAGTGGTTAATTACCACTTTACCTCATTGTAAAAGTCATATTTGACTTGGAATCTTTGTAAAAACCTACCATAGGGAATTCGTGGAAAAAGGTTAGCTTTGATTGATGGAATATCTTCTAGGATATAGGAGCTAGATCATAGGGATCCAAAAGTTTGAATTTTGAATTCAAAATTTTACTCAATCACTATAAAAGTGATCATGAAAAAGTCGCGAAAGAGACTCATCATTCTCGAGCTCATTACTGTCAATTCTGAGTGTGTGTGAGGATTACACTTTAGTCCACACCTATCCATACCATCAGGCAATGATCTTCATGCCAATGGATTTGTATACAAGTGTTCATTAATACATATATCTACATTGTTCATTTCTGAGTTCTCTATCATAGTACTTGAAAGTCTGTCAACTTGTGGAAAGCATACCTCAATCATTTCTTCACCAAATTCAAAGATCTATAGCTTGCTGGAACCAGCTCAAAAGTTTCTACATGCTATAAAAATTTAAAGAGATTATATTCAGCCATTTCAGATAAAAGCTCCTCGAGGTGATCATTGGTCAAAGTCTGCAACAGTCCTAAAAAATCGGGGGTAAAGGTTTACTTGCTAAATTGATTTCTCTGAGCATAGTTAATCTTTTTACATCATTCCACTTGTAATAGTTAGCTTGCTAAGCTAATTATATACTCCTAAAAGGAATTTTTCCAATTGCTACTGTGTTGGTCATACTGAGCAAAAGATCTAGCAGGTATCAAGACTAAAATAAAAGGTTTTCTTGACATCTTGGAGTTCAAAGTTATCTGTTTTGATTCAATCATTACATACATCATTTCCAAAGTACATAGGACATTTTATGGTTTCATTCGAGAGCTAAGAAGGTCCACTTATCAACTCTAAAGTAAGGAAGGTTTGGTACAAAGCAGGATTTGGCAGTACCTACTCAATCTCTTGGAGTGTCCATCCATCTTTCCCAATAGTGGTATCAGAGCAAACTAAGGTAAAGTGGGAGATGGTTTTCCTTCATTTATTGATAAATTGGACAGGAACAACTATCAGGCATGGTCTCTAAGGATGAAGAAATACCTACAAGGAAGGAGTCTCTATGGATACATCTCAGGAGATGAGGAATTGCCCTCATTCAAAACAAGAGGATTGCCAACAAAGGAAGAACATGAAAAGCTCAACACATGGTGTGGTAAGGATGCATTAGCAAGGTCTTATTTACTCAACTCCATCTCTTATTTTCTTTTGCCACACATTAGGAATTGTAAGAAATCCCAAGAGACTTGGGAAACCTTGTCATCTTATTTCTCTTCCAACACAAGGGATAGAAAAAATCAGTTGTGGATTGAATTTACCACATTAAGGAAGCAACCTAAGCAAGTTGTTTCAGAGTTTGTGACCAAGATTAAAGATGTACCAGATCAGTTAGCAAGCATATGAGAAGAGATTGAAGAAGAGCAGATTGTAAGGCAAGCGATCAATGGGATCAAAGCTGATGACAAATGGGAAAGCTTCACCACTGCCATGGATCTTTACATGGACATGCAGATTCTAGACCTTACCACTCTCATGGGGCAATTATTCTCTCATGAAGCCAAGCTCAACAAGAATGGAGATACATCCAAAGGTAAAAGTTCCTCTTCCCTATACAATGATAAGAAGTCTAAAGATAAAGGCAAGAACAAGAAGGTAGAAGATGAAGGCACTACCTCCCAAGCCAATTATGCAAGTAGAGGTAGATCTTCAATAGGAAGAGGCAGAGGAGGTAAGCAAGGTAGGGGGAGATCCTAGAACTCCTCACCATGCAACATTTGTGGTTTATCAAATCATACTACAGATGAGTGTTTCAGGAATTACAAGAATCGGAGAGGAAGAGGATATTAAAGAGGTGGATACTCACAGTCAAGAGGTAGATTCAACCATCACCAAGGCTACAACAACAACCTACAACAACAATTACAACAACAACTACAATGGCAACTACCAAGGAGGATTCAAATCCAAAAAGGACTACAACAACTATGTAGAAGAGCAAGATGATTCTCTTTTGATCATGAACATGACTTCAAAACCAGGTACAGATGATGACCACTTATTCTACATTGACTCAGGATGCTCAAATCATATGGTTGGCAATGTAGCACTACTCTCTGATCTTGAGGAACCAAAAGGTAAGCATCAAGTACAAACATGTGATGATACCAAGCACTCAGTAGTTAAAGTTGGAAATGTTAAGACTTGTGATGGAAATCAGAACTTGTTGAGTAGGGTACTCTATGTACCAACCATTACCAAAAATCTGATGAGTGTTGGACTGATTGTGGAGAAAGGTTTGCAGGTTAGATTCAACCAATTTGGAGCATTTGTGGAGGATCCAAGGCAATGGTTCAAGAGAATAGCAAAAGGAGAAAAATTAGGTACTTGGAAGAGGAGTTTCCCAGTCTTGCTAAAGAGGAACCTACTCAGAATGAAGACTCAAATTCAGATGATGAAGACATTATCAGTCTTGAAGAGTTCAAGGCATGGAAGTCCAAGGGCAAAGTCAAAATGAAGAAGCTTAAAGACATACCTGAATCTTCAAATCAGTCAATCAGAAGATCACAAAGAGAGAGCAAAAAACCTATCAGATATGGGTATGATACATCTCTTGTTACTAAACACTCTGTTTACCTTGCCAAAGATTTGTCAATTGAAGAATCAGGATCATATGAAGAAGCCATAACCAAGACAAAATGGAAAGAAGCTATGGATGAAGAGATTGAAGCACTCAAGGAAAGTGACACATGGGAGCTAGTACCAAAGGACTCCATGAAGGTAGTAGCATCCAGATGGATCGATAAACTTAAAAGAAATTCTGATGGGTCATTTAACAGGTACAAAGCTAGATTGGTAGCCAAGGGTTTTGCACAAACCCAAGGCATTGAATATGAAGAGAAACTCTCTCCTATGGCCAAGATGCCAACTATCAGAGTATTGGTGAGTGTGGCTGCATCAAGAAATTAAAACATGTACCAATTGGATGTCAAAAATGCTTACTTGAATGGATGGATTTCAGAGGAAGTATATATGTCACAACCTCCTGGCTATGAGGAACCTAATAAGGTAACATATGTGAGCAAATTGAATAAATCCCTATATGGATTGAAGCAGGCACCTAGGGCATGGAATCACAGGTTGACCTCTTACCTTCAAGACCAAGGTTTTATCATGAGCAAGGCAGACACTTCTCTATTCATCAAGAGAAGTAATTCAGAGGTAATATACCTATGTGTTTATGTTGATGACATCATACTTACAGGTAATGATGTTAATGGAATCAGACAAATCAAGAGCCAAATGATAAAGGAGTTCAAGATCAACGATCTTGGTCTACTGAAATATTTTCTTGGGCTTGAGTTAGTCTATACTAACTCTAGAATATACATTACTCAGAAAAAGTACATACAGGATATGTTGAAGAAGTTTCATTTGCAGGATGCCAAAGTTGTAATTACTCCAATGGAGGTAAACCTAAAACTAAGTGCCCATGAAGGTGATGAAATTGATGATGTTGCAGGTTATCAAAGCATGGTGGGTAGCTTAAACTATGCTACCTTAACAAGGATAGATATTGCATATGGAGTTAGTGTGCTAAGTCAGTTTATGCACAAGCCAAGAGCACCTCACTTAGAGGCAGCTAAGAGAATATTAAAGTATCTCAAGGGTACAAAACATCATGGTTTATATTTCCCTCACACTTCAGACATTGATATCAAGATCTATTCAGATGCAGATTGGGCAGGATGCAAGGATGATAGGAAGAGCACTTCTGGATACATTTAATTTGCAGGTGATAAGCGAATTTCATGGTCTTCAAAGAAGCAACCTACTATTGCTTTATCTTCCACAGAGGCAGAGTATAGAGGACTGGCTAATGCCACCCAAGAAGCCATATGTATCAAGCTATTGTATACAGAGTTGGGTTTGTATACAAGGTCACCTTTGATCTTTGGAGATAATACAAGTTCACTTCACCTTGTAGCTAATCCTATATATCATGCTAGGACCAAACATATAGAGGTCCATTACCACTATGTGAGAGAGAAGTTATTAAGCAAAGACATTCAACTAACCTATGTATCAACCACATGCAGTGTGCAGATTTGTTGACTAAAGCTCTGGATGGAACCAAACTTTGCAGGTTCAAAACAATGATTGGATTGCAGGATATACATGAAGAATGAAGGATGAAGACCAAGCCAAAATGTTTGGCTTGAGGGAGAGCTGTTGGTGCAATTCACAAGCCTACACATTTGGTTTGATGGATACATTGAAGTCCATACACATATGGAAAAGCATAGGAACTATTGCTAGTGGTTAATTACCACTTTACCTCATTGTAAAAGTCACATTTGACTTGGAATCTTTGTAAACACCTACCAAAGGGAATTCGTGGAAAACGGTTAGCTTTGATTGATGGAATATATCCTAGGATATAGGAGCTAGATCATAGGGATCCAAAAGTTTGAATTTTGAATTCAAAATTTTACTCAATCACTATAAAAGTGATCATGAAAAAGTCACGAAAGATACTCATCATTCCCGAGCTCATTATTGTCAATTCTGAGTGTGTGTGAGGCTTACACTTTATCCCACACCTATCCATACCATTAGGCAATGATCTTCATGCCAATGGATTTGTATACAGTGTTCATTAATACATATATCTACATTGTTCATTTCTAAGTTCTCTATCATAGTACTTGAAATTCTGTCAACTTGTGGAAAGTGTTGGTGCATTTCGCCCAAGCCTACATGCTTGATATGCTTGATATTATCCTCATTTGTAAGTCACATGAGTAGTCATGTGAACACCTCTTGTAAAAGAGTTCATTTTATCTCTTGTAAATGGAAAAAGAAAAAAGGAAAAGGATGGCTTACCTCATCCATTATGTAAAAGCAAAGTCGTGGCTCTAACTACCTAAAACCACGAATTTTTGAGCTGAGGGAATCTCTCCTAACTTTGGGGATCACTTTTAGGTGGAGCCATTCGAATTCAAATTCAAAACTCCCTCCAAGAATAGCTATAAAAGGAGCAAGAAGGAAGAGGCGATTAGCAAGCCTTGTACGTGACCACTTCATGTCATTTTGTAGAGATTGAAGAGCTTACTCCATAGCTCTATCATTCTACTCCCATTGTGCAAAGATTCATTGCCAATGTGGTTGTAATCATATGTGAATCTATACATTTGTCATTCTCTACTTCTCTGTTTTGTTCTCTGCTATACTCACTCAGAGCAGTACCTTGAGAAGGTCATATCTCGAGTTCTACTGCTTCTTTTTAAGTGTTGTAACATGCGTTGGATATCTCTCACTATCTAGTTTCCACCTACAAATTTTCATGGTCATTGGATTAATAGTTTTGAAGATATCTGCAATTTACTGCTCACTGGTCTATCTCTGCAGACCCCCGAGAATAGTGGGCATGTTCTAGAAATTGATGAAACTTGTTCACAGTGCTCAGTCCATCATTTGAAGTGTTTTAACTTGGATTGCGAAGCTTGCTAAGTCTATTTGCTATTCCCAAAAGGATTGTTTCTAATTCCCACCAGGTTGAGAGCACTGTTCATTTTTTCCAGCAGGTGTATGTTCAAAAATAGCAAGTTTTGGGAGCTAGTCACTTCGCAACTAGTCTGTCTTGACTTAAACTTTTGGGATACATGTTCCAAAGTACTTGGCTGATATTTTGGTGGATTTAGGAAGCTCAAAGGGTCTACTAATCAACTCTGAAGTCTCAATTGGCTGGTGTGAAGCTGGTTGTGGCAGCACCTACTCATCTTTGGATTGCATCCACCATCTCTCTTCACAGTGGTATCAGAGCATAGTCAAGCAACATGGGAGATGGATTTCCATCAACAATTGACAAATTGGATCGAAACAACTACCCGGCATGGTCTCTAAGGATGGAGGCTTACCTTCAAGGGAGGAATCTTTATGGATCCATATCCGGAGATGAAGCAATGCCAACCATGAGGAACAAAGGGCAACCATCACATGAAGAAGTGGAAGGACTTTCAAATTGGTGTTCGAAGGATGCACTTGCAAGGTCCTATATTCTAAACTCAATCTCTGATTTTCTTTTACCTCATGTCAAGGGATGCAAGACATCAAGAAAGACCTGGAATGCACTTGCTTCTTTCTTCTCTTCCAACACTCGAGCAAGGAAGAACCAATTGTGGATTATGTCACAAAGATGAAGGAGATTTCCGACCAACTTGGAAGCATTCGAGAGGTAATTGAAGAGGAGCAAATCATTAGACAAATCATAAATGGAATCAAAGCAGACAACAAGTGGGAGTCATTCACAACAGCCATGGATTTATACATGGATATGCATGTACCTGACCTCAACACACTCATGGGCCAACTCTTCACTCATGAAGCAAAGATTAGCAAAGGTGGTGAGTCCTCAAGAGGTAATCAAACTTCTGCCTTATATTCTGATAAAGCTAAGGTCAAGGACAAGTCAAAGAATAGGAAGAATGAAGATGAAGGTAGCTCTTTCCAAGCAAACTTTGCAGGTAGAGGAAGAGCTAGAGGAAGAGGCAGAAGTGGAAAGCAAGGCAGGGGGAGATTCCAATCATCTCAACCTTGCAACATATGTGGCTTATCTAACCATACTACTGAAGAATGTTTCAGGAATCCAAGGAACTCAAGAGGAAGAGGATTCAATAGAGGTGGATATGGATCAAATAGAGGCAGGTACAATGGAGGCTACAACAACAACAATTACAACAACAACCACTATCAAAGTGGCCATAGAGGAAGAAGAGATTACAATAACTATGCAGAGGACCAAAGTCAAGAAGATTCATTATTGATTATGAATCTATCAGTGAAGAAGGGTAAGGATGATGATCACATATTTTACATTGATTCGGGATGCTCCAACCATGTAGCAGGAAAGGTGGCTTTACTTTCTGATTTGGAAGATCCTCATAACAAGCATGAAGTGCAGACAGGAGATGACACAAGGCACTCAGTGGAGAAGATAGGAAATGTGAAGACATTAGATGGGAATATGAACCTCTTAAGCAAAGTCTTGTATGTCCCTACAATTACCAAAAATTTAATAAGTGTTGGACAGATTGTTGAAAAAGGATTGCAGGTTAGATTCAATCGATTTGGAGCATATGTTGAAGACCCAAGGCAAGGCTTTCGAAGGATTGCCAAAGGAGAAAAGACAGGAAGGCTTTTCACTTTTGAAGTGGAAGATACAAAGAACATAGCTTTGTTTAGCTATGGATCTCAAATTCTAACAGAGTTGGAGATATGGCACAAAAGGCTTGCTCACGTTGGTGAGAGGACACTCAAACAAATTTACAGGGACCAAAGTGTACTTGGTTTGCCTAATATCACAAGGCAACACATGATTTATAAGTGTGAAGCTTGTCAACTCGGCAAGGCTCATAGACAACCTTTCAATAAGAAAGGATATATGTATCAAAATCCTTTGGATCTAGTGCACACGGATGTGTGGGGTCCAAGTAAGGAGCCATCTATATCAGGCTCAAGATATTATGTGTCTTTCATAGATGATTGTAGCAGGTGGACCATTCTGTTTTTCATGACGCACAAGGATGAAGTGTTTAATTGCTTTAAGAAGTATATTGCTCTTGTTGAAAACCAAACAGGTAGGACTTTGAAAAGACTCAGATCAGATGGTGGAGGAGAATACTTCTCTTCTGAATGTGATGCCTTCTTGCATGAAAGAGGCATTAAAAGGGAAGTCACTACAAGGTATACACCCGAACTCAATGGTGTAGCAGAGAGGAGGAACAGAGCTATTGTCGAAGCTGCAAGGTCCATGCTCAATGAAAAGGGATTGCTAAACTACCTATGGGCAGAGGCTATGTCGACAGCCACATATCTCGTAAATAGACTTCCATCTAAGTCACTAGATGGAACCACTCCATATGAAGTGTGGAATGGAAGAAGACCTAGTCTAGAGCATTGCAAAATCTTTGGATGCTTAGCCTATGCTCACATTCCTTCTCAAGTAAGAGGGAAATTGGATCCCAAGGCAGAGAAGTGCGTATTCATTGGTTATGATCAAAACCAAAAAGGATATACATTGTACAATCCAACCAATAAAGGATTTTCTGTGAGTAGAGATGTAATTTTTTATGAAAACAAATCATGGTTTGATGATGACAGGAAAGTGAAGCTGCCTTATGACTTGGATGAAGATTTTCCATCACTTCAACCAAAGGAGTCGAAGCAGATTGAAGAAAGTGATTCGGAGATTGATCTAGAAGACTTGGAAAGACTAAAGCTATGGAAGAACAAAGGTAAAGCAAAGATGCAGGATGCTACATATGGACCCGAGAGTTCACATCAACCACTTAGAAGGTCTTCAAGGGAGAAGAAGAAACCAGAGAGGTTTGGTTATGATACTTCTTTGGTCACGAAGCACTCAATCTACATTGCAAAGGATTCAACCAATGAAGAACCTACCACATTCGAAGAAGCACAAAGCAAGAAAGCTTGGAGAGATGCAATGGATGAAGAAATGGAAGCCTTGAAGGAGAATGACACTTGGGACCTTGTACCTAACAAGCCATCTATGAAGGTAATTGGATCTCGATGGATATACAAAATCAAGAGGAATCCAGATGGAAGTATAAATAGACACAAAGCAAGGTTAGTTGCTAAAGGGTTTGCTCAAACCCATGGTATTGATTATGAGGAGACTTTCTCTCCTGTTGCAAAAATGCCTACAATTAGGGTTCTCATAAGTCTTGCTGCATCTAGAAATTGGAATCTTTATCAACTTGATGTAAAGAATGCTTTCTTGAATGGATGGATTTCTGAGGAAGTGTTTATGGCATAACCTTCTGGATATGAGGATGCACATCATCCTAACTATGTATGCAAACTAAAGAAACCTTTGTATGGATTGAAGTAAGCCCCAAGAGCTTGGAATTTCAGATTGGTGACTTATTTGCAGGACCAAGGATTCAAAGCTAGCAAGGCGGATACCTCTTTGTTCATAAAGAGAAATGGATCTGAAGTGATCTATTTATGTGTGTATGTTGATGATATTATTATCACAGGCAATGATCTTGAAGGAATCAAACAGGTAAAGAGTCAAATGAAGGAGGAGTTCAAAATAAGTGACCTTGGACCACTCACTTATTTTCTTGGATTGGAGTTAATCTACACAGATTTAGGTATATACATCACACAAAGGAAGTATGTCCATGACATGCTCGTCAAGTTCAAGATGGAAAATACCAAGTGTGCAGGTACACCTATGGAGCAAAATCATAAGCTTAGTGCTTATGAAGGAGAGCTAATTGAAGACATCACAAGCTATCAAAGCTTGGTTGGAAGTTTGAATATGCAACACTCACAAGGGTGGATATATGCTATAGTGTTAGCATATTGAGTCACTTTATGCATAAGCCGAGAAGACCACATATGGAAGCGGCCAAGAGAGTCCTCAAGTACCTAAAGGGGACTATGAATGAAGGTTTGTTTTATTCATATACTTCAGATATTGAGCTAAAGGTCTACTCAGATGCAGATTGGGCCGGATCTAGAGATGATAGAAGAAGCACATCCGGGTATATATCATTTGCAGGTTCAAAAATCATTTCTTGGTCATTGAAGAAGCAACCAATCGTGGCATTATCTTCTACTGAAGCGGAATATAGAGGTTTGGCTAATGCAACTCAAGAAAGCATGTGGTTAAAGTCTTTGTACACAGATCTTGGACTTCATTCTTCAACACCTCACATTTTTGGTGACAACACAAGCTCACTACATCTAGCAGCTAATTCGGTATACCATGCTAGAACCAAGCATATTGAAGTCCACTACCATTATGTAAGGGAGAAGCTAATGAGCAAGGATATTCAACTATCCTATGTCTCTACAGATATGCAATGTGCAGACATGTTGACTAAAGCTCTTGATGGTACAAAGTTAAGTAGATTCAAGTTGATGATTGGCTTGCAGGAAATCAAGGACAATTGAAGACTTATTTGGAGGCCAAGCATGTTAGGCTTGAGGGGGAGCTATTGGTGCATTTTGCCCAAGCCTACATGCTTGATATGCTTGATATTATCCTCATTTGTAAGTCACATGAGTAGTCATGTGAACACCTCTTGTAAAAGAGTTCATTTTATCTCTTGTAAATGGAAAAAGAAAAAAGGAAAAGGATGGCTTACCTCATCCATGATGTAAAAGCAAAGTCATGGCTCTAACTACCTAAAACCACGAATTTTTGAGCTGAGGGAATCTCGCCTAACTTTGGGGATCACTTTTAGGTGGAGCCATTAGAATTCGAATTCAAAACTCCCTCCAAGAATAGCTATAAAAGGAGCAAGAAGGAAGAGGCGATTAGCAAGCCCTGTACGTGACCACTTCATGTCATTTTGTAGAGATTTAAGAGCTTACTCCATAGCTCTATCATTCTACTCCCATTGTGCAAAGATTCATTGTCAATGTGGTTGCAATCGTATGTGAGTCTATACATTTGTCATCATCTACTTCTCTGTTTTGTTCTCTGCTATACTCACTCAGAGCAGTACTTTGAGAAGGTCATATCTCGCATTCTACTGCTCCTTTTTTAGTGTTTTAATGTGCGTTGGATAGTTCTCACTATCTAGTTTCTACCTACAAAGTTTCATGGTCATTGGATTACTACTTTTGAAGATATCTACAATTTACTACTCACAAGTCTATCTCTGCAGACCCCCGAGAATAGTGGGCATGTTCCAGAAATTGATGAAACTTGTTCTCAATGCATCATTTGAAGTGTTTTAACTTGGATTGGGAAGCTTGCTAAGTTTATTTGCTATGCCCAAAAGGAATTTTTCTAATTCCCACCAGGTTGAGAGCACTGTTTATTTTTTCCAGCAGGTGTATGTTAAAAAATAGCAAGTTTTGGGAGCTAGTCACTTCGCAACTAGTCTGTCTTAAACTTTTGGGATACATGTTCCAAAGTACTTTCCTGATATTTTGGTGGATTTAGGAAGCTCAAAGGGTCTAATAATCAACTCTGAAGTCTCAGTTGGCTGGTGTGAAGCTGGTTGTAGCAGCACCTACTCATCTTTGGATTGCATCCACCATCTCTCTTCACAGAAAGCATATCTCAGTCATTTCTTGACCAAATTCAAAGGTCTATAGCTTGTTGGAACCAGCTCAAAGTTATCTACATGCTATCAAAATTTAAAGAGATTCTATTTAGCCATTTCAGAGAAAAGCGCGTCGAGGTGATCACTGGTCAAAGTCTGCAAGAGTCCTAAAAAATCAGGGGTAAAGGTTTACTTGCTAAATTGATTTCTCTGAGCATAGTTAATCTTTTTACATCATTCCACTTGGAATAGTTAGCTTGCTAAGCTAATTAGATATTCCTAAAAGTAATTTTTCCAATTCCTACTGTGCTGGTCATACTGAGCAAAAGATCCAGCAGGTGTCAAGACTAAAATAGAAGGTTTTCTTGAGATCTTGAAGTTCAAAGTTATCTGTTTTGATTCAATCATTACATACATCATTTCCAAAGTACATAGGACATTTTATGGTGTCATTGGAGAGCTAAGGAGGTCCACTTATCAACTCTAAAGTAAGGAAGGGCTGGTACAAAGAAGGATTTGGCAGTACCTACTCAATCTCTTGGAGTGTCCATCCATCTTTCCCAAGAGTAACTGTTTGTCCCAATCTGAACATTTGTTGTTCACGAGTTTTGTCAGTGCAATACAAAGGATCTTGTTAGTGCTTTTGGCTTGATCATTGTCCTGATTATGATATGGTGCAGATTTCTTGTGAATCACCATAAAATCCTATAACAAATATTCAATGACTTGGTTTAGAAAGTGAGTTCATCTGTTGCTCACTAACTCTATAGGAAGTCCATATCTTGTAAAGACATTTTCAAATAAGAATTTTGCAGTCATGTGTGCATCATTCTTTTCTGTGGTCTTGGCCTCTACCCATTTGGTAAGATAATCTGTGGCAACTATGATGTATTCAACATAAGTTCCTTTTGTAGGGGGGTTAATGGGTCCTACAAACTTTATGCCCCACTTGGAAAATGCACGTCCTCCCATCATGGGTTTTGATGGCATTTCATCTCTACGAGTAGGAAACTGATTTCTCTTGCACACATCACATCTCTTAACATAGGTATGTGCATCCATGTGGAGTGGGCCACCGTAATCCTGCAAACAGTATGGCTTTGATTATCCTATTGGGGCCAAAATGACCTCTTGCAACACCTTGGTGTGCATTCTCTAGTGCACTCAAATAACCGCTTTCATGAAAACATTGTCTCAGGTATCCATCTCGTCCTCGCTTGTATAGATTGTCACCAATAAGGGAGTATTCTTGAGCTTCATGCTCTAGACTGCGTTTTCGTGCTAAGGTCATTCCTTGAGGGAATGTTTTCGTCCTCAAGTATGTCACTAATGGTTCACTCCATTCTGGTGTGAGAGACATGTGATATAACGTGGCATGTTCTACCGGTGTTCTTTCACAACAGATAAGGCATTCTCTACACAACTTTTAGACCTCTACTTCCATAGAAGGCCAGTATACTCTTAGTCTATGTAGAGTCTGCAATGTACGATGTTTTGAATGATGTTGCTTTAATGCACCTACATGTGCTAATTGCAACCAATTCGCGTGTTCTGATTCATCTACACAACAAGCAAGAATCTTTTGATTATCCTGTTAATATATACTTCCTGCTATTATTTGATTTTTTTGTGACTTGTTAATCTCTCCTTCTTTGATCCTAATCCTAGGATTCTTGGGTCCATATGTGAGAATAGGGACAATTGGCTTAGCCCATTCTGGTACTATTTCAAGGTTAAACAAATATGCATCGGGTAATTCATCCACTATTCCTTCAGAAGCTTCTCTTGTAGTTAATCTTGAGAGGTGGTTAGCTCTAAGATGGGTTTTTCCTTTCCTGACTACTACTTCAAAGTCATACTCCATGAGTAACAGAAACCATCGTATCAGTCGTTCTGTATTACAAGTCTTATTGACTAAGTACAATAACGCTTGATGATCCGTGAAGAACTTGAACTTATTTTTCCAACAACTAATGCTTGAATTTCTTTACTGTGTAGATCATTCCTAATTCTTCTCGTTCTGTAGTGGTGTAATTTCTTTCTACTGCATTCAATTGTTTGCTCACATTAGATATGGGGAGTTCTACATTACCTTCATTCGTGGGTTGTGCCAACACACATCCTATGGTGTAGTTGGATGCATCCACATGTACATGGAATAGCTTGCTCCAATCTGGGGTTGTTAATATAGGTGCCGAGCACAAACATCATTTAATTTCATTGAATGAATTTTCACACTCATCAGTCCATTCAAACTTGGTCAAAGAAGAGTACAAAGGCTTGGCTATGATTGCATACATGTGTATGAATTGTTTGTAATAACCACAATGTCCCATGAAGGCCTATACCTCCTTTATGTTATTTGGCCTAGGTAGGTCTGCAATTACTTTCACTTTTTACTCATCCGTCGAAATTCCATTCTTTGACACTATGTGTCCTAGAATTTTGCCTTTTTTACCATGAAAACACACTTTTCTTGGTTCAGACAAACTTGATATTCCCAACATTTGTCAAATACCTGCCTTAGTTTTGGGATATGAGTTTGCCTCATATTTGAATGAGTACATATATCATCGACATAAACTTTCGAATTCTTGCATAAGAATTCCCTAAAAACATGAGAGTCATTGGAAAGTGGCGGGTGCATTTGTCAGCCGAAATGGCATCACACGAAATGCAAATATGCCCCATTTTGTGGCAAAGGACGTCTTGTGTTGATCTTTTGGAGCAATGGCTACCTGATTATAGCCTGAGAAACCATCAAGAAAGCTATAAACTTCCTTGCTCTCAACTATTTTCAATAAGTGTTCCGTGATAAGAAGAGGATAACTGTCTATAATCGTGGCGACATTAACTTTTTTAAGGTTAATACACACATGCCATTTTCCGTTCTTATTGGGCACAACCACAATGGGGGATACCCATTCGGTATGCTCAATTTTGTAAATGAATCCTTCTTCTATCAAAAGATCTATTTCTTCTTTAATCTTAGCAACATAGTTATCATATTACGTGTATCGTTTTTGTTTCGTAGGCTTTCCATCTAGAGTCATAGGGATTCTAAGGGAGCATATATCTGGGTCTACTCCTTTCAAGTCTTTGTAACTCCAAGCAAATACATCTTGATATTCTCGTAATAGGGCAATTAACTCTTTTTCTTGTTCATTCGTCAAATCATGCCGTATGCATGGACATTTTTCATCTTCTCCTTCTATGGTGACTATGATTTCTTGGTTTTCTCTCGATTATCATATACTTCTCCAATGTCAGCTTTCCTTTTAGGCATTTGTACCATAATTTTTCTATCTTCTATTTGATA
The DNA here is from genome assembly GCA_020310875.1 of Ceratopteris richardii. Taxonomy (NCBI): domain Eukaryota; kingdom Viridiplantae; phylum Streptophyta; class Polypodiopsida; order Polypodiales; family Pteridaceae; genus Ceratopteris; species Ceratopteris richardii. The sequence continues at coordinate 56,222,133 of CM035419.1, forward strand.
CTTCTTGAAGTTCTCCGGTACTTCCATGAGTGGTTCTTCTTCTTCTTCTGTCTTAGGTGATTTCTTTATCTTCTTTTGCTTGCTTTCTGTATCTTGTAGGGATGGATCCAGTTGTTCCATTTCACTTTCCTTTTCTTCTTCAAGGGTTTTGGCTTCTACAAAATAAAGATATTCCTCTTCCGTGGAACATAAGGGTTCCATGATGATGGATTCTAGGTCCTCATCACTATTCTCATCTGGTTCTTGGGTCACTTCCATGCATTCTTCTAGGATGAAGTCTTCCTCAACAGGTTCAATCATAAAGATGGAAATGTCATATCCGTCCTCATCACAATGAGGGGTCCACTGTTCTTCATTCACTGCTATGTCCATCATGGCTAAGATTTCTACCCAACCATGAGGCTCGAATTCCTCGTTTGGAAATACTATAGGTGCATAAGCTAGGTCTTGAAGGGTTCATGGATGTTGTTCTGAACCTAAGGTTGTTGCTTTTAATCGTTCTTCCTCTTGTTTGGCTACGTTACACATCCATAGATGAGTATCCTCGTGCAACCATGAGGGGTGTGACTCCAATGAGTGTATTGATTCTGTTTCTTCTGGTGTTTTATGGATGGAGTTCCATTGTATTGGGGGTACATCTCAATGGGAATAGCCTTTAAGATTGACTTTAGTAGTCACTCCTAAATGTTGCAAGTACAAAGAATTAGTTCCCCAATCTTGCACGATTTGCAACTGATGCATGAATGGTCGTCCTAAGATCATCTCGTAAACATGATTTTTCCCAAAATCACAAATGGCGAAAGTATGCTCAAAGTCAACACCACAAGTGGTGAGAGATATGCCTTCTAGTAAGCCCAAGGGCTTCTCAATATGTCCGTCGGCCATTTGTAGCTTCATCCTGGTGGGTCTTAATGTTGGCTTACTCTCCCTCGCTTACATCTCCGATATTGGTGGCTAGCCTGATATGCACAAAACATCATGTCCAAATTTTCTGGTATGGGTTCAGCTAAAACTGATCCTGATCTTTGAGCTATGTTCTCTTGATTAGATTCTTGAGAATTCAATTCTAGGATTTTGGCTCTAGATTCCTTTAAACTTCCTTGATTTAATTTTTAAAATGCAACTGTGGATTCGTGTGTGCGCAAGGATTGCCTATGCCGTGGTGAACTCGCTTACCAAAAATTTTGACTTTCTCAGACCATCACAATGGTTTGACACCTACGAGAGATTCTGACAGAAAGTGGATTTCTCACCTTTTGGAAGTTTTCCTGCTCCTCTAGAGCTCTATGCCTGCAAGAAAACTCAAAAACACACATGCACATAAAGCACAAAAGCTCTCTCTCTCTCACATGCACAAATGAGGGGAAATGAGGAGGATAGGTGGATATGGTGAATTTTTTGATTTTCTTGGGGTGGGAAAAGATGATGCGATGGTGAAGGAGGAGTGTACAAGAGATGAAAAACACAAAAAACTACTTAAAAACAACAAGAAAAACTGAAATTTTTACCTTCCAACGCCACTTCTTGCTATACTCTTACCATCACACATTCTTCCTAGACTCGTTCCCCGACAATGGAACCAAATTTGGTGTTGCTCTAGCACAATGGTAAATACCACGTTAAGAAGGTCCATCTCTTTAATGTCAATCCATGGAAGAGATAGGAGTGATATGAAGATCGTGAACACGAAATGTTGTGAGAGTGAAGGTGAAAAGCATAGAGATGCACACACACATGTAAAAGACAAGCAAGTCACAATGGAAGATAGGGAAATAGACTCTATCACTCAAGATCACTCTTACAAGCTCAAGCTCACACTAGCTCACACAATTCTACACTAAGTAACCTCAAAAATGAGCTCTCTAGCTCTATTTATAGTTTTCTGACTAGTTTTGACTGGTTTCACATTGTCTGGCATAGTTAAAACATAGGTTCTAGGTACTATTTAGAGGTCTAAACGAGGTCTAAAAATAGCCAAAATTGGTAGGCTCGTTCTACCCAAGCTCCTCAAGCTCGAGGACTCCTCGACTTGCACAAAATGGAGCTACTAATTACAAAAGTGGTTGTCCAATGTTACATATGATACAAGAGTGATGACCATCAGTGTTGAGAGTTTTGGAAAAGTATTATAAAACATATTTCTTTGAAAAAACAATCTCCCTGGCTCCCCACTACTTCATCCGTCTTCACATACTTCCTCATCATCTGTGCCTTTGGCTATTACCAACAAATCCTTCTTTTGGATTCTTTATTAAGCAACCTTTTTCATTGAAGATAACATGATATTGTTTCTCTACCATTTGTCATACTGAAATCAAATTCTTTGCAATAGTAGGAACATGAAGAATATCAGTCAATACCTTCTTCTCTCCAAGCTTGATTTCTCCAACATGCTCAATTGTGTGTTGAGTTTCATCACCAGTTTCCACACATCCTTTTCCACTTGGAGCTTGTAGATTTGTGAATAAATCTCCTTGGCATGTCATATGATTACTGCAACCGGTTTGCTTGTCTCCTTCACTCGATGTGCTTGCATAGTTATTTTGGCTCCTTTGACTTCCTCCATTCAGCCTTCCATTCTTTTGCCAACAATCATTTGCATAATGTCCTACTTTACCACAATGATAACATGTTATACCTTTATGAGGATTGTATGAACCTTGAGCTCTTCCTCTATTTCTTCCTCGACCTCTTCTATGTGTGTTGTCATTCGAGTTGTCCTTGTTGTCCTCCAAGTTGTGTTGGATGGAATTTGTGCTGTTGTAGCTCCTTCCTCTTCCTCTCGAGCCTCCTCTTGAGTTCCTTCCTCTACCTTGACCTGCATATAACATTTGTCTATGGTTGTCCTTACCTTTCTTGCCTTCTCCTTGTTGAACAGCCTCTTTGGCCACAAGATTGGTATAATCTTGTTGAATGTTGGTAGAGGGTCTCTATAAAGAATGTTTGCGATGAGGGGCTTCCACTTTTCCACTCCTCAAGCCATTGAGGGCTATTTGTACAATGTCTTCCTCTTCTATCTTGCATCCAAATAATCCTATCTGATCTTGAAGCTCCTTGATCTTCAATGTATACTCACTAATGCTTTGGTTTGAGCTTTTTCATGTTGTTGAGATCGTTCTTGAGTTGCATCTTCTAAGAACTTGTTTAGGTAGCATACACCTTCTCCAATGCTTCCCAAACTTCCTTGGCTATCTTTAGGCTTTCCACATGACCAATCATAATGTTAGAAATAACTTGTGAAATGAGGAACATCACCCTTCGATTCCTCTCTTCCCAATTTGCAAATTGTCTCCTTTGTGTTGTGTCTATGGAAGTCTACTTCTTGTGATTGTGTTACAATTTTTCATGTTCAAGTCACTAGTAAAAAAAAAAAGATCTCTCACAAGGACTTGATGTATGTAAACTCTATAAGCAAAAACAAATGATCCTCTTGAAGATACCACATGAGTAACATGAAAAGGATCCTTTCCAAGGACCAATCCCCCGCTATGCCTTGAAAACTTTATCGTTTTTGTCAATTTTTTTTCTTCAAAAAATAAAAAAGTTGAACTCAGTAGTACTTAGTACTATCAAGGTACTCAAAACATGTGCATGTGGAGACTGTGCTATGACAATGGAGATGGCGAAAACACGCAGCTTTCAGCAGTACTTCTGAAAACCTTCCTTCTCGAGGCTGCTATGCGGCCACACTCTTTGCTTTTTCTCTAGCAGAGTGCGCGTGTATGCAAGGCATTCCTGTAAGCATCTCGCAAACCTAAACTTGCTTTGCCAGCGAACAGGCTCTGGACTCTGGAGTCCGCGCGTAGCCTCCTGCATCCCAACTTAGGCCAGCTTGATGTGATTGCTTTGATATCTTTCGAATGGCTGAAAAGCTCCTATGGCCGTTCATTGGAACTCAGGAGTCGTCACTGGTCAGGACTCAGGAGAGGTCGTATTATGTATACCGTAGGAACTACAGGAGCTGGCACCGACAGGTTACCATCGGTGGCAGTCTGATGACAAATTGACGATCCCTCCCTCGGCACGCGCACCACGCGCACTCAACTTCCGCAAGACGCCTGTTTCTCGCTCCATCCTCGATATGGGGTAGTTCACCTAGTTCTTGGCTCTCCCCAGCACGACGATCGTCAGGTTCTTATTGTGAGAATCGCTAAATACTCCTTCCATTGATTCCATCCGCGACATGAGCAGTGCTCCTCTCCGTTTTCTTCGACCATATGCTTGAGCTGCTTGTATCATTTTCATGGACTGGATTGTTGGCAAAAGCAGGTCTCTCGCTCTCTCTCATGTGCATCTGCATCGTTGCATTTGCTGTAACCGGTATTTCTGCGTGTCCCTTTACAAGCGGGGATCTCACTGCTTGGCTGATTTCGGAAATCAAATCGTTATGATAATCAAATGGAGAGTGTGTTACTTAGATTGATGGAAGTGTGATGGTGCATGGTCTATTGTGAGAAAACACAATCCGTACAACAAACCTCTCTCTGTGACTCAATGTGTGACAGAACATTTTGTCTCTTTCTCTCTCTCTCTCTGTGTCTCTCTCTCATGTGCGTCTCCATTGTTGCATTTGCTGTAAGTGGTATTTCTGCGTGTCCCTTTACAAGCGGGGGTCTCATTTGATTTCGGAAATCAAATCGTTATGATAAGCAAATGGAGAGTGCGTTACTTGGATTGATGGAGGTGCATGGTTTACTGTGAGAAAACCCAATCCGTACAACAAACCTCCTGTGTGACTCAGTGTGTGACATTCTGTGCGTCATCGTCTAGCACACTCCGGACATTTTGTGTGGTTCAGAGTCTCTTATTGAAATGTTATATGGGCATCACGCATGCAGATGCATCCTGGAGATCAAAACAACGGTTTAGCAGATACTTAATCTGTGTAATGATAATTTGCATGAGTTTGCTTAATGTTTGGCATTCCATCCGTGATTTTCTAGCACACTCAAAAAATTCCTCTACTTCAGAATCTCCTCTTGTGATGTTATAGGGGCATCTCGTATGCAGATGCATAGAGAGACAAGACAGTGGTTTGAAAGATATCTAATCTACGTAATGATAATCTGTATGAGTATACCTAATTTAATGTGTGACATTCTACCTGTTGTTTTCCAGTACAGTTCAAACATTTTCAGTGGTTCAAAAAATTATTGTGTAATGTCATCTCGCAGGCAGATGCATCTTAGAGAGCCGAAAACAATGCTGTATTAAATATTTAATCTATGTAGTGGTATTTTTAAAAGAGTGATGTGTGGCATTTTAGCCATGATTTCCCAGAACACTCCAAATATTTCCTGTATTTCAGAAACTTCTTTTATAAGGTTATATGGGACTCTTGTATGCAGATGCATCCTAGAGACTTCAAAACGATGGCTTGGTAGTTATCTGATCTATGTAATAACACTTTGTATGACTATGCAGTGTAGGATGTTTCCTCCATGTATAACGTAGCAGTTAGCAGTGAGACATTTTTCTGGGGCTTACCTATACACCGAATACATAATCCATCAGAAATAGATCATGGTTTGGATGTCGCGTATTTTGCTCAGATTTTTTTTTCAGTTCATCGATTTGAGCTGATGTGCCTCTATTCGACGATATTATAAAGATGGTAAGCTTGGCTCTGGGTTAGTTTTCCGTCATTCTTCGTTACTCTCATCTCCACAATTGTCCCATCCAATCATTATGTATTTTCACTCAACCACATGCATCTGAAATTTTCTAATTTGTCTGATAGGCTGGCGACTTTCAATAGCCTTGAATGAAATACTACGTAGAGAAGGGGCCTGGATTTGGAGTTTCCGTAGCTCATCCTGCATAGGAAGAAATGATAAAAGATCTTCAATACGTTTTAGAACTCCTTCAAGGACATATTCTTTGATTCTGTGACATAATTCCTCTCAATATAATCTCATGATGTAAACAAATAAAATAAAAATGGTGCTCTACAGTCACGAGTATTCGAGATCGACATTTTCAGGATGGGGTGTGCTAGATTGTGAGCTTGTAAGGATTCAATTCTGGAAATTGTACGGTCATACAGTAGTCGTCTGTTTCATCACAATCATCTCTGTTCTTTCATCTCCGCTGCTTGGATTGGGTCCTACATATAGCCATTAACGAGCAGATACTGTTTTACATCATCAAAAAACGACCTTCTCCAGGTGTGGACCGATCGTAAGCCGCGTGAAGGAACGGAAGCCTAACAGATCATGGGATGATGTGTTTCCAGACGCTCACCTCCTTGATTCACGAGTACAAATTGCCATCCTTGCCTCAGATGATCGCAAGAAAACGCCTGCCAACCATGAACATCTTGATCGGTGCACGAAGAATGAACTAAAATCTTTTGTGGCTCCGTTCATGCATAATCGTTGTTAATTCAATTTCCGTATTTTCATGTGGCAACAGGAGCTTCATTGCGGACTCGCACGATTTCCTGCTTTGCAGCTTTTCAACCTATCCCTCGCCATTTGTAGTCGGAGAAAAGGTGCATATTCTTCATATATCCTTCTGATTTGAATTCTTCAGTGCAGAACATCAATTAATGAGAGTCGCACCTTTGGCAAGCTTATTTAATATAATCAATTGGATATTTCAGGACAGGAATGAAAATGATCCATCCAACCTGAACATGATTCAAACTGAATCCAGTTGCTGTCTTTCCTCTTTGGAAAAAGATGTACGTTTTTCCTCATATGTGTGCACCCATGTATGGATTAATTAGAAATACAGCTGGAATAGATATGGGGCACGTTCCCATTTATTATAGGCCATAAAAGCCAAAACATTTCTTGTTTTTCGCCGATCATAAGGCCTGAATAGCAGGAGGGAACAAGCACCTTGGAGACGGCGTAATGATTATATGATTTACCATCTGTTTTTAGCATCTTTTCTGCCTTGAGAGGTCTAATTTTTATGTTGTTCACCATAAAGGATAGTTTCATTGTTGACTCTTTAACAATATGCGGAATTTGAACTTGACAAGGAACGTACAGGCTGCCAAATGTTTTTGGTTTTCAGGCTTTAAATTATATTAAAGAATTGTAATAAAGGAGAGCTACAAAATTCTTCGAACTTATTTGCAAATGAGTACGCAGGCTGTATAACTTTTTTGTTTTTCTACAGGCTATATATGGCAGATATAAAATAATGCACCTATAGTTGAAACCACCTTTGTCTCACGCTCATGGTATAATATTCTTCTATTTTCTCTATCCAGATTGCCAAAATTCAAGCAAGATTAGAGCGTATGCATGATGGTGGTTATATCTCAAAAAGTGTATCTGATTGTCCCTCCTGTGCTGGTGTATCATCAATGGCTAATATATATGCTGAGGGAGGCTCAAATTTTCAGGTAAAGTTACCATCCAATAGTGAAATTTAGAAGTGCCCCCCATTTTTGCAATCTTCCGCAAACTACCTACTGTCTGCAGTAGTAATACTGATTGAATGCAGTAGAGAAGATCGACAGTACATCCTATATTGCTTTTTTGTATCAAATTTTCAAGAATTTGACCTAAAACTTCTGGCAGGACTGAAGCTGTTGTTCTAACGCTTTCATCGGGTTATTGATAAGATCATAAAAAACGTGAATATGTGAAGGCGTTTGGCTGATCTCGAAACGTTTGATGCAGGATCTTCTTGAAGACATTTTCATTCTTGAACTTGAAGTTGCGAAATTGGAGCATCATCTCCTTCAGATCTATCGCCAGGTATTTACCCATATACCTCATTTTGTATGGAGGTAAGCAATCTCGTACATCAACCTCCAGCCGAAGGGGAAGTCCTCTACCAAGAAGCCGAATACCTTCCCATTCACTCGACGTGTACGATAAAACACATTGACATCTCAGAGAAAAGGCTTCTTTGCCATAGTCCAAGACAAATCTCCGATCCTCGGGTTCACATTAATTTCATAGTTGACAAGCACTCCCCCTTCTGTAACCTAAACGATAATCAATACTGAATCTCTGAATAGGAGGGTTGCATATTTGGTAGATTCCACAGTTCACTGTCCTTTTCTTTCCTTCTGTCGAACCTCTACAATCTCTCGGTTTTATCGTAGGACAACAAAAGATGCAGGTCCTCTATGATGCACGGAAGGATGGTCCAAATATCATGCATTTATCGCAAGATCCAAAGATTTGTAGACTTGTATTCTAGGAACCAACGATACATGTGAATGACTGAATTCACAGAGAACTTCTGAATGACTGAAATAAATCCACAATAGAAGGTTTCATGATGAAGAACTCTTGCAGAAAGTTATGTGCGAGTTGACGAGCTCGATTGTGAATGCAAAAAGTAGGTCTATAGTCGAAGGTTTCATGCTCAAGTTCACTTGCAGAAAAGTCCTTTTTCGAGCTGTCAAGCTATATTGTGGATGGTTCAAGTATCTCCATTGTTTGCAGGAGAAGGCTTCATGCTGATTGCAGTCGGAAGAAGCCTTTTCAAGTTCTTTTTAAGTACATGCCCTGCTATTTGTAACCTTAGAGTCCTCTTCACCCTATGTCCTCCATATATAAAGTTTAGTGTCCTTTTTGCTATGTATCCTCAAGTGAATGTTAGAGTGCTCTTTACCCTACTTAGATATGGCTGGACCTTATAATTAGTTGAAGACTAGCTTTTTGAGTCGAATTCAGATAACTTAACGAAAACTTCTTAATAGACGAGAGGCTCAAAGATTTCCTTCCCCATTGGATTTATATTAGGTGGTCGCTATGCAGTTGTGCTTTGTAGACCTTGTAGAAGATAGCACAACAAAATGGTTCTTATGTGCTGTAAACCATAGGTATGCCAATAGAAGAGATGAAAACGATGACTACATGCCACACAGTTGGAGAGAATCCAATAGAAATATGTGAGCATATACACATAGATACAAGAATAGAGTGTGCCATACATTTTGAAAAGAGATGAAATATATATATATGCAGATATGCCGTAGGGCATTAACTTTGGTCAAGGCAAGTTCGTAATGCACATGGTTTTTGAAGTTCTCTTGAAAAAAAAGGTTTTCTTGACAATATCGCAAGTGGTCACACTCGCTCCCTTTTTCCTACCACAGTTAAAGGCTATGTTACATTGTGGAATGCCACATTGGGCATGCGTCATTGCACATTTACATTGGGATTTCTAGTATTTCATATTAGGCTTTTTTTTTGGGTTTGTTCTACCACATTAGGTGAGATTTGAGCATGATCCTCATTGTGTTTTGTGTCAAGAATACAAGGTATCACGTTGGATTTTCCTAGCTTCGTCATGCTTGTATACATCATTGGGTGCTTTTGTTTTTTACCACATTAGGATTCATCATATTAGGGTAATAGGGGGTAATCTATCTTAATCTTGTGTGTTATCTAAGAAAGTTAATCATATTATATATGCATTTCTCTTGTCCACTTTTGAATTTCATTTAAAATCATTGTTCCGTTGAGTTGTGCTTGAGTGCTTGCATTTGGCATGTCTTTTGGTGCTTCTAAAACAAGATTATAGATTTGAGAGCGCTTTACTATTTAAGGACAATAATAACCATAAATTAAAGAAAACTTTACAAGTAATCTAGCTCAATAGTGTGTAATCCCATATTTTAACCGGAACTTAAAGAAAACTGTACAAGTAAGCTAGCGCAAACCTACATACCTAGGAGTCATTACAAATGGCTTTTGAAAGTTTATGAAGAGTTTTTTCTCTTCAAAATTCTTTGTGAATTTTGCCTTTCTGATGAGAGCATTAATCAGAGAGGCCTTTGCATCATTTGATCGACCAATGAGTTCAAATTCTTAAAGACCATCTTTTGGATAGTCACTTACACGAGTGATTGCTTAGACAAAAGCATCTTTATTGGCATGGAAGTCCAAAGCATTCGAAGCAATTAATATGTTAAAAACCTTGAAGCCCCCTTTGAGAGGGAAAATGAGTGAGAGATGTAGGTGGAACATTTGTAACCTTGAGGGCGTTTAGCTCTACCTTTTCATTGGATAGGATCTTCTTCGAATTCCTTATAGCATCCTTGGTAACTACCTTAGGCTTCTATAGAGGGCTCCCCCATGTGCAATGATGATATGTAGCAAAAGCTGATGGGATGCCCCCATTGACTTGTGATTCCCTTACCGCTCTTGACAATAGTGTTGACAAGGATGTTCTTATGAACTAGGAGCATTAGGACCACATGCTATAGAGATTGTGGAGAGAAAGAAGATAAGGAAGAGAGCTCCCACACACTCTCATATACAAAGAGAAGATCACACACATATTGAGGCAAGGAAGAATGATCTTCTTCTACTCCTATTACATAAATAGAATACACAAGAATGACTTAATACAACAATGCAACCAATACAATATATAAAGAACAATACATAAAGAAAACATGAATTTCCACAAATGAGTGAGCTAGAAAGAAAACAAATGTGCCATCCCTCTCAATAGATAAATCTGGTAAATCTTACAAAAAGTATCCCTCACATATATTGGTGTAATCATTGTACATGTGAGAGAAAAGAAAAGTGGTAATTGTCATCCTTGATCATCACATGTTGAGATATATATCTCAACACTCCCCCTCAAGCTCAACATCACCCCCTTTAACACAAGCATCTTTCAAAATTTCTTCTGCTTCTCTGCTCCAAGACTGAGTGCTTTAGTTAAAGTATCAACAACCTACTCATTTGTTCTTGCATAAACAAGATCAAAATCACCTACTAATATCTTTTCCTTGATGAAGTGATAATGTACCTCGATATGATTTGTTCAAGCATGAAAAATAGGATTTTGTGTTAATTTTATGCTACTAAGGTTATCACAATACATGGTGATATGCTTCTACACTCCCACACTTAAATCTACAAGTAACATATCAGCCATGATCCCTCACATGCTATCATTAGAGCACCTCTATACTCAGCCTTTGTACTTGACAAAGCAACATTGGGTTGCTTTTCAATGCTCCATTTAATAGCTTCACTCCAAGTGAGAATAGGAATCCACTAGTAGGTCTTCTATTTGGAACACTACCACCCCAACTTGCATCAATGTATCCATGAAACTACAATTCTGCACCAACTTCATAAAACAATGCATAATCCAAAGTAGCGCTCACATATGGTAGAGTGCATCTCAAAGCATCTAAATGTGGTTTCTTGGGAACATGCATAAATTGACTTGGAAGTCCTACTATGTAGCTTAGGTTAGGCCTTGTAATGGTGAGATGTATCATTTCCCATAATTTTCCTTTACATAGTAGCATTTTCCAATGCTTCACATAATGTAGTATACAACTTCAAATTCTAGTCTAATGGCACAAAAATTGTCTTACAATCAGCCATACCATACTTTTGCAGCATAATCAAGGCATATTGCATTTGGGATAGCCATATACCTATTTATATATGTATAAATTCAATACCTCAAACATAACACAACGCAACAAGATCTTTCATGTAAAATTCTTCCATAAGGTGTTGCTTTACCTCTTTGGTTCTTTCTTCATTATGTTAAATGTTAAACTTATTGTTTAATCTATTATCGATTCTGGGTTCTTGGGATGGTTAGGGGTCTGTAAAACAGAGGCCTTGTTTGTATTTTCCCAATTCTACTGGTTCAGTTATACACTACTTCACAGATTTAACATGCTGAATTAGTTTATCCTTCAACTGCTATCTGTTTGTGCATTACAACATACTTCAACACGAGACAATTAATTGCACATTACAATGTTCTTCACCACCAGACACCTAAACACGCACTTAGTTGCATCATCGAAATATCACTTAACTTAATACCTCATCAAACTTAATATAGTGCTGAACTTAATTAACAGAGAGATAAACACTCAGAGTAATCAGAACAGTGCACTATGCTCCACTTCAAGCATTCGCCTAGACCACTGTTCGGTGACATAACATCATGTTCACGCACGCTCCCTTTATTAATCAAAAGTTACAACTAATGCGCTATGCCCTTTCGGTATGCGTGCGACTTTTCAGGATTTCATATTACATTCCGATGGCTCACACTGGCACGCACGGTGGACTCGAACCCAAAAGGTAATTACAAAATTCAGGATTCATCTATGATACCCTGTACATACATGGACCGGGCTAACTTAAAGGTTCATGCAATCTTCTGCTTCAAGGAATCTAACATATTCTTCAAAAGGTCGGGTTCAATAAGCTGTGCATCAGTCCTAACTAAATTGGTAGCTATTACTTGACTTATTAAAGACTCAGCCTGAGTTTGCAAAAATGCTTCCTGTAAATAGAAATCATTTGCTAAAGAAGCATCTCTATGGAGCTTCATTTCTGCAACTTCTGCATCAATCCTTGATAATCTGTTAGCCTGAACTCCTAGTTGCTTTTCTTTGCGCTCGAGTTCGTAAGATTGAAATTGCATTGTCTTGTAAAAATCTCCTTTTTCCTTTTGAATTCCTTCAATCTCCTTCTTCAACTTAATATTCCGTCCAATCTCTTCTTCTAAGGATCAGCTTTTGTGGAACAGCTCCTCGGTGGCCTGCTTAAGCTCTCTCTCAGTGTTTATAACATTCGTAGCTAACGTCTGTGAAGCCTCTTCAAGTATGTTGGGCTTATCTCTCGTATCATGAAGCTCGTTGCCTAGCAGAGTCAAGGCATCCATCTTATCTATAAATTCTTGCTATAATCCGTTAATTTTGGTGTCCTTGTTGGCATTAATCAGATCCTTCTCTGTCAACTGTTCCTGCAGTTGCTAGATTAGGGTATGAAGGGAGTGAATATATGTTTTGGCTTCAAGAAGTTCTTCTTGGAGGGGCGCGATATCGGCTTCTAGAAGGTCTACTTTGCTCTACAGCTCCTGTCGAATGGTCTGTGTGGCCAGTTTATTTGAAGAGGTAATTGCTTAGATAACTGAATTAAGAACTGGCCCATGGATGCCTGTTAGAAGAAGGAATTTTTGAAGAGAAATATTTGTAAAATATCAAAAAATTGTAGAAATATTTATGCAAATGATATAAAAATGAGGAAGAGTCTTCTTCATGTAAATTAGAATCATATGTATTTTTTCTAGAATTTTTGGAAGCTCTTTGATAACATATTTTTAGATTAGAAGGGAAAAGGACCGAAATTCAAGTGTGAAAGAGGACACTTGAAAATGTATAAAATATAATTTCCTCTATTTTGAGAGGGTTGGTTGTATTATTTCTGTTATCTAAGTAATTGAAGAGCTCTCTTGCAGAAAATCGTGTTTTCTACTTCCATGGGATTTTCTTTGATTTGTTGAGTCTATTCTATGTGTGATCAATGGAATTTGTGAGCTTTACTTGTGTATTTTTTATTAATGTGTATGAAGAGAAGTTAATCTTAAAGCATTGAGTGAGAAAGTGCTGAATAATAGAGCTGGAGATGGAAATCATCAGTTTTCATAGAATCGTGATTGTCTCGTCTGAAGGTTACAGATATCATTTTTGAGATTTGACTTCATAATTGTGTTCTACTGAGAAAATGACACACTTCAGGCACCAAGATCATTGAAAATGATGTAGTATAGCTCAAGATAATCAAAACCCTAGAAATTTCTCTTCATCTTCACCATTTCTTAGAAAAACAGTCATTTTCCTCTTATTCTTGGATTCCATTAACTAGAAGGGGCTGTGGTCTTTGTATACTTCCCAGATTGATGTAAGATGTATTGTTGATCTTTTATGCTAAAATGATTGGAGAGGACAACTCCAAAGGATAACAACAAACATTTTTTGGCGCCATTGCCGAGGAAAGATGCAAAAGCTTCATTGAAGTTTGGACCTTGCTGGATCTTCCATTGTTGATGGTATTGAACACATTGAAAAGGTACTACTCTTTAATCAAGAAAAGGAAACATGAAAAGGTAGGTTTCTTTGCTTGTCTTTTGGAAAAAGGAAGCAAGAGTTAACCTTTTGAGATAAAGAAGTGATGAAATTCTTGCAAATTAATAGTTCATATCATTTTTAAGAGTAAAGTGCAGGTGTGTGAAAAATTGAATCAAGATTGTTGAAGGGAAGGTAAAATGTGACTATCTTTGCATTTGTAAAGTGCTTTTTGACCAAGTACCAAGAAAATTTGTTAGTCTTGGAAAAGATGACATGATTGCATTGAGGAAAGTCAAGTAAAGTAGCTACATGCAAATAGATAAGATCCATTTGTTTAGCTAAGGCAAAGCAATAATCTTGAGAGAAGATTTATTTGCATCTTGAAAAGAAAAATGTTTGAGTTTATCTTTGCATGAATTGATATTTGCACTTCATAGCACATATTTCTTTGGAAAGCTCTACTCCTAAACTGATTAGATTGCAAGCATAGAAGAATATAACCAATCATGAAACAAAAGATCAATGTATCTTTAAACAAGAAACCCTAAGTGAAGTGTTTACCTTGATTTAGGGCAAAATACTAAAAAAATTCATAAAATCCATTAAAAAACTCATAAAATCCATTAAAAAACTCATAAAATCCATTAAAAAATTCAAACAAATTTCATTTTTTTCTTAGAAATTTGGACTGGAGTATTGTTGTTGAAAGTGGAGGAGAAAAAATGGAAAAGAATTCTAAAAACTGAAAGAAAATAAAAAATATATAGAGTGGAAGTTGATGTTCCAATTTTTCAAGAAAATACTTTTTAAATGAGTTTGATGGTGTATAATTGCAGATGACAAGTGATCTGAAGTTGGTAAAGAACATTGAAGGGGACCAAGTGGAAAGAAAAGTCAAAAACTGAAAAAACTGGAAGTTAAAAAAAAACACGATTCTCTTCACAGGATCACGACTTTCTGTAAGAAAAAGAATTTGAATTATTTTGCACATTTGGGTATTGAGGTAAGTGATTGTAAGAGGTTTCATAAAGTTGGGTGAGTAAAGGAAATCAAATTTCAAAATATTAGTAAGAATTGAACATCAAGTGATTAAATCAAGAATTGGGTACAAAATCGCGATTTTCATCAGTAGGATAAAGGGAGTAAATTTTGTTGAAAAGATAAGAATTGTGAATCAAAAAACACAAAATTGTTAAGAGATAAAGGTCATACAATGAAAAGTGAAAATTTTGAGAAATTCACACAAAATCGCGATTGTTTGAACGCTATAAAAGCATGTAAGTTCTGAAAAAATGCTCATTTGAGTGAGAAAGAGAGAGAGAACTAGAGAAAATTGGATAGAATCACGACTGTCAGCAAATACAAGTTTTTGGTATTTTTCTTGATCAAGCAAGCAAGGTAATGGTCTTCCAATAAATTTTTGCATTATTTCAAGTTTTCATATGATGATTACAGCACAAAAACACAGGAAATTGTAAAAAAACACGGAATCACGATTTTTAGATTTTTAAGTTTTATTGAGAAAAAATAATAATTTTGCTAAAACTCTTTTATTGCATGTTCAAATTTTAATAAGGTGATTCTATTGAAGAAACAAAAACTTAAAAATCAAGAACCTGAAAAATTTTAAAAATCTTCCCAGAATCGCGATTCTGTAATCAAACACAAAATCGCTATTCTCTGAATTAAACACAAGATCGCGATTCCCAGAACGCGATTTTCATAAGAAAATCGTGTTTTTAACGATTGTGAGCAATCACGATTGTCTGGGAACAAAATCGTGAAAAATCACGATTCTATTCACAAAATCGTGAGAAACACGATTCCCTTCACAGAATCGTGAAAAGCAAGATTCTCTTCAAAGAATCGTGAAAAACATGATTCTATTCACAAAATCGTGAAAAAACACGATTCTATTCACAGAATCGTGAGAAGCACGATTCCCTCCACAGAATCGTGAAAAGCACGATTCTCTTCAAAGAATCGTGAAAAACACGATTCTATTCACAGAATCGTGAAAAAACACGATTCTATTCACAAAATCGTGAGAAGCACGATTCCCTCCACAGAATCGTGAGAAGCATGATTCTCTTCAAAGAATCGTGAAAAACACGATTCTATTCACAGAATCGTGAAAAATCACGATTCTATTCACAGAATCATGAGAAACACGATTCCCTCCACAGAATAGTGAGAAGCACGATTCTCTTCAAAGAATCGTGAAAAGCACGATTCCCTTCACAGAATCGTGAAAAACATGATTCCCTTCACAAAATCGTGAAAAACACGATTCTATTCACAAACTTGGGGAAAATTTAGAATATCTAAAGAATAGTGTAAAAGATAAGTCTTTTTCACAGATATGTGAGAAGATCTAGAATTTTCTCAAGTTCCTAGAAAAGACGATTCTATTCACAGGATCGTGAAAAACACGATTCTCTTCAGAAAATCGTGAATTACTTGGATGATTTTGAGATCTGGTAATAAATTGATCACACCCTCTAAATAAGATTTAAAAAGGAAGGAGATAAGGTCAGAAATAGGAGATTTACAAGAAAAAGATTTAGGGCAAGAAAATAATATGGAAAATCTAAATGAAACCAATGAACCCTCTGAAACCAGTGATTATAGAAATATTCTCAAATATATGTATACAAATAGATTTGGAACCTATGTGTATCAGGATGGGATGCATAAGTTCCTCATTAGGTTGAGATACTTAGAAATTCCCCTAAATACAACACTAGTGGCACAATTCAAGGATGGCAGATATGAGGATAGATAAGGATGTGTATACATCTTCTCTCAGGATCCAGAAAACTCTAATGATTTAGGGCAGTGTGCAGACAAAAGACCTTGGGAACAAAACCTAGGGCAACCAGACTTGCCAAGACAAAATGAAACTCACAATAATAGTGAACAACAACAAGGTAGGAGAATACATACTTCCCCAAATCCTTTTGAAAGAGAAGCAGAAGGAATTAATGATTTTCCATTCAGAAGGAGACATTAGTGGCAAAATCAGGGAAGAATGCTTAGGCCCTATCAAGTAGCTAAATGCATGAATAATCAATATGAAGGATATTCTGATCCGCATGCCCATGCTGCAGAATTCAGAAAACTAATTAGGGCAGAAGAAGTAGAGGATTAGAAAGTACAATTTGAAGCATTTGCTCTAACCCTAACTGGACCTGCACTATCTTGGTTCATCCCCTTGAGAAAGGAAATGTATCCAGATATTGAATCTTTCCTTGAAGCCTTCATAGGGGAATTCTCAAAACTGGGATAAAACATAGTATAGCTACCTTGATACATAGCTTTAAATAGCAAAAAGAGAGGCAGCCAGGAGATTCAAGCAATACATTGATAGATGTTCCAGAGAGGAGGTACCATCTATGGCAAGACAAGTATCTCTATTCATAGAAGGACTGAGAAGTGCACAATTAAGAACCTTGGTGTATTATAGGAGATGCCGTGACCTAGGAGCATGTGTGAAAGAGGCAATAGATTTAGAGGACAACAGGGGACAAGGTCTATTAGCATTTGATCAACCTAGAACAAATAAAGATAAAATCCCACCAGCAGAAGAATTAGCACACGCCATTGCCAAAGCCCTAGAAGTTAGCACCAAGACAAATCTGATAAACACCAAGATAGCAACAAATAAGAAATGCTATAATTCTGGAGAAAATCATTTAGTGCAACAATTTCCTTATCAAAAACCACAACATTTGCAAGATAGAAAAACACTCAAATATTGTACACTAGAAAGAAAATGGACAAACCATACCAGAGAAGAATGCTTCTACAATAAACAACCCATTAAGGAAAGAGAATATGTGAACCAACATAATTTACAAAGAGAATCTGGATTTGTTGAGCAACCAAGACCTGTACTTGGGCAACAACCACCATTACCAACAAATGTGGTACCAGTCAAATACACACCAATAGAAGAAGATTAAAGCTCAAGACTAAGATCATCTTACAGAGAGGATTATCATTGGAATGAAGGATATCAGGAAGAGTGGGAAGGATATGAACAGAAAGAACCAGAACTGCAAGCCCTAGATTTGGGAAATGGGAGAATTGAAATGGATACAGCCATATTCATGTACTAAGATAATATGCTATAGATGTGGGGGAGAACATTTCATTAGGGACTGCCCACAACCTCCTACACTAAGAATAGAAGGAGCTTATTGCAAGGATTGTGGTAGGGAACACTTAATAAAGGATTGTCCAAGAAACCCTCAAAAACAACAAAACACATCTAGTAACATACCATTAAAAACAGTTAACATAATGGAGCAAGAAGAATTGAGTGATCATGATCATGTAACTAAATGCTATAACAAGAGCACAAGCTAAACAACAAGAAACAACTAAGGAGACACATACACAGGAACAAAAGAAAATTCCATTTCCAAAAGAAAAGAAAAACAGACAAAAAGGGAGTTGGGAAAGGAAAATGAGAATGGGTAAAAAATAAGAAGAGACTATAGAACAATCAAACAATAGTCCACCTCAGAATACACAAACCCAGCAAGAGACAAAAAAATCACAAAGTCTGGAAACCTTGATAAGAGCATACAAGGGAAGAATTCAAGAGGGACCAAATCCTACAGACCATGTGATTTGCTTGTCCTATGCCAGATTTAGAGCATGAAAGGATGCAAAGATGCAAACAAATCATACAAGAAGCACAACTCAAAATGGGGGAATCAAACAATTATCAAACAACAGTTGGGGAAGCAAATGCAATAGAAACAAGGAAAACTATCGATCAACAAGATGATTCACACATAACCTTCCAAATCAATATAGACAAACAATGTACAATTTTATACCACATCACATTGGAGGAATTGGTAAAACAAAATCCTCACTTACAAGACAATATGAAAAAGTGGGAAGCAATACCAGAGAATTTTGATCCACAACAACAAGAATTGGAGGAGTTGTTGTACATTCCTATTGATAAAATAGGAGGATATTGTGAAGGAGAAGCAGGGAACTCAACTTTGAGAATACAATTTGGTAAAAATCATGCCAAATCTATATTGGATAGTGGATCAGGTGTGGCTATCATGACTAAACAGACCTGAATGATGGGGAAAAAATGAATTAGTACCCACTAAAATGAGATTACAACTTGCAGATGGACACATCGAAAAACCCCTAGGAATATGGGAAAAGGTGATTGTGGAAATATGTGGAATAGAACTAGAGCATACTTTTGCCATAGTTGAATTCCCACAATTCACTTCATATGAAATCATCCTAGGAAGACCATTTATGAGACAAATGCAAATTGTGCAAGATTGGGGTAATGATGCCTATATCTTCAAAGCAAAGGAAGGATAACCAGAGTGAATCTAAGAAATAGTCAATATTGTGACATGTCCCCTCAAGAATGGTTCAAAATCCATCAAAATCAGGAATTAAGTGAAGAATCAGAGATTGAAGATCAGAATGAAACAAAATCATCAATATGGAAATGCAATGTGATAAGGAACCTCACAGATAGAAAAAGAAGGTTAACAAAAGAAGATTGTGTAGAAGAAAGGAAATCACAGGATGAGAGCTATATACCACAAAAATTCAAAGATGAAGAATTTGAGCCTTATGGTTGGAACCAGATTTTGACCACCATGGATCTAGCTAATGATGAGTATGTGGGAGTGAAATTCCAAAATGAAGAAGGATATCATATTTTTCACATAGGAATACAAATGATAAAAGTTTCAAAAACAGAAGAGTACCAGGAGGAAGGAATAATTTTGAAAAATGGTAAAACACAATATTTGGAAGAAGTAGAAGCTACAGATGCAATAAAAGACAACATCTCAAGCAAATATAGAAAAAACAACACAAGGAAATAGAAAAATATCAAGAGGTTGAAAAAAATAAGAAAATAACAAACAAAGATCAACAGTTCGATGTACCTACAAAATTTCAAGATTTATGAAGTAGAGGACAAACTTCTTCTAAAAGTAAAACCAAAGAGAGAAAAGAAAAAAGGAGAGGCATATGACAATGAGGAACAAACTAAGAAGGTGATGATAACCCAGGAAGAAGGGGAAGAAAGACATATTGTAATAGGCGATGACATGGAAAATCAAGAGGAGGAACATTAAGGAATTTGGCCAGAAACTATAGGGATGTGTTTGCTTACAGTTACAAGGATTTGAAAGGAATTGATCCTAAAATTTGTGAACGTAAGATTCCTATTACACCTAATGAAAAACCTAGCAAACAAAGACACTATACATTCAATGATAAATACTCTGCTAAAATAAAGGAAGAAATTGACAAGCTATTGGCTGCCAATTTCATCTAGGAGATTGAGTACACAGAATGGATATCTCCTATAGTTTTAGTTCCAAAAAACAATGGGAAAATCACGGTATGCATTAACTTGAAAAAGGTGAATGCTGCAACTATAAGGGATAGCTATCCATTACCCATAACAGACCATCTTTTGAAAAGAGTGGCAGGTAAGGAGGTCTATAGTTTTTTGGATGGTTTTTCAGGATACAATCAGGTACCCATAGCTTTGGAAAACCAACATAAAACTACCTTTTCCACAGAATGGGGAATCTATGCTTTTAGGGTTATGCCTTTTGGTCTAACTAATGCCCCAACAACTTTTCAAAGATTAATGTGCCACATATTCAAAGAATTCCTTAGAAATATCATGGAAATTTATGTGGATGATCTTTGCACGTTTTCATTGAAAAGACAAGATCATTTTAAGGATCTGGAAAATATATTAAAAAAATATAGAACATACAAATTATGTCTAAATCCAGAAAAATGTGTGTTCTTTGTGAGGCAAGGGAGAATGTTGGGTCATATAGTTTCCAGAAATGGAATTTCAACAGATGGAAGAAAAATTAAGGCCATAATGGAACTTCCAAGACCAACAAATGTAAAGGAACTTCAAACCTTCATGGGACATTGTGGGTATTATAGAAAATTTGTACACAAGTTTGCAGACATTACAAAACCTTTCTATGCTTTGATCACAAAATTTGAGTGGACTAAAGAATGTGACCAAGCTTTTGAGACTCTAAAAACTTGTTTGGTAACAGCACCAATTCTAAAAACCCCACAGTGGAATTAAATTTTCGATGTCCATGTGGATGCTTCAAACTATGCTTTGGGATGTGTGTTAGCACAACCAATAGAAGGGAGCAAACTAGACTTTCCAATTGCTTATGCTAGTAGGCAATTGAATTCAGCAGAAAAAAATTACACAACCACTGAGAGGGAAGGATTGGGAATGATATTTGCTGTGAAAATATATAGACATTACCTTTTTGCCACCAAATTTAAATTTTTTGTGGATCACCAAGCTTTACTCTACTTAGTAAACAAACCTTGTCACACTGGTAGGATAGTCAGATGCTTTCTTCTACTGATGGAGTTTGAGTTTGAGGTAGTGGTGAGACAAGGAAAAACTCATTTGAGAGCAGACCATTTGTCTAGGATCCAAGCTAAAGAGCCAAGTTCACCTTTAGATGATGATTTGCCAGATACATATCTATTCAAAGTAGAAAGTATTCCTGAATGGGCCATGACTTTAGTACCTTTGCTAACCATGGGACCCTGCAGAACATTTGGAAACAACACACATTTGGTATTACAAAGCAAGAATTTTATGATGCTAGCTGGGCATTTGTATCATCTCAATCATATGGGCATATTGGAATATTGTACTCCAGAAGAGGAGCAGCAGGAATATTTGAGAAGAGCTCACTATTGGAACC
The DNA here is from genome assembly GCA_020310875.1 of Ceratopteris richardii. NCBI lineage: Eukaryota > Viridiplantae > Streptophyta > Polypodiopsida > Polypodiales > Pteridaceae > Ceratopteris > Ceratopteris richardii. The sequence goes on from CM035419.1 coordinate 56,243,733, forward strand.
CTTGTACTCATGCTTCCAGGATAGTCACCCTAAATAATCTCAATAGGATGGGAGTACATTGGCCTAATAAGATTCAAGATGTAAAAAAGTATATTTCCAACTGTTGGGAATGTCAACCCTTGCAAAATTCAAAAATTATAACCTTATATTGGTTTAAGAAAAATCCAGATTAGAGTGCAAACATAATTGAGGAGTTGAAAAGAAACAAGAAAGGAAAGATAGTAAGAGATAATGCACACTCAAAGAATCTACAAATGATTTCTGAAGAGTATCAACTGATAGGAGATCAATTGTACAAGAAAGGGATGGATGGATATTTAAGAATCTGTGTTCCTGAAAATCAATATTTGAAAATGTTAGAGATGGCACATTCTGGAGTGGCAGGAGGACATTTTTCAAGTGAACGAACTCCTAAACTCATATTATATTCTGGTTTTTGGTGGCCAACTCTATTCTCTTATGCAAGAACATATGTAAAAAGATGTGACATTTTTCAAAGAGTGAGTCAACCAAATAAAAGAGATAATATGCCATTAGTACCATTGATTTCAGCAAGAGCATTTAGTAAATGGGGGTTGGATTTCATTGGATCCATATATCCTCCAGCAAAACAGTCCCATGATGAATACATACTAGTAGCCATAGACTACCTGACTAAATGGGCAGAGGCCAAGGCTACAAAAAGAAATGATGCTCAGACCACTGCAAGATTTCTTTATGAAAATATTATCACCAGATTTGGATTGCCAATTGAATTAGTAAGTGATAGGGGGACTCATTTTTTGAACCAAATAATAGAAAACATAACTGAATACTTCATGATTAGTCATAGAAAGTCAGCCCCATATCACCCAAAAGCCAATGGATTAGCAGAAAATACTAATAAAGTACTTTGCACTATGCTGTCTAAATTGGTAAACACAAATAGGAATGATTGGGATTTGCAACTTAATCATGTCTTATGGGCTTATAGAGTGGCATACAAAACTGCACTTGGAACCACAGTATTTAATTTGGTATATGGACAAAATGCAGTTTTGCCTTTAGAATTCCTTATTCCAACACTAAAGGTGGGTAGTCAATACAAGTGGACTGGACATGAACTATCTAAGAGAGTGGTGGAATTGGAAAAACTGGGAGCTTCTAGACTTCAAGCAATCATGAGCATATATGTAGACAAGAGAAGGCAAAAATCTTATCATGACGTTCATATTAAAGAAAGGGACTTACAAGAAGGAGATCTAGTTTTGGCATTCACAGTAAAAGAACATCAGAAGAAATTTCCAAAAAAAGGACATGGACCTTATATTATCAATCAAATAAGAAATAGTGGAGCTATCCAATTGGCTAATATAGATGGAGAAATCATGCCAAACTTCATAAGTGGATGTAGATTTAAAAGGTATGATCTTCCACTAACTGTTTCTGAATGGAGAAGAATACATCAAGCTCAAAACAGGAAAAAAGAGGAAGAAAAAAATTAGGGGAGAGGCTCAACAGGAGGCAAAGGAAAGGATAAGAAAACTCAAGGAGCTTAGAGAAGTCCTTTTATGTGAAATACCTTTAAAAGTAAGAGAGAATTTGCTTGTCATAACAGTGAATTTTCATGATGAAAAAATCAAGGTTTTGATAGATTCAGGTGCACAAGTAAATTTGATCAGTTCAGTTTTGTTGGAAAAATTTAACCTTAAAAGGACTGAAAGTAAAACACTTATCAAAACCTTAGAAGGTCATATAATACAAATCATGTCTTCACCATCTATTAAAGTTTAGTTCAATGAAGAATATATGAAAATAGATTGTGAGGAATGACCAGATCATATGATGACTGAGAAATTGATTTTGGGACAACCATGGCTCAGACAAGGTAAAGTAATTTTGGATTTTGAAAATATGAAGCTTAAATTGACATTAAATGAGAAAAGGTTTTTAATGTTTTTATTGAGTGATGGAGAACAGGAAAATCAACAGGATATCTATGACTCAGAATTGGAGGGATTCACTTTTTCACTAGAAGCTACAAAAGAGTCATAATCAAAACTTGTTCATGACCAAATTTACTTCAATCAAAAATAGGAGAAAATTGAAGGAAAAAAAGGTGTTGAAAAGACAGAAGAAAGGTGGCAAGTATGGAATGGTCAGAAGCATCTAGGCATCAAGATAGGAGGAATGTGGAAACAAAGTACATGCAAACATTGTTCATCAAAACAATTTCCCAGAACTAAATGGATATGGAAGCCAAAAACTTCCAAGTACAGTTTATCAAAAGAAGATGGTTTTATTCCTAGACAAAGTCAACACGAATCAAGTATTATTGGGTAAAAAAATCAGACCTGACTCAATGGAAAAGACAAAATGGTTATCTGTTGCACTCCTAGGATTCTTGATAAGAAATTCAGAATTTTAGAGGAAGGAAATTATGACATCTTGTAAATTATTTCCATTGACTCTACTTCATCCTCTTTCTAAGAAGAGAAATAGGAGGGGAAGAGAGAGAAGTGGAGGAAATTATTATCATTATTTAAAAAAAAGAAGAAGAAAGAAAAACAAAAAGAAAAAAAAAGAGGAAAAAAAGAGAGAAATAATTATCATTATTAAAAAAAGAGGAAATTATTATCATTATTAAAAAAAAAGGAAGGAGAAAGAAAAACAAAAAGAAAAAAAAAGAGGAAAAAAAGAGAGAAAAAAGAAGAAAAACAAGAGAGAAAAATTATCCATTTTTCTTTTGTAATTATTTTAATTATATAAGTTATATAGCACAATCAAGATATAGGTTGTAATGTAGCAGATTTCTATTTTTTTAAATTCATTTTTTCTTTTTTCAAAAGTTTCCCTTTCTTTATATTAATATATATATATATATATATATATATATATATATATATATATATATATATATATATATATATATATATATATATATATATATATATATATATATATAAGAGTTGTCAAAAGGGAAGAGAGCACTAGACATCTTGCTACACATGTAATGATCACTTCAATTGAGTTTTTATCTGTGACACAAATAAGGAAGTCAGGATTCAGCTGAGATTTTATTTTCATTTCTTTTCCATTTCATCTCAAGACAAATGTGATTTTATTTATGATTCTTGTAACTCATGTGGGTGGAGTCTTCTTTTTTGTGTGATGTTATATTTTCTCCAGAATGGTGAACCCAAAGGAACTGCCAATCCATGATTTCAAAGCAGAATCAGTAACTTGGTCTAGAGGACATTGGTTCTTAGACAGTGAAGCAATAGTGGAAAAGGTGGAGCTAGAGTCTAATGAGGAACAGGAGATTCCAGAAGCAGAAAAGATAGTCAAGGAACTAAAGGAAACCCTTAGCATTATTGGACAACACATTTTTACAGTAGGAGTTGGAGGTTACAAGTATACAATAATGTGTCAGGAATTCTGTAAATTTCAAAAAAGTGCAGTCAATTATAAAAGATGGAAAGCAGTGGGATTACTCAGACTACTTGATGAACCTCTATTCTTTATAGACTTTGAGAGAGTCTCACAGGTTATGAATAGTCTGTTGGAAGTTGGTAAAGGTAATGAAGCATATTTCAGATGTTCAGTCAAGGACAAGGAAAACAAAGAAGTGAATATTACTATAAAGGCAGAGCATATCAAGACAGCCCTTCAGTTTTATTCAATGGAAACCAAGTTGGATAACAGCTTTGTCAAGAAGAATAAAGCAACCTATGCAGGGTATTCTAAATTTGCTGATTTCAAAGGAAAGGAGATGGAAGAATATGCTACCAGAATGTTCCTTCAATATTTCTATTTTCCAAAATTACCAAGATATACCATGCCACACAAACCAGTGACATTGATCATGTTCAATAATAAGGATAGAACCAAACCTTTTGGAGTGATGGATGTAACTCCATACATACATGATCAATTGAAGGAGGCAGCTAAACATTGGGAGCAAAAAAAGTTCATGAATGGAGCACAATTCTTGACAAGGATTATATATCATGTTTTAGGAATGGAGGATCAATTAAAGTTGGCTCCAACAGCCCAATATTTCAGGAGCTTGATGGTAGGAATCAAAAGTCCTTCCAAAATGATGTCCATAAGAGAGGCAGAAGCCCAACCAAGCATGAGGGGAGCAGAGAGGAAGAGAAGGACAGAAATTGAAGAAGTGATTCCAGTAAAAAAGAGAAGATTGGATCCCAGAAAGGTAGAATTGGAACATGTGGAAGCAACAAAGGAAGAGCATGAAGCTACTCAAAAGGAAGTTCAGTCTTCAAATGAACCTCATCCACCTCAGACTAGCAAGGAACAATTGTATACTTATCTGGCTCAAGGAAACAACAAAAGGGCAATCTATGAAGCCCAATATCAAAAAATGTTGGAAGACTATTCATGTAAAGCAAGTGATTGGGAACAAGAAGAAGTGGAACATTATGAAGAGTTGCATGATCAGATGATGACTGCAGAAACTGAAGAAGTTTTTGTTAAAAAGGAAGTAGAATTGTTGGCCTATTTCAAGAAATTACAAGGTCCTCCTGAAACTAGGACCACAGTAGTAGTGAAGAAGAAGGTTCAGAAGAAACCTGTGCAAAAAAAGAAGTTAACCAAGAAAAATAAAGGAAAAACAATAGAATCTGAACAAAGGATGGAGACAGGAAAATTGTCAGTAGAAGAAAAGAAGCAGGAGGAATCCATTGTTATAGAAGAACCAAGAATGGACAAATGAGGGATAGTTGGTTCTTCACAGTTCTCTTCAGATTCAGAAAGTGACATTGAAAATTTTCTGTTGAAAAGCTTGAATTTATCAGTACCTAGCACACCAAATGTGACAGTATAGACCTCTGAAAAAAATAAAACACCAAAAGATTTGAGTAAGAAGGCACAAGGAAAACAGGTTCAAGAAGAAGCAGCAAAACAGGTTAGTCTTGGAGAAGAGAAAAGAATACTAAAAGGCAAAGCAGTAATGATGTAAGAAGAGGTTGAAATAAGGAAGGAGTTCAGTAGTGGGTTGATGGACTCAGGGTTTAAAACAGTATGGACAAAACCTTCACAACAAACCTACTTCAATTTAATGAGGAAAAGGTAGAAATAGAAAAGGAAGCTCAGATATGCAGCTCAGTACACAAAGAAGAAGACAAAGATCAAATCAAGGAGACTGAGGAGGTAGTAGACAAAATAAATTCCAAAGAGGTGAAGGAAGGGAATACAGAAAAAGAAATAAACCAAAGCATAGAAGATATACTTTATGACCTAAATCATATTGAAGAGTTCACAACTACAGAAGATCAGGGAAAAGAAGAAGATTTGGATCTTATGGATATAGATGAGCAGGAGGAGGGACAAAAGGAGCAGATAATCAATGATCAGATAAAGCTCTTTGTGGAAATTGATTCAACCTTGACTCAAGATAATAAGGTACATGAAAAGGAAGAACAGGTCCTTGAAGAGGAACAACAGGAAATGGAGAAAAGGAAGCAGAAGAGTATGGAGGGGGAGATGATAATAGAACTCAACACTTTGATGAACAAGAAAAAAAAGCAGCAGTTGAGGAATATTCAGATGAGTTTGTTCAGAAAATTTTGACAGATAGAGAATCTAGAATGGAATTTATCAGAAAAATGCATAACGAATATGAAGAACAAATTGTGAGGTTTGCTCTCAACAAAGGAATAAATCCAGACCAACACCATTAGGCAGCAGAGGGTCTGGGTATAGCTTTTTGCGAGATTATTGAAAGCATTAAAAATTACCATCTTGCAAGGGTAGGATTGTCATCAAACAAGTATCTGGAATATGAAGATGATATCTATGTAACTAAAGAATTATTTGAAAAAGCCAATCCTAAATGGAGGAACAGGTGGTTAGATGCCAATAAAGAATGCAGGAAAATCTAGAAAGAGGAACCTATTCAGTTAAAGATAAATCCAACCTATTTTCCAGTAGCAAGAAGAAGGGAATGGACAGTGTTTTGGGAAAGGAGAAATGCAGGACAGATTCCAGCAAAATGGATGAATTTCCCAAAGATAGCAGGAACTAAGGCGGGAACATGGCCAACAAAGAAATATATGGTTGACATAGCAGAGTCTGTCATATCTACATATAAAGATGTCAATGATCCAGCATGTATATTATTAATCAGGGCGATGAGACTCATATTGGCATGTATAGAAACTTTTACAGATACAGATGTCAGAACCCTTAACTACATTGGGTTCAATTCACCAACTGATGCTTTGTTGTTTGATCTCAGTGAAACCCCAAACAGAATTTGTTTAATGGCCTATTATAGCAGGACAGTATTTTTGGGTAGTCACTATCTTCAGATTTTTGAGGATGCTTTTGATTATGGATTTTTTGAAAGAGAATCAATCTTTGGAAATTTGTCAGTAGTCACAAAATCTAGACTCACAGCCTATGAAGCAGCATATACAGAATATCTGAAGAAAGATGTAATAGAGAAACCAGAGGCAGTTGTACAGTGGAGAAAAGCTCTATTCGAGATGGTGAATAATTTGAACATCACAGAGAGAAAAAGTCATGATCTACTGTCACAAGTGTATCAAAGAAAAAAGAAGTAAAGGAAGCTCTCACTACTTATTTGCAAGAGAATTTTTTGTCAGGAGCCAAAAAGTCTAGGAGGGGAAGAATGTTAGAAGAAGTAATTTTTGAAGAAAATATTTGTAAAATATCAAAAAATTGTAGAAATATTTATGCAAATGATGTAAAAAGGAGGAAGAGTCTTCCTCATGTAAATTAGAATTATATGTATTTTTTTTTCGAATTTTTGGAAGCTCTTTGATAACATATTTTTAGATTAGAAGGGAAAAGGACCAAAATTCAAGTGTGAAAGAGGACACTTGAAAATGTATAAAAGATAATTTCCTCTATTTTGAGAGGGTTGGTTGTATTATTTCTGTTATCTAAGTAGTTGAAGAGCTCTCTTGCAGAAAATCATGTTTTCTACTTCCATGTGATTTTCTTTAATTTGTTGAGTCTATTGTATGTGTGATCCATGGAATTTGTGAGCTTTAGTTGTGTATTTCTGATTAATTTGTATGAAGAGAAGTGAATCTTAAAGCATTGAGTGAGAAAGTGCTAAATAATAGAGCTAGAGATGGAAATCATCAGTTTTCACAGAATCGCGATTGTCTCGTCTGAAGGTTACATGTATCATTTTTGAGATTTGACTTCATAATTGTGTTCTGCTGAGAAAATGACACACTTTAGGCACCAAGATCATTGAAAGATCATTGAAAATGATGTAGTATAGCTCAAGATAATCAAAACCCTAGAAATTTCTCTTCATCTTCACCATTTCTTAGAAAGATAGTCATTTTCCTCTTATTCTTGGATTCCATTAACTAGAAGGGGCTGTGGTCTTTGTATACTTCCCGGATTGACAAATGTAAGATGTATTGTTGATATTTTATGCTAAAATGATTGGAGAGGACAACTCCAAAGGGTAACAACAAAAAATGCTAATTCGGTGAACATAACCGGGGTGGGGAGAGAAGAAGTAGGCTACGATGGTTGGGCAGAAAGGAGGTGTGGAGACGAGGGTGGAGAGTGGTCGGGAGAAGACAAAATTTTGGATGAGACCTCACGAATGGCAGTTGGAGGTGAGGAGGGAGAAGCATCGACAGCAGCAGGAAGTGTGGTTGGAGGAGGAAGGGGAAGAAGAGTTGTCGACACTAGGACGATGCTTGTTTTGTTTTGAGTCGGAGGCGAAACAGTGGCAACTTCGGTAACGGCCTCTTCAGCACATGGCGGATGCTTTGCCGTGTCGGCTTGATTATCTGCTACTTGTGAAGAAAATGGATGACACACAATGGCAGGGGTATCTTCCATGGTCTCCTTCACAGTCTCAGCATCCGGTTGTTTTGTTTCATCCCACTGTGAAAGTTCAGCTACGTCTTCCATAATAACATCTGTATCATGTTGCTTACTAGGAGAAGAATGGGCAGATTCTACCACCTATAATGAAGTGGCTGTATCATGGAATACTTCAACTTCTTGAGCCGTGGTTGTTTCCCTCACTTGACTTTGAGACGGGCTGATGTGACTGCGCTTGCGCTGGAAGAAGTGGAGAAGATCGTCATCGTCATCATCCTCCAGCATCTGTGTAGACTCCTCATGTAAGAGCAGAGTATTCGCTGGGGGTTGTTTCTCTGCTTGGATCACCGAAAGGAGAAATGTGAGCAGGTGCGACAATCTAGTCCTAGGAATCTAATTCTTGGCTAATTGCTTCGAAACGGCTTGGCATTCACGATGAATGCGCCAAAAAAAGAATGATGTGAAGTTAATGACTTGGAGTGCAGTGGTATCGATCATGGAGTAAAATGGGCATGAAATATCATAAGTGCATTTTTGTAGGTTCTAGGCAGCAACCAAGAACTGGAGTGCTGTGCGTTTTGGTTCAGCTCAACACAAAATGGCAAACTCGTTAGATGAGTGCCTCGGGAAGAGTTCTTTCATGGTTTCCATGGGAAGGACAGGGCCATCGACCAACCCCTCCTGAGGGAGACGCAATCCCTTAGTGACTGTACTGAGTGTAACAACGACACGGGGATTCAAGCATGCCAGTGGCTAGCATTGTTCAGACGCTGGTGTAGCAGCTATGTGAGAGATTATCTGAGCAACAAATGGATGACACTCCACTGAATGCCAAGGCAATTCAGCGAAGGCTAGGAGACCACGGATACGCAGATACTCGCGCACGGGTGGAGCGAGACCAGCACAGAAGGTAACGATAGTCGCTAGAGCTTCCATGGTGTAATCAGAACACACAAGAACACAGTGAATACAAAGGTTGCAAGCACACAAGGACGCAATAGCGAATAACAACATGAAAAATAGGATTAAGTAGAAGCATTGGAAGAATCATACGAAAAGAAACCTAATCATCACGCAGTCTTGGAAATTTACTGTGATAATGGTGACATTCACGCATTAACAGAATCGAAGACACAGAAGGCGGCTACTAATCATAGTTAGGTAAGAAAACTTAAAAGATTATTGTCAATCGGTCAACCAAAATTACGTAGAGAGGTTAGAAATACCGATCACACATCATGAGGATGAAGGCAGTGGATAATAGGGATGAAGCTTCGATCCATTGATGGCTTTAGCAAGAAGGGTACCGGTTAAGGTGGATAACGGAAAAGTTGCTAGTCCCACTTGTTTGGCAATGCGGTATGGACCGAACCAGCGCAATTCAAACTTTCTGGCGGATCAGTTAGATTTAACATCATAAAAGAGCATTAATTGGTTGATAGTAAACACGGGGGTTTTAAGGATACGATCGTGAGTTCTTGCTTGTCTGAGCTGAACTTCCTGCAACACCAGAAAACTCTCGAGGTGCTGTTCATCTAGAGACCATAAAGCCTCCAATCGAAAAGGGAAAGATTTTTCCAGTAATAATTTCTGCTCTAATGCCACTCGCAAACTAGGAACCATCAGTTCCATAGGAGCAATTGCCTCCAAACCATAAGCCAACTTGAAAGGCGTTGTTCTGGTCACCACTTTATATGTTGTACGGTAAGCCCATAATACGGTAGGTAGGAATTGGTCCCATTTCTTTGGGCAATCGAGTACCAGTTTCTTTAAGATGTTCAACAGAGATTTGTTGGTGCTCTCAGCGAGTCCATTTGCTCATGGATAGTAGGCAGAACTAAACTTATGCACAATCTAAAAGGTTGTAGTAAGCACTTGCATTAATGTGTTTGCAAAGTGCGTACTTTGATCAGTCACAATTTCCAAAGATAAACCATAGCGTGGAAAAATATCTTTCATCAAACATTTAACGACCGCAGCAGCTGTGGCTAATCGTAGAGCCCAAGCTTCGGCCCACCTAGTCGCATAATCCGTGCATGTAAGAACATATCTGTTACTGGTAAGTGTCGCAGGAGGTGTGATGGGTCTGATAAAATCCAAGCCCCATTTGTGAAAAGGTTCGAGAGGCAAAACGGGTTGAAGTAGAAAGTAACGTCTCTGTAAGGGTTGACCTGAACGTTGACACTCCTCACGTTGCTGCACATACTTGTTCACATCTCTGTACATAGTAGGCCACCATAAACCACTATGCAGAATCTTCCGGTGGGTCAGGTCCATCGCAAAATGACCTCGAGCTGGTGCCGAATGAGCCATTGTGATGACGGAAGCAATTTCATGCAGGGGAACAAATCTTAGGAGCACTCTCAAGTGATCCAAGTAATATAATTGCCCTACAATTATTCCGGAATCCTCGACTGTACATGGCCACTTTATGGCGAGCAGCAGGAGAGGTCATGCCGGGAGGACATTCACTGGTCAAGAAAAGCATCAAAGTGTCATACTAGGAGGATTTTATCGACAATTCTTGTTGACCCTCGTGTACAGTCTCCGTTGCATAGATAGCAGGTGTGGTATCGTCACTCCTTCCGAAAGTTCACCGAAATCCAATTGAGATAGAAAATCAGCCAGTGCGTGTGCGGACCTTGGTCGATGTACTATTGAATAATCAAACTCTTAATTTTCTATCTCTCAAAGTGTGCACCAACCATTTTGCCTCCTCTATATAAGCCCTCTCATCAACAACTGCATGATCCTGAGAAGGTCTTCTACACTTTCTGTTGCGATTAGGAGAGGAATTCTCCAACAGATCTAGAGTGGTTGAAGGCGTCCACGCATTCAAACCAGGATCCACTAAAACAAATTTATTGCACTAAATGTAAAAATACGAGACACAACAACTCAGCATGCACTCTGAATCAGATGTATTATGCCATTTACCATACAATGGATCATACTACGGATACCTACCCTTATAATGCAAAGATCCAGACTAGAGCGGCTATCAATGCCATTATTCAGGAACAAGGGCAATCGTCTAGTCATTACGTACCACCACAAATGAGGAATACTCCTTACCCAGGATACAAGAATTATAGAGGAGCACGATCAACTAACTTTGGACAAACTCGGTGGAATGCGGGTCCATCAGGTGAAGGTGCATCTCCTCCACCACCTAAATGCCATTTTTGTGGTGAAATAGGGCATATCCATAGGTATTGTAAAGATGTAGTTGAGTACGATAAAAGGAAAAAGGAAAGACAACATCCTATGGCAAACATGGTGTACATTTCAGCAGTCGACACCCAAACAGCAACGGTACAAACACGTTCGAGAAAGCAGTTACGGCCAGCTGTAGAGATTTTTGAATCGGGAATTCATGAACAGCAGAAGGTGTTTATTAAAGCAAGTAAGTGTGCAACCCAAGAACAAACTATTTTTCTTGATCCAGTTCTAGCAACATAGCAAGGCATACTGCAGGCAGTATCGGAAGGCAAAAATCTGACCCAAATAGAACCGGAGTCCCACCGGACACCATACCAAAAACAGCAAAGATTGATCCTGTGTGGGGCGTCTTATCCAAGGTGTCCATTACACTTCCATTGGGACAATTAATGGCTTTGGTTCTCGACGTGCATCAACAGTTCCAACAACAGGTTAGTCCAAGTACTTCATGTGCACCTTCGACAGCCACAATTCAGCTTGAACTGGATTTGACAGTGGATCATACACTGCCCTTGATTACAGTCTGGTATAAGAATCATAAAATCACTCAAGTATTAATTGACGGAGGTTCCGATGTAAACATTGCAACAGTAGCACTTTGTCAAAGGATGGGATGGATACAAATTGAACCTGTCCAATTTTTTGTCCGAATGGCTGATCAATCCCGAGTTCATCCGGTGGGATTGGTGCAAGATATTCCTATTACTCTTCAAGGAGCTGTCTTTAACATGATCTTTGTTGTTGTGGAATTACCCGAATCTAGCCTTGACTATTGGACGACCATGGTTAAAGCAAGCTAAGGTAGATCAGGATTGGTCAGCACATGAATTGATTTTTAAGAATAACCACCATAAATATGTCATTCCATTGGATGACATGAATCCTTGCGACTTGCATGCATGACCATATGTAGCCGAACAAACGGTGGCCAATAACTGGAGTCCTACAGCCTATACAGTAGTACCACGGACCGGTGAACCCAAAGCAAGTGGAGCACATACCTTGGATGATACGATGCTACAACAATTGCTTCAGTCAGGTGATGACTTTGACATGCCCCGGCAGTTCTACGTACCAGAAGACCAATTGGTTACCTGTAATTTAGGTGATGAAACTAATCCGTGGCCGGTGAAGATCAAGGCGGGACTAGCAGAGACTTTCCAAGATAACTTGTAGTTCCTACGTGAATTCTCTGATGTGTTTGCATGGGATTACCAGGATATGAAGGGGTTGGATCCGTGTATCTATCAACAGAGGGTTATGCTGAAACTAGATGCTCGGCCTATTAAACAACCCATTTATAGAATGAATCCTCACTATGCGGCCCAGGTAAAAGGAGAATTGGACCGATTGCTGAAGGTTGGGTTTATTATCCCAATCGAGCATGCGGAGTGGATTTCCCCTATTGTCATAGTCCCTAAGAAGAATAAGCAGTTACGGATATGTGTGGACTACCGAAAATTAAATGCAGCAACAGTACCTGATCCATTCCCACTGTCGTTTTGGGACACAATGCTAGATGATGTGGAAGGTCACGAGATGTACTCCTTTTTGATAGTGGTTATAATGAAGTACGAATGGCAGAGCAGGACATTCCAAAGACAGCATTTATAACCAATTGGGGTGTTTATGCATGTATAGTGATGTGGTTTGGTCTGCGAAATGCTCCAAGTACGTTTCAGCGCTGTATGTAGGAAATTTTCTCTCCTTATATAACCACATTCATGAGAGTTTACCTAGATGACTTCTCCTTATCGGGTGATACTTCGGCGCATTTGTATCATTTACGGTGTTGTTTTCAAAGTGTCGAGAATACCGTTTGTGCTTAAACCCAAATAAATTGGTGTTCTTGGTATCTTGTGGCAAGTTGCTATGACACATTATCTCAAAATAGGGGATTCAAGTTGATCCGGATAAGGTGAAGGCTGTACTGGAGGCACCTGCTCCCACGACACCCAAAGAAGTGATGCGCTTCTTGGGACAAATCCGGTGGCATGGACGACATTTACTGTGGCTTGCTCATCTTGCCACACCACTCAATCGATTGATAACGAGTACTCCTCGTCAGTTTGAATGGACTAAGGCATGTCAATGCTCTTTCGATCGGTTGAGGTCACTGTTAACGCAAGCACCTATTTTACAAGCGCCAAATTCAGAATTGCCATTTCATGTCTTTGTGGATGCATCCGACATTGCAATTGGCAGCGTGATGATGCAGCAAACAGAAAAATGGTTCCGTCCAGTGTATTATGCGAGCTGCACATTGGCTCCGGCAAAGCGTAATTATTCAGTCACTGAATGTGAATGTCTTAGATTAGTATATTCGGTGAAGAAATTGCGGCATTATTTTACTGGGAAGCCGCTTCACTTTTCATGTCGATCATGCAGCTTTGGTGTACCTTGTTCGCCAACAGCATTTGGGAGGAAGACTAGCCAGATGGGTATTGTTGCTCCCTCTTGCCAACAGCTGAACCTTCAAATGAAAACAGGTACCAACTAAAAAATGCAATGAACTTGAAACTTTGGTCACTCCAACTAGACACCTATATCTTTAAAATGAGCTATCAAACACTCAATTTGGAGTACATTTGGGTTGGCAACTCGTTGATACAAAACAGGCTACCTGTCCACTCAGTTAGGCTAAAAACTGGACTTCACTAAAAATGGAATAACTTATAAAGCATAAAGAATTTCATAAAACTATTTTAGATAAAGGAAGTACTTCAGATAAGAAACTAACAAAGATGAAAACCGGGGTGAAAGTCAATTCGTCTTTCACCACTCTAGACTTACCGTCTGGCTTAGGCGGTAAAATTGGATACATATATTGAGAGATATGACTCTCACAAGTAGACTACCCAGAAATTGGTGTGCGGCTAGACATACTCTATGAGAGTGAACTGAATGAAATGACTCAAAACAAATGAAGTAGCTACAAGCGGGCTTCCACGCCTTCTTCGTGTTTTCTTGAGTGTCCTCCCTTGGATATGAGATACATATATTGGATACATATATTGAGAGATATGACTAAAATTGAATACATATATTGAGAGATATGACTCTCACAAGTAGACTACCCAGAAATGGGTGTGCGGCTAGACATACTCTATGAGAGTGAACTGAACGAAATGACTCAAAACAGATGAAGTAGCTACAAGGGGGCTTCCACGCCTTCTTTGTGTTTTCTTGAGTGTCCTCCCTTGCCTCTTTTATAGCCAAGTGACCAAAAACTCTCATGATGAGTTTGAGAGCTCTTCTCCATCATTTCTCCACTACTTTGGACAACCACTCCTCTTACAGTTCAATTTTTGGATTTAATTCTCTTTTGAATGATTCTCTTTTGGCCTCCGCTACTTGCTGAAGTAAATGCTTCTATTTTTCATTTTTGTATTTTCCTTCTACTTGAAGAAAATCCTTTTTGCAAAAATATATACGTGCTTACTTCTTTATTTTTAACACTCCCCCTCAAGCTCACATGTGAGCTTGCACCTTCAGCCATATCCTGCAAGTTGATGTCATCCTTAAACCTCTTTAGCTTAGAAGCATCTAAGGACTTTTTAAACATGTCTACAACCTGGTCATTAGTTCCAGTGAACTTTATATCCACATCCTTGCTCAAAACTTTTTCTCGAACATAATGATAATGCACTTCTATGTGCTTGCTTCATGCATGAAACATTGGATTGTTTGTCAAGTGAATGCTTGACATGTTGTCACCATAAATTGGAATGGTCTCCACCTGCACATCAAGATCAGCCAAGAGCTTGTTAATCCACATAGCTTCACAAGTTGCAAAGGCTAAACCTCTATATTCAGCTTTGGTAGATGATAGTGCAATAGTAGGTTGCTTCTTTGAGCTCCATGTGATAGGTTTGCTACCTATCATAAACACATAACCTGAAGTGGATCTTCTATCTTCCTTGAACCAGCCCAATCAGCATCACTGAAGCCCTTTACCTGCAATTCTTCATCATATCTATAAAAAAATGCATGATTGACAGTGTGCTTCACATATCTTAACACTCATTTGGCTGAATTTAAATGTTCACTTGTAGGAGCTTGCATAAATTGAGAAAGAACTCCAACAATATAACACGAATCTGGTCTTGTGATCGTAGCATAGATCAAGGAACCTATAATACTCCTGTATGTAGTTACATCATGTAACTTCACTCCATCATTTGAGCATAGCTTCACATTTGTATCCATAGGTTGAGTGAGTGGTTTGCATTCACTCATTCCAAATCTGAAAAGAACATCCAACAAGTACTTTCTTTGCATCAAGTAGATGCCATCTTTCCCATAGACTATCTCAATGCCTAAAAAGTATTTCAGCTCACCAACATCTGAAATTTTAAACTTCTTACCGAATTTCCTTTTGATCTCTTGTATTCCTGTAACATTACTTCCTGTTATGATGAGATCATCAACGTATATGCAAATATATACCTGCTTGCCTTCTTCTTTCTTCATGTAGAGAGAGGGATTTGCATTACTTGGACTATACACCCACACCTTGTGAGGTACTCAACCAATCTTTGATTCCAAGCACGTGGTGCTTGCTTCAACCCATACAAAGCTTTCTTCAATCTACAAACAAAATCTGGATGCTTTCTATCTTCAAATCCAATCGGTTGACTCATGTATACCTCTTCTTGAAGTTCACCATTGAGAAAAGAATTTTTTATGTCAAGTTGGTACAATGGCCATCTCCTTGCTGCACTCACTCCAATCAAGGTTCTAATTGTTCCCATCTTTGCAACTGGGCTGAAAGTCTCTTCATAGTCGATGCCGTGAGTTTGCTTGAATCCTTTTGCTACTAGTCTAGCTTTATGCGTAGCTAGAGAACCATCAACATTTCTCTTTATTTTAAACACCCATTTATTTGGAACAATCTTCATACCTTCAGCCTTTGGAACTAGCTCCCATGTGTGATTATCCTTGAGAGCTTTTATCTCTTCTTGCATAGCTTCTTGCCATTCTTTTTGTGTACATGCTTCTTCATATGCATCCGGTTCTTTGTCTTTGACCACCTGTGTCATATATGCAAAATGCTTTGCAATAAAACTATCATAGCTCAGCCTTTGAATTCGATACCTTGCTCTCGAAGACCTCGTTTCATTTTCTTTTGAATATTGCTTCTTCAACCGGTTCAACTTTACCTTTGGTATGATCACCTCTTCATACTCTTCTTCACTTGCATTTGAATCACTATTTTGGGCAGCACTTTCAGCTTGAGATCTTTCATAACATGATGTTGGTGATGAGGAATGACTCCATAGTCTCCCTTTCAATGTTTAGCTTTCTCCAAGTGATGTAGAAGCTTCTGGACCTGACATTTGAGTGCTTGTTTGTTGAAATTCTTCTTGGACAGCACCTCCATCATCTTTGCAATCTTCTTCAAGAATCTTCTCTTTCCCTTTGTCTCCAAACCATGGTCTTAGCTCATCAAATACCACATCTCGTGAGACTCGTAGCTCCTTTGTCACCGGATTGTAGCACCTATATCCCTTTTGCTCCGATGAATATCCAATAAAAATACATTTTTCGGACTTTGCCTCCATCTTTGTCCTTAGTTCTTGAGGGATTTGAACATAACACACACATCCAAAAACTTTGAGATGTGTAAGGTCAGGTTTCTTACCGGAATAAACCTCCTCAGGAGTTAGATTATGCACTCCAGCCATTGTGCACTTGTTCATCAAATAAATGGCCGTACTAGTTGCTTCAGCCCAATAGTTTAGTGGCATCTTTATCATGTTGAGCATGCATCTTGCAACTTCTGTGATATGTCAATTTTTCATTCCAGCTATTCCATTTTGTTGAGGTGTGTACCTACATGTAAATTGTCTCTTGATGCCATTTTCATAAAGAAAATCTGAAAATTCTTTGGAGAAATATTATCCTCCTCCATCGGACCTCAAGGTCTTTATGTAGCGTCTTGTTTCCTTTTCTACCTGTGCTTTAAATCTCTTGAACATGGAGAATACATCTGATTTTTGTTTTATGCAAAACATCCATACTTTTCTTGAATGATCATTGATAAAAGTGAAAAAATATCTATTACCAGCCACTGATGGTTGTTGTGATGGTCGCCATACATCCGTGTGTATCAAGTCGAGGACATTCCTTGCCACATAGTTGCTCTTCTTGAACGGTTGTCGAGTTTGCTTTCCTAGTTGGCATGCTTCACAAAACTCATGTAGTCGAGCATCATTGAATCTTGAAAGACCTCTTACCACTTCATGGTTGCTCATGTCCTTGAGCTTGGGAATGTTGATATGTCCAAACCTTTTGTGCCAC
The DNA here is from genome assembly GCA_020310875.1 of Ceratopteris richardii. Classification (NCBI taxonomy): domain Eukaryota; kingdom Viridiplantae; phylum Streptophyta; class Polypodiopsida; order Polypodiales; family Pteridaceae; genus Ceratopteris; species Ceratopteris richardii. The sequence goes on from CM035419.1 coordinate 56,261,079, forward strand.
AAATCAATTTCAGCAATCCTCTTGTTTCCAAACTGAATATACATCACCTTTCCATGTGGTTGTTGAATGTCCAAGGTGAACATCCTACCTTCTTTCCTTCCTTGAGCAATGACCTTGAATTCTTCTTTTGGATTCTTTATAAAGAATCCTTTCTCATTGAAGATAACATGATATCCTTTCTCTACCATTTGTCCTACTGAAATCAAATTCTTTGCAATAGTAGGAACATGAATAACATCAACCAATACCTTTCTATCTCCAAGCTTGATATCTCCAACATGCTCAATTGCGTGTTGAGTTTCATCATCGGTTTCCACACATCCTTTTCCACTTGGAGCTTGTAGCTTTGTGAATAAATCTCCTTAGCATGCCATATGGTTGCTGCAACCTGAATCTATGAACCATTTTTGGTCATCACTTCTCGAGTTGTTGTAGTCATGCTTCATGGCAAGGATGGTTTGCTTGTCTTCTTCACTTGATGTACTCGCATAGTTATTTTGGCTCCTTTGGTTGCCTCCATTCAGCCTTCCATTCTTTTTCCAACAATTATTTGCATAATGTCCTAGTTTACCACAATGATAACATGTTATACCTTTATGAGGATTGTATGAACCTCGACCTCTTCCTCTATTTCTTCCTCGACCTCTTCCATGTGTGTTGTCATTTGAGTTGTCCTTGTTGTCCTCCGAGTTGTGTTGGCTGAAATTTGTGTTGTTGTAGCTTCTTCCTCTTCCTCTCGAGCCTCCTCTTGAGTTCCTTCCTCTACCTCTTCCTACATATAACATTTGACTATGGCTGTCCTTACCTTTGTTGCCTTCTCCTTGTTGAGCTACCTCTTCAGCCACAAGATTTGGTATAATCTCGTCAAATGTTGGTAGAGGATCTCTATAAAGAATGTTTGTGATGAGGGGCTTCCACTTTTCTTCACTCCTCAAGCCATTGAGGGATGTTTGGAGGATGTCTTCCTTTTCTATCTTGCATCCAACTGATGCTAGCTGATCTCGAAGCTCCTTGATCCTCAATGTATACTCACTAATGCTTTGGTTTGAGCTTTTCTTCATGTTGTTGAGCTCGTTCTTGAGTTGCATCCTCCGAGACCTTGTTGAGGTAGCATACACCTTCTCCAATGCTTCCCAAACTTCCTTGGTTGTTTCTAAGCTTTGCACATGAACAATCATAGTGTTAGAAATAACTTGTGAGATGAGGAACATCACCCTTCGATTCCTCTCTTCCCAATCAGCAAATTGTCTGCTTTGTGCCGGAGTAATGTTGGGATCTTCAAGGTCCACCGGTTGTGGATCGTCTCCACTAACTAGACTCCATAAACCTTTACCTTTAAGGTAATTTATCATTCTATACCTCCAAGACTGAAAATTATCTTTGTCTAACTTCTCAACTTGTTGTCCTAAATCAGCCATTGAAAACTTCTAAGATCGAAGTTTACCTCAAATATTGTGTGGCACTCTTCTTTGACTTTACGAAGCTCCCCCTTGATTTGTAGCTTCTTCTTTGCTTCACTTTAGTTCCAATGCTTTGCCTCTTCAAAATCCAATGCTCTGATACCAATTGTTGGAGAATTCCTCTCCTAATCGCAGCAAAAAGTGTAGAAGACCTTCTCAGGATCAAGACTCTTGCCAACAGCTAAACCTTCAAATGAAAACTGGTATTAACAGAAACACGCAATGAACTTGAAACTTTGATCACTCAAACTAGACACCTATAGCTTTAAAATGAGCTATCAAACACTCAATTTGGAGTAGATTTGGGTTGGAAACTCGTTGATACAAAACAGGCTACTTGTCCACTCAGTTAGGCTGAAAACTGGACTTCACTAAAAACTAAATAACTCACAGAGCACAAAGAATTTCATAAAATTGTTTTAGAAAGATGAAGTACTCAAGATATGCTTTCCAACGAATGTTTAAACACTAAAGTTGGATACATATATTGAGAGATATGACTCTCACAAGTAGACTACCCAGAAATGGGTGTGCGGTTGGACATACTCTAAGAGAGTGAACTGAACGAAATGACTCAAAACAAATGAAGTAGCTACAAGGGGGATTCCACACCTTCTTCCTATTTTCTTGAGTGTCCTCCCTTGCCTCTTTTATAGCCAAGTGACCAAAAACTCTCATGATGAGTTTGAGAGCTCTTCTCCATCATTTCTCCACTACTTTGGACAGCCACTCCTCTTACAGTTCAGTTTTTGGATTTGATTCTCTTTCGAATGATTCTCTTTTGGCCTCCACTACTTGCTGAAGTAAATGCTTCTATTTTTCATTTTTGTATTTTCCTTCTACTTGAAGAAAATCCTTTTTGCAAAAATATATACGAGCTTACTTCTTTATTTTTGACAGGATCTTCAGTGAATCCACCCACTTTATTTTCTAACTGTAAAGCCATTGCAATTACGGCATCCAAGGTCATTCCACCCACACATGGTATGATCATGATCTATTTCAATTGGGGGTTTAATCTGTTTATGAACCACTGAGTAATGACATTATCTGGTAAGTGGGCATGCACTGGTGGCAACTGCCGTAAATGAGTTCGAAAGAGAGTGGCATAGTCTTGTACATTCAGGTGTGGCTTCTGCCTATTATTCTGCAGGTAATCAAAGATTTTTGCTGGGTTTTTCTTTAACCGGAATCATTGCACAAATGCATCCTTCATGTCATTATACTGCCGAAAATGATTCAAGTCATACTCGATTAACCAGCGAGCAGCTTCATTAACCAAAGTTGAGTAGAACACGATGGCTTTATAAGCAGGGTCTGCTGGGTAATTTAAAACTACATAATTAATTTCAAATGACCGCATATGCACATCGGGATCATCTCCCAGAAAACCTTCAAATTTTGTGTAGGTGACTTTGGCTGGCACTGGACGCAGTGGAACAATCTGCTGCTGCTATTGTTGTTGTTGTTGTTGTTGCTATTGTTGTTGTTGTTGTTGTTGATGTGAACTACTCATTGTGCTTGAATTTTGGGGACAGATTTCTTGATGTTCCTGAACCGTATGGTCACTTGGCCAATTTTTCGATCCAAAAATATCTCTGAACCGGTTACTTAACTCAGTATCTAACAGCCCTTTCTCAACCTTAGTGTCGAAATTGGCTAAACCTGCACCTAAAAAACGGTGAATGCAGTAAATTCTTGCCAAACAATAACACACTATCACCAAAAATCACCGAATTGTCATCGGAGAGCATCGAATTATCACCGAACAATACGGAACTGTCATCGAAAACCACCAAATTGTCTCCGGACAATGTTGAATTATCATCGGATAATGTTGAAATACCACTAGAAACTAACGTACTGTCTTCAGAATGTATCGGACTATCACCGGAATGCACCGGATTACCACCGCACTCTATTGAACTGCTTCTGCACAACACCGAACTCCCACCGAAATCGCCACTCGCTTGTTGAATTGAAGCTTCTACAACTGAACTTGATTGTTCTTCACTTCTACCACCAGAGGGTGTTCCTAACAAATTCAGAACTGCCATGTGGATCACTTCTATATTTGGGATAAGATCCGTCGGAATGTGTTACCGACATATATCAAAAGGATTCTTCTTCACTCCTTAACCTTTTCTTCAACTGACTACTCCATTTCCCACAGACGGTGCCAGTGTTAAATGTTAAACTTATTGTTTAATCTATTATCGATTGTGGGTTCTTGGGATGGTTAGGGGTCTGTAAAATAGAGGCCCTGTTTGTATTTTCTTAATTCTACAGGTTCAGTTATACACTACTTCACAAACTTAATGTGCTGAGTTAGTTTATCCTTCAACTTCTATCTGTTCGCGCATTACAACATACTTCAACATGAGACAGTTAACTGTGCATTACAATGTTCTTCACCACCAGACACCTAAACATGCACTTAGTCGTGTCACCGAAATATCACTTAACTTAATACCTCATCAAACTTAATACAGTGTTGAACTTAATTAACAGAGAGATAAACACTCCGAGTAATCAGAACACTACGCTACGCTCCACTTCAGGCATTCGCCCAGACCACAGTCTGGTGACATACCATCATGTTCACACACGCTCCCTTTATTAATCAAAAGTTACAACTAATGTGCTACGCCCTTTCGGTATGCATGCGACTTTTCAGGATTTCATATTACATTCCGGCGGCTCACAATTATTATGAACTACAATCAATTCATCAACATAAATAAACACAATTGTGATGTCATCATCACCTTTCCTTGCATATTATGAGTGATTTGCATCATACATAGAGAATCCAACGGAGGTTAGATCATCTACGATCCTTGCATGCCAAGCATGAGGGACTCGTTTTAGCCCATACAAAGCATTTTTCAATCTACAAACATATTATGGATGTTTTGAATCCCAATATCCTTGTGGTTGGTCCATGCATAATTCTTCCTAAAACTCACCATAAAAGAAAGCATTCTTCACATCCATCTAATGCAAAATCCATCCTTTGGTTGTAGCCAATGCAACAAGTGCTCTAATAGTAGCCAATTTAGCTAGAGGGCTGAAAGTTTCCTCATAATCAATGCCATATGTATGTGCATATCCTTTCACTAGCAATCGTGCTTTATACTTGCTTATGCTACCATCAACATTGTGCTTGACCTTATAAACCCACTTTTAACCTATCGATTTCTTTCCTCGTGGCAATGGAAATAGCTTCCATGTTTCATTTACATAAAGTGCAAAAATCTCCTCATTCATTGCTTTCTCCTTATTTGCATTTCCAATTGCATCTTCAAAAGAAGAAGCTTTCGCATGTTGTGTTACCTTGGTCATGTAGGCACAATGAAAAGCCATGTACCTATCATATGTTAATCATTGCACTAGTTTTTGCATCCTTCCATATCTTCTTGGTCTTGTGTCACTTCTTGTTGTACCATCTACATATGCCTTTCTTACTCTTGGAGTCTTCATAGAGGGCGATCCAAGTTCCTCATGAAGGCTATTTTTTGAACCACTTGATTTTCAATCAATGTCTTCAAAACCTCTAGATGTTTTATTATGAATACAAACCTTTTATTTACCTTGCTTGGATGTATTCAATGGGTTTGCTAGACTAAAATTTTCATGCAATCTTCGACTCCATGGATTCAAGTTGGAATTATTGCTAGGTGACATATCAGGTCCACTATGGGCTTGAGATTTTGCACTTGAGTTTTTAGCATCTCCTTTGTCATTTGATTCAAGATTAAGTAATTTAGCATCAGCATAGAAGCTTGTAATCTCATCGAACACCATATATCTATATACCTCCACCTCTCATGTGAGTGCCTTGTAACATTTATATCCCTTTTGTTGGAGGGAATGCCCAATGAAGATACAATTTTTTTGCTTTTGTATCAAGTTTTGTCCTCAACTTATCTAGAACATGTACACATGCAATACATCCAAATGCTTTCACATGTGATAAGTTTGGCCTTTTTACTAGTAAAATTCTCTTTAGGTGTAGCTTGATGTACAACAGCAGTCGGATATCTATTCACGATGTAAAAAGCAGTGTGCATAACTTCTTCCCAATAACAATGAGGCATAATTTTTTCAACCATCAAGGTCTTGCTATTTTTTCAACATGTCTATTTTTGCATTTAGCAACACAATTTTGTTGTGGTGTATACATGCATGAAATCTGCCTTCAAATTGCATGAATTTTTAGAAAACTATTGAGTTCATTTGAAATGCATTCACCTTGTCCATCAAATCTTAATGTTTGAATATACTTCTCTGTCTGCTTTTCCGCCATAGCCTTGAGATTTTCAAAGTGAATAAACACCTCACTCTTCACCTTCATGAAGTATACCCATACTTTTTGTGTATGATTATCAATGAAAGTGACATAAAACCTGCAAAGTCCCATAGATGTGGTCTTTGTAGGATCCTAAACATTTGTATGTACTATCTCTAGCACATCCTCACTAACATGCTTTGAATACGGAAATGATGCCATTGATTTTTCACCAAATTGGCATGCTTCGCATACCTTTTTCATCTCTGCAACCTTGATTTTTCATAGTCCATCGAGAAGGTCCTTTGATTGCATGAAATTCAGCCTCTCCAAATTTGCATGTCTAATTTGTTTATGCCAAATTTCTATGTCAGCAATAAGGCTTGCATGTTTTGCAACATGGTTGTATTCATTTCATGAATTTTCACATTCAAGGTGAAAATCCTATCCACTCTGGTCCCTTTGGCGATCAATCTTTTATTTTGTTCGTACTCTTCTACATAAAAAACCATCATCATTGAATGTGGCCTGTAATCTCTGGTCAATCATTTATCCAACAAAAAACTAGGTTATTTGTTACATAGGGACCATGCAATACATCAGCAAGATTTTTTACCTTCCCATCATCCATGCACAGTGCAATGTTTCAAGTGTGCTTGATAGGATGTGATGTTGCCTATTTCAACAAATCTAGGAACTCACAATTTTTGAAAACTAATAAACGATTTTGCATGGTTGATTAAGTGATTTGAAGCACCAAAATCAACATACTAGACACTACCATTCGATTTTGAAACACATCTCTTGAGCCCATAAAAGTCATGTTAGTCAAAGTCAACTGGTCAAAGTCATCTGGTCAAAGTCAATGGTTCAAAGTCAACTGGTCAAAGTCAACAAGGTCAAGATCACAGTCAACAGGTGCAAAGTCAAAGTGTGTAAGTTTTGGTGTCAAAGTGCACAGGTAGTGCACAATGAATTGTCCACAAAGGGTAAATTGGAGAAAGTGGGTTGCAGGTTGCAGAGATATTTTCTCTAATTTCCCTAAGGTTCAAAGTGTGTTTTAAAGTGTTTTGGAAGGTTCAGGTGAACCCTCCCTTATGTGCAAAAGTGAAGACTTAAAAGGAAATGTGAAGGTATGTGAAGACAATCTTGGGACATCAAAGTGAGCACCAAGATACCATTGCAGTTAGGAGCGTATGTGATCGACACACTCAAATCAAGGCAAGGCCATTCTCGGACCAATCTTAGAGTAAGCAAGAGAGCATAGTCTAAGGAAGAAAGAGAGAGAAGTGCAAGAGTCACCAGTGTGCGACGCAGAGAAGTGGAAGTGAAGGAGTGCATAGGGAGTACCTAAGGGATTGTGCAGAGAGTGCTAAGCTAGTCCCCCCAAGTATCTCAAGGTCCCATTGCAGTGGGCGCGTGTCGATAGAAGGTATTCACTCCTCCCCCTTTGTGGAAGCTTGGTGCAGGGTGTGCACAAGGATAAGCTTGAAGCAGGTGGAGGTCTGGTGCAGAGGAGGCCGGCGGCAAGAAGACTTTGGGATATTGGGTATTTTGTAATTGGGCACTCTGTGGGATTGTGCACAGAGGTATTGGCTTGTCTTGTACTTCAAATATTGTAATTGTCTTACTGTAATCAATCGGCAGAAGCTTCCAGGTGTATTTTCTCTTCTTGTTTCTTCCCTTTTCTCCTACAAACCCTCAAACTCCTTCTTGTCTAAGAATCCACCAACAAAATTTGGCACGCACGGTGGGACCTCCAAGGAGATTTGAGCTTAGGAGAAACCAAGTGCCAAGCATAGAAGAGATCAAGTGTCGACAGAACCACAGTGCTACTTCATCAAGCAAAAGGTAAATATTCTTATCAAGTGTCTCATATTCAGTGGGCTATGAGCTGCTCATGACCGAAACCCGGTCCCAAGTATCGAGGGTCACCTGCAAGCAGACAAGGAGGAAGGTTGTTAGAAGGTCCCCCAGTCCACTATCTTCCACATCATCAGTCAAGAGCATGGCGGGTCAGGTAGACTTGGAAACTTTACTCTCTAGATTAAATATAAAGTTTCCTTCTTTCAAAGGCCTAGCTCAGGAGGATCCGGATGAACACATTAGAAGGTTCTTGGTACTATGTAAGACTAGAGGCCTAATGGGTAGGGAGGATGCCTTTCTGATTCTCTTCGCTGCCACATTAGAGGGATTAGCTGATAAGTGGTTCAGCCAGTTTGCTGAAAACCATTTTACCACTTGGGATGTGATGAAAGATGCTTTTAAAAATCAGTTCCAGCATGGCAACACTGCGGAGATTATCATAGAAGAGCTAGAAAATTTAAGATTAGGTCCAGGAGAAAAGTTCCCAGAGTTTGTGACTCGGGCCAAAGCACTAATGGCTAAATTCCCAGATCCACCACACGACTTTTTTGTCAAGAAATGGTTGGCTAAGCCCTTACCAGTGGCCACCCAATGCAAAATAAAGGAATTAGTGTTACCTACAGCCTCCATAGAGGAGTTCATCAGCACAGCCACACGTTTGGAGCAGATAAGGTACTAGTATGGAGCAACATCTTCCCAACCAACATATGGTACAGAAATGGAGGATCCAGTGATACAGCTAAGGAAAGAGCTGGAGGGCTTAAAAAGAAATAAGCCCTACAAAGAGGAAGAGAATGCTGTTGCTCAGTTGAGAAGGGAGATTGAAGCACTAAAGCTCCAAAAGGAGGAGGAGGCCCAGGCAGAGGAATTGGCTCAGCTGCGACAGGAGTTGCAGTGCAGGAGCTCAAAGGAGGTGGCATCAAGAGTGGACTTTGGTGTTCCATGTGCAGCAAGCAAGGTCACATAGTAAGTGAATGTCCTCTGTTAAGTGTGACTTGTCAATTATGCAGGAAGGTTGGCCATGAGGCCCATGAATGCCAATCAAGAGGAATGCCTGCAACGACATACTGGATACAAGGAGGACCCCCAACACCAGCAAATGTGATGGCTGCTGCACCAAATCAAGGTAACAACTATAATCCTAGACAGAGGAATAACTTTGGAAATGGGCCTAGGAGGCCAATCATCTGTTTCAGATGTGGAGAATGTGGGCACTATCAAAGTAGGTGCACCCTACCAGAAAATGCCCCTCCTTGCAGGAACTGCCCTGATGCAAGAGACCATTATACATTGTTGTCCTAAGAATCAAGCCTCTTCCTCCGGGCCCCATATTCAAATGATTTCTGTGCACAAGGAAGAAGTGTGTGATCCAATCAATGAGCTATCTCCATCTACTAGGGTGGTGCAATTAGAAGAAATAGAATCTTTGACTGTGCAGACAAGAAGCAAGGGGAAGGCTCAAGCAGACATAGGACAAGAATCAAAGATTAAAGAAGGGAATCAAAATAGAGAAACATCTGAAGATAAAGTCAACAAAGGTGCAGATTCAAGTCAAAAAGGAGATCTCATATGCACCAATGATGCCATTGGGCATGCCTTCAACAGGGCTCATGAGGATTTTGATAAGTCAACTGGAGCCCATGCTCTCAAGGAATCAGAGGCTTCAAAACTACTCAAGTCCATGAAAAAGGAGGTTAGTATTTTTTATTTAATAAAGATGGATGGGAAATTCAGGTCAGAGTTATTGCAGATAATTGATGAAGCTTCCACTACAAGTTTGGTGGCAAAGACTGCTGTTTTACATAAAGGAAAAATTGTAGGGGAAGCACCCCTTACAGATTATAAAAGTCCTCGGCTGACAGTATCTATCAAGGGTCATGAATTTCAAGGAGTTATTGTGGATGGTGGTTCTGGCATTAACTTGATGCCTGAACATACAATGGAAAAGATTGGACTCCACCCTTCAAGGCCTGCAAATTTCACTGTTACTTTGGCAGATCAGAGCAAAGTAAGGCCCTTGGGAGTGATCCCAAAAGTTCCACTTGAAGTACAAGGTAATCTATTCATTCTGGATTTTGTGGTTTTAAGATTGCCCCAGGTTGAAGGGGGATTTCCTCTCTTAATTGGACGACCATGGCTGAGGCATGCAAGTGTCATTCATGATTGGGGCAAGGACACTATGTGGGTACAAAAGAAAGGGCGAAAGCTGACACAGATTCATTTAGAAGAGGGCCCAGATAATCAAGGAAACACTAGCATGATGCAAACAGTTGGCCAGTTGGCATTTGCATGGAAACAGAATCGGAGGATCAACCCCAAATAGATTTCGAGGAAGAAGAGGATATTCTAAATTGGCTCTAAGCAGGCAACTCTTCCTCTTGTTTTGGAATTTTTCTTAACAATTCTTGCACGACTGAAGGTTATGATGAAGATAAGGAAAAAGTCCAGGTTGATGGATTGGGAGAGCCCATCACAGACCACAGAAGGGGCAGGAAGACACCCCTCAAATACAACTTGGAGGAGGATGTGACAACCACAGATAAAGAGGTTACTAAAGCTAAAGGCAAGGTAAAAAATTCTAGTGAAGAATGTTCTTTCCCAATTCAAGAAATCCCTGCAGGATGGATGCAGGACAAGGAGGAACACATTGAGGTCCAAAATACACCTGCTTATGAAGCAATGCACGAAAAGCTAGTAGAAGAAGACAAGGAAGAAGATGCACACGAAGATAATATGGTAGAGAGAAATCCTGTCCAAGAAATACAATTAGGCACTCAAGACAATAATCGGCCAGTTTTGGTGGCCACTTGGTTGTGGAGCCACCCAGGGCTCCTTGAAAAGGTAAAATCATTCTTAACCCAGTATATAGATGTTTTTGCCTGGCATTATAAAGACTTAGAAGGAGTGACTGAAACTTATGAAGAGCACAGAATCCCTCTGGTTGAGGGAGCCAAACCCATAAGAGGAAAGAGTCATAGACTTAATCCAAAATATGCTGAGGCTGTCTATGTGGAAATCCAGAAGATGGAGGATGCAGGAATCATCATTCCTGTAGAACACTCAGAGTGGCTCTCACCTATGGTTATAGTACCAAAGAAGAATACTAATAAAATCAGAATTTGTGTTGACTTTAGAGCACTCAACAAGGTGACCATTCCAGATGGTTTCCCAATGCCTTTTGCAGAACAGGTCATTGAAGAAGTGGCTGGGCATGCATTATATAGCTTTATGGATGGATTCAGTGGCTATAACCAAATATCAATACACCCAGAGGATCGTGAAAAGACTGCTTTTATCACACCTTGGGGAACATATGTGTATGTAAAAATGCCATTTGGGCTCAGAAATGCTCCAGCCACCTTTAACAGAACGGTCAATCTCATTTTTGGGCCCCTATTGCTGGAATCACTTAGAATCTTCATGGATGACTTCTCTTCGTTTTCAGGATCTCACAAAGAAACTCCTCTAGATTGTTTGGACCACCACTTGAGGCAGCTGCAGAATGTTTTCAAAAGATGCAGGGAGACTAAGTTAAAGCTCAATCCAAACAAATGTCATTTCCTTGTGATAGAAGGAACTCTCTTAGGACATGTGGTGTCGGCTAAAGGTATGGCCCTAGATCCTGACAAAATCATTTCTATATTAAAGTTGCCTAAACCTAAATCCCCTAAAGAGATTCAGAGTTTCTTGGGGCATACTAGATACCATAGAAGGTTTATAAAAATGTATGCAGAGATAGCCAGACCTCTGGCTAGACTTACAGGTAAGGAAGTACCTTTTAAATGGGAAGAAGAGGAGGAAAAAGCATATCAAACATTACGGTCAAGGTTAGTGTCTGCTCCTATTTTAGTCACACTTGAGTGGTCAAAAATCTTTCGTATACATGTAGATGCCAGTGCCTATGCAGTGGGGGCAGTTTTGACCCAACCCAGTGAAGAATTTAAAGTGGACAGACCAATTCAATATGCGAGTAGAATCTTGACCAAGGCTGAAAGGAATTACAGTACTACAGAAAGGGAAGCCCTAGCAATGGTCTTTGCTGTCCAAAAATTCCGTCATTACTTACTGGGAGTAAAATTTATTATTATAACAGATCACCAACCACTAAAATACCTACTCAACAAACCACAAGCCACTGGTAGAATATGGAGGTGGTTATTTTTGTTCCAAGAGTTTGATTTTTCTGTAGTCCATAAACCAGGTAAAGAAAATGTTATGGCGGATCACCTATCTAGAATCAATATGATGAATCAAACTAGTGGAATCAATGATGATTTTCCAGATGCTCATCTGTTTGCTGTACAAGCTCAAGGTTGGTATTATGATATCAAAAATTTCATTAAAACTGGGTTGTATCCAGAAAAGGCTAGTGCTGTGCAAAAGAAGAGACTGCTAATCAAGAGTAGACCATATACCTTCATTGAAGATAAATTGTATAGACAGGGCAAGGATGACAGGTTCAGGAAGTGTTTGGAGGAAGAAGAAGTGAGGCAAGTCCTTCACTCTGCACATGAAGGAACAGGTGGTGGGCACCTTCCAGGGCATATTATGAGTCAGAGGATAGTGGATGCTGGTCTATGGTGGCCTACACTATTTAAGGATGCAGATGAATGGGGAAAGGCATGTGACATTTGCCAGAGGTGTGGACCTAAGCCAACAAAGCAGAGGCATAACCCCTTGGTTGTTTCCACTTCCTGGCAACCATTTGAGAAGTGGGGGCTAGATTTTGTAGGGCCCATCTACCCTCCCGCAATTCCAAAAAGAGAAAAATATCTCTTGATAGCTACAGATTATGCGACAAAGTGGGCTGAAGCTATTGCCTCCCCCGATTGCACTGCCCAAACTGTTGCTGATTTCATTTATAGTAGCATCATTTGCAGGTTTGGATGCCCACTTGAAATTTGTACAGATCAAGGTACCCATTTTGTCAATAAGGTCCTGCAGGAAATTTTCAATAGGTATAGAATTCTACATAGGACCTCTTGTGCTTACTATCCAAGAGCCAATGGACAGGCTGAGTCGACAAATAAGGTTTTAATCTCAATGTTAAGAAAGGAGTGTATGTTACAGCCCACTTCCTGGGGCATTGCTTATCAAGGTACCCTATGGGCATACAGGTTAGCCTATAAAGAGGCCACATGATATTCTCCATTCCAACTAGTTTATGGCATATTGCCCATTGAGCCATTTGAATTTTTACATGGATCACCTAAGATAGCATTCATGCAGGGCAAGAAGGATTGTGATGTCTCTCAGAGGCTCGGAGCACTACATAAAGTGGAGGAGATTCGTCTACTAGCAACAAAACAATTGATAGAAACTCAGATGAAGAGGAAGGAGACACATGATCGACATCTATGGAGCAACAACATTGAAGCAGGCATGTTAGTTCTTCTCCATAGACCTCATCTTCATACACAACTGAGAGGAAAATGGCTTCCACATTGGGAAGGACCTTACAGAGTCAAAACAATGCTAAATTGGGATGTTGTGGAGTTAGAGACGCTGAAAGGAGAGGCCTTGCCACTGGTCAACATATCCAGGCTCAAGGCCTATCTTCAACACACTTGAAGAAGTATGGATCACCTGGAACCTGCAATATTTGTCCAGGTTGTACATAGTCTTTTCTCGTCATTTTTACTTAAGTTTTAGTAGTTTTTATTATCCATTTCATGCTTGTTTCTTGAGTTTTTAGAAAATTTAGTAGCCATTTCATCAACTTTGCAAAGGTACAATTTTTGGAATTTTTAGGATTTTTTTCATTATTTTTCAAGCAATTTTTAGAATTTTCTAGCATTTTTTCTCGTTTTTCATGTGTCTTTTTCTTTCCAAATTTGAAGAATAAAGGAAGCTCTCTGTGATTTTGAGTGAAGAAACTGGCCTAAACCGGTAGGAAATTTTTTCAGAATTTTTTGAAGATTTTTTGGATTTTTTTTGCAATTTTTTTTGGATTTTTTATGTATTTTTTCAATTTTTTCATTAAAAAAAAAAAGAGGCCCCCCCTAAGCGTTTTCTTTTTTCCAAATAAAAAAAAAAAAAAGGGCCCTCCCCCTAGGTGTTTCCTTTTTTTTCCAAATTCAAAAAAAAAAAAAACCCCTCCCCCTCCCCCCCCCCTCCCCCCTTCCCCCCCCCCCCCCCCCCCGCCCGCCCGCCCGCCCGCCCCCCCCCCTCCCACGCTTTTGACAGGCCCCCCCCCTCCCACGCTTCGGACAGCCCCCCCCCCCCCCCCCTCCCACGCTTCTGACAGCCCCCCCCCCCCCCCCCCCCTCCCACGGTTCTGACAACCCCCCCCCCCCCCCCCCCCCCCCCCCTATATAATCCTCTATCCCTCCGCTCAGCCGGCAACTCACGGCGGCCCCCCCATCCACGTATCTTTTTTTTTTTTTTAAATTTATTTTAATTTCTTTCATTTTATTTTTATTATTTTTTATTCTTTTTATTTTTTTATTTTATTTTGTTCATATTTCACTTCTTTTTTTTATTTTTTGTATATAGTTTCACTCTCTATTGTTTGTTTCCTTTGTATTTAATCTTGTCACTCTCTGTTTTTCAAGTTTTTACAGTCGTTTTTAGGGTATTTGCTCATGCCGGATCCATTTTTTGGGTTCTCTGTTCCTAGTTCCGGTGTTTTTCCTAGGTTTTTCCCCGTTCAATATAGAGTTCCCTTCTTAAGCCATTGCTATATGTGGTTGCAGCACTTTGTGATAGCGTTTTGCTCTACAACTATGGCGTCTTCCCCTCCCCAGCAGGATTCATCCATGGCTACCGAGGCGTACTCGGAGCTTGCTCCTTCGGCCTTGGCTTTCGGTCCTTTCCCTCCCGAGGTAGACCCCCTATTGCCTATGGCCCCCTCCCAGTTCGCCACTCTGGCCTCCATATCGATCGTCCCTGTCGCCACCCTACACCCCGCCCCTCGAGCCCCCCTTCCCTCCATAGTCCACCCCGTCCATCGCGCACCACGCCCTATTACCCCTTCCACCCCTACCCATCTCCAGGGTAGTCAGCCTTTCGCGGTTTCCCTTCCGTGCCTCTCCCTCTCTGGTTCCTCGTTACATAGCCCCAGACCTCTTCCCCCAGGTCCCCACGTTTTCGTTGCAGCGCCGCCTCCCACAGCCGTGCCGACGCTCTCCGATAGTTCTAGTGGCCAACCCGCACGTAGTTCCGGTAGTCATTCCACCTCTCCTGTTCCCCGTCCACCATCGTCATCCATCGTTGACCATCGCGACCCATCTTCGACCCTATCCATCCGCCTGCATTTAGCCTTGCCTCCCATTCCGCTCATTGATCTCCTTCTCGAGGGTTGCCTCCGTCAGGCCGGTCTTTGGCGACTAGCCTCCCTCCTCTTATCCGAGGCAGAGGGGTCCGATATTTGCACAACATTGCTTGACTCCCTCAATTTCCATCCGGTTCGCTGACCCCTGCGGTCATAGCTGCCGGCATAAGTTCTAGCATACATTCATTTCATGCTCCGCAGTCCATTTACTCGGGGTTATCTCGGGAAGAGACCATAGCTTTCTGCATTTCATTATATGGCGTTGATGCCATGCCCACCGACTACCATCTCGCTGTCCTTCATTCGTTCATATTCTTCTTCTTATTTCGTAGTCCCTCCTCAGACCTTCCGTTGCACGATATTCATATAGCTGACCCCCTCTTCTGTTTTTTACATGGCCGCCCATTTCCATACGGCACTCTCATGTTCCAGTCATTCCTCCTGCGCTCTCGTCGATTCCATGAAGCCCTCCACCGCGGCACCCGTTCGTTCTCCGTTTATTCCGCACCAGTGTTAGCTTGGCTCTTTCATCTGCCTCGCCGACGCCCCCCGTCTCTCCCTTGATTCCGTCTCAGCGACAACTGCACTTCACCAGCAATATGCTCTGACGATCGATTGCATTCATGCTGCTGCCGCGGCTCAGTGGCAGACGTCGCGGGAGGTGTTGCGGGCCATGCAGCAGGACCGGGACCGGTATCGAGATGAGGCTGATGCTGAGACTCGCGCTCTCATGGAGATCCGCCAGCGTGCGTCATTAGGAATTTGCGATAGTCCTGCGTGTCGGCTGGTCCGCCGAGAGCGCGATCACTTCCGCAGGTACAGGAGCAGGATTGCTGCATACACTGAGGAGGCAGCCATCATTCCCCCCGGCTCACCCGACTTCCCTCTACCTCGGGACGATGTTCCTCCTGGGGAGAGGCCTCCTTCCCCGCCGATGCCATAGTCGTGCATTCCGTGTCTATCCACTAGGTTCTAGGTATTCTCACCTACTCGAGTTTCCAGAGTTTCATTGGCTTTACCCTAGCCTCATTTTGTTGTTGAGGCTCGGTTTAGGACGCATCTACTTATCCATTTTGGTTCCATTGTCATTCGTTAGCTCATCACTTCTTTCTGATCGACGGATCTTTGCCAGTCCTTGGCAATTCATGTACTTATCATGGACAATTGTTTCTGCTTTTCTATGAGATTCTGGTTCAGTGTTCATTGTGTGTTCCTTGTGCACTCTCTGGTTGATTATTGGTTGGTTTATTAATATAACTGTGTATAGGTTGCTCTCTCTGGTTGGGTTTTTTTTCTTTCATTGCCACCCTCCATATACTTCCCTCCCCCTCTTTGCTCTTTTCCCCCTCTTCCCCACCCCGCCCCCGCTATCCATCATTTCCCCCTTCCCTTTTTCCCCACCCCGCCCCCTCCCCCACCTTTCCCTGCCCCACATTGCTGAGTACTCTGCTGGTGCTTTCTCCGATGCTCTTGATGGTCTTGGTTGTTGCTCAGATGTCCTATTAAAGTTTTTGCCACTCTATCATCATGACGTCCTCTATGCTCAAGTTTTTGGCTATAGCTCTCCGGGACGGAGAGCACATTAGGTGGTGGGCAACTGTTGAGCCCATAAAAGTCATGTTAGTCAAAGTCAACGGGTCAAAGTCAACTGGTCAAAATCAATGGTTCAAAGTCAATTGGTCAAAGTCAACAAGGTCAAGGTCAAAGTCAACAGGTGCAAAGTCAAAGTGTGTAAGTGCAGGTGTCAAAGTGCACAGGTAGTGCACAATGAATTGTCCACAAAGGGTAAATTGGAGAAAGTGGGTTGCAGGTTGCAGAGATATTTTCTCTAATTTCCCTAAGGTTCAAAGTGTGTTTTAAAGTGTTTTGGAAGGTTCAGGTGAACCCTCCCTTATGTGCAAAAGTGAAGACTTAAAAGGAAATGTGAAGGTATGTGAAGACAATCTTGGGACATCAAAGTGAGCACCAAGATACCATTGCAGTTAGGAGCGTACGTGATCAACACACTCAAATCAAGGCAAGGCCCTTCTTGGACCAATCTTAGAGTAAGCAAGAGAGCATAGTCTAAGGAAGAAAGAGAGAGAAGTGCAAGAGTCACCAGTGTGCGACGCAGAGAAGTGGAAGTGAAGGAGTGCATAGGGAGTACCTAAGGGATTGTGCAGAGAGTGCTAAGCTAGTCCCCCCAAGTATCTCAAGGTCCCATTGCAGTGGGCGCGTGTCGACAGAAGGTATTCACTCCTCCCCCTTTGTGGAAGCTTGGTGCAAGGTGTGCACAAGGATAAGCTTGAAGCAGGTGGAGGTTTGGTGCAGAGGAGGCCGGCGGCAAGAAGACTTTGGGATATTGGGTATTTTGTAATTGGGCACTCTGTGGGATTGTGCACAGAGGTATTGGCTTGTCTTGTACTTCAAATATTGTAATTGTCTTACTGTAATCAATCGGCAGAAGCTTCCAGGTGTATTTTCTCTTCTTGTTTCTTCCCTTTTCTTCTACAAACCCTCAAACTCCTTCTTGTCTAAGAATCCACCAACAACATCAAACATTGTACTCATCGTGTGATGTTGGATCATGAAAAGCTTCTTTGAATCATCTACACTTGTGGATGCAAGTTTTTTTGTTGTATTCTATTATTTTGATTCTTCAACCTACAATCACATTCAAAGTGAACATGTTTACCACAATTCTAATGTCACATATTTTCATTACCTAAATCATTTATTTTCTATGACCTCTTTGGCTGCTCTTGCCTCAAAATTCTCCTCTACATCCTTCATTAGTTTTGTGTTGATCTTGGTCTTGGGTATTGTTTCCTCTTCCACTCCCAAGCCTCTATCTCGGCCCCTTCCTCTTCTTGAGTAGAATACCTACTTAAAATTAGCTTTTCCTTGGGATTTCAAGTCTTCACCAAGGTTCTTTTCTTCAATTATTAGCATGGACATAAGTTCAACAAAATTTAGAATATTCTGCTTGGTGTGAATAGAAGTTATGAGCTGCTTATATGAAGTTCATACACCATAGAGGCACACTTCAACCTTGTCATCATCATCATCTACATTGATGCTAATAGATGCAAGTGACTCACATATGCTTTTGAGTTTTAAGGTGTACTCACTTATCGACATGCTCCTTTTCTTTAGTGGATATAGCTCATCTTTGAGTTGTGATTGCCATGCTTTTGTATTGGTCTCATAAAATATGAACCAATTCTTCCAAGCCTCTTTTGGATTTTTGTCATTGCGTATGTGCTCAATCATGCTAGCTATCATGTATGTGAATAGATAGCTAATACATTACCTTTCATGCTCGTTGATTCCACTCTTTATATGTTCTTAATTTATTCACAGTCTAATTCCTCTTTGAGAACTATGGAGGGTTCTCATTTTCTCCTTCAATGTATTTCTCATAGTCTTTTCCCATTAAAAAATCCATCATTCTAAATCTTCAAGCATGAAAGTTGTTCTTGTCCAACTTATCACTCATAAGTTGACTCATTCCATCAACATTTAGCATTTGTGTAACAATTCATAATACTACAAAGGCACTATAAGGAGTACCTCTTCTTGAAAACTATCACATTGTGACTTGATAGTTTGATCTAGAAAAAGTGAGTTTCCATGTATCAACAATAGATGAAATCACTTGAAATTCCTCATTTGAAATATTTGGGAGATGTTAAAAAGAACACAAGTTAAAGTTTTGAAAACTTATGTGTTTTTCATATGCAACCCGCCTTATGGGCTCAAAGTAGAGGTCAAGATGGTTGAGAAATTGAATTATGTGAAAAAAAGTGATCCTAGAGGGTTAACACTCAAAATTATTTTGATGCCCTCTACCTTCACACCACATTTTGCGGCAATCTAAGTTTGTTTCTGAAGCGTGTGTTCTTCATTCCTTCTCATGTACTCTTCAATGATGGCTTTCTCCATAAGCTCTCGACAACCAAACTGGCTTAGATAGTGTAGGACTTTATTGATCTCCAAAGTTTATGTAGAAGTAGGTAGAATCCCCTACGAAGTAGTTCACCTTTTCACAAACATATGAGAAAAAAACCAATCATGCTTGCAAAGCTTGCTGCTCTATAGCCAATTATAATGTTTCAAAACTATTTTATGCACATACAAAAGACACTAAGAGCTTTCCAATGAGCTAAAGAAAACTCAAATTTGATAAATATACAAGAAGATATGACCTCTATAAATATGAGGTTTAATGGAGAGCCTGAATAGAGAAAAATTTGATAACACATATGTTTGAGCACCGGAAAGGAATATTATTTAGTAGAATTGTAATTAGGAAAAGACGCGCACCAAAAGGGTGTTGTGAAGAACGTTGTAACTCTTTTTTTGATTAACAGAGCAGTGATTGGAAGCGAGCAACAGACATGACACTGGACTGTTTTGTCTAGGCGATCGGCTGAAGTTTGATTCTATCACAAGTTCATCAAATTGCGGTGTCGTCTGTATTGTCATTATTCAATATTGAAGTAATGGAGGTATTGTGTTAATATTTGATTGTGTTATTGATGAAGTGCGAGTGTAACAGTGACGTTAAGCAAATAGTAGAAGTTTATGCGCATGTGGATATGATAGTTGTTAAAAGTTGTTATGCGCTGGATAGTGGTAGTTAAATCTATTGTAATTGTCAGAGGTAATGAAGTGACTAGGAAAATACATAAAGGACCTCTGTATTACAGACCCATGACCATCCCAAGAACCCATATACAGTCCTGGTAACACCAGATTAACAAATGAGATTAACACTAGCACCGGCCATGGGGCATGGAGTAGCCAGTCGGCAAACAAATTAGGATTTGAGAAAGAATCCTATGATATATGCATGTAACACATTCCGGAGAATCATACCCAAAGTACAAAAGGGATCAGCATCCCTGGAAAGTTCCTAGCACATTGGGAGCACCTACTAGTGGTAGTGGTGATGGACAATCGTCAGAAGGAAAGTGTAAAATATGGGCTAGTGGAGTGCCACCTCAGCATTGCCTTGTGCAAGGATTACAGGGTATAGCAGAAGTGCAACCAACCCCATCTGTGGAAAGTAAGGTTGGGGAAGTAATCGCTAGTTTCGGTGACAGTGTGGAAATTTTCGGTAGTACTTTGTGGAATTTCGGTGGTAGTTTGGATAATTTCAGGATCGGTTTGCAGAATTTCGATGATAGCTCTACTTCGGGTTTTGATTTCGAATACACTAGTGTATTATTGGATGAAAGTTCTGGTAAAAAGTTTACCTCAAAAGCCAACTAGGAGGAATGGAAGTTGGGTGTAGGCATGTGTGATCAACTTAACGATATCAAATTACCAGAGAACTTGCAAGGTGGCGAGACGACTCAGCAGCAAATAGGATTAACTTGTTCTAATCAATCGGTAGTATTTCTTCCTCTTGATTTAAGCAACATGAGTGGTTCACAACAACAACAACAATAGCAACAACAACAACATCAACATCAGATCATACCCCCACGATCGGTACCGATTGCAGTTACGTATACGAAATTTGGAAGATTTCCCAGTGATGATCCAGATGCCCATGTGTGTACTTTTGAAATCAACTATGCTGTACTCAACTATCTAGCGGATTGGGCATATAAGGCTATAGTGTTCCAATCTACTCTCGTTAATGAGGTTGCCCGGTGGTTAACCAAATATGACACTAATCATTTTGTTCAATATGATGATGTTAAGGATGCCTTCTTACAACATTTTCGGTTGAAGAAAAATGTGGATGAGATCTTTGATTATCTGCAAAACAATAGACAGAAACCACATTAGAATGTGTAGGAGTATGCAACTCTATTTCGTACTTATCTACGACAACTACCATCGGCGCATGCTAACCTATCGGATGACATGATTACTCGGTGGTTTATTAATGGATTAAACCCTCAGCTCAAATAAGTAATGATTATACGATGTGTGGGAGGTATGACCTTGGATGCGATAATAGCCATGGCATTGCAGTTGGAGCATAAAGTTGGCGGGTTCACCAAAGATCTAGATTGGTTAAATCCATCCAAGTGTACGAGCAAGGATCCATTGAAACAGGTGTACTGCACAAAATGTAAGAAGTCGGGACACACTACTTCTGCATGTGCACTAAACTAAATGTACTGCGCTATTTGTAATACGATAAGTCATTCTACCAAAATGTGTCCATATAATGCCAAAGTACAAACTAGACCGACCGTAAATGCTATAATATAGGAGCAGGGACAACATGCTACCCACTATGTACCACCGCATTTGAGAAATACTTCTTACCAAAGTTACAAAACCTACATAGGACCGTGAGCAAACAATTTTGGCCAGACCCGGTGGAACTCAGGTCAATTGGGTGAAGGCATATCTTTTCCACCACCAAGATGCCATTTCTATGGCGAGATTTGACATATCCGCAGATATTGCAAAGAGGCATCCGATTTTAGATAAATTATGAAAAGAACGACAGCATTCACTAGCAAATATGGTATATATTGTTGAGATATCAAGCTCAACATGTCATGATCCAAGATGACACGTACCAGTTTTCGTTTCTCTAACATGTACAGTGGTCACGCTGTCGGAAAGTTTTCAACCTTTCCGTTGATGACCAAAGAAAATGAAAACAACTTTATTGGTGATCTCAAACCTTTTATATCACTGTTGATCAGTTGTTTTGGATTGATGTAACTACTTTTGAAGTGTTTTACAGGTACAAGAAATGACGAAGAACATATGTTCATATTAGGTTTCCCCTAATTTCACATTTAATGAGTGTTTTATATTTATACATTCAAGAATTATGGGTATTCAATCCTAGGGTTTCTTGAATTCATGTGTTGTTTATGAAAATGGGTTACTGTTAGGGTTTATGTCAATTTCAATGAATTAAGATAGGGTTCAAAAGGATTTTAATGGGTTATCAGGGATTACCAAAGGGTTTCAAGTAATTTTTCAAGGGTTTTATTGAAATTTAAGGCTTAAAGTAACATGTATTTAATTAAATTAATGTTTAAAATGAATATTTATGTATTAAAAATTAGAATATGAATTAAAGTAATTAATTTACTCATGTGTGTGCATTTAAATATTAAGGTTCTAATATATTAATTTCTTAACCTAAGCTTAATTTAAATGCATTATTAAATTAAGAAATTTAGGATAATTAAATTAAAACGAAAAATGAAGTGGATAATTAATGAGTGGTGTATGTGAGTGGTATTTAAAGAGTGGTGTGAGTTAAGTGTGTAACTAAAGTGGTTAAAGTAAACAATTAAAGATGTGGTAGCTATGTGTGTAAGGTAAAAGAATGGATTAGATAATTTATGCAATTAAAGTGGGAAAGGTGAATGGTAGAAAGGATGGTGTGTGAGTAAGGGTATTAAAAGAGAGGTTGAAAGAGAAAAGTTAATTTAAAGTGTGGTGAAAGTTAGTGGGTAAAAGTGAGGTTGAGAATTTAAAGCAAATAAAAAAAGAATGGTAAAATGAAGATCTGTGTGTGTATATATATGAGTATGCTGTGCTAGTTCTCCTAATGTTTTTTTTTCAGGTACTCATTTTATTCCTTCACTTCTTGTTGAATAGAAGAGAGTTAGCCATTGAACGTATTCTAAGAGAAAAGCTTTCCTTGTTGTTTGACATTTTGTAATCCATAGAGAGAGACAGAGAGGAAAATCTTTGTCTTCTTCCCTCCACAGAGCTGTACATGGCAGCACTTTTTCCGCAGAGAGAAAGAAAGTATTTTTGATGTTCCTCTTTCTTCTAGCTTGCTCGAAGATAGCGCACGAAGTCAAAGTAGATATTTTGATATAATTAGAGAGAGAATATAGAGAAGGAGAAAATCTGAGTGATTTATTAAATTGCTCTGTGACAGCTGGACTTCTTCTTTCCCTCCACAGTGGCTGCAGTTAAGAGAATCTCATCTGTGGCAGCGATATGAGGCATCTGCAGAGAGCGCTTCGGTTGCTAAGGTTGGAGTTGCCTGGTGGCTCTGAGGCACATGTGCAATATAAGTCAAGAGAGAGAATCCAAGCTGGTAGTTCATATACTCACGGTGGCTGCTGGTGGAGGTCGCACTAGATAGAGAAGAAACAGAGAAGAAATGAAATCCTTCTGCCTCCAAAGCGCTGCACGCGGCAGCGCCGAGAGAGAAAGAGAGAGAGAGAGAAACACAAAAAGAGAGAGAGAAAGAGCGAGAGAGATTTATCTCCTTCTCTTCGATTCCTTCAAATGGGCCCTTCAACGTTTTCGAGAGAGATGCACGGAGATGGCTGCTAATCGATGGTTGTAGGCATAGACGGAGGGGGAGAGAGAAACTCAAAATCTCGTAGCTGACAGATTGAGTGCGCGCAGAGAGAGAGAGAGAGAGAGAGAGAGAGAGAGAGAGAGAGAGAGAGAGAGAGAGAGAGAGAGAGAGAGAGAGAGAGAGAGAGAGAGAGAGAGAGAGAGAGAGAGAGAGAGAGAGAGAGAGAGAGAGAGAGAGAGAGAGAGAGAGAGAGAGAGAGAGAGAGAGAGAGAGAGAGAGAGAGAGAGAGAAAGGAAGAGTGAGAGGAAGAGAGAGAGAGAGAGAGAGAGAGAGAGAGAGAGAGAGAGAGAGAGAGAGAGAGAGAGAGAGAGAGAGTTATGTTATGTTAATGTTAATAAGACTCAATTGTTAGGGGATAAATAGATAGAGTTAGATTTAATGTATTGTTAGATATAGTTAAGATTAATGAATTATTTTGTTATTTTAATTACTATTGATAAATATGAATGTGATTTAGCATGAATTGGATGCATGTATATGAGATACATTAGCATGAGTATGAACGCATGTTAGATGCATGTGTATGCTTTAATGTATGTGACTAATGTCTTTTAAGTTTCTTAATGATTCTTGTATTATTACTAATATCGGAATGTTGTTTTTTTCAGAAACATTGAAGATTAAAGAGCAATTGAAGTAAAGTGAAGTGAAGTGAAGTGACAGATTGAAGATCCATTTACCTTATATTTTCATTTAGTCAATTACTCATTTGTTTAGACATTTATCCTATTACTAAACCCTTACATTTGTATTAGAGTTATTGATTTGAGCCATTAGCTTATCAATTCATTTGTTCAAGCAGATTTAGCATCAATATTATTTCCCATTGATTTCTTTGATGTCTTCTGAGTTATTCCATAAAGTCTGAGTACAGTAATATTGAAAACATTGAAAAAGCAACCAAAGGCCCTAAGCATACTTATAAGCACCCTGCGTGAAGTCACACGATTAGGTCAACGTGATTCTTTTGGATGAACGTCAGCCTATCTTCACACCCCTCTACGACAACTTTGGTGAACCCGACGTGAAGCGTGACGATTGTGTGCCTAGGACTTACGTTGTATGTTTAGTTTTAACTTAAATTTTTAATTTCATTTTCTTCTTGAATGCAGGAAACTTGAAGATTGAAATTGAGACAAAACGTGAAGAGTTTGCTATCTCTTTTTTTCCCTTGGTGAGCATCTCCAAGAGAAGAAGGATTTCCAACTGGTGGAGTTTCATCGCTTCAAACCCCCCTCATCAACATTCAAGAGAATCAAGACATAGTCATAGTCATTTTAGTTTTGTGTTTAAGATTGTTTTAACATTTACTTTCGAACCTCTTCAGCAAAGATATCATCAAGTAAGGTGTTTTAAGTTCTTTATTTTTTAGTTTACACACATCACTTAAAAAGAAAGTTGTTTTCATATGCACTTAAGATTTAAGCACTTTCATATTAGCATTAAAAAAAAAGTATTTAAAACCTTTCTTTTTATTTAGGAAAGATAATTTTTTTTAAAGCATATAAATATGTGCATTTTAGATTTTAAGAAAAGTTATTTTTTTGCATCATCATTAAAAAGAAAAAAATTTTAAGTTTTGAAAAAGAAAGATTGATTGCTTTATTTTCATTGCATAAAAAGAAATCTTATAGCATAAAAATAGTTTAAATTCAGGTTTCTTTTGATTTATAATTAATGCTTTTGTTTTTGCAAAGAAATTAATATTAAAGAAATTAAAAGTAAAACAAAAGATTTACATCAAGAAAAAACTATTTTATAAACATTCATAATACAATAGAGATAATTTAGATTTTAGAAATCAAAATGATTTTAGAAAAGAAGATTAGTACTAGCAAAGCCTAGGACTAGGGTAAAGCCATTCCTAGCTTTATCAACTAGCGATAGATTTAGGCAATTTAGAGAGCAATTAGATCCGGCTATTAGGGAACTTCTTCTCCATTCGAAGCGTTATCAAGAACGTAAGATGGAGGAGATGTTCAAGAACATGATGATAGAAAAGCAAGGGACACGTACAGTCCAAGCTATTCTAAAAGAGAAAGGAAAATTTACTGGATTGAATATTACAGAATACCTGGATGCATTTGAGGAGCAAGTGCAAATCCAAGGATTGCTTGAAGATGTTTTAGTTAAATACTTTAGTCGTGTTGTTTCTAGTTCAATCCTAGAATCTATACAAGAGCATGCTGAAAAAACATGGGAGGAATTTAGAAAGGAACTTCATAAAATGTTCTACCTCGAGGATTTTAGCCAGCACAGTCAGGAAGGATTTCTGCGTTGGTTAAACACTGTTAATAGCAATGAGTCTTTAACTCATCTTCACGGTGAGTTTATGAGACATCTGGCTCAACTTCTTGAAGATGATAGAAATGCTATTAATCCAGATGTGATTATATATTTTCTTAAGATGCTTAATCTTGAGGATAGGGCTGAAATTGAAAGACGAATAGAGGAGCCAGGAAAAAGGTATGGGCTAACTGATGACTGGGAGAAAGTCAAAAAAGAGATAGAGGCTGTTGCTCAAATGAAGCAAAGACAAACGCTTTTGTATGCTAAATCTGATGCTTCTCAGCCTAGAGAGATTCCTACTACAAGGCAAGTTGACATGCCAATGCCTGCTACTATGGCTACGGCTAATAATTCAGTTGCCACTAAAACTCCCATAGAATTTCAACTGGATATTCTATGTAAAAAAATGGAAAATGTCATGAACATGCAAGCATCTCTTTCAAAAGAAGTTGCCAATTTGAATAAACAAGTTTATTCAATGAGCTTTAATGATCCAGGGGCTAGTAATAGTGGTCCAGGGCAAGTACCACCTATTCAACCAGTTATGCCTCAGTATGTTCCACCTCAACCAGTCTTTCAGCCAGCACCACAGCAAGCTCCTCAGTTTGTTGTACAACCACCCTTTCAAAGAAATAATGAGAAAAGAGGGACTGGCGGGAAGCGCTGTGTTTGGTGTGATAGTCAAGAGCACCTGTCATTTGTTTGTGAAGAATTAAAAAGTGCTAAGGCGAATCAATTAGTTGTGGAAATAGATAGACGATTATGTGACTTTAGGTCACATCTTCCTTTGTCCGTCAATTGGGGCAAAGGAGGAATGAAAAAGCTTTATGAAAATTTAACAGTATCAGATGCAACTGCGAGTACTTCGGCTGCAAGACTAGAGCCGGTCGAGGATAGGCCTTCTTCAATGCCTAGCGAAAATCCATATTCAATAGAGGCACTGGTACGAGCTAGAGACGAGATAATGTACAAGACTACATGGAAATCTCCTGTAGATCAATCCTTTGTCTTTTCTCACATTGCAAATGTTGAGGAAAAACGGAGACGAGAAGATGTGCAGGACGATGTAGAAGAAGGTGATAGGAGGGTAACTAGGAGGCAAACAAGAGAAGATGAAAAGAAAGCTGATAAAAATGTTCAGTTTGATGAATCAAATTTATCTCAAGAAGAGAAGAGGAAAATGATAAAGGAAGGCAAAAAGCCGACCGATGAAAACGTTCAACCCCAAGAAGAATAGAAGAAAGTGGAAAAAGAAACCTCTAAACTTGAAAATAAAGAGGATCAAAAGCAAAATGAAGAGAAAGGGAAGAAGAAGGGTAGAAGAGCTCCACATGCTATTATGATTTCTGAGCTTGAAAAGAAAAATGATGCTAGGGAGATTTTAAATGACATTCTTCTGAAAAGTCAAGTAACGATGTCACTTGATCAAGTATTTTCCATAGCAAAACCGGAGTTCAAGGAAAATTTTATTCGACTTATTAGAATAAGACGCTTTCCTTTGCCACAAGTCGAAGACATGCAAGACGTGGCAGAAGAAACCCTAGCTATGAATGATGCAGTTACATTAAGTGAAAGTGACTATGAGGATGATGAAGAATTTACAACGGGTAGTGTAAATAGAAATTTTCTAGGACCCATACAACCTGATGAAGAAATGATAAAGAGTGAAAGTAAATACAATTCTACCTTCTGGGCACGAGGCACACCAGAAGTGAAGATTAGAATCGGTGATGAGAAGGATTCTTGTTTAGCTTTGGCTCTCATTGACTCCGGATCAGAGATAAACGTGATTTCAAAAAAGTTCTTTGACAAATTTATATGGCCAATCGATAAAGAGCACGATTGGCAGATGAGAACAGCTGATAATGGCTCTGGTATTTTGTTGGGTGCATGTGCAAATGTCCCTATTATGATAGGTGGTGTTTGAGAAGAGTTTCACTTCTTTGTTCAAGATAATTGTTCATATGAAGTGATTCTTGGACAGCCATTTATAGCTAAAATGAGGATGGAAACAAAAGCAATGAACGACGGATCAGCGTATGCAAGAATTCGATCTAAATCAGGGATGGATTCTTTGCAAGTTATGACGGTTTGCCCAAACCATACTAGAAATAGAAAGAGCTTAAGAAGAAATCCCATTGACTCGATCAGTCTTGTTTGTGATGATCCACTGGCTGTAAGAGAATATGGGGCTTATTATGATCAAAATTTCTGCTAGACTCCACTATTGAGCGAGACAATAGTGGACGTTGTTTTGATGTCTCGCCTATTAATGAACATAAATTTGAAAATTATCTAATTTGTACTCCTACAACTAGTTTGCATTATATTACTAAGGAAAATCTTACAAAAACATTTAAAAAACAAATTGAAAAATATTTCAGACAAACCGGATTAATTTCAAGTGACGAGAAAATTGAGAGTATAATTGAATTATCAAAAAGTTCTACTTTATTAGAAGAGCTAGAAAGTGTTTCTTATGAAAATTTAGAATCAAATCTGATAATTCTTAACTCTATTCAAGAGTATGAGATTATTAGTGAATTCATCCTAGAACATGAAGTTAGCATAGAAACCAAATACAAAACTGTAGAAAAGAAAATAAAGCCTGTAGCTCAACCCTTACCCAAAGATAGTCAGGACATACTTCGTCAAGTATCAAATGATCCTATTCTTAGAGATCGATCTAAGATAGGTCACATATTTACTGAGGAGAGTAAGAAAAATATTAAATTCGGTGATGAATTTCTTTCTCAAATTGAAAAAGAACAGTTTTCCAAGATGATTGTTCGTCATGGTAAAGCTTTTTCTTTATTCCCTCATGAGATAGGATGTGCAGACCCAAAGTTAGTAGCTCTGATGATTATTTTCACAGTACCGCATATTCCTTGGAATCTTCGTCCGATTCCAGTTCCAAAGGCTTATTTACCTGAGATAATGAGACTGTTAAAGGAGAAGATTGCCATGAGAATCTTGGAACCATCCTTAGCACCATACTCTAATAGGTGGTTCACGATACCGAAAAAGAGTGGGAAGCTACGCTTTATTCAGGATTTGCAGCCTGTGAATAAAGTCACTATTAGGAATGTAGGAACAGGTCCCATTGTAGATGAGTTTGCCGAGGCATTTGCTGGTCACTCCATCTATTCAATGGGAGACCTGTATTCAGGGTACGATGAGTTTCAATTAGCAATTGAGAGTCGAGATGTGACCACGATGAAGACTCCTTTGGGTTTAGTACGTATGTGTACTTTACCACAAGGAGCAACGAATTCTGTGGCACACATGATGAATGCTATGAATCTGGTCCTACATGACTTTATCCCAAAAGTGACGATGCCTTTTATTGATGATATTCCAATAAAGGGGTGTGTGGAAAAAGAAAAGGATGAAAGTTTAGATTCATCTGGTTGTAGAAAGTTTGTTTCGAGCCATATTTCAAATTGTGAAAAGATATTTGAAAGATTTGAAGAGGTTGGACTAACTTTCTCCCTAGAGAAATCAACTTTTGGTGTTAATGAAGTGCTAATAGTTGGGCATTTATGTGGCCATTAGTAGGATTTCTAAGAGATGTCCCAATGTAAGTGAAGTAAGGAGATTCCTAGGTGCATGTGTTTTCTATGTCATCTAGATCCCTCACTTTGCTCATGTAGCGAATCCGCTTTATGATTTATTGAGAAAAAGGAAGAAATTCTTCTGGACTGATGAGCATTCTAGAACTATGAGGCGTCTAAAGCATTTGCTTATCAATGCTCCTGTTTTGAAACATATTGACTATACAGGAAATAAGCCTGTAAGCCTAACCATTGATACTAGTCCTATTGGTATAGGCTGGGTCATTGGGCAGGATGATGAGAAGGAACAAAGGTACGCAGTTCGCTTTGGAGCGAAGATTCTTCATGATACTCAAAAGAATTACCCGCAAATTAAGAGAGAACTATGGGGATTAGTTACAGCTTTAAAAACAAATAAAGATTACTTTATAGGAGCTAATGTAATAGTAGAGACCAATTGTCTTCCATTAATAGGTTTAATAGCTAATTGTTCATCTCCGGATATAGCTATGCTACGATGGATAGCCTATATTAAATTCATTAACCCTGCTTTTGTTCATATAGCCGGTAAACATAACACCGTTGCTGATATGCTTTCAAGAGCAAAGTTCGATAATGATAGTGAAGCATTAAATAATCATATTAATTTAATAAATTATGAAACATCTACCTATGCGTATGAAAGGTTTAGAGAAAATGATTATGAAGGAGAGTGGCGAGATATAGGAAATTATCTGAGTTCGTTTCAACCTTCCCCAAGCTGGTCTTCAAATCGATTCCGGAACATCAGGAAGAAGTCTTTCAACTTCTTCTTGAAAGATGGATATCTTTGGAGACATGCTAGAGGAAAGGTTCGAAACCCTCAAAGAGTACTAGGTTTGAAGGTTCTTCAAGTGCAAGTTATGCATGAGATGCACGAAAGCCTTTGGGCTGGTCATAAAGGCTTTGTAGCTACATATGAAAAGATTAGGGAAAGCTACTGGTGGCCGAGGATGTATGTAACTGTTAAAGAATTTGTGAGCACTTGTAGTACGTGCCAGTTACACTCCTCTGTCAAGCATAGAGATCCCCTTCACCCGACCTATCCACCTTGTATTCATTACAAGTGGGTAGTTGACCTTGTGACCATGCCTAAAAGTAATGATGGTATGAGATATATTGTTCTTGCACGAGAGGATTTGACAAACCACGTCGAAGGTAGAGCGCTTCGTTCCAATACTAATAATGTATGCGTATTCCTTTTGGAAGAAGTTTTACCCAGATTTGGATATATAGAAAAAGTAGTAGCGGATAGAGGCGAGTTAGATGCGAGAGAGGCGAGAGAATTCTTTGCACAACATGGAATTCGATTGTCTCTTACGACTGCCTATAACCCAGAAGCGAATGGTAAAATTGAACGAGGACATCCTTCCATAGTGAAGGCTATTTCTAAAGCTTGCCACGGAGATATTGGTCAATGGCCCAAATATCTCCCATTTGCTCTTTGGGCTGATCGCATGACGTACACGAGAACAACTGGTTTTATGCCAGCTGAACTCATGTACTGTCAGAAACCATTATTTCCCATTCATACTCAAATAATTAATTGGATGAATTTAGGTTGGAAAGATAACATTTCAAGAGAGGACTTATTAGCATTTAGAATTAAGCAATTAAAACAAGGAAATGAAAATCTTAAAGAAGCAATAAAAAAATTAAAAACATCTAGGTTGAAAAATAAATTATATTTTGATAAGAAACATAGACTAAGACCGCAACCAATAGAGAGTGGTGACTGGGTGCTTGTATATGATAGTACGTTTGATACTCAATACGACACACGTCGGAAACTAACTAAACGTTGGTTCGGACCTTACGTTGTTGTTTCAATTTATGAAACAGGTACATATAAAATACGTGAAATTGATGGTTCTATGCTAAAGAATTTGATTGCAAGGAAAAGAATCAAGCTCTTTAGGAGAAGAGAAAGCAGTAAATTTGAATTGGACAAAGATTTCTTGGAGGACAACGATGAAGAAGAATAAAAATGATCTGGTGAAAGAGTTCTAAACTTTACTTATTTTCTAGTTGTTAATATGATTTTTGATTGATGCATTATCATAATTAGATATGTACATTCTCCAGATAGGTTAAGAAACCTCTTAAAATTATGAAAAGTAGAATTTACGCTGAAGTAGGGATGTGCTTGAAGAGAAGATAGGGATTAGAGACCTATGGCTGTCATATGAATAGTTGAAGGAACCCTTAACTTGCAACTCCTAGTAGAAGTAGACTTGTTTTATATAGGTAAGCTTCCTTAAATCTGACCCATTTAGCTAAACAGATCCTAGTTCCTGCTTTAGCTTACCTCTAGATCCTTTGCTCTGATTAGGGGTTAAGCCTTTCCCCTTCATCAAAAAAAAAAGTTGCGAAGAAAAATTGAAAGCAGTACATTAATGGTTGCTGTATATGAAAAAAAAAGGAAAAATGACAAAAAGGAAAAAATATGATAAAAAATGAGATAAAAGAAAAATCAAATAAATCAATTGTGGTCTCGAAATCACTTCTAAATTGAAAAGCGGGCTATATAAGGCGGATGTATGCTAGAGGGAGTTAGTTTTTTGTATCTTAATGGCAAGTGGCTAGGAGATGAGGATAGAAGGCCTATATAACATATGCTTTACTTATGAATAGAGTTAATAGAAAAGTTAGTACGAACACTATTTGAATGACTTCTATAGTTTCCTTCTAAAACCTGTTTCCAATTCATGCATTGAACGAAAAGGTTGAAATTCAAGTTTACATAATTTTATAAGTTTTCTTTGCTATTTGAAGATGTACTAATGATAGAAGCATTTTTTTTTTAAAGACTATTTGAATTTGAGTCATGAATAAGTTTCAAAAGAATTTGATATTGCGTTCTATGATCTGCAGGTTTGGCCCATCGAGGACGATGTGCAGGATTGGTTGGGGCAAATGTCAAAAAGTTTTCAACCTTTCCGTTGATGACCAGAGAAAATGAAAACAACTTTATTGGTGATCTCAAACCTTTTATATCACTGTTGATCAGTTGCTTTGGATTGATGTAACTACTTTTGAAGTGTTTTACAGGTACAAGAAATGAAGAAGAACATATGTTCATATTAGGGTTTCCCCTAATTTCACATTTAATGAGTGTTTTATATTTATACATTCAAGAATTATGGGTATTCA
Source organism: Ceratopteris richardii (assembly GCA_020310875.1). Taxonomy (NCBI): domain Eukaryota; kingdom Viridiplantae; phylum Streptophyta; class Polypodiopsida; order Polypodiales; family Pteridaceae; genus Ceratopteris; species Ceratopteris richardii. Next base: position 56,293,297 of record CM035419.1, read on the forward strand.
ATCCTAGGGTTTCTTGAATTCATGTGTTGTTTATGAAAATGGGTTACTGTTAGGGTTTATGTCAATGTCAATGAGTTAAGATAGGGTTCAAAAGGATTTTAATGGGTTATCAGGGATTACCAAAGGGTTTCAAGTAAGTTTTCAAGGGTTTTATTGAAATTTAAGGGTTGAAGTAACATATATTTAATTAAATTAATGTTTAAAATGAATATTTATGTATTAAAAATTAGAATATGAATTAAAGTAATTAATTTACTCATGTGTGTGCATTTAAATATTAAGGTTTTAATATATTAATTTCTTAACCTAAGCCTAATTTAAATGCATTATTAAATTAAGAAATTTAGGATAATTAAATTAAAACGAAAAATGAAGTGGATAATTAATGAGTGGTGTATGTGAGTGGTATTTAAAGAGTGGTGTGAGTTAAGTGTGTAACTAAAGTGGTTAAAGTAAACAATTAAAGATGTGGTAGCTATGTGTGTAAGGTAAAAGGATGGATTAGATAATTTATGCAATTAAAGTGGGAAAAGTGAATGGTAGAAAGGATGGTGTGTGAGTAAGGGTATTAAAAGAGAGGTTGAAAGAGAAAAGTTAATTTAAAGTGTGGTGAAAGTTAGTGGGTAAAAGTGAGGTTGAGAATTTAAAGCAAATAAAAATGAAGACCTGTGTGTGTATATATATGAGTATGCTGTGCTAGTTCTCCTAATGTTTTTTTTTCAGGTACTCATTTTATTCCTTCACTTCTTGTTGAATAGAAGAGAGTTAGCCATTGAACCTATTCTAAGAGCAAAGCTTTCCTTGTTGTTTGACTTTCTGTAATCCATAGAGAGAGAGAGAGAGGAAAATCTTTGTCTTCTTCCCTCCACAGAGCTGTACATGGCAGCACTTTTTCCGCAGAGAGAAAGAAAGTATTTTTGATGTTCCTCTTTCTTCTGGCTTGCTCGAAGATAGCGCACGAAGTCAAAGCAGATATTTTGATATAATTAGAGAGAGAATATAGAGAAATGAAATCTCTGATGGCTGCTTTGTACTTCAGGCTGTCGCGTGCGCAGGCAGGAAGGAGAAAATCTGAGTGATTTATTAAATTGCTCTATGACAGCTGGACTTCTTCTTTCCCTCCACAGCGGCTGCAGTTGAGAGAATCGAATCTGTGGCAGCGATATGAGGCATCCGTAGAGAGCGCTCCGGCTGCTAAGGTTGGAGTTGCCTAGTGGCTCTGAGGCACATGTGCAATATAAGTCAAGAGAGAGAATCCAAGCTGGTAGTTCATATACTCACGGTGGCTGCTGGTGGAGGTCGCACTAGATAGAGAAGAAACAGAGAAGAAATGAAATCCTTCTCCCTCCAAAGCACTGCGCACGGCAGCGCCGAGAGAGAAAGAGAGAGAGAAAGAGCGAGAGAGATTTATCTCCTTCTCTTCGATTCCTTCAAATGGGCTCTTCAACGTTTTCGAGAGAGATGCACGGAGATGGCTGCTAATCGATGGCTGTAGGCATAGACGGAGGGGGAGAGAAAAACTCAAAATCTCGTAGCTGACAGATTGAGTGCGCATAGAGAGAGAGAGAGTGCGAGAGTGCACACACACACACACACAGAGAGAGAGAGAGAGAGAGAGAGAGAGAGAGAGAGAGAGAGAGAGAGAGAGAGAGAGAGAGAGAGAGAGAGAGAGAGAGAGAGAGAGAGAGAGAGAGAGAGAGAGAGAGAGAGAGAGAGAGAGAGAGAGAGAGAGCACGGCAACGCACAGAGAGAGAGAGAGAAAGAGAGAAAGAGAGAGAGAGAGAGAGAGAGAGAGAGAGAGAGAGAGAGAGAGAGAGAGAGAGAGAGAGAGAGAGAGAGAGAGAGAGAGAGAGAGAGAGGAAGAGTGAGAGGAAGAGAGAGAGAGAGAGAGAGTTATGTTATGTTAATGTTAATTAGACTCAATTGTTAGGGGATAAATAGATAGAGTTAGATTTAATGTATTTTTGGATATAGTTAAGATTAATGAATTATTTTGTTATTTTAATTACTATTGATAAATATGAATGTGATTTAGCATGAATTGGATGCATGTATATGAGATACATTAGCATGAGTATGAACGCATGTTAGATGCATGTGTATGCTTTAATGTATGTGACTAATGTCTTTTAAGTTTCTTAATGATTCTTGTATTATTACTAATATCGGAACGTTTTTTTTTCAGAAACATTGAAGATTAAAGAGCAATTGAAGTAAAGTGAAGTGAAGTGAAGTGACAGATTGAAGATCCATTTACCTTATATTTTCATTTAGTCAATTACCCATTTGTTTAGACATTTATCCTATTACTAAACCCTTACATTTGTATTAGAGTTATTGATTTGAGCCATTAGCTTATCAATTCATTTGTTCAAGCAGATTTAGCATCAATATTATTTCCCATTGATTTCTTTGATGTCTTCTGAGTTATTCCATAATGTCTGAGTATAGTAATATTGAAAACATTGGAAAAGCAACCAAAGGCCCTAAGCATACTTAAAAGCACCCTGCGTGCAGTCACACGGTTAGGTCAACGTGATTCTTTTGGATGAACGTCAGCCTATCTTCACACCCCTCTACGACAACGCCGGTATATGTCAGGGATACTTCATTGAGATTTATTAGATTTATCTATCGAGAGTGATGTCACATTTGTTCCTTGCCAGCTCACTCATTCGCGGACATTAGGTTTTTCTTTATGTACTGATCTTTATATATTGCACTTGTTGTATTCTCGTTTTTTAGGTCATTCTTGTACATTCCTTTTTATGTAATAGAAGAAGAAGAAGAAGATCATTCTTCCTTGCCTCAATTTGAGTGTGTGCTTCTCCTTGATAGTTAGAGTGAGTGTGTGAGCTCTCTTCCTTATCTCCTTCCTCGTGACATGGTATCAGAGCCAACGTGGCTGTAGAGAGCTCATGGAGAAGGCGACGGTGAAGAGTATGCAGCAAGGTGTGGAGAAAACACGATTCACAAACGACCTCTGTTTGCTACGAAAATCAACGTGAAGGTAGAAGACCTCAAAATATTTATGGGAGTTATCCCTTTAGGGTCACTTGTCTTTGTCAGATTGAAGTTTTGGAGCCATCTCGACCTCCGTTTCAAGCTTGTAAGGTGGGGCCCAAAGAAAAACTAGGTTAGTTTCAGAAACTGTAACTTGCGTTGTGTTACGCAACACTCATATATTCGAGATCCAGAATTTCAAGTGATTGTGTGCTTTTGATACACGAAAACTGTATTTTTTTTGAGATCGAACTGTCACGTCATAGTGCGACAGTGTTCAAGCAGAAGTGCTGCTTGTAGTGTTTTGCAGTGTTGTGAATTACTGGAGAAACGGCAAACACAGATGGAATGAGTCAGTTTATGAGCGATAAGCTGGACAAGAACAACTTCCGTGCTTGGAGATTCAGAATGACAAATTTCCTGATGGGAAAAGGCTACTAGAAGTACATCAAAGAAGATAATGAAAATGCTCCCCAGTTACTAAAAAGCAATCAGATTGTAGATCAGGTAAGAGCATATGAGGAATGGAATCAAGGAGCACGAAAGGTAATGTATTGGCTATCTATTAGCATACAAGATAGCATGATTGGACACATACAGGATGCCAAGACTCCAAAAGAGGCTTGGAACAGTTTGCTCAAGATTGTATGAGACCAATACAAAGGCACAGAAATTGCAACTCAAGAACGAGCTGCATACATTGGAGAAGACGAGAATATGGGTAAGTGACTACACCTTGAAAATCAAAAGCATATGTGAGTCACTTACATCTATTGGCATGAATGTAGATGATGATGATAAGGTGGAAGTGTGTCTTCGTGGTTTAAGAGCTACATATAAGCAGTTCATAACTTCCATACAGACCAGGGAAAATATTTTGAATTTTGCTAATCTGGTATCTATGTTGATTATTGAAGAAAAGAATCTTGGTGAGGATTCAAACTCTCAAGGAAAGCCCCCTGAGCATGTATTCTACTCTGGCAGAGGAAGATGCAGAGGTAGAGGCTTGGGAAGTGGAGGAGGAAACAATAACCAAGACCAAGGTCAACAACAGAATCATGCAGGAGGAAGAGGACAATTTCGAGGCAGGGGGAGCCAACGAGGTCGCAGAAATTTCCAAAGAAATGATTCAGGTAATGATAGTAAAGGATGTTGGAATTGTGGTAAGCCTCGACACTTTGAACATGATTATAGCTTGAAGAATCAAAATAACAAAAGGCAGCAAAACAAATATGCATCCACAAGTGTAGATGATTATGAGAAGTTGTTCATGGTTCAACATCACATGATGAATACGATGTCTGCTAGTATTTCAAAATTGAATGATAATTTCTGGTAGGTGATTCAGGTGCTTCAAATCACATGACCAGTCATGCTGATGTGCTGCCCAAATATAACAAAGAATCTGGTTTTTATTGGAAAAATGGTTGACCAGGGATTACAAGTCATATTCAATGTTGATGGATTATATGTAGAAGAGTACAAGTAGGATGGACGATTGGTTGCCAAAGGAAACAAAGTGGGTAGGCTGTTCACCTTAAATGTGAAGATTCTTGAAATGAATGCATCCATGTTTGCAAAAGGTGCAGGAGTTATTGCAGATATAGAGATGTGGCACAAACGGATTGAACATGCAAACTTGCAAAGGCTGAAATTGACGTAGTCAAAGGAGATTGTCCATGGACTACCAAATTTCAAAGTTGCAGAAATGCAAAAGGTATGTGCAGCATGTCAATTCGGTAAACAGTCAAGAGCATCATTTCCATATGATAAGCATGTTAGTGAGAATGTACTAGAAGTAGTACATACAGATGTTTGGGGTCCAGCAAAGACCACATCTATGGGCAGTTGCGGGTTTTATGTTACTTTCATTGATGACCATAAATGCAAAGTATGGATATATTTCATGAAAGAGAAGAGTGAGGTGTTCAATCACTTCCAAAATTTTAAAGCTATGGTGGAAAAGCAGACAGGGAAGTACATTCAGACATTAAGATATGATGGAGGAGGTGAATACACGTTAAATGAGTTCAACAGTCTTCTAAAAAATCATGGAATTCGACGTCAGTTTTCATGCAGGTACACACCACAACAAAATGGCATTGCTAAACGCAAAAATAGACATATTATAGAAATAGCAAGAGCCTTGATGGCTGAGAAGAATATGCCTCATTGTTATTGGGCAGAAGCTGTGCATATTGCTATATACATTATGAACAGAACTTTGACTGCTCCTGTACATTGAGTTACATCTGAAGAGAAGTTTATAGGTAAAACGCCAAACTTATCACATCTGAAAGGTTTTGGTTGTATTGCATATTTACATGTCCTAGATGAATTGAGGATGAAGCTTGATCCAAAAGCCAAAAAGCGTGTCTTCATTGGATACTCCCTTGAGCAAAAGGGATATAGATGTTAAAACCCACTCATATGACAGGTAAAGGTGAGCAGAGATGTGGTATTTGATGAAATGTCAAGCTTCTATGCAGATGCCAAAGAAGGAATGAATCTTGAACCAAATGACAAAGAAAATGCTAAAAAATCAAGTGCAAAATCTCAAGTTTTGAGTGGACCGGATGCATCACCAAGCAATAGTTCCAACTCAAATCCATGGAGTGGAAGATTGCATGGAAATTTCAATCTAGCAAATTCATCAAATACATCCAAGAATGGTAAAGAAAAGCTTTCTATAGGTCATAAAACATGTCTAGGTTTTAAAGGCGTTGATGGAGATTCAAGCGGTTCAGAAAAGATTCTTGATGAGAAACTTGGACTGCCCTCTGTGAAGACTGTAGGAGTAAGAAGGGCACATGTAGATGATATAAGGAGAAGTGACCCATGATCAAGAAGATCCGGGAGGACGCGGAATTAAGTGCAACGATTGGCGTATGATAGTTACATGGCTCGTCATTGTGCCTACATGAGAAAGGTAATACAAGATGCTGAACCTTCTTTCTTTGAAGATGCAATTGGAATTGCAGATTGGGAAAAAGCTATGGATGAGGAGATGGCTGCACTTTATGGAAATGATACGTGGAAGCTGGTCCCATTGCCACAAGGAAAGAAACCCATAGGCTGCAGATGGGTTTACAAGGTAAAGCATAATGCTGATGATAGCATAAGTAGGTATAAAGCACGATTGGTAGCTAAAGGATATGCACAGACATATGGCATTGATTATGAGGAAACATTCAGCCCTGTAGCTAAAATATCTACTATCAAGACACTTGTTGCATTAGCTACAGTGAAAGGATGGACTTTGCATCAGATGGATGTGAAGAATACTTTCCTACATGGTGAGTTACAGGAAGAAGTATATATGGACTAGCCACCAGGATATGAAGATTCAAAGCATCCAGAATATGTTTGCAGGTTGCAAAAGGCTTTGTATGGGCTGAAGCAAGCCCCTCATGCATGGCATGCAAGGATTGTTGATTACTTAACGAGCATTGGGATTTCTATGTGTGATGCAGATCACTCACTATGTGCAAGGATGGATGATGATGGCATCACCATTGTGGCTATTTATGTTGATGACCTAATTGTAGGTGGTGATAATGAAGGAAGCATCAAGACGTAAAGCAACTTCTTATGCAGGAATTTGACATGAAAGATCTTGGTGTGTTGCGCTATTTCTTGGGCATTGAGTTTATACATACAGAAACAGGTATATGGATGTCGCAAAGGCAATATGCCTTGAATATGCTGCAAAAGTATGGTATGGCTGGTTGTAAGCCAATTTCTATGCCATTAGATCAGAATTTGAAGTTGGATACAACATCAGGTGAAGCATTGGAAAATGCTACTATGTGTAGGAAAATTGTGGGAAGTCTTATATATCTCACAATTACAACGCCTGATCTAAGCTATATTGTTGGACTTGAAAGTGAATTTATGTAGGTTCCTAGGAAGCCACATTTGGATGCTTTAAGGCGCACTCTACGTTATGTGAGTGCTACTTTGGATTATGCATTGTTTTATGAGGCTAGTGTAGATTTGCAGGTTTATGGATACAGTGATGCAGATTGGGCTGGTAGCATTCCAGATAGAAAATCCACTAGAGGTTTTCTATTCTCACTTGGGAGTGTAGCTGTTACATGGAGTAGCAAGAAGCAACCCACTATTGCTTTGTCGAGTACAGAGGCTGAGTATAGAGGTGCTGCAATGGCAACATGTGAGGCATCATGGCTGGAGAGGTTACTTGCAGATTTAGGTGTGGAAGTGCAAAAGCCTATCACTATCTATTGTGATAATCTTAGCAGCATACAATTAGCATGGAACCCTATTTTCCATGCTAGGTAAAGCATATCAAGGTAGATTATCACTTCATCAGAGAGAAGGTATTAGCAGGTGATATTGATCTTTTTTATGTGAGAATGGATGAGCAGGTTGCTGACATTTTCACCAAAGCACTTGGAGCTAAGAAGTTAAGAAGTTTCGGGAGATGCTTGGATTACAAGATATGGTGTTGAGCTTGAGGGGGAGTGTTGAGATATCAATCTCAACATGTGATGATCCAGGATGACACGTACCAATTTTTCGTTTCTCTAACATGTATAGTGGTCATGCCGGTATATGTCAGGGATACTTCATTGAACTTTATTAGATTTATCTATCGAGAGTGATGGCACATTTGTTCCTTGCCAACTCACTTATTTGCGGACATTAGGTTTTTCCTTATGTATTGATCTTTATATATTGCACTTGTTGTATTCTTGCTTTTTAGGTCATTCTTGTACATTCCTTTTTATGTAATAGAAGAAGAAGAAGATCATTCTTCCTTGCCACAATTTGAGTGTGTGCTTCTCCTTGAGAGTGGGAGTGAGTGTGTGAGCTCTCTTCCTTATCTCTTTCCTCATGACATATATTTTAGTAGTAGATACACAAGTGACAACAATTCAAACATGGTCCGGCAAGAAGCTACAACTAGTCGCTGAGATCTTTAAGCTTGGCATTTGAGAACAACAGAGAGTTTTTACCAAAGCTTGTACATGGGCCAGTCAAGAACCAACCACCTTCCCTAATCTGGTACCTGTGGTCCAGCAGATAGTACCGAATCTACCACCAAAAGAACCGAGTCCAATGAAAGTGTCGCTGGAGAGTTCACCGAATTCGCTACCAAGTACGTCGAATCTTGACTCTGTATGGAATATTTTATCACAAGCATCTATTACAATGCCATTGGGGCAACTGCTAGCCTTGGTTCCGGGCATACGACAATAATTCCAGCAACAAATTAGTATTGGATCTTCGTGTACACCTGCTACAACAACTATCAATCCAAAAATTGATTTTATGGTGGACCATGTTGTTCCTTTAATTACGGTACGGTATAAAAACCACAAAATTACTCAAGTGTTAATTGAAAGAGGCTCCTGTGTGAATATTGCTATAGTCACACTTTGTAAACAGTTAGGATGGACTCAGATCAAACTTGTTCAGTTTTTTGTGAGAATGGCGGATCAATCTAGGGTCCATCTAGTGGGTTTGGTACGTGATATACCCATTACTCTTTAGCGAGCGGTGTTCAAAATGGATTTTTTTGTTCTAGAATTACCTGACTCAAGTTTGGATTACAACTTACTGTTTCGGAGGCCCTGGTTGAAACAAGCCAAAGTGTTGTAGGACTAGTCTGCATATGAACTTATTTTCAAAAGCATTCATCGGAAATATGTAGTACCCTTGGACAAGATGAAGCCTTGCGGCCTTCATGCTTGACCTTATGTGGCCGAACCTATGCATATTTTGGATGGACTTTCAGATGATGAAGAAGAAGCTTTTCTCCATGCTAACCAGGATTTGCTAGCCCTGGGTACAGTCGACTTACAAGTGGTTGCAGATAATTGGAATCCGACCGTTTGTATAGTAGTTCCGCTTACCAAAGAAGTGGACCTAGTTCTGGATAAAGATTTGAATGCCACAAATTTACACCAATTATTCTAGTCACCTGAGGATATATCCATGCCCTAATAGTTTTATGTATTGGAAGATCAACTCATCTGCAATTTGGGAAATGAGGTTACACCGTGACCGGTCAAGCTTAAGGTTGGGTTACCAAAAACTTTTCAAAATGATCTACTATAGTCGCTGACCGAGTTTCAAGATGTATTCACGTGGGATTATCGAGATTTGAAAGGGTTGGACCCTCGCATCTATCAACACCGTGTGATGCTGAAACCGGACGCGCACACAATCAAACAACCCAGTTATCGCATGCATCCCAATTATGCTACTCAAGTGAAAGCTGAATTGGATCATTTGCTAAAAGTAGGTTTCATTGTCCCCATTGAGCATGCAGAATGGATCTCGCCTATTTTCATTGTCCCAAAGAAGAACAAGCAGTTGCGTATCTGTGTGGATTACCAAATATTAAATGCGGCAATACTGTCGGATCCCTTCCCATTTCCCTTTTTGGATGCGATGCTCGATGATGTTGCCGGATGAGAGATGTATTCCTTTTTGGATGGTTATAGTGGCTATAATCAAGTGCACATGGCGGAAATGGATATACCAAAGACTGCGTTTGTTACAAACTAGGGTCTATATGCGTGTACGGTGATGTGGTTCGGTCTCCGCAATGCTCCTAGTACCTTCCAACGATGCATGTAGGAAATTTTTTCCCCCTACTTAACCACCTTTATGCGGGTGTATATGGATGATTTTTCATTATCTGGTGAGGCATCGACTCACCTCTATCACTTACGGTGCTTTTTCTCTAAGTGTAGGGGGTTTCGTTTATGCTTAAATCCCAACAAGTCGGTCTTTTCAGTTTCTTGTGGCAAATTGCTTGGTCATATTATTTCACAACAAGGCATTCAAGTGGACCCAAATAAAGTGCAAGCCGTGTTGAAGGCTTCTGCCCCTACGACACTAAAAGAAGTTAGGCAATTCCTTGGATAGATATGCTGGCATGAACAACATCTTTGGTGGCTCGCACATTTAACTATACCCCTGAATCAATTGATTACTGGCAACCCCTGATAGTTTGTGTGGACTGAGGAGTGCCAAATTGCATTTGATCGACTGAAAACACTCTTAACCTAGGCTCCTATACTACAAGCACCAAATTGGCAGCTTCTGTTCCAGGTTTTTGTGGATGCATCGACAACGCAATCGGTAGTGTGCTCATGCAACAACATGATAAGTGGTTCCACCCTATTTATTCTGCTAATCAACGATTAGCTGCTGCTGAACGGAATTATTCCATCATTGAGCATGAATGTCTAGGTTTGGTTTATTCGGTGAAGAAATTCCAACATTATTTACTAAGACAACCATTTATCTTTCATGTGGACCATGTAGCTCTGGTTTATCTTGTCTGCTAGCAACATTTAGGGGGAAGATTAGTCAGATGGGTGCTATTGCTACAAGAATTTGATTATGAGGTTGTCCATTGTCCGGAGTCCACGCATGCACTGGCAGATTTCTTATCTCGGCTTGATTTTGGTGATTTTCCCGGTGACATTTATGATACTACCCCTGCTATCTACGCGAATGATTTGGTCCACGATGATTGTTAGGAGCTCCCTATGGCACCTTCGTATTATGATACTCTTATGATCTTTCTCACGAATGGAAGCTCCCCAGCTATTACTTCTACTTATGCTCGCCGTAAGCTGGTGATGTATAGTCAACGATTTCAGATCATTTTAAGATGGTTGTATTACATGGATCCATCTGATGCACTCTTACATTGTATCCCTCCCCATGAAGTTCGTTCGGTTATTGACATGGCCCATTCTACTCCTTCCGGTGGTCATTTTTTGGTAGATCTTACTTACCGGAAAGTTCTACATAGTGGCTTATGGTGGCCCACTATGCAGGTGACATTGTTGCTTCTATCAAACAGTGTGATGCTTGCCAACGATCGGGGCAACCCTTACAACAACATCATTTCCCACTGAAGCTGTTTCTCCCCTTGAGCCTTTTCAAAAGCGGGGCTTGGATTTCATTGGGCCCATTACACCTCCTGCTACGGTTACTAATCATCGTTATATACTTACTTGTACTGATTATGCTACTCGGCGGGTTGAAGCCTGGGCTTTACAGTCTGCCATGGCATCGGTGGTGGTCAAATCTTTGATGACTGATGTTTTTCTTGCTTCGGTCTTCCCTTAGAGATTGTTTCGGATCAAGGAACACATTTTGTTAATTCTTTGATGCAAGCACTTACCTGTACCCTGAAGATTGTCCATAAATTTAGGTCCCCATATTATCCTCGTGCCAATGGACTTGTTGAAAGCACCAATAAGACCCTTCTTAACATGCTCAAGAAACTAGTGCTGGAATGTCCAGAGCGTTGGGATCAATTCCTTCCTTCGGTCCTATGGGCTTACCATACTACTTACAAAGTGGCTATAGGAAATACGCCTTTTAAATTGGCATATGCGTTGGAGGCCATTGCACCCATGGAGTTGTTGGTAGCTAGTCTAAGGGTGGCATTGGATCACAAGCTATTATCGAAAGAGTCCTTTCCTTTCTGGTTGGATGTGTTGCAATCTTTGGATGAACAATGTCTGGAAAGTTTATTGATACTGCAAGAAGTGCAGTGCGGCAAGGTAAGACACATGATCGATTTCTCTGGACTCCCATTTTTACCAAAGGACAATTAGTTGTTTTATAATCCTAAGTCTAATTGTTCAGCGAGCAAGTCCAAACTTCGGTGATTTGGTCCTTACCGTATTGCAGATCAGGTCGGACCCGCTACTTTTCAGTTATCCACTTTAAATGGTACTCTCCTTCATAAACCCATCAATGGGTCGAAACTTCGTCCGTATTATGACATGCCTTCCTCATCTTAATTACTTGTTGGTATTTTTTATTCTTCGTCCCGTTTATGTTGGTTTTGTCGCTTGACTTCTATTTCCATTATGGGCGTTTCGATTGACTGTCTGACCATAAAATTCCCGTTTTATTACATAGCCATGATTAGCCGTTGCACTACACATTTGGGATTTCGTTAGTGTGTGAATGTCGTCATTATGCATGCATGTTCCCAACCACTGGTGATGATTGCATTTTCTTGCCGCACTTCCATTCGACATTTTTACTTAATCAAGTTCTTCATCCTCTTTTCTGCTATTGTGTTCTTGCGCTCTGTGTGTTCTTTGATGTCTTCTGCATTTGGGTTTTGTTGCTCGCCATGGAAGCTTTAGAAAATATCAATACCTTTCGTGGTGGCCTAGTTCCTGATTTGAGCGAGTTTTTGCATGCATGCGGGCTCTTAGCGTTCACCAAATAGCCATGGCATTCAGTCGAACGTCACCCGTTTTTCACTCAAATAATCTTTGATATAGCCTGTTCAGATATCAAGCTCAACATGTGATGATCCAGGATGACACATATCAGTTTTTCGTTTCTCTGACATGTATAGTGGTCATGCCGATGTAAGTCAGGGATACTTCATTGAGCTTTATTAGATTTATCTACCGAGAGTGATGGCACATTTTTTTCTTACCAGCTCACTCACTAGCGGATATTAGTTTTTTTCCTTATGTAGTGGTCTTTATATATTGCACTTGTATTCTTGTACATTCCTTTTTATGTAATAGAAGAAGAAGAAGAAGATCATTCTTCCTTGCCTCAATCTGAGTGTGTGCTTCTCTTTGATTGTGAGAGTGTGTGTGAGCTCTCTTCCTTATCTCCTTCCTTGTGTCATGGTATTAGAGCCAGTGTGGCTATAGAGAGCTCGTGGAGAAGGCGATGATGAAGAGTATGCAGCAAGCCATGGAGAAAACGCGATTCACAAGCAACCTCCGTTTTCTACAAAAATCAGCATGAAGGTAGAAGACCTCTGTTTCAGAGCCATCTCGACCTATTTCGGGGCCATCTCAACCTCGGTTTCGAGCCCGCAAGGTGGGGCCCATAGAAAATCCAGGTGAGTTGCAAAAACTGTAACTTCCACCGTGTTTGGCAACACTCATATATTCGAGATCCACAATTTCAAGCAATTTTGTGTAGTGTTGATACACGAAAACTGTGTTTTTCTGATATCGAACTGTCACGTCATAGTGCGACAATGTTCAAGCAGAAGCGTTGCTTGTAGTGTTTTGCAGTGTTGTGAATTGCTGCAGAATGACAAATGCAGATGGAATGAGTCAACTTATGAGTGGTAAGTTGGACAAGAACAACTTCCATGCTTAGGGATTCAAAATGACAAAATTCCTGATGGGAAAAGGCTACTGGAAGTACATTGAAGGAGAGAACAAAAATGCTCTGTAGTTACCAGATAGGAATCGGACTGCAGAATAGTTAAGAGCATATGAGGAATGGAATCAAGGAGCATAAAAGGTAATGTATTGGCTATCTGTTAGCATATAGGATAGCATGATTGGGCACATACAGGATGCCAAGACCCCGAAAGAGGCTTGGAATAGTTTGGTCACATTATACAAGACCAATACAAAGGCACGAAAATTGCAACTCAAGAACACACTGCATACATTGGAGAAAACGAGCATGTCGGTAAGTGACTACACTCTGAAAATCAAAAGCATATATGAGTCACTTGCATCTATTCGCATAAATGTAGATGATGATGATAAGATGTAAGTGTGCCTTCATGGTTTAGGAGCTGCATATAAGCAGTTCAGAACTTCTACACAGACCAGGGAAAATATTCCTAATTTTGCTGATTTGGTATCCATGCTAATTATTAAAGAAAAGAATCTTGGTGAGGATTCAAACTCCCAAGGAAAGCACAGTTCTGAGCATGTATTCTACTCCGGCAGAGGAAGAGGCAGAGATAGAGGTTTTGGAAATGGAAGAGGAAACAGTAATCAAGACCAGCGTCAACAACAGAATCATGCAGGAGGAAGAGGACAGTTTCGAGGCAGGAGGAGCCAAAGAGGTCGCAGAAATTTCCAAAGAAATGATTCAGGTAATGATAGTAAAGGATGCTGGAATTGTGGTAAACCTGGACACTTTGAACGTGATTGCAGGTTGAAGAATCAAAATAACAGAAGGCAGCATAACAACTATGCATCCACAAGTAAGAATGATTCTGAGAAGTTGTTCATGGTTCAACATCACATGATGAATACGATGTCTGCTGGTGTTTCAAAATCGAATGATAATTTTTGGTATGTTGATTCAGGTGCTTCAAATCACATGACCAATCATGTAGAATGGTTTAGTACTTTGCAGAAATTGCCTGTTTTAAAACAAGTGATGACACATCACATCCTATCAAGCATACAAGAAACATAGCACTATCTATGGAGGATGGAAAGGTAAAACATCTTGCTGATTTGCTGCATGTTCCAAATATAACAAAGAATCATGTTTCTGTTGGACAAATGGTTGACCAGGGATTACAAGTGAGGTTCAATGCTGATGGATTACATGTAGAATAGTACAAGCAGGATGGATGATTGGTTTCAAAGGAAACAAAGTGGGTAGGATGTGCAACTTAAATGTGAAGATTCTTGAAATGAATGCAGCCATGTTTGCAAAACATGCAGGAGTTATTACAGATATAGAGATGTGGCACAAACGGATTGGACATGCAAACTTGCAAAGGCTGAAATTGATGCAGTCAAAGGAGATTGTCCATGGACTACCAAATTTCAAAGTTGCAGAAATGCAAAAGGTATGTGCAACATGTCAATTTGGTAAACAGTCAAGAGCATCATTTCCACATGACAAGCATGTTACTGAGAATGTACTAGGAATAGTACATAGAGATGTTTGGGGTCCAGCAAAGACCACATATATGGGCGGTTGCAGGTTTTATGCTACTTTCATTGATGACCATACATGCAAATATGGGTATATTTCATGAAAGAGAAGAGTGAGGTGTTCACTCACTTCCAGAATTTTGAAGCTATGGTGGAAAAGCAGATAGGAAAGTACATTCAGACATTAAGATTTGATGGAGGAGGTGAATACATGTCAAATGAGTTCAACAGTTTTCTAAAAAATCATGGAATTCGACCTCAGTTTTCATGCACGTACACACCACATAAAAATGGCGTTGCTGAATGCAAAAATAGATAGATTGCAGAAATAGCAAGAGCCTTGATGGCTGAGAAGAATATGCCTCATTGTTATTGGGCAGAAGTTGTGCATACTATTATATACATCATGAACAAAACTCTGACTACTGTTGTACATCAAGTTACACTTGAAGAGAAGTTTATAGGTAAAAAGCCAAACTTATCACATTTGAAAGTTTTTGGCTGTATTGCATATGTACATGTTTGAGATGAGTTGAGGATGAAGCTCGATCCGAAAGCAGAAAAATGTGTCTTCATTGAATACTCCATTGAGCAAAAAGGATACAAATGTTATAACCCACTCACATGATAGGTGAAGGTGAGTAGAGATGTGGTATTTGACGAAATGTCAAGCTTCTATGCAGATGCCAAAGAAGGACTAAATCTTTAACCAATTGACAAAGAAAATGCTGAAAAATCAAGTGCAGAATCTCAAGTTTTGAGTGGACCGGATGGATCACCAAGCAATAGTTCCAACTCAAATCCATGGAGTGGAAGATTGCGTGAGTCTAGAAATTTCATCAAATACACCCAAGAAAGGTAAAGAAAAGCTTTCTATTGGTAGTAAAACATGTGTAGGTTTTGAAGATGTTGATGGAGATTCAAGTGGTTCAGAAAAGAGTCTTGATGAGGAACTTGGACTGCCCTCTCTGAAGACTCCAGGAGTAAGAAGGGCACATGCAGATGATACAAGGAGAAGTGACCCAGGACCAAGAAGATCTGGGGGGATGCATAATTCAGTGCAACGATTGACATATGAGAGTTACATGGCTCACCATTGTGCCTACATGACAAAGGTAATACAATGTTTTGAAGATGCAATTGGTAATGCAGATTGGGAAAAAGCTATGGATGAGGAGATGGCTGCAATTTATGGAAATGATACATGGAAGCTGGCTCCATTGCCACAAGGAAAGAAACCCATAGGTTGCAAGTGGGTTTACAAGGTAAAGCACAGTGCTGTTGGTAGCATAAGCAGGCACAAAGCACGATTGGTAGCAAAAGGATATGCACAGACATATGGTATTGATTATGAGAAAATATTCAACCCTATAGCTAAAATATCAACTGTCAGAACACTTGTTGCATTAGCTACAGCAAAAGGATGGACTTTGCATGAGATGGATGTGAAGAATGCTTTTTTACATGGTGAGTTATAGGAAGAAGTATACATGGACCAGCCACAAGGATATGAAGATTCAAAGCATCCAGAATATGTTTGTAGGTTGCAAAAGGCTTTGTATGGGCTGAAGCAAGCTCCTCGTGCATGGCATGCAAGGATTGTTGATTACCTAACCAGCATTGGGTTTTCTATGTGTGATGCAGATCATTCACTATATGCAAGGAAGGGTGATGATGGCATCACAATTGTTGCTATTTATGTTCATGACTTGATTGTAGGTGGTGATAATGAAGAAAGCATTAAAGAGGTAAAGCAACTTCTTATGTAGGAATTTGACATGAAAGATCTTGGTGTGCTACGCTATTTCTTGGGCATTGAGTTTATACATACAGAAACAGGTATATGGATGTCACAAAGGCAATATGCCTTGAATATGCTGCGAAAGTATGGTATGGATGATTGTAAGCCAATTTCTATACCATTAGATCAGAATTTGAAGTTGGATGCTACATCCGGTGAAGCATTGGAAATGCTACTATGTACAGGAAATTTGTGGGAAGTCTTATATATCTCACAATTACAAGGCCTGATCTAAGCTATATTGTTGGACTTGAAAGTCAGTTTATGCAGGTTCCCAGGAAGCCACATTTGGATGCTTTGAGGCACACTCTTTGTTATGTGAGTGCTACTTTGGATTATGCATTGTTTTATGAAGCTGGTGTAGATTTGCATGTTCACGGATACACCAATGCAGATTGGGCTGGTATACTCTAGATAGACGATCTATTAGTCGCTTTCTATTCTCACTTGGAGGTGCTACTATTACATGGAGTAGCAAGAAGCAACCCACTGTTGCTTTGTCGAGTAGAGAGGCTGAGTATAGAGGTGCTGCAATGGTAGCATGTGAGGCATCATGGTTCGTGATGCTACTTGCAGATTTAGGTGTGGAAGTGCAAAAGCCTATCACTATCTATTGTGATAATCTTAGCAACATACAATTAGCATAGAACCCTGTTTATCATCCGAGAACAAAGCATATCAAGGTACATTATCACTTCATCAGAGAGAAGATATAAGCAGGTGATGTTAATCTTGTTTATGTGAGAACAGATGAGCAGGTTGTTCATATTTTCACCAAAGCACTTGGAGCTAAGAAGTTGAAGATGTTTCGGGAGATGCTTGGATTACAAGATATGATGTTGATCTTGAGGGGGAGTGTTGAGGTATCAAGCTCAACATGTGATGGTCTAGGATGACACGTATCAATTTTTCGTTTCTCTCACATGTATAGTGGTCACGCCGATGTATGTCAGGGGTACTTCATTGAGCTTTATTAGATTTATCTACCGAGAGTGATGGCACATTTGTTTCTTGCCAGCTCACTCACTCGCAGAGATTAGTTTTTTCCTTATGTACTGGTCTTTATATATTGCACTTGTTGTATTCTTGTTTTAGGTCATTCTTGTACATTCCTTTTTATGTAATAGAAGAAGAAGAAGAAGATCATTCTTCCTTCCCTCCATTTGAGTGTGTGCTTCTCTTTGATTGTGAGAGTGTGTGTGTGAGCTCTCTTCCTTATCACATTCCTAGTGACATAGCCGATATTCCTAAGAGAGACATGTTGGGCGATTACCTGTCTCAACCCGCGCATTGTAGTGACCCTGAACATTGTAGCCGAGGGATTCCATCTCCCTTAAGAGGGCAGTGTCGACATGCTCCTCTTTCCGATGACGACCATGAAGCAACTCTTCTCGCGCCAGTCGTCTAATGAATTTGCTATTCTCTATCACCTTGAACCAGAGTGTTTTGCCTGACAATTCCTGGTGGTTGCACTAAACCTCCAAAAACACACCTATGGCATTTCCCGTCCATTCTACTCTATAATCGATGCCGCTGCACGTGAAGAAGTTAATTGGTCATTGTTTTTCTTTCCGCGTATTCACCAGGAATGTCAAGCGGTCTCCCAACAGCTTGCGAAGGGCGGCATTCCTCGAACGAGACTCCCCCATCTTCTTTCCTTCCTTCTTCCGATGATTCACCTTGTGCAGCCCCCTCCAATGAATACCCTCCTGTTCCACGAGGAATCAGCGCAGGTTATGGAGGTTGAAGACAACGATGATCTCCTGCAGTTCTTTTGGGGGAAGCGTTGTAAACTAAGCCCCTCACAGAGTCAAGTCTAGCCCTCCTCAACCATCAATTTGCAGGATACTGTCTCTTTTGTGCCTATCCTCTCTGCCCCACCATCTCCTAAGGATCAAACTACTACAGACACAGTAATGGAAGATGTTCAACATGTCGATATGGTTGTTCATTTGCAAACCCACTCCCATGAGCAAGCACCTGACATAGTCATGGAGGTTGTGCATCTCATGGAGCAAGCACAACCCGAGGAAGTACTAGTTCAGCTAGATGTTCAACTCATTCTGGTAAGCCCCCCTATCCCTCCTTCTTCACCAAAAGCTACGCCACCTCCTCTTTCCCCTTCCAAATTGCCCTTATCTCCTAGCCCTCCTCCTTAGCCTCATCATTTGGTAGCCATTCAGCATCCCCAACCTATCCCTTCCTCCCTAGATTATTCTCCCCCTTCCTCTTCAGTAGCTATATCTGTTAATCCCTCTAGACCCATTTGTACTTCTATCATCCCTGAATCCTTTGCTCGGGTAGCCCAAATTGGGAACTTCTTTATCCACCTCTCAAAGCGACTCCCTCATCAATTACAAGATGCCCACTAGTCCCTGCATATGGAATACCAGTCAAAAGTAGATTTACTTGAAGCTGATATCGCGAGGTCTTAGCTGCAAAAGCAAATGCAAGTCTATTGCAGGAGCAAATTCAGATTTTACAAGGGCAATTGACAGAAAAGGATGCCATCATAGCAGCTCGCGATGATGAGATCAGTCACCTCAAACAAGCAGTAATCGACAATGAGGATGCTATGCATGCATTAGGAAACCAGTTAGACACCACCCATAGTCAGTTCCTTATGGTAGAACAGGCTTATCAAGTGCTGGCCGATAAAGTGTTACAAGTAGAGACAGAGTTGAAGAAGGTGACTGAAGAACTCTTCCAGAAAACGAGGTCATTGGAAGATGAAATAGGATGGACCCTCACATTGAAGAAAGACATTGAAGCTATCCAGAAGGAAAGACAAGATTTCTTCCGCACTATGTAGTTCCAGTCCCAAGAATTAGAACGCTGGGAAAAGCAACTAGGTATCCAGCAAGAGCGCCTCTCTCACATCAATGCAGAGATTGAAGAAGCGAAGTTATGACATGATGCTATAGTGGCAAACGAATTCTATTTGCAAGAAGCATTTCTACAAAATCGTGCTGAAGTTTTGTTATCCCAAGTCATCGCTTCCAGCTCTGTGTAGACAGATGCACACCTTGTAGAACCACAAATTTTGCAAGATATGTTAGAATTTTTAAAGCAGAAAATATCCCGTACATTTAAATTAGCTAGAACAATGTACATACAAGGAATCGTTGATGATTCTTAGCCTTTGTGCTTGTACCTCCTAGGTTTGAGTCCACCATGTGTGCTAGTGTTAGGCTACCAAAAAGGAATATTATTTAGTAGAATTGTAATTAGGAAAAGATGCGCACCAAAAGGGTGTCATGCAGAACGTTGTAACTCTTTTTTTTATTAATAGAGTAGTGATTGGAAGCAAGCAACAGACGCGTCGCCAGAATGCTTTGTTTGTCGATTGGCTGAAGTTTGATTCTGTCATAAGTTCGTCAAATAGCGGTATCGTCTATATTGTCATTGTTCAATATTGAAGTAACAGAGGTACTATGCTAATATCTGATTGAATTATTGATGGTGTGAGTGTAACATTGACGTTAAGCAAATAGTAGAAGTTTCTATGCATGTGGATATGATATTTGTTAGAAGGTGTTATTTGCTGAAGAGTGGTAGTTAAAGCTGTTGTAATTGTTAGAGGTAATGAAGTGACTTGGAAAGTACATAAAGGGCCTCTGTATTACTGACACCTGACCATCCCAAGAACCCACATACAGACCTAGTAACACTAGATTAACAAATGAGATTAACACATATTACTTGTAGATAATGAAAGTAGACAATACAAGATTTCCAATGAACCATCAAACATGTGATTTGAATATGTAATGAGGTAGATACAAGATTCGAAATATCTCTCTACAAAACTACAGTAGACTCTCTTGGACTTCAAAGAAGGCCATGACTCTCCTCTCTTTTTATAGCATGACAAATTAACACAAAACCTTCCTAATACATATAAGCTTATGGTAGACAATTGGATGGAGGTATTACATGATGTAAGTGTTGAAATAAGGAAAATATGGTTAGACTTTGAGAACTAGCCATATCGACCTTCCACTAGGACACCACTTTAGCTCCCTTGTTAGTCACTCATTTGAATCATTAACTTCTTGATACCACGTGGTATTTTAGCCATATTTTTTAATTTATTTGAGCCTTCTTGAAGTATTCTTGAAGACCTTCAAAATGTATTTACATATTTTGGAACATGTATCTTAATCTATATATAAAAAAATGTTCTCAACATTCTCCCCCTCAAGGTCTAAAGGGCATTTTCTTCATCCCAAGAATATAGTTGAATCTATAAAACTTTGGTGCATCCAAGGATTTGGTGAAGTATCTCCAACTTGATCCTTTGGTCCAACAAAAGAAGCCTACACTTCATTATTTATGGACTTCTCTCGAACATATGATAGTGTACCTCTATATGCTTTGTTCCTGCATGAAAAATAGGATTTGAGATCATATGAATGCTGCTCAAGCTATCCCCATATATCATTGGTACATCGACCTGCACATTTAAGTCATGGAATAACTTTTTAATCCGCATAATCTCAGTAGTAGCCAATTCTAAACCTCTATACTCATCCTCAATAGAAGATAAAGCAACTGTAGGTTGTTTCTTTTAGCTCCATGTTACAGTCTTCTTCCTTGTTATTATCAGATCTTCTATCATCTTTACATCGAGCCCAATCTGCATCACTAAAGAATTTAAGAGTTAGATCAACATCATGAATATATAATAATCCTTTGTTCATAGTACCTTTGAAATACCTAAGCTCTCTTTTGGTTGCATGCATATGAGGTACTCTAGGTTCATGCATAAAATGTGACAATGCTCCCACTACATAGCCTACATCAAGTCTAGTTTTTATTGCATAAATCAAAGATCCTACCATGGATCTAGAAGCATTCATATCATGCAACTCATCACCTTCCTTTGCACTCAACTTTACATTACATTCCATTGGAGTAGAAACAAACTTACATTCTAGCATATCAAACCTTTTCAACATATAACATATATACTTTTATGTATCAACCACATACCTTCATTTGCAATACACAATCTCAATTCCAAGAAAGTATATAAGTAGAAAAATATCTGAAATTTTAAATTCCTTTCCCAAATTACCTTTGATCTCTTCAATTAATTTTGCATCATTCCCCGTAATCAACTAGTCATCCACATAAATGCATACATATACACACATATCATCTACACATTTTATATAAAGTGAAGGATTAAAATGATGTATTGTGTACCCTTGTCACATAAGATACTTTAGGAACCTTGCACTCCATGCCCTTGGTGATTGTTTAAGGCCATACAATGCCTTCTTTAACTTACATACATGATTAAGTCCTTTTTTATCCACATAGCCATTTGGTTGTGATATAGATGCTTTTTCACTTAACTCAACATTAAGAAATGCATTCTTTATGTCTAATTGATTTATATTCCATGTTTTACTTATGGCTAAAGCCAAAAGATTTCTCAATGTTGCCATGTTTGCTATTGGAGTGAATGTTTCCTCATAGTCCAATCCTTGACTTTGAGCATATTCTTTTTCTACAACTCTAGCCTTTTATCTTGATACACTACCATCACTATTTCTTTTAATCTTAAAACCCACTTGCAACCAATTACCTTTTGTTTTGGTGTCTTTAGAACTAGAATCCAAGTCTTTTTAATTTGTAGTGCATCCATTTCTTCTTTCATTGCTCCCTCCCATTTCTCATCTCCTTTTGCCTCATCATACCATGTAGGTTTATTTTCCTCTCAACCTTTGTCATAAAAGCATAATGAGAATTTATAAAAAAATTCACAAGTATACTTTGAGGTTGTTTAATCATTCTTGAATTTCTTCTTACCTCCACTATAGGTGTTTTTTCTTTTCTATTAGGAACCTTTGATGACTCTCAATACTCATATATACTACCAACTTCTTCTCCTTCATCATTAACTTCAACAAGTTTGATTTTACCTTTACGTTTAACACTGGGAAGTGACTCTTGCATTGACCTTCCATTGAAAGGTAGCTCTCTTTTGCATCCAACCCACCTTTCTCATCACTTATAGTTCTTGTGGTCTAAGGTAAGCACTCATCTCCTTCACTTGTATCTTGTTTGTCTCCATCTATGACCTGCAAACTTTTCTCATTTGCATATGATGAAAGTGATTCATTGAATTTTGCATCGCTTCAAACAAACACCTTATTGGAATGAGGATTATAGCATCTATATCCTCTTTGAGTATCTGCATAACCAAGTAATATACACTTTTTCAATTTCACATCAAGTTTTGATCTCACTTCACTAGGTACATGCACATAACATACACAACCAAACACTTTCAAATGACGTACACATGGTTTCCTTCCATGCCATACCTCATATGGCATCAAATGATGAATTCTAGTAGTAGGAACTCTATTAATAATGTACACACTTATGCCAATAGCTTTAGCCCAAAAACAATTAGGAAAACTCATATCATTTAGCATGCTTCTAGATGCCTCTGCTATGATTCTATTTCTTCTCTATGGAATTCCATTTTGTTGTGGAGTATACATGCATGTAAGTTCTCTTTTGATACCTTCATCATCCTGTTTGCTTCTCGACAAATGATTTGAACTTTATAAAACAATCAAAGACTTCACTATTATGTTTAATGAAGTACACAATTATCATTCTACTATGATCATCAATGATTGATACAGAGTACTTATTACTAGCCAAGGGTGCCTCTTTAGTAGGATCCCACACATCAATGTGTATAAGATCTAGCAAACCATCACTTGCATAGCTTAAATGCTTGACAAATTGTCTACTCTACTTGCCCATTTGACATGCTTTACAAAGATACACCATATTTTTCTTGGTAAGATTAGGTAATCCTTCAAAAATCCTCTTTTTTTATAGCTTCTTTAACGTGTGTACATTCATATGGCCAATCCTTTTTTGCCATAGATCAAGTTCTAATATTCTATGCATACCATAAGAGAAATAGTTTTTATGGTTTGGGTTTACCTTGAATGTAAATAATCTACCCTTTTTTTTATACCTCTAGAAATTAACCTCCTTTGTGTTGCATCCTTAATGAAGCAATCCGCATGATTAAATCTTACTTGCAAACCTTTTTCTACCATTTGACCAACCAACATCAAATTTTTAGTGATCGTTGGCACATAAAGTACATCCTTCAAACACTGCTTCTTGCACTTATCCTACATGAAAACATCTCCAACCTACATAATCTTATGTGTTGTATCATCTCCTATTTCAACATGACCTTTACATGAAGGATTATGCATATTTGAAAACTAAGAAGCATAATGAAACATATGGTTAGTCAACAACTATCTAAATACCATGCATTGCTATTGCAATTCATCTTTATTTCTACATTCATCATAAGAGGAGAATCATAATCATCACTTTTACCTTTAACTGCATAATTTCCTTGTCGTTTACCTCTTCTTGAGTAGCCTCCTCTTTGACTACTACCTTGCTTATTCTCATTTTGATAGCAATCTTTGGCATAATGTCCATACCTTCCACTTATGTAGCAATTATTGTTATCTTCACTGTGTCTTTGATTGTAGTTTTAGTAGCCTCTCGTAACTCTAGCACTTGATCTTCCTCTTCCTTCAATGTTGAAGGAGCCACTTGAAGTCCCTTGAACATTACTCCTTCCTCAACCTCTATTCAAACCTCTTCTACCTTTGCTTCCTTCTCTTGATGATCCTACATAGAGAGCTTGTCCTTAAGATCCTCTTTGATTTGAAGTAGAGCCATTTAGATTAATCTCCTTCATAACCATGAGAGCAACAAGATGATCAAAATCTAGTAACTCTCTTGTGACATAAACAAAAGTAATGAATGATTTCCATCTCTCGTCGTCCTTGATTCCATTGAGAGTATGTGCAACCAAGTCGTCGTCCTCCACATGGGCTTGAGTTGATCTTGGCTGATCTGCAATCTCTTTAACCTTCAATAACTAATCCTTGAGCAATGTCTTTGTATCTTTCTTTACCTTGTTCAACTCACTATTCAGTTGAATCTTCCTTGCTCTTGCACCTCTAGCATACAACCTTTCCAATGGAAGCCAAACATCCCTACTTGTGTCTAGGTCTTGTATGTGTCCTACCATTGAATCTTGAATATTTTGTGATAAAATGAATATAAATCTTTTATCTCTTTCATTACAAATTCTAAGTTCCCGAAATTGTTATTGATTTGGATCCTTTGGTAAAATAGGTTTGATATCCATGCCATCAATCAAACCATACAAGCCTCTACCTTGCACATATGTTGTGATTCTAAATTGCCATCCTTGATAGTTGTTCTTATCAAGATTCTCTATTTTTGTGATAATAAGAAGTATGATATTTACCTTTCTAATGAAGTTTATGCACGTTTATTTGCTTGGATGTTTCTTGAGATGCTTCATTGCTATCTCCTTCTACCTTTGTGTAGCGTTCATGATGAACATATGCTCCAATATCTTCAAATGTTTCATGAAGGTATTAAAAAAAATCTCCAAGCTTCAATTCCTATCTCTAATACCAATGATGGAGTTTATTGACCTACAAATTATAGATAGAAGTAGTTGGATTCCCCTAAGAACTAGTTGAACTTCTCACAAACTCATGTGCAAGAAACTAGTCATGCTTGTAGAGCTTGCTCCTCTATATTCAACGAGAATTTTTCAAAACTTTTTAGCACACATATACTAGACACTAAGATTTTTTCAGTTATCTAAAGAAGACTCAAATTGGGTAAATGCACAAGGAGATATTAGCTCTGTAAATCTGTGTTTTAATGGAGACCTTGAACATAGATAAACTCGAGAAAACACACTACTTGCAGAGACCACTACTCTCATCTCACAACTCTAATGAATATCGACATTCATAGAATAAAATTAGACAAGAGGAGCTTTGCACTGAACCATCAAAAATATGATTTGGATATATAATGAAGGAGATACAAGCTCAAACAACAGTAGCATAGACATAGAGATATGACTCTCTTGGGCTTCAAATTAGATCACAACTTCTCCTCTCTTATTGTAGCATGAAAAACTAACCCAAAACCTTCCTAATACATCTAAAATCATGGTAAACACTTGGGTGGAGATATTACATGACTTAAGTGCTAAAATAAGCAAGATATGACTAGACTTTGAGAACTAGCCACATCGATCTTCCAATAAGATACCATTGCAATTCCCTTGTGACTCACTCATTTCAATCATTATCTTCTAGATATCATATGGTATTTTAGCCATTGTTTATCATGTATTTGAGCCTTCTTGAAGTATTTGAAGACCTTTAAAATGTATTTACATATTTTGGAACTTGTACCTTAACCTATGGATAAAAAAAGTTCTCAACAATACCATGTCAAGTGAAAGGAGACAAGGAAGATAACTCTCACACACTCTTCTACACAAAGACATGAGCACACATAGATTGAGGCAAGGAAGAATGATCTTCTCCTACATCTTTTATTACATAGAGAGAATATTAAAGAGTAACCTATACAACAATGCATCCACTACAATATATAAAGAGAAATACATAAAGAAAACCCTAATGTCCACTAAGGAGTAAGTTTAGAAAAAAATGTGCAATCACTCTTGGTATGTAAATCTCGTAAATCCCACTAAGAGTATCTCTAACATATATTGACGTAACCACTGTACATGTGAGAGAAATGAAAAGTGGTACATGTCATCTTCAATTATCACATGTTGAGATTGATATCTCAACATGAATCTCCTCCCAACCTTTCTAATGACTGTTGAGAGCAGTATGGGCGCCCAAGGACTGACTAGACAAGGAAGCCAGCGGAGAGAGTCAGAGCGAGGTGAAGGATTAAGTAGACAAAGCAGTCGACGCAAATCTGGCAGATAGGCCCTTCAAATTTTTCAAAATCAACATCTTTATAATAGTGGTTCTTATCACTAACAATCATTGTACATACCATTTCCTATTTTTGTAGCTCCATTTTGTGCAAGCCAAGGAGTCCTTGAGCTTGAGGAGCCTTAGAAGTACCTACATATCAATTTTCGTATTTTTTAGACTCCGTTTAAGCCCTCGAATTGGCCCTAGAACCTAATTTTTAACTAGGCTGGACACTAGGTCTAGACAAGGCCAAAACCTAGTCAAAAACTATAAATAGAGCTAGAGAGCTCATTTTTGAGGTAGATTGTAATTGAAATGAACTTGTAAGAGCTTTTTGAAAGTAAGCTAAGAATTCCATTGCTTCTCACTCTGTGTCTTGCCTTGTGTGCGCGTGTGCGTGTATGTGTGTGCATGGTTATGTGCTTCTCACTCACGCACTTGTGCCGTCACCTGCTCGAGGTCTTCATACCATCCTCACGTCTTCCCGGATTGACATTAAAGGAGGTGCTACTCATCATGGAGCTACACCAAATTTTGGCGCCGTTGTCGGGGATCGAGCTTTGAGGACGAGCGTGTGATGGTAAGACGTAGATTTGGGACGTTGGCGTTGTAGGTAATTTCTTCACTTTTCTTATTTTTCTTTTCCTCATCTCATCATCATCATCACCATCATCATCATCACCATCTCCCACCTCCATCTCCATCATCGCGAAAATTTTCAGTTTTTGATCATATCACCTTCTTTACCTCATTTGCCTCATTCCATTTGTGAGAGAGAGCGAGAGAGCAATATTGTGTGCCTTGTGTTTGCATGTTTGTTGAGTTTCTTGCAGGTTCCAGCAGCATCATCCCCTCTAGCACGTTGCGCAGGTACAGAAATGTGCAAAACTGTCTCGCAGTCGCCAGCTTCTGTCGATCGCGATTGACAGAAATTTTCATCTTTTGGTAAAACTGAGTGCACCACAGTAGTCTAGAGACCTTGCACAGCACAGATCCACAAAAATTTTTGAAAAAATTGCAAAATTTCAGTCCATCGCAATTGATAGCCAGTCAATCGCGATTGACACTGTCCATCGCGACTGATACCCTGTCCATCGCGACTGACAGACCCCGACGGACACGTGTCCATCGCGACGGACACCCCTGTCCATCGCGACCGACAGAAGAATCGCGATTGACACCCCCTTTCGCCGAGATTCCTATCCATTGCGACATATAGAGCCCCGATTGACACAAATTCACAAAAAAGCCCAAAAATTTCAGTCCACCGCGACTGACACCCATCAATCGCGACCAGCTTCTGTCGATCGCGATTGACAGAAATTTTCATCTTTTGGTAAAACTGAGTGCACCACAGTAGTCTAGAGACCTTGCACAGCACAGATCCACAAAAATTTTTGAAAAAATTGCAAAATTTCAGTCCATCGCGATTGATAGCCAGTCAATCGCGATTGACACTGTCCATCGCGACTGATACCCTGTCCATCGCAACTGATACCCTGTCCATCGCGACCGATACCCTGTCCATCGCGACTGATACCCTGTCCATCGCGACTGATACCTGTCCATCGCGACTGATACCCTGTCCATCGCGACTGATACCCTGTCCATCGCGACTGATACCCTGTCCATCGCGATTGACACCTGTCCATCGTGATTGACAGCCCAGTCGATCGCGATTGACAGCCAATTTCGGTCAATTTTTTAGGGTTTGTTAATTTGAATATTTTGGCTAATTTTGGACATGGATCATAGACTCTAGAGCACATAAGGAGGCTATAGGCAAATAACCCGAGGAAAACCTGTTGCCCTGTTGGCCTGTTTGAACCCTGTTTTAATCCCTGAAGCCTGAATTGACATAACTTCCTCATACGAAATCTGTTTGCTGTGATTCTTGTTTTGTTGGAAAGCTTGTGGGGATAGGATTATTAGATAGGGTTTTTTGAAGGTGACCATACCCCGAGGTAGGAAAACTGAGGGATCCTTGGGATTGTTTTCCATAAAAGCAAAGGATAATTTGGTCTGTGAGTTACATGCATGAAAGTGGTCTATTGTGTCATTTGAATCTAAGTCTTGAGCTAACCGTGGGACTTTTACAGGCCCAGCAAGAGCACTTGAGGGCATTCTAAGCAAGAGTAAGTGCAAGCTTGGGATCACGCGTCCTGGGCACACCAGGGCAACAACACAAAGAAGGAAACTCAAGGTTGGAAAATCCTCAACACCCTCTATCAATTCCTAGCTTAGGCTAAGAACGACTAGTGCTAGGAGTAAGTCAGGACAACGATAGGCATCAATCAAGTTGAAGACTACCTATGCACTCAAGTTCAAGATTAAACATAATTTCTTCGTGATGTGATAACCTTAAAGGAAAGAATCTAACGTGGAACGATCAACTTACAGTGCGAAAATTAACTCAAATATTCCTGACAACGTGATTTCTGACAAGAGCATAAACACGGTAACCACTAAAAAGAATCAAGTGACTGATACAAAAGAACTCAGCAACGAGGTTGTACTTGGGCAAATTTGGGCTATTCAATTAGGCTTATGAACCTTAGATCAGGGCGACATCTAGGGAGAGATAGACAAAGTCTTAGGTCTTCAGAGGCTAGCGTCAACCACACTGCTAGGTCTTGGGCACAGCAATTGAGCCACCACTCATACTACCCTAGCTCTGAGACCAGTGAATCAGAGATGTCTCAAGGCATGGACCGACCTACGGGAAGTTCAGGAGTGCCATACTTGCACAGGGTAGAAGGCCCGTACAAGACGCAGCTGGAATACCTTAGGACCAACCGATTAGGTGCTAGCATCTATGAGGATGGCCTAGGAAGATCTGTGGTCCAGATTAAAAACCCTGACCAATCCATAGGACTAGAGCACCCAGCTGTCAAGTTTGAAAACGGAGCATACTTGGACAAAGAAGGAACCATATACGTAGTCACCAGTCACCCAAATAGGACGGACGAATTTGGAAATGTAATCCCAGAAGCGGACTTAGGTGACCTAGAGCAAGGAAACATGGGTACAGAACCTAGAACCCCTCGAGGCAAATCGGTTCTCACTAGGATTATCACACCAGAGTGGATTCCCCAGGATAATAAGAGCATAGATTTGCTCCTCAATCGAGATACTGACGAAGCCTTTTGGAGGTATAAATCTGATCGGCCAAATGATATAGGAACAATCATAATCTATGAGTTTAAGGATCCAGATAGCCTAGGTAGAGTGACCTACTTAGATCATGCTTCAGAGAGGATCTTTGTGGTTACAGAACATGATAGACATGCTTACACTTGGAAGGGTGAATTCATTTTCCCCCAACCAAGATCGAATGTGTCCTATGGTCACCCTGGAGCTCGAACATCCCAAGCTCATGGAACTCAAAGAGACAGAAGTAGAGATAGGCCAGAAGTAAGCTTTGCCAACCCAGGGGGCAGAGAAAGAACGAGGACGGAAACAAACAGAGTAGAACCTGAGGTACTTAGAGCTCCCAGGAATCAAAGAAATGTGGATGAGTTCCCTCTACCACGACCTAGAGAGCATACAAGGACTCTGAGACCGACTCAGCTAGTTAAGTCCATGAAGAACTACTTCGATGGCACTGGAGATCCATACGATCATGTGGCTGAGTTTAGGCAAGTCTTGAGAGCTGAACAAGTGGAAGATCTGTTCACGCAATACAATGCCTTTGGTCTAACCCTTAGGAACACTGCCCTGACATGGTTTCAACCACTAAACGAGAGGCAGTTCAGGAGCATAGACCAACTTCTAGAGGCATTCATTATCGAATTCTCTAAAAGTGGCATAAGACATAACACTTCCTCGCTGATTGACAGCTTCACGCAAACCCCTCAAGAGACCGTGAGACTTGCTGGAAGAAGATTTAGGCAATACTTGGAGAGATGCCCTGCCCCTGAGCTACCCACGCCAGCTAAGCAAGTGGCTTTATTCTTGGATGGATTGCTAAGTACCAAATTGAGGTCATATGTGTATCTGAAGGACCCTAGGACCATAGAAGAGTGTGTACGCATGTGTATTGACATTGAGGATAACCTAGGGGAGGAGTTAGAGCTATCCAAAATATACAAAGATTCAGATAGTGCCTCTAGCCTCTCTTCCACGCAATCCACATCAATTGAGGAACTTGCAGAGAAAGTAGCTCAGAAATTAGGTGTCACTAGTAAACAGATCCGAAGGTTTGCCCCTGTGAAAAGATGCTATACTTGTGGTGGCGACCACATGGTGAATGTATGTCCCATTATGGCTCAACCCCAAGTTAATCCTAGTAGCCAGTACTGCACCATAGAACGGAGGTACACCAATCACACCGCACAAGATTGCCCCTACAATAAGCAAACCTTTAGGCAGACGTACCCACAACCATACCCTCAACAAGGAAGATACCAGAACTAGTACCCACCTCAATAGTATACTAGGCCTCAACAAAACTACCAACCGCAATATCAGGCCCAACTGAGACCCTAGCCAGTGCTAGCACAACAACCACCTGCTCCTACTAATGTGATTCCAGTAAAGTATGCAGCTGCAGAAGAAAATGTGAATAGAGCCATAGTCCTAGTGACTCCATTACTTTCAGAAAGTGACCCGAGTGACCATAGCTTTGATTCTACACATATTGATAGTCCCCAGGCCTACTACATGCAGTCTCCTAAACATGGTGAGTCCTACTATAGTGAAGAGCCAAATGAACCTAGTTGGGAGTCAGATTACACAAACGTCATGTATGCAAACCCCAACCCTAGACCTCAACCTAGGCAGGTAAGACCCCCATTCCCTAGAGGACCATGCTACAGATGTCAGGGAGATCATCTCATTCGTGATTGTCCCTTGCCTCCACCTACACAACCCCAGTCAGTGACGATTCAGGGCTTTTGCCAAGAGTGTGGAAAGGAGCATCTCTTACGAGACTGCCCTAAGAATCCTAATAATATGCCAAAAATCACTCCTATTAACGTTATTGGGTTAGTGGTAGATTCCACAGGAAGTGTCACTTCCACTACACCCATACAGGTAGTCACTAGAGCTCAAGCATTGCAGCAAAACCAAGGGGTATGCCAGGAAAAGAGCCCAGATGTTAGTGAAACAGAGAGCACGACAAAGAAAAGGACTAGAGCTTGGAGAGATAGTCGTGAAAGAATGAAAAGGCAATGGGCAAAGAAAATGAGTGAACTCGAGGAAAGCCTCAAAGAAACAAAGGCCAGGATAACTGAACTCACATCTCAAACTTCCTCTCACACTACCCCACCTCCACCATTCCCAACTCCATCCGAACCGCCACCTTCCAACCCGCCTCACCTAAACCCACCACCACCAGGAGTAGGATCAGTCCTAGCACATCCCACTCCCGAGGACCTAAATATGATGCTTAAAGCATATCAGGCCAGAATCCAAGAAGGGCCAAACGTAACTGATCATGAAAAGTGTTACCCTAGAGCAGAACTAGAACTTGAACGAACTAAAAATTTGTGCTAAGATGGTGGAATTGGCTCAGACCATGTTTGAAGCCAGTCGCCTATTTAACATCTCTAGTTCAGCGAAGGCACAGTTGCACTTTGATGGACTGTTAGAAAGAATAGAGAAGCTAATTGCACAGTCAGAAAAGGAACCCGCCTCTCAACATAAGGACAAGGCAAGTGAAGGAGCAGGTCTTTCTGCCCAGGAAGCCTATGTGCCTGAAGCCTATGTGCCTAACTCTACGGAGCTAGACACATCATCTTCTATGAATCGGTTCACACCAGAATTCCTACGTGAGATTCAAGAAGACAAATGGGCTAAAGAGAGTGAAGTCCCTCCTCCTATTGAACTTGTGGATGATGCACACGACCAATTCCCACAAGACATCCCATCCATCTATGAGGAGCAGGAGAGCACCCAATCTCAGGAAAGATTAGACTTTGAGTCTAACTCTCTACAAGAATTACCCCACTTCACAGGCCCATGGGAAGCTAAGTCTACTTGTATGAGAGCACCCACGGTCATGGTACGAAATGAGGACTCAGTCATACCTAGGAACACAGAGGTAGTGAAAAACACTAAAGTACAATGCAACCTCACCTTAGAAGAGCTACTCAAAGTAAGGCCAGAGCTATGGAAACATGTAGCCAAACAAGTACCAGAATAGCCAAACCTCGTTCCCAGGTAGGATCCCAGAGAACAGTGCCAGAAATACCATTGGACAAGATAGGAGACATGAGTGAGGGCGAAGAGGGAAACACATATCTTCCTATCACCCATCAAGGATACACCACCAAGGCCATTCTAGACTCAGGCGCAGGTGTTGCAATTGCTACCACTTCCCTATGGAAGCGTTGGGGCAAGCCAGCACTCAGGCCCACAAGAATGAAATTGCAAATGGCTGATGGTCACATAGAGAGACCCTTAGGCTTGCTAGAAGGAACAACTCTCACTACTTGTGGTGTTGAGTTTGAGCACACTTTCACCATATGTGACTTTAGCAAGAACCATGCCTATGAGATGATTTTGGGAAGACCATTTATGCGACAGTTGCAAGTGGTACAGGACTGGGGAACCAACTCCTTGTACCTACAACACTTAGGTGTTACGACCAAAGTGAATCTTAAAGATTACTCTCATAGAGATGTCCCTCCTATCCAATGGAATCCCATCCATAGAGCCAAAGATGATACGGAATCTGTGCATTCCATAGGGTCAGGATCCTCATGGATGCATGAAGACACCCACTTATGGATGTGCAAAGTGGCAGTAGAAGAGGAGAAAAGAGAAAAGGCCAGAGAAATAGGTGCAAACGAAACACATAGACCCATTCAAGACCCAGCCTATGCGCCTGTAGTATTTCCTGACGAAGAATTTGAACCCCATGGCTGGGCAGAAATCTTAGCAACAATGGATGTATCCATCAATGAAGAACAATGGACACCTCACTGTGATGAGGATGGCTATGACATTTCAGTTTTCTCCATAGAGCCAATCATGGGAGAGGCAGTGTTAGAAGAATGCGAACCTAGCCCTGAGGCATTTGAGGATGCAAGTGACTCAGATCTAGAGTCAATCATTATGGACCCACCTTTTGCATCAGATGAAGAATACTTCTATGAAGTAGAATTTCAACCCCAGAGTTATGGAGAGCTTACAAGTGATGTAAGACTAGCCACACATGTGACCCCGAAGGAAGAAAGAAAGAAAAGAAAAAAGAGAGAAGTCACACCAGAAGAGGAAGAATCTTTGTTTGAGGTCCCAGAAAATTTTAAGAAGTATGAGATAGATGACAGGAGAGTCATGATCAGAATGCCTAAACGAGAGGCGCAATCGGGGGAGGCCTATGATAACAAAGAGACCACCAAGAAAATAGTAGTAGCCCTAGAAGAAGGAGAAGAGAGATGCACATACATAGTCCATGACCTGACGGAAGACGAAGAGCACGAATTGATAGCCTTGCTAAGAGAATACAGAGATGTATTCGCTTGGAGTTACAAGGATTTGAAAGGTGTGGACCCTGAAATATGTTCACACACTATCCCCATGACCTCAGATGCCAAAACCTCTAAGCAAAAGCCATATACATATAATGATAACTATGCTGCTAAGATCAAAGAGGAGATAGATAGACTGGTAGAAGCGGGATTCATCTATGAAATTGAGCACACTGAGTGGGTATCCCCCATTGTAGTGGTGCCTAAGAAAAATGGGAAGTTACGTGTATGCATTAACTTGAAGAAGGTAAATGCAGCCACAATTCGAGATAACTATCCGCTTCCTATCACAGAACATCTCTTAGAAAGAGTAGCAGGCAAGGAAGTGTACAGCTTCCTTGATGGGTTTTCGGGCTACAATCAAGTAGCCATAGCTCCAGAAGATCAGCATAAGACGGCTTTTGCCACGGAGTGGGGCATATTTGCCTTTTGGGTAATGCCATTCGGGCTTACTAATGCACCTGCTACCTTTCAAAGACTGATGTGCCATGTATTTAAAGAGTTCTTGAGGAAGAACTTAGAAGTCTATGTTGATGATCTTTGTGCTCATTCCAACATTAGGCACACCCATATTCCTGAACTCAGACAAATCTTTGACAAATGTAGAGAATATCAGGTTTGCCTAAACAACGAAAAGTGCGTTTTTATGGTCAGGCAAGGCAAGATTCTAGGACACATAGTGTCAAAGAATGGCATATCCACTGATGAAGAGAAAGTGAGAGCCATAGCAGAGTTACCTAGGCCAAAGAATGTCAAGGAAGTACAAGCTTTCATGGGGCATTGTGGTTATTACCGACGGTTTATACACATGTATGCCATCATAGCAAAGCCCATGTACGGACTTCTGACTAACTTTGAGTGGACTGATGAATGTGAGAATTCCTTCAATGAGCTTAAACGGCGATTATGTTCAGCACCAGTCTTAACCACACCAGATTGGAATAAGCCTTTCCATGTTCATGTGGATGCAGCCAATTATGCTATTGGGTGTGTACTCGCGCAACCTACTGGTGAAGGTAATATGGATCTTCCAATTGCCTATGCTAGTAGATAATTGAATGCAGCTGAACAAAATTATACAACCACCGAACGAGAAGGATTAGGCATGGTATATGCAGTTAAAAAGTTTAGACATTATTTGCTTGCAAATAAGTTTAAATTTTTTACTGACCATCAGGCACTGCTATATCTCGTGAACAAGCCATGCAATACAGGTAGATTAGTAAGATGGTTTCTCTTACTAATGGAATACGACTTCGAGGTTGTGGTAAGGAAAGGTAGGACTCACTTGAGAGCAGACCATCTCTCTAGGCTCACATCTGGAGAAGCCCCTTAAGGAGTGTCAGATGACCTTCCTGATGCTTACTTGTTTAATTTGGAAGTGGTGCCGCAGTGGGCTAAGTCATTAGTGCCAGTATTGACATACGGGCCTAACCACCCAGTAGTAAACACACGGGATAGAGAGGTAGTAAAAGCTCAAAAGTATCACATCATGGCAGGTAGTATGTACAAGCATACAGATCAAGGGATCTTGGCTTGTTGTGTGGAAGAGGATGAGTACGCTAAATGGTTGCAATTAGCACATGTAGGTGCATTAGAGCAACACTACTCAAAACAACGAACCCTATAGACACTAAGGAGACTCGGAGTGCATACGGGCCTAACCACCCAGTAGTAAATACACAGGATAGAGAGGTAGTAAAAGCTCAAAAGTATCACATCATGGCAGGTAGTATGTACAAGCATACAGATCAAGGGATCTTGGCTTGTTGTGTGGAAGAGGATGAGTACGCTAAATGGTTGCAATTAGCACATGTAGGTGCATTAGAGCAACACTACTCAAAACAACAAACCCTACAGACACTAAGGAGACTCGGAGTGCATTGGCCAACTATGGAAGCTGATGTCCAAAAGTTTTGCAAGGAATGCCCAATCTGTTGCACTAAACCACCTGTGGAACATGCCACTCTTTATCAAGTGTCCATAGTGCCAGATTGGAGTGAACCACTAGTATCCTTCCTGAGGATGAAAACATTCCCTCCAGACATGACTCTGGTTAGGAAAAGAAGTCTAGAACAAGAAGCCCTAGAGTATTCACTCATTGGTGATAATCTCTACAAGCGTGGTAAGGATGGTTACCTGAGACTATGTGTCCATGAAAGTGAATATCTCAAGGTCTTGGAAACTGCTCACCAAGGTGTAGCAGGAGGACACTTTGGACGAGATCGGGTGATCAAGGCAATACTATTTGCGGGCTTCTGGTGGCCGACCCTTCACATGGATGCACATACCTATGTGAAACGGTGTGATGTCTGTCAGCGAACTCAGTATCCTATACGCAAAGACGAGATGCCACTGAAACCTATGATGGGTGGACGTGCATTCTCTAAGTGGGGAATAGACTTCGTAGGTCCTATTAATCCCCCAGCTAAGGGTTCCCATGCTGAATATATCATTGTTGCCACGGACTATCTAACCAAGTGGGTAGAGGTAAAAGCCACAACGAAGAACGATGCTCAAACAACAGCTAAGTTTTTATTTGAGAATGTGTTCACTAGATACGGGCTACCTATAGAGCTAGTTAGTGATAGAGGCACTCACTTCTTGAATGAAGTTATTGAAAATCTGCTTCAAGAATTCTTGGTAGTACATAAGAAGTCTGCCCCCTACCACCCACAAGCTAATGGGCAAGCCGAAAGCACAAACAAGATCTTATGCAATGTACTGACGAAATTAGTAAACAATAAACGCTCTGATTGGGACAAACAGCTACACCATGTTGTTTGGGCATATCGAGTGGCCTACAAAACGGTACTCCAAGCCACCCCCTTTCAGATGGTGTTTGGCCAAAATGCAGTGCTACCATTGGACTTCTTAATACCTACATTGAAAGTGGCACAAGAGCATGAATGGACGGGTCATGAACTCTCCTCAAGACTTTTTGACCTTGAACGATTAGGAGAAACAAGACTGAGAGCGGCTGCAGGGATATATGCAGCTAAGAAACGACACAAGGCATACTTTGATGCCCACATTAAGGATAAAGGTTTGAAGGCAGGCGACCTAGTACTAGTATACACATTGAAACAACATGCGAGGAAACTGGAGAAGAGAGGCTATGGACCCATGATCGTTAATAGAATCTCAACGAGTGGGGCGGTACAGCTAGCCACCTTAGAAGGTGATATTCTTCCGAGCTACGTAAGCGGATGCAGGGTCAAGCTGTATCAAGAACCTCTCAGAGAGGAAATGCTAAGTCGACTCAATACTGCTAAGAAACGCAAAGAAGAAGAAAAGCGAATTCGAGAAGAAGCCCAAGCAGAAGCCTTAGAGCGCATACGGAGAATGAAATTAAGAAGACAAGGTAGAGAGCAACCTGTGCCAGATGCATATGCAGATCAAGGATATCACGTGGCTCCCATAGGATAATTGAT
The DNA here is from genome assembly GCA_020310875.1 of Ceratopteris richardii. NCBI lineage: Eukaryota > Viridiplantae > Streptophyta > Polypodiopsida > Polypodiales > Pteridaceae > Ceratopteris > Ceratopteris richardii. The sequence continues at coordinate 56,330,548 of CM035419.1, forward strand.
CGACGTCCTTTTATGACCTTAGATATAGGACAAGGAAAGGGTGCAAGGACTGTAAGAGCCTTGATTGACTCAGGTGCAGCCACTAGTGCTGTTAAATTGTCTTACTGTCAAGAGTTGAAATTAACTGTTAATCCTATAGAAGCATATCTCATAGGATTGGGAGGTGTGGAAACCCCTTGCATGGGCGAGGTGGAACTTCCCCTCTATATTCAAGACGAAGTAATGACAATCAAACTACTAGTGTGTCAAGATGAGGACCTCACTGAGCCTCTTGTCTTGGGTCAGGACTGGATCTATGATCATGTGGTCAACCTAAACCTAAGAAGTGGACTTCTTCAGGTATGGGTAAATCATAGTCGAATTACAGTTGAATTGGAAAATGAGGCACTCAAGGAACTAGGTAAGGCACGAACTCCTGGTCCTTCCAGGGGTGCACATGAAGTTGACAATGTTATTTTTGTCCAAAAATGTATGATGCAGAAAGAGGATTGTCTCAACAACGGAGTCAAGGATAAGACGGTACTCCCTTCTTTTCCAAAGGCCAGAAGGATGCAGCAGCCAACGACAGATCAAATACAGAAGAAGCAGAACACTACCTATACTAGAGGCCAAAAAAAGGAGCAAAGCAGATTGTTTCAGCCGATGAAACAAGTATGGAGGCAAAAAGGTGAACACCCTGTTCCGACCAAGCCAACACCACGGCCAAAACCTCTTATTAGTAATCAACAACACGACACTAATAAGAAGTCCTTCATAAATTCTTCTGCGAAAGTGAAGTCTATTTGGGTACCCAAGAAGTCAATGAAGGCCAGCCCACAATCACGACAAATTTGGGTGCCTAAGGCTTGCTTGTGGGCTCAAATAGCTACACCAAGGCCAAACCCTGTACAACATGTTTCACTCACGCGAACATCTGAGGCCCAGTCTTACACATCACGCACTAACACATATTCTTCCATGGGCACAAGTAGAATCACTCGTAAATGGGTCCCTAAAAATCCCCATTTTTCAAGTAAATACCCTATCACACTCTCCAGAGCCTCCACAAAGTCAAAATCAAAACCTATCCATTGCATTTGGCAACCTAAAACTTGTAATAAACCCCCGGACCCCAATTGTAAATCCATGTCCACCTACTAACTACTTCACTCTCACACCACATCATTCCGCTTAGCTCTTAGGTCTACCCAATTCCTAACTACACACACAAGCACCGAGCACTTACTAACCCCCTAACCTCTCCCGAACCTCATGTTAATGTTGTAACAGGGGACACAGTGTCATTTTTGTGTCCATTGCAATGTTAACATTTATTCATATATTCTCACAGAACCAGCTGCGAAGTTTTCAACATGGCTGAGGCAGCAGGAACTAGCTCTCAAACAGAAACGAGCCTGCAAGTGGTGGACTTAGACAGTTTACCCGTTTTGCCTGAGACAAATGAAAGATCAGAAGAATTGCAGGCCATCAAAATCATACCTATTGCGGACCCTCCCAGTGGCCATACCATGCCCGTCGGAAAAGCTTCCCACTGGTTTAGTGAAGTGGCAGGACCCTTGGGAGAGGGAACGTACCTATGGGAATCAGAGTTGGACTTCAATGGAAAGCAAGGTAAATACCATTTTTTTACAACAGAATTCAAGAAGTTACAAAATGCAGAAGGTCTACGTTCGATTTGGGAGAAGGCAGGATTGGATGCATATTTCAGTGCACGGCTCCCAAATCCTGACTTCATGCGATGCTACTATCTCATCAACACCTTGACTCCAAACAAGAACCCAAAAGGTGCAAGCTCATTTGTGATTCCATCTCTGACAAAGGGGAATGAGCTCAAGAGGTTCAGGCTATCAAACAACTTGGTGAGAGAGGCCCTAGATATGCGCGGAATGCATATTCCTACAGAGAAGGAAACCCTAGTGTCGGATTACATGAAGAATCGAAGCCTCACCAAACTCAAGGACATGGTGTCCATGACGCCTAATATTGCAATACACCTTCGCATGTGCATGCAACACTTTGCTTTTCCTGCACAAGATAGATTCACCATGCCGCCCAAAAAGATTTGGTTTAGTTTGTATCTGGCAGAGACACAGAGCCTCACCATCAACTTACCACACTGGATAATTGATCAGATACACCTAGCTCACAAACGATGGCCGCGGAAACAGGTTTTATATGGATGTTGTGCTCTGACGAGAATAATTTATAGGTGTTTGGCTTATGACATCCCTATTCAACGGGCCCTAATGTGGAATCGTGTAGAGCAGTTTAGAGGCAGGACATCCACTGGACCCCCTTCTAAGAAGATGAGAGGCACTGTCCAAGTCCCATGTGCTCAACCACGTGGAGCCACCCTAACACCAGACGTCACCCCTCCACCCCGAAGAGTCCAACCATTCACACTCCGACTTCCAAGACGCAGCACCGATGGTCCTAACTTGATATTCCCTCCCATCCCAACCGATCTTGAATTTCCCAGTGGTGCACCTTTTGAAGAACTCACGAATGAAGACTTTGAACAATTATTACAAGATGTAGAGCTGGAGGCAGGAGAGGCACAACAAGTGGAGAATGTGCAAACACAGGCAACAACCTCCCAAGTACCTGTCACCACAGTTGAAGTGGATGAAGAGGATGATGAAGATGAAGAACAGGAGGAAGATGAGGAGGATTATGATCAAGAGCATCATGATGAGCAACAAGAAGTGCCAGAACTTGTAGGTGCACCTGCATATACAGCTCAACTACAAAGGTTATACGACACAATCAAAGCAGTACAAGAAAGGCATCAACTCGCTCTTGTATCAGGTCAAGCTTTAATGCAAGAAATGCTATCAGATGATGGGGTGGATCAACATTTCATTGACACCCTCAAATTAGTGTCAGAATCTTTGGGAGTTCTGGAGGCTGTCCACACAGCAGTCCGCCAGTCCGTGAGGTATGACAAACGCAGAGTTGACACATTACCACGTGCATGTAAGACTATCAGGATACCCGTCACAGAACAAGAAGTACCCATTGAAACCACAGCTACCCCCACCACCACCATTGACCTCTCTGCTGAAACCTTCGTTCAGACATCACCCATCTCACCCCAGCATCCCCCATCACCCCTTCTCCACCCCCACCACCACCTCCCACCATGGAAGAAACGACAGTCATCACCTCTACCTTCACTTATAACCCATCCTCATTCACATCATTCTCATTTCGAGAACCCACCTCACAAGACACCCTCTTCTCTTTCATCACCAATCCCTTGTACACTTCAACCCTTCTATCCTCCGAACCCATAATTGGCCATCCCATAATTCCAAGTGCGGTTGGAAACCCGACACCCACAGAAGGCACACTGTGTTTCCCAGCCTATCCCCCAATACGGGTACCTCCATTCCATGACCCTCCCTTCCCATCTGGCCCCTACACCTCTTTCAACCTGACCTCACCACCCCAATACCCGTCCTTTGTGGAGCAGTTCATCCGCTCTCTAATGTTTCAAAGGCACATTTCCCCGATGTTCGCAACGACATCAATTTACACGAACACCACACTCACTTCACCTACCATACCCACCTACATGGTAGCCCCTATACACACCACTCTGTCTGACCCAATGGACATTTCACCCACCACAGCACCTCTCCCCACAATTCCACCCTCTCCCCCTCCACTACCCCCCACCTCACCGCTCACCACATCATTGGCACACACAGCATTCACTACCTCCCTCCCCAATCCCACCTCCCCTGCATTTCAAACTTTTCCCCTTGCATCTCATAATGTAAATAGCACGTTCAACACATTACTTCAGTGTGCACAACAACTACAACAAGAATACCATCAATTGGAAGAACGCACTATGGCCCTCCAGGCAGAATCTCAGCGTCTGCAAGCTAGAGTCACCACTCTTGAAGTTGATTACCAAATGCTCCTAACCGAGCATACCACCTTACAGCAGGCTCACTCCGAATTGGAATCAAAGACATCGACAGTAGATGATCAAGCAATCAAGGAACTAGAAACAGTGCTCCAAGCGCAAATGATATCTAATGCTACACTCAGACGCAACCTTGGGCTATTAAGGAAGCATATGGCAGCAGCACTAGAAGAGAACAAGAGGCTTCAACAACAAAACCAAGACAACTTTGAAGCGGCTATGGAAGGAACTGCAGGAGCAACCATTAGCCCTACCAAGTATAGAGCAGTCCCATCGGAAGACATTCGCATCTTACTTGAGGAGCATGCAAATTTCTTGGAGTCATATGAAAAGTTAGAGACTGAATGTGCAGACCTAAAGAAACAGATAGCCAGTGCCCCCACAGCTCAACAGGAGCCGGTAATCTTGCAACACTCTACAGAAGAAGTAGAGACCCTCCGGAAACAGGTGGCAGAACTCCAAGCACGCCTCTTACCATATGAAAGGCCACCCTTGCCCACTGAAGAACCAGAACCTGAAACAGTAGTGGAAATCCCCATAGATGACAGCTATGAAGAGCCGTACGAGCCAATGCCAACACCCGGTGGTCGGACTACAGAGGAAGGACAGGACACTTTAGAAATTCAAGTTCCAGATTGGGTCAAAAGGGTCGAGAAAGTGGGTAAGACACATGATGACCGCGTTGTCGTGCAAATGCAATCTCTCACAAATCTGGAAGAAACTGTCCTTCGGTCTTCTTACTTTCAGAACCTATCCCACCAACGGTTAATCACAACATCAGAGTCGCAATACATGCCTTATTTTGTCTTGCTACATGATTATAATGCAGAAGTTAAAAGACATACAGGGAAGGAGCCCACATTTGCCACTCAATTTGAGCCAGAGGACTTACCGACAGATGCGCGTGCGGGCTCGATTTTCCAGCCTAATTGGCGTGCACGTCTACTAACCGATTACCCTGAGATGATGAGCACCTGGGCAACCATGCCACTGTATATCAAGTATAATCCATGTTATTGCCCAATGGTACGTCGCAGATCTTGGCAAGCATTTTCGATCAAGGTACGCAACAATAAAGAATGCTCGGCTTGGGTTAACTATCCATATTTTGCTCCACCTCGAGGGACCCCAACCGTAGCCTACATGATATCAACAATTCGGCACTGGTCTACACGTCTAAATAATGTACCCGACATAGAAGCAAAAATGTGTATGAAAATATTAGAGCTCATGACCATTGTCTTCAAAACCTTTCGGATGGTACAAGCTCCATACATCTCTGCCCCTGGATTCTCCCAAGGTAACAAGGATTTAGTCTACAACATGAGCCAGACTCCCTCGGTCACTATAATCTTTGCCTAGCATGCACGAATAAAGTACTTACCCGCATGCTTCAAGCAGACATTTGAGGAAATGTTCTCTACGGGATTCTGGGAATATCATTCAGAAATTTTCATTCCCAGACCCACACATTTGCTACATCTACTCGCAGTAGAACAAGTGATCCATGCAGATCAGTTACGTCTGCCACATCCGGACATTCCAGGACCAATTGATTGGGATCGTATGATGACAGACTTGGCCAGAGGACTACGCATACAAGAACATCAGCTTGCCACTCAGGTTGTGGAATATTACATCCAACACTCCCAGCAACAAGGGTCTGTCAGGGACGACAGACGCGAGAGAGGGGGGGGTGTTGAGAGCAGTATGGGCGCCCAAGGACTGACTAGACAAGGAAGCGAGCGGAGAGAGTCAGAGCAAGGTGAAGAATTAAGTAGACAAAGCAGTCGACGCAAATCTGGCAGATAGGCCCTTCAAATTTTTCCAAATCAACATCTTTATAATAGAGGTTCTTATCACTAACAATCATTGTACATACCATTTCCTATTTTTGTAGCTCCATTTTGTGCAAGCCAAGGAGTCCTTGAGCTTGAGGAGCCTTAGAAGTACCTACATATCAATTTTCGTATTTTTTAGACTCCGTTTAAGCCCTCGAATTGGCCCTAGAACCTAATTTTTAACTAGGCCGGACACTAGGTCTGGACAGGGCCAAAACCTAGTCAAAAACTATAAATAGAGCTAGAGAGCTCATTTTTGAGGTAGATTGTAATTGAAATGAACTTGTAAGAGCTTTTTGAAAGTAAGCTAAGAACTCCATTGCTTCTCACTCTGTGTCTTGCCTTGTGTGCCTATGTGCGTGTATGTGTGTGCATGGTTATGTGCTTCTCACTCACGCACTTGTGCCGTCACCTGCTCGAGGTCTTCATACCATCCTCACGTCTTCCCGGATTGACATTAAAGGAGGTGCTACTCATCATGGAGCTACAATGACATATAAGCTCCTTGAATCAACAATGACCATATGTTTAACTAAAGTCCACATGTGCATGTGAAATCTCCACCAATACTTTAGCACTTTTCAACAGAGTCCACTAGTGTTAGATGTACTCATCACATGAGTTAAGCCTCTCTATACTCAATCTATAAGGCTCTAGATATCTTTGAGAAAAACTCTCTCCTCATGCTTCCCATGGGTTTGAACCCAAGACCTCTTCCTTCTCATTCTTGGGAGTTAACCACTAGGCGAAGTGGGTCACTCGTTTTAGAGAGCACATGAAGCTATGCTTAATTCTAATATCGAGATCTTTGGCCTTACACAAGAATGAATAGATGATTTCTCATTTTAGATCTGTCTGAACCAATCTGATTCTCATGTCATAGAATTACTTTATAAATTCTTTCCCCTCAGGAAAGAATTTTTTTTGAAAAATTAGATCTTTATATAATAAACTGTATGGATACCCTTGAGCCTCATTTTCCAATCTAGAAGAACATGTTTTCATCTCTATGGTGGGATTCACCTCGCACTATAAATGAATAGAGGTCAATCAAGTGGTTGATCCCTATCAACATTATTCAAAACACCATTGAGGTTTGCACTTGACAAGTTCAACCTAGTGCAAAGTAGGGAATTAATAAAGGATGGATTAAAAAACATCCCTCTTTAATTCATTGTTTTCACTATGTTCCATCTCAGCACCAACATACCAAGTAAGTGGATTCAAGATACGAGTCCATTTGTGGGCATCACTAGTGCATGAAATTAGCAACTGAGGTGGGCTTTCTATACCTATCAAGACTTTGAGAACTCTTGTTTCACGTGAATTTGGAAATCAAACTAGAATCCTTGTTGAGACAAACTTCTAACTTTGATGTTTTGTACTATGGCCCACTTTCAACCAACATTTTCCTTGATTGATTACCTTACTAGAAGACTACTTTCTCAAAATGGGCTTGATAATCTTGGAAAAAATGTAGATCAAAGTGTGCCACTTATGTTTGGTCAAACTCTCTTTAACTTGAACAAATAAAATTCATAATTTTGCTTTGTTCAACTTAGGATACTTTTCTCAAAGACTTTAGATTTAAGTTCTTGGGAATTTCCAATCTTGTGCTCAATTCCTAACTTTTCGTTACAAGAATATTCTAAAATGTTTTAGAGAACTAGTAGTACATGCGAATCTAACTCAAATGAATAATTCAACCTAGCCTCTTTGCATAATAAATGTGTATTGTACCAAATATCTATCTAGCATGTTTAATTTGGTTACCTAGTCCCATTGACTATCCTTGACTTTTACAAAAGTATTTAGATACTTTATCTAAGTGAATTTCCAAATTTTTTGAAAAGCAGGAAGGAAGAGCCAAAACTCTATGTAGCTGATTCAAACATTGAAGATAAACTTGATGCGATTTAAACTCTATGTCACTCAAGACTTTAACATTTCATATGTCAATTTTAATAGGGTACATAAGTATTCTATCTATCTTTAAAAGAGTTAAACTAGATTCTCATAAAAATTTCTTGGAGTACAACAAGAACATCATCTAGCCACACGATTATAGCATGGTAACAAAACATCACGTTGTCCACCCATCGACTTCTATTGATGATCTTTTTACCAAAAACACTAATGCTTCACCTGAGACTAAGTTAATTTTCTAAATTTTACCATCACTTGACACTCCTCATTTGGAATGCAATTCTTATGCATAGTAGTATCCAAGAGATTGATATCACCAAGTTACATTATAACTAGAAGTCTTTCAAACTAACTTAGTCTTTCAAATCTTGGTTGAAAGGTTTGTTCAAAGTCCCTTTTTTTTATTTTATGCAATATTTCTCATTCAAAAACTTTACCTTGAAGTGTTTCACAATTCAAGTAATAGCATGCTTTGTACTTGAATTCCAAATGAAGATCTTGGAAGTTAATTACTTTATGTTCTCACTGTTGATATATTTAGGTAGTGATGTGTGTGAACACTCTAGGACTGCCACGATACTTTTTTCCCTCTTTAGGAGGTTTTTTTCCCCCGGATTGTATATATGCCTATTGGCCTAACAGTCTACTTATCTTTGTACATTCTAGTGGTAATACATTCAGCATTGTGTGTTGTGCTCCAAGCTTCTTCTTCTTCCTTGTGTTGTCCACGTGCTTCCACAGATGTCTAACTCGAATAATTAGTATCAGAGCAGGTTGTCGCTTCATCTAGGGTGTTGTCTACACCTCTCAGGTTGTAGTCTCAGAATCACATGAAATTTGGTAAGCATATTGAGGGTGTTTTAGAGATCAAAATAGCTTTGCTTTGTGGTACCTAAATCACGATTTGAGCTGGTTTTGACCTCCAAATGCACTATCATTGTGCTTATGTAGGCTACTTTGTCTTTTTGTGAAAGGTATATACCAGTTTCGATTCGTCCGTATAAGCATCTCAAAGTCTGCTATAGGCTCAATAGAATTCATCTGGGAAATTTTGTTCAACTTTTTGAGATACAATCAATTTTCTGCATCCAGGTTTTTTAGTCACCGGCCATGGCTGAACGCACTGATGTATTCTGTATGTTGGCTGTCGAGGATAAGTTGGATGGTACCAACTACCCATTGTGGGCTTATATGATGCCTATTACACGTGCGAATATAGGTACTGCAAATACAAGTGCTAGAGTTGATGGAGATGGTGTCAAAGATGATGATATTTTGTTGATTCATGTTCGTGTTGCTATTTCTATTGCACCTATGGTAGAGAAAATTTTTTGGGATGTTAGAGATGCTCAAGCACATGCATTGATAGCTTTGTCTATCAAACATGCCATTATTCCTCACATTCACTCTTGCAGAATAGCTAAGGATGCTTGGGATACACTTACCACATTGTACCCGGCTAGGAATGAGGCTTGTGTTGCTTACCTCCAAAAACAATTGGAGAGTGAGCACATGAATGAAGTTGATTCTATGGATAGTTTTCTCACGAAGATCAAGGATTTGAAAGAACAGTTGATTTTTGTTGATGAAGTTATATGAGATAGCTCACTTGTGTAAACCGTTCTGAATGGACTTCGTGACTCATATCAGAGTTTTGCTTCTACTCTTTGCTTGATGATGAAAGGAAATCCAAATGCCTTGTCATTTGAGGAGTTAATCTCTGTTCTATTGCAAGAAGACCAGTTTGGGTAGAACAGGTCTATTATGTGTGTTGCAAATCAAGTTTTCCTGGCTAGTCAGAAGGGCAAAGGTAAATGGAGCTCTTCTACTAGTAAGAAAAAATTTGCAAATGCTGCACATTCGAAGAAGGAAGACAAAGATGAGAAGAGATAAGAAAAGTAGAAATTGCTTTGCAAATATTGTAAAGAAAATGATCATGTCATCAATAGCTGTCCAAAACTAGCTGTGAAAGAGGCAAAGAAGAAAGAGGCTAGAATAGTTTTTGTAGAGGCCTCTACACCAAAAATAGAGTCTGTTAACCTTGTGCAGGAAGAAGAATGGGCATTTACTACTGTTTGCAGTTTTGACCGATCTCCTCATGAGCAGTGCATGTCTGCAGTAGACTTGGATGTTTAGTACTTTGATAGTGGGACCACCAAACATATAACCTCGCAGCAAAGTTTCTTCTGTTCACTTGGCCGAAGCAATGTAACCATTATTTCAGTAATATAAAAGGAATGTACTCGCATCGCTTAGCAATAGAGAAGGCGCATGGCAGATCCTCCCTGAACTCCCTGTGGTGGAGTGACCGAGTATAGGCCTGTGTTGATCAATTCTATGACTCTAGAATCTTGTTCGGTCTCACTAAGTGACAGACACATATGCTCTTTGTTTTTAGTTCAAGTAATTAATCATAAAGGACTTTGGTTGAAAGTTGGTGTGCATGTATCGAAATCCTATTATTGATAAAGTATTTGGCATCTATTGTGTACTATTTGGTATAAGTGAATCCCTTAGTGGTTATTGTGAGTGAGTATCTCTACGTAAATAACTTGCAAGTGGTGCGCCACTGAGAAATTGTGTTGGTGCATATGATTGTTGAAATTCTGAACATACATAAATTAAGATTGAATTATATCGGTGATGGTGGTGATAACTAGTTAAACTATGTAGTGGAAAAATCATCATAGGGCCTTTGTTTTAGAGACCCCCATCCAATCCAACAACCCTATAGATTAGTCCTGCCACTATTCTTGTTCACCGATTACAATAAGTTATGGCAGAGATTTAACACATACAAGGGGGGTGATGAGCCTTCTCAAACCCTATGAGATGCAAGCGAAGAGAGAATTTCATTACCTACATCAATACCAAGTCCATCATCAGTACCTCTTGAAGTTCCAATTTATGAAGTTGGAGAAGGTTCCTAAGTTCTAGAAGAAGGAGATACTGAAGAACTAGGAAGGATTCCACCACTTTTCAGGAATACACCAAAGTGGTTATATCAAACATGGAAGGACAATTGTGTAAAAAAATACACTAGAAAAACTAGAATTCAAACAAGGAGATAACTATTAGACCAAGTAAATTATGTAGAACAATTTGAAATTCATAATAATTTAGCCCTTAATTCAGTTGTGAATGTAATAGCTAGTGTTCAAGATGCACTACAAAGTGATATGATTATCATAGGTCCCAAAGATTTAGATCTTCAATTGTTTAAAAGACAACTTAAGCATACATTTGATGTAAATGAATTAGGTATTTTACCTTATTCTCTTGGGATTGATGTGTGTATCTACATGACACAACAATTGGAAAGGTTCGAGATGACAGTTTCCAAGCCTATGCAGACACCTATGGATGACAATATGTCATTACAATCAAAAGTAGATTTAGAACTATTTGATGCTATATTATATAGTCAAGCAGTTGGTTTCTTGATATTTCTATGTAATACACTGAGACATTCAGTTTGCACTTTCTCAAGTATCTAGGTTCATTCACCGTCAGCTCAAGATTCAATGAAAATCAATCAAGAGATATATTTTAGAGAAATCCATAGGAAGTTTTTCACATTATTAAACCTTGTACCATTCGGACATTGAAGGGGGGGTTTATTGGAAGCAATGTCCATAGGTCTGAAGGTTATCGCATATGATCAATATTTCTTAGTATCTTCCACAAGAAAAGCACGATGGGCATCTTTGATGAAACAATGACCTTTCATAGCATAGGTGTGTGTATCATGGCATTTCCCTCTCTCTCTCTCTCTTCCCCGCGACCCCCTCCAACTCCACCAGCCCTCCTCTTTTCCCCCACCACCCCCGCAGCCCCCACCATCACCACGACCCCATCCAACCCCACCGTCCCCTCCTCTTTTCCCCCAACACCCCCACGGCCCCCACCATCACCACAACCCCCTGCAATCCCACCGTCCCCTCCTCTTTTCCCCCACCACCCCCGCGGCCCCCACCATCACCACAACCCCACACAACTCCACACCCCTCCACAACCCTCCACAAACTCCACAAAACCCACACAACTCCACACCACCCCACAGCCCTCCACCACTCCACGACCCCCCACACAACTCCACACCCCCCCCACAGCCCTCCACAAACTCCAAACCCCACACAACTCCACACCACCCCACAGCCCTCCACCACTCCACGACCCCCCACACAACTCCACCCCCCCCCCCCACAGCCCTCCACAAACTCCACAAACCCCACACAACTCCACACCCCTCCACAGCCCTCCACAAACTCCACAACCCCCCACAAACTCCACAACCCTCCACATCCACAAACCCCACACAACTCCACACCACCCCACAGCCCTCCACCACTCCACGACCCCCCACACAACTCCACACCCCCCCAACGCCCTCCACAAACTCCACAAACCCCACACAACTCCACACCACCCCACAGCCCTCCACCACTCCACGACCCCCCACACAACTCCACACCCCCCCGCAGCCCTCCACAAACCCCACACAACTCCACACCACCCCATAGCCCTCCACCACTCCACGACCCCCCACACAACTCCACAACCCCCCATAGCCCTCCACAAACCCCACACAACTCCACACCCCTCCACAGCCCTCCACAAAATCCACAACCCCCCACAAACTCCACACCCCTCCACAGCCCTCCACAAACTCCACAAACCCCACACAACTCCACACCACCCCACAGCCCTCCACCACTCCACGACCCCCCACACAACTCCACACCGCCCCATAGCCCTCCACAAACTCCACAAACCCCACACAACTCCACACCACCCCACAGCCCTCCACCACTCCACGACCCCCCACACAACTCCACACCCCCCCACAGCCCTCCACAAACCCCACACAACTCCACACCCCTCCACAACCCTCCACAAACTCCACAAACCCCACACAACTCCACACCCCCCCACAGCCCTCCACAAACTCCACAAACCCCACACAACTCCACACCCCTCCACACCCCTGCACAAACCCCACACAAATCCACACCACCCCACAGCCCTCCACCACTCCACGACCCCCCACACAACTCCACATCCCCCCATAGCCCTCCACAAACCCCACACAACTCCACACAACCCCACAGCCCTCCACCACTCCACGACCCCCCACACAACTCCACACCCCCCCACAGCCCTCCACAAACTCCACAAACCCCACACAACTCCACACCCCTCCACAGCCCTCCACAAACTCCACAAACCCCACACAACTCCACACCCCCCCACAGCCCTCCACAAACTCCACAAACCCCACACAACTCCACACCCCTCCACAGCCCTCCACCACTCCACGACCCCCACACCCCTCCACAACCCCCCACAAACCCCACAAACCCCACAAATCCCACAATTTCCCATGACCTCCCACAAAGTTCTCATGCAGTTTTTGATGGACATTTGGAGGATCATTTCTTAACCAAACCCTACACTATTATATATCGTTGGAAAGCTCTCGACGGATACTTTCCAATGGTGCAATGATAATTTTGAGATTTTGGATAAATGTTTGACCACACCCCAAAAACCCTCACAACTCCCCACAACTTACCCCCTATTCCCACCCACAACCTTCCACACCCCCCGTAATCTCCCTCAACTCCCCACAACTCACCTCCCATACCGCCCACTTAATATGAAGGATCAAAAGCTACTACAAAAATTAGGTGAAGAATGTGCTTCTCAGGGTCATTCAAACATCAGGGGCGGCACAAAATGAGGATCTCAGCTTGCATGCAAAAGTGACAGTAAAAGTGTAAGTGGTAAAAGTGAAAGTGGAGAAATGACTGTTGCCGCCAACCATTCATGACGGCTACCTATTTTTGAGAATCCAATCCAAGTTTGGTGGCATATTTGATCTACCCCTCCAATTTAGGGCAATCAATCGGCGTGTAACATAATCCTGGTAGGAGATGGTTGAACCACACCCTAAGAGAGAGGATTAGGAAGTAATCCTCAACCATGGCTTTTGGGGCAAGTGGTTAGCCCATCACATTCCTAACCAAGAGGTTGTGATTTCAATTCCTTACATTGGTATCAGAGCCTAGGAAGTAGGCTTGGGAAGGGTGGAATGACCCAATGGCCTCTAAAAAAGGCGCTTGGGCACTCTACCATGTGAAAGGGTAGGAATTGTGGAAGGCGCGCGCGTCGGTTTCAAGGATGGACCTTACAATGATTGGGGTGTATCTCTCAATCCGTAGGTCGGATTGAGGCATGTAATATACCGTTGGAAAGCTCTCGGAACGAACTTTCCAATGAGCTAGCTTGGAAGTGTGAATTCCTTGGAAATCTTTGGGTGGCACTTGATTGAGTGTTCAAGATACCAAGCATGGGTGAGAACAAGGTTCAAGACTGAGGTTGAGAACAAGGGCTCGAGACACCAAGGTTGCGAACAAGAAGGTTCAAGACACCAAGGTTGAGAGCAAGGGTTCAAGAGACCAAGGTTGCGAACAAGGTTCAAGAAACTGTGCGAGGTTGAGGAACATCAATTCAAGGGCACCTAGGGAGTTCAAGGGACTGATCACCGAGGCTAGAGGGATACAAGAGTAGATCATTGAGGACAATGATCGACCAAGGGGGGAAGAATGTAACATAATCCTGGTAGGAGATGGTTGAACCACACCCTAAGAGAGAGGATTAGGAAGTAATCCTCAACCATGGCTTTTGGGGCAAGTGGTTAGCCCATCACATTCCTAACCAAGAGGTTGTGAGTTCAATTCCTTACACGGCGCATGATCAGTGGACGTGAGGAATCGGCAAGGCCCTCTTTGCCTATTGGAGCCTATAAAAGCAATGGATTTGTGTTCATTTGGGATACATTCAGATAGACACATTTACATATGTATGTACAGAGGTCCTCTCTTTGCACTTTGTGTCTTCAAGCCTACTGTAGGAAGTCACTCTGTGGTGAGGATACAGAGCGTGGGCTTCCAAGTGGAGGGCTAATAGCACTATAGTGTGAAGAGAGTGGCTTGGTTTGTCATTCAGTGTGAGTCATTGGTATTTCGTGCTCTTTCCCTTAGAGCAAGTCTTCATGCTTTGTATTGATCAGTGCTAGTCTGCATCTAGTTGTGTCCATTGTACGGATTGGAAGAATCCCTTGTATTGATGTTGTTTAGTTCTAGAGTGGCCTGTTAGCCCAGAGCATGAACTTTTGAGCATCTCTTTGGCCTATGTTGTAATCATCTGATTCGAACTAAGGAGTGGATGGTCTTCCATTATTGTCACTTTGTCATTAATATTTTCTTGAGTATTCACAACTCTGTGCAATCATTGATATTTGCCTGCTCACAGAAGTGTTAAAGGGTATATTTCCCTAAGGAGAACCTCCCTTGAGTAGGTGAAGTACTGGAGTGCTTATTGCATGCTCCTGCTAAAAGTAAATACCCCAGTACCTCCTCTACGGTGTGGGTTCAAGTCTGATCGGTAGCGCGAAATTCAAAAGCAACATATTCTTTTTGGCTGACGTGTTTTTTTGTTTGATAAGTTTGGAAATAACATGGGTTTATGTTTTTTAAGTAGATTTTTGTGAAGTTATCGATTCCATTATAGAAGATTGCTTTTCAAGGGATTCAAAGCTATATAACAAGGCTTTGGTTCATTACACAATCATCTCTCAAGGTGATCAAGGACATCTTCTCAAGCAAAGCTATTCTCAAGCTTTGAAGCTAAGGAGGAGATCTTGGAGGCCCTCTTGGAGGGAGTGTTCACACACACTTGGAGGAGGTGTGCTCTACATCATAAGATTTCTGGAGGAGTTTGTGTCCGCTAACCATCAACAATCTTGTTGACGTACTATGATTAGCGATGCTAATTCTATTCCTACTTCTTAGTTCACTAGTTTCTCATTTAGGATAATCAAAATTGGGATTTGCTGTAAAACAATTCTAAACTATGCATATTCTCCATGTTCTCACACACACACACACACTCTTCATACGTCTTAGACACATAATTTCTTGTATCTAGTTCCTATTTTTTCTTAGATCTAGATATTGTTAATTTGTATCATATTCACACATTCCCTCTATCAATATCTCACTCATCATTTTTTTAAGTATGAAGGTGTGTATGCTAAGGTTCATGTGTTGGAAGATCTTGTTAACCTATGATTATTATTATTGTGGCCCACCCCGCTTTCAACAAAAATAGTATTGAATTATGCATCAAAAATTGTATGAAAGTCTTCTTTCAAATAAGAATTCATCGATTTAATTTTTCATTCAAAAGCTTTGGATAAAATATCTTTGAATGATGTTTGAGTTAAAATATTTTCATGAAATTATTTTTTGATGTAAAGCATTTTTACGTAAACGTTTTTAGACCTAAAGTATTTCTTATCTCGTTTTTTTCGATCCAAATGTTATTTGATTTTTACTTTTTGAAGTAGGTTTAGTTTCTCAAATACGCTTATTTGACATCATATTATTCATTCAAATAATTTTTGGTGTGTTCACGTGTCTTTTGAATCTCCCAACTTCTTTTGTAAAGGTACAGTGGGTTGTTCCATCATTTAACTTGATTAGTAGTGATGTATGCTCTCCCCATATTAGCAATGCATTCTGTTTCAACATCTCTTTCTTACTCAACTCTGCTTGCTAAGCGCGAGTTTCAACATGGTCAAAGTGAATTGAGCATAGCATTAGTAAATGTGGAGCCTCTACTAGATATAAGCTTGTGGGTTTAAAATCCTTCATGTACCAAGGATAGATAATTTGTGTGTAGGGAAGGTATGGTGGCTGCAACCTGCCATCTACACCCCTCCATGGGTCTCTATTATGTTCTTGAAACATCAAGAAATGTATATGGACCTTGCCTTTTGTTGGGAATCAAACTCACAACCTCCCGGTTAGGAGTGCGATGGGCTAACCATTTGCCCCAAAAACCATGGTTAAGGATTACTTCCTAATCCTCTCTCTTAAGGCATGTGTAGCTCAGTGATGAGTAGCACCTCCTTTAATGTCAATCCGGGAAGACGTGAGGATGGTATGAAGACCTCGAGCAAGTGGAGGCACAAGTGCGTGAGTGAGAAGCACACCAACATGCACACACATACACACACACGCGCACACACAGTAAGACAAAGAGTGAGTAGCAATGGAGTTTTTAGATTACTTTCAAGAAGCTCTTACAAGTTCGTTTCAATTACAATCCAACCTCAAAAATGAGCTCTCTAGCTCCTTTTATAGTTTTTGACTAGCTTTGGCCCTGTTCAGACCTAGTGTCCAGCCTAGTCAAAAATTAGGTTCTAGGGCTTATTAGAGGGCTCAAACGAGATCTAAAAAATATGAAAATTGGCAGGTAGATACTTCTAAAGCTCCTCAAGCTCAAGGACTCCTTGGCTTGCACAAAATGGAGCTACAAAAATACGGAATGATATTTACAATGGTTTTTAGTGATGAAAATCACTATTTGTGTAGGGGTTTTCTCTATTGATTTGTCATACACCTCTTTGAGCTCCCTACTTGCTCTTTCTTCTTGTGTGCTCAACTCCTTGATGTCTTGAAAAATTAGATGGCCTACTTGCCAGATCTTCTTTGACTGTCGTGTCTGCTTGTGCTGTCCCTTCGCTCTGACTCTCTTCGTCTTGTGGCTCCTTCGGTTCCCTGACTGCTGCCAACACCCCCCCCACTCTCGCGTCTGTCGCCCCTGACAGACCCTTGTCTAGAAGATTTTTGAACGTAATATTGGACGACATCGGAGGCTAGGTGGTGTTCTTCGAGTCGCAATCCGCGTGCTAGGTCTGTGAGCAGCTCATCCCAATTTACAGGACCGGGAACATCTGGATGAGGCACCCTTAATTGTTCTGAGTAAATAGTTCTCTCCACAGCAAATAAGTGGAGGAGATGTGATGGTCTGGGTATAAATATTTCGGAGTGATATTCCCAGAATCCTGTGATGAACATCTCCTCAAATGTCTGTTTAAAGCAGGCTGGGAGGTACTTGATTCTGGCGTGCCAGGCATATATTACTTCAATGGACGGGGTGGTACTCATATCATACACTAGATCTTGGTTTCCTGTCATAAAGCCTGCACCTGAGAAGTGAGGGTCCTTAATGTTTTTAAACGTCCTGAAAGTGATCAGCATTAATTCAAATATTTTCATGCACATCTGGGCCATCACATCAGGATTATTGTGTAGCCTAGTACTCCAGTGACGGATTGTAGAAATCATGTAATTGACTGTGGGAGGTCCTCGTGGAGGTGCTAGATAAACATAATTCAACCATTTTGCACAGGCTTTGATGTCTCTGACAGCTATAGTGAATTCAGGCCAGGTGCGTCGTCGCAGAACTGGAATGTAACAAGGGTTGTACTTAATAAACAACGGCATATTATTCCAGGTTCGGACCATTTCTGGATACGTTTCCAAAAGCCTGATTCTCCAGGTGGGTTGATGGATGGACCCACGCTTAGCACTTTCTGGTATATCATCTGGACCAAATTGTGTAGCAAAGGTGGGAGGTTTGCCACATTGTCGTTGAATCTCCGCGTTGTAATCAGCCAAAAGTATACAGAATGGCACATACTGGTCATTATTGGTGCCGATCCATCCATGGTGAGACATGCTTCTGAAGTATTCAGACTTTATGACAGTCTCTTCTAAGTTTGCTAGTGATTGGATCTGAATTGCCACCCGTTCTTCGTGAGTGTTCGCTGTCCTTTCCAGTGTCTGAAGCCACTCGGGTGCTTCCACTTCCAATGTGTCTAGTCCCTCTGAGGTTCGTCGCCCGCCTGGCATTGGCATAGGAACATACGGTTCCTCATAAGAATCATCTACCTCAATGGGGACTAGCTCTTCTTGCTCTGGTTCTACCACAGGGGATGGCTGCCTCTCGTAGGTCAGTAACCTCTTTTGTAATTCTGCTACCTGCTCGGTTAAGGCCTTTACTTCGTCTGAGGTGGAGGTTGATGGGACACTCTTCGGTTGTTCTTCCTGTTCCTTCAGCCTGCTCTGAAGTGTGTCACGCTCTCTTTCCAAGTCATCATGGGCTTCCAGGAGATCTGCATAGCTTTCCAGAATGGTTTTCATCGTCTCCGTGGGAATTGCTTTAAATTGCTCTGGATCTATCTTGTGAGGGGAGCCTTCCATTGCCGCTTCCAGATTCTCTTCATTTTGTTTTTGCAGTCTTTTGTTCTCTTCCAGTGCTGTGGCCATATGTTTTCGTAGTAGTGCCAAGTTGCGTCTGACTCGTAGGTTATCGGCCTGGTATACTTCGAGCAAAGCTTCTAGTTGTTTTACTCCTGATTCTGTCGATGGTTGTGGTGTCTCCAATAGTGTTTGGTGAGCCTGCTCAAGCGTTGTGTAGCGTTGATTCACCTCTGCGTTTTCCTCTTGTAGGATGTGAAATTGCCTTTGTAAGTTCTGGTGGTGTGTTGTCAGTTGTTGGTACCGGCCGTCCAGAGCTCGGTACTCATTCTGGAGCTGATATACACATTGATTTAATGCTAAAAATATGCTATTTACATTAAATAATGCTGGGAGGGGTGAAGATGCAGGGGGAATGGGGGCGGGAAAGGGAGTTGTGGATGATGTGGATGCAAGTGGAGATGTGGGTGGAGGGGGGATGGGAGATGAAGGTGGCATGGGGGGAGGGAGCGGTGCTGTGGCAGGTGATGTTGCCATAGTGTCAGTTGTTTGAGTGACAGTGTAGATGGGGATCGTGGGTGGAGTGGATGTGACGTCAGTGAACAGAGTGGTGAAAGTGGGCATGGTGACTCCCCCGAATTGGATCCCCGGAGAGAGTGGGATACCCATGACAATGGTGGTGGTAGTGGACGAGGTGGTGCTAGTGTCATGTGGTGGAGTGAAGTGTGAAGTGCGAGGTGGGGATGGTGGTGACAGTGGTGCTTCCTGATGTTCGTCTGCTTGCGTTGTCTCTCCTGGTGCTGATACATTGATGTGAATTTGTTTCCCAGACCTCCTGGGACGAACGGGAACCCTCTTCTCAAATCTGTGAATGTAGGCCATTGCCTCGTGGATGGCCTCATCCAATCCTACTGCGTCGGCATGAAGGTTTATGGACTCAATGAACATCTCGTCCACACCTTCCTCTGCTAGCAACTGGTTCATGAGTTTCTTGCCTGATTCCAGTGACATCTTATGCTGTTCTTGAACCAGTTGCATGGTTCGATATAGTCTTTTGATTTGTGCCGAATACGCAGGGGCACTTGCCAGCTCTGAAAGCTCGTCATATTCTTGTTCCTCATAGGCTTCTTCCTCTTGTTCTTCCTCTTGTTCCTCTACGTCGATGTCTACCGCTTCGGGTCGGGTGGGGGCTGCTGTTGTTGTTTGGGGTTGTGGTTCCTGAGCCTGTTCTGTTTCCGTCTCGAGATTAGAATCATAGATCAGTCGGGCTACTTCTTCATCCGTGAGGTCATTTAGAGTAAAACCCTGTGGGAATTCCAGATCTGATGGGACGGGTGGGAATACTAGATTAGGCCCATCTGTGCTCGGTCTTGATAACCGGATTGTGAATGGCCTAACGCGTCGTGTTTGGGGAGGGGTAATTTCTGGTGTAGTGGTGGCTCCCCTTGGTTGAGCACATGGTAGTTGTACTCCCCCCCTCATTTTCTTTGATGGGGGACCGGCTGCTGATAGTCTTCTTTGGAATTCTTGAGCACGGGGCCATATGAGTGCCCGCTGAATAGGCACATCATAGGCTAGACATCGGTAGATTATTTTTGTGAGAGCGCAACATCCATGAAGCACATTTTTTTGCTTCTTGTTCCACCTCTGATGGGCTAGGTGGATCTGATCTATGATCCAGTGTGGCACATTGATGGGAAGGCTTTCTGTCTCTGCTAGATACAAACTGAACCAAATTTTCTTTGGGGGCATTGTGAATCTTTCCTGTGCGGGGAAAGCAAAATGTTGCATGATGGTCCGCAAGTGAAGCGCAATGGTAGGTGTCATCGCTACCATATCCTTCAGCTTATTAAGATCTTTGTGTTTCATTCGACCTGGCACCATTGTTTCCTTTTCTGTGGGGATGTGCATGCCATACATACCCAATGCTTCTCTTACCAGATTGAGGGTCAATTTGAATCTTTTAAGCTCATGACCCGGCAGCAGTGATGGCAACACAAAGGTGCTGTCGCCTCCCTTGGCCCTGCTTGGCGTGATGGTACTGATCAGATATGAACATCGTAAGAAATCCGGCTTTGGTAAGTGGGCCCTGAAATAACTGTCCACACCTGCTTTGATCCAAACTGATCGCATGACTTCGGCGTTTTGATAGCTTTCAAACTCGCGCGTGAAAAAGTGGTATCGACCCCATTTGCCATTAAATTCCAATTCTGCTTCCCAGAAATAGGTTCCATCGCCCAATGGTCCAGCGACATCACTGAACCAATGCGCATGCTTACCTACTTGAGAAGTGTGCCCTTGAGGAGGATCCTGAATGGGGAGCACATGCACGGCTTGAAGTTCTTGCGGCCTTGCGGTGAGATGTGGCTCGAGGAGGAGTGTTTCTATGTCCACAATCTGGGCACCGGGTCCGGCTTGAGAACTTGCACCTGCTTCTGCCATGGCCCTGTTTGCTGGTTGGTTCTGTGAGAATATAGAACCACGTGTTAACATCGTAATGGACAGAATAAATCTGTTGTGGTCCCCGTTGCAACATTAACATGAAGTAGATGGTGAGTTAGTGGTTAGTAAGTGCACGAAGACAGTGTGTGTAGTTAGTTCGTGGGTAGTCCTAGGAAACTAATGCAGTTAGTAAGTGGGGATGAATTTACAAATTGGGGTCGGGGGGTTTATTACAGGTCTTAGGCTGCCAAATGCAGTGGATGGGTCTTTTTCTTGGTGTCGTAGAGGATCTAGAGAACTTTATAGTTGTATCGGCTTGAAAATGAGGCCTTTTAGGGACCCATTTACAAGTGAGTATGTTTGTGCTCATGGGCCTTGGTATGTTCTTGAGTGTTGAAGACAAGTGAATGCTGGCCGTGCGAGTGAATGGGTTACGCTGTATAGGTTGTGGCTTCGGCGTAGCTATTTGCGCCCGCAAGCAAGCCTTAGGCACCCAAATTTGTCTTGACTGTGGGCTAGCCTTCATCGACCTCTTGGGCACCCAAATAGATTTTATTTTCTCCATAGAGGCTCTAAGAGTCCTCTTATTAGCATCAAGTTGTTGATTACTAATAGGAAGTTGAGACCGTTGTTGCGACTTCGTTACGGTCGGCAGCTCGCCTTTCCGCACCCACATTTGTTTCATTGGCTGAGTTGTTCTACTTCGCGCGTTCTTTTGGTCTCTCGCCCGGAGAGTCTTCAGTGATTGATCGGCCCTTAGTTGCTGCCTCCTTCTGGCCTTTGGAAAAGAAGGGAGTTCCATTGTGGTTCTGACTCCTTTTTTGATGTCTTCATTCTTCTGCATCACATAGCCTTGGACAAGAACAGCATGATCAACTTCATGTGCACCCCTGGAGGGACCAGGAGTCCGTGTCTTTTCTAATTCCTTGAGTGCTCCATTATTTAACTCCATCGTAATTCTAGTCTGATTCACCCATACCTGAAGAAGTCCACTTCTTAGGTTTAAGTTGACTGCTTGGTCATAGATCCAATCTTGACCCAAGACAAGGGGTTCCGTGAGGTCCTCATCTTGACATACTAGTACTTTAACCATCATTGCCTCATCATGAATATAGAGGGGAAGTTCCACCTCGCCCATGCAAGGGGTTTCCACGCCTCCCAATCCTATGAGATATGCTTCCACAGGATTGACAATTAATTGCAACTCTTGACAGTAAGACAATTTAACAACACTAGTGGCTGCACCTGAGTCAATCAAGGCTCTTACAGTCCTTGCACTCTTTCCTTGTCCTATATCTAAGGTTATGAAAGGACGTCGATCAGTTATCCTATGTGAGCTAACACTTGAAATTTCACACATAGCCACGTCATATCCGTGATCTGCATATGCATCTTGCCTAGGGTGCTCTCCACCTTGTCTCCTTAATTTCATTTTCCGTATGCGTTCTAGGGCTTCTGCTTGAGCTTCTTCTTGAATTCGCTTTTCTTCCTCTTTGCGTTTCTTAGCAGTGTTGAGTCGACTTAGCATTTCCTCTGTGAGAGGTTCCTGATACAACTTGACTCTGCATCCGCTAATATAGTTTGGGAGAACATCACCCTCTAAGGTGGCTAGTTGTACTGCTCCACTCGTGGAAATCCTATTGATGATCATAGGTCCATAGCCTCTCTTCTCCAGTTTCCTCGCATGTTGCTTCAATGTGTAGACTAAGACTAAGTCGCCTGACTTTAAACCTTTATCCTTAACATGGGCATCAAAGTATGCCTTCTGTCTCTTCTTAGCTGCATATATCCCTGCAGCTGCTCTCAGTCTTGTTTCTCCTAATCGTTCAAGGTCAAAGATCCTAGAGGAGAGCTCATGACCTGTCCATTCATGCTCTTGTGCTATTCTCAATGTAGGAATCAAGAAGTCTAAGGGTAGCACAGCATTTTGGCCAAATACCATCTGAAAGGGGGTGGCTTGGAGTACCGTTTTGTAGGCGACTCGGTATGCCCAAACAGCATGGTGCAGCTGTTTGTCCCAATCAGAGCGTTTATTATTCACGAGCTTGGTCAACACATTGCACAGGATCTTATTGGTGCTTTCGGCTTGTCCATTAGCTTGAGGGTGATAGGGGGCCGACTTCTTATGTATTACTAAGAATTCTTGGAGCAAATTTTCAATTACTTCGTTCAAGAAGTGAGTGCCTCTATCACTAACTAGCTCTATAGGTAGCCCATATCTTGTGAATACATTCTCAAACAAGAATTTAGCAGTTGTTTGAGCGTCGTTCTTCGTTGTGGCTTTTACTTCCACCCACTTAGTTAGATAGTCTGTTGCAACAATGATATATTCTGCATGAGAACCTTTAGCTGGAGGATTAATAGGACCTATGAAGTCTATTCCCCACTTAGAGAATGCACGTCCACCCATCATAGGTTTCAGTGGCATCTCATCTTTACGTATAGGATATTGAGTCCTCTGACAGACATCACAGCGTTTCACATAGGTATGTGCATCCATGTGAAGGGTCGGCCACCAGAAGCCCGCAAATAGTATTGCCTTGATCACCCTATCTGGTCCAAAGTGTCCTCCTGCTACACCTTGGTGAGCAGTTTCCAAGATCTTGAGATATTCACTTTCATGGACACATAGCCTTTGGTAACCATCTTTACCACGCTTGTATAGATTATCACCAATGAGTGAGTAATCCTGGGCTTCTTGTTCTAAGCTCCTTTTCCTAGCCAAGGTCATATCTGGAGGGAATGTTTTTGTCCTCAGGAAGGATACTAGAGGTTCACTCCAATCTGGCACAATGGATACTTGATAAAGAGTGGCGTGTTCCACAGGTGGTTTAGTGCAACAGATTGGGCATTCTTTGCACAACTTTTGGACATCCGCTTCCATAGTTGGCCAATGTACTCCGAGTCTCTTTAGGGTCTGTAAGGTTCATTGCTTTGAGTAGTGTTGCTCTAATGCACCTACATGTGCTAATTGCAACCATTTAGCATACTCATCCTCTTCTACGCAACAAGCCAAGATCCCTTGATCTGTGTGCTTGTACATGCTTCCTGCCATGATGTGGTACTTTTGGGCTTTCACGACCTCTTTATTCCGTGTGTTTACTACTGGATGGTTAGGCCCGTATGTCAATACTGGTACCAATGGCTTAGCCCACTGCGGCACCACTTCTAAATTGAACAAGTAAGCGTCAGGAAGATCATCTGATACTCCCTGTGGGGCTTCTCCCGACGTGAGCCTAGAAAGATGATCTGCTCTTAAATGAGTCCTCCCTTTTCTCACCACTACCTCAAAGTCATATTCCATTAGCAAGAGAAACCATCTCACTAATCTTCCTGTATTGCATGGTTTGTTTACGAGGTATAGCAATGCCTGATGATCAGTAAAAAATTTAAACTTATTTGCAAGCAAATAGTGTCTAAATTTCTTAACTGCATATACCATGCCCAAGCCTTCTCTCTCCGTAGTGGTGTAATTCCGTTCAGTCGCATTCAATTGTCTACTAGCATAGGCAATTGGAAGATCCATATTACCTTCACCAGTAGGTTGTGCAAGCACACATCCAATGGCATAATTGGATGCATCCACGTGAACATGGAATGGTTTATTCCAATCTGGTGTGGTCAAGATTGGTGCTGAACATAATCTTCGTTTAAGCTCCTGGAAGGAATTCTCACATTCATCCGTCCACTCAAAGTTTGTCAGGAGTCCGTACATGGGCTTTGCAATGACAGCATACATGTGTATAAATCGTCGGTAATAACCACAATGCCCCATGAAAGCTTGTACTTCCTTGACATTCTTTGGCCTAGGTAGCTCTGCTATGGCTCTCACTTTTTCTTCGTCGGTAGATATGCCATTCTTTGACACTATGTGTCCTAGAATCTTGCCTTGTCTGACCATAAAAACGCACTTTTCTGGGTTCAGGCAAACTTGATATTCTCTACATTTGTCAAAGATTTGTCTGAGTTCAGGGATATGGGTTTGTCTAATGTTGGAATGAGCACAAAGATCTTCTAAACTTTTCCTTAGGAACTCCTTAAACACATGGCACATCAGCCTCTGGAAGGTAGCTGGTGCATTGGTAAGCCCAAATGGCATTACTCTAAAAGCAAAAATGCCCCATTTTGTGGCAAAGGCTGTCTTATGCTGATCCTCTGGGCTATGGCTACTTGATTGTAGCCTGAAAATCCATCAAGGAAGCTGTACACTTCCTTGCCTGCCACCCTTTCTAGGAGATGTTCTGTGATGGGAAGTGGATAGTTATCTCGAATTGTGGCTGCATTAACCTTTTTCAAGTTAATGCACACACGCAGCCTGCCATTCTTCTTGGGCACCACTACGATGGGGGATACCCATTCAGTGTGCTCAATTTCATAGATAAATCCAGCTTCGACCAATCTATCTATCTCTTCTTTGATCTTAGCAGCGTAATTATCGTTATAAGTATAGGGCTTTTGCTTAGAGGGTTTAGCATCTGAGGTCATGGGGATAGTGTGTGAGCATATATCGGGGTCAACACCTTTCAAATCCTTGTAACTCCAAGCGAATACATCTCTGTATTCTCTTAGCAAGGCAATTAACGCATGCTCTTCTTCCTCTGTTAGGTCATGGCCTATGTACGTGCATCTCTCCTCTCCTTCTTCTAGGGCCACTACTATTTTCTTGGTGGTTTCTTTGTTATCATAGGCCTCTCCTGATTGTGCCTCTCGTTTAGGCATTCTTATCATGACTCTCCTGTCATCTATCTCATACTTCTTAAAATTTTCGGGGACCTCAAACAAAGATTCTTCCTCTTCTGGTGGGGCTTCTCTCTTCTTTCGTTTCTTTCCTTCTCCTTTTGGGGTCACATGTGTTGCTAATCTTACATCATTTGTAACCTCTCCATGCCTCTGGGGTTGAAATTCTATTTCATGGAAGTATTCTTCATCTGACGCAAATGGTGGGTCCATAATGATTGACTCTAGATCGGAGTCACTTGCATCCTCAAATGCGTCAGGGCTAGGTTCGCATTCTTCTAGAACTGCCTCTCCCATGATTGGGTCTATGGAGAAGACTGAAATGTCATAGCCATCCTCATCACAGTGAGGTGTCCATTGTTCTTCATTGATGGCTACGTCCATTGTTGCTAGGATTTCTGCCCAGCCATGGGGTTCAAATTCCTCATCAGGAAAAACTACAGGTGCATAGGCTGGGTCTTGAATTGGTCTTTGTGTTTCTTTTGCACCTACCTCTCTGGCTTTCTCTCTCTTCTCTTCTTCTACTGCAACCTTGCACATCCATAAATGAGTGTCTTCATGCATCCATGAGGATCCAGACCCTATGGAATGCACAGATTCCGTGTCATCTTTGGCTCTATGGATAGGATTCCATTGGATAGGAGGGACATCTCTATGAGAGTAATCCTTGAGATTGACTTTGGTTGTAACACCTAAGTGTTGCAGGTACAAGGAATTAGTTCCCCAATCCTGTACCACTCGCAACTGTCGCATAAATGGTCTTCCCAAAATCATCTCATAGGCATGATTTTTGCTGAAGTCGCATATGGCAAATGTATGCTCAAACTCGACACCACAAGTGGTGAGAGTTATTCCTTCTAGCAATCCTAGGGGTCTCTCTATGTGACCATCGGCCATCTGCAGTTTCATTCTCGTTGGCCTGAGTGCCGGCTTGCCCCAACGCTTCCATAGGGAAGTAGTGGCAATTGCAACTCCTGCACCTGAGTCCAAAATTGCCTTGGTGGTGTACTCCTGGTAGGTGATGGGAAGATAGGTGTTCCCTTCTTCACCTTCACACATATCTCCTATCTTATCCAAGGGTATTTCTGGCACTGTCCTATGTGATCCTACCTGGGAACGAGGTTTTGCTATCTCTGGTACTTGTTTGGCTACATGTTTCCATAATTCAGGTCTAATCTTGAGTAGCTCTTCTAACTTGAGATTGCACTGCACTTTTGTGTTTTTCACTACCTCTGTGTTCCTAGGTATGACTGAATCTTCGTTTCTTACCATGACTGTGGGGGTTCTCATACAAGTAGACTTGGCTTCCCAGGGGCCTGTGAAGTGGGGTAGCTCGTGTATGGAATTAGACTCAAAGTCTAATCTTTCTTGAGATTGGGTACTCTCCTGCTCCCCGTAAATAGATGGGATGTCTTGTGGGAATTGGTCGTGTGCATCATCCACAAGTTCAAAGGGAGGGGCGACTTCACTTTCGTTATCCCATTTATCTTCTTGAATTTCTCGTAGGAAGTCTGGTGCAAACCGATTCATAGAAGAAGAAGTGTCTGGCTCCGTAGAATTAGGCACATAAGCAACCTGGGAAGGAGGGCTTATTCTATCGTTGGCTCTCTCCTCGTTCTCATAGATGGCTGGAGCACAAGCTTCCTGGGGAGGGTTACTTATTCTATTACTTTTCCGAACAGGCTCGTATGCTCCCTGAGAAGGAATGTAGGCAACCTGTGGAGGTACGTGAGCTTTCGAGGGAGGCTCCTCTGCCTTTTGGGGGGAAAGATAAGCTTCTTGAGGAGGCACATGGGCTTCCTGAAGAGGCTGGCTTATCCGTTCTCTTGCCCTTTCCTTTCTTTGAGGGGTAGGTTCCTTTTTTGATTGTGCAATTAGCCTCTCTATTCTTTCTAAGGAGGAGGGGTTGTCTGGTTCCGTGGAATTGGGCACATAAACTTCCGATGGGGGATGGTTCATGTTTTTGCTTGCTTTATCTTTTTCTTGAATTTTTTCTTCCTTGGCAGATCTTGCAATTATGCCCTCTAACTTCTCTAGAAGTCCATCCAAGTGTAATTGCGTCTTGGCTGAGCCCGAGTAATTGAAAAGGTGACTAGCTTCAAACATAGTCTGAGCCAATGCAACCATTTTCGCGCAAAGCTTGGTTCTTTCTATCTCTAGGTCAGCCCTAGGGTAGCACTTGTCATGATCCGTTACATTTGGCCCTTCTTGAATTCTGGCCTGATATGCTTTAAGCATCATGTCTATATCTTCAGGAGTGGGATCAGCTAATACTGATCCTGCTCTAGGGGGTGGTGGAATTGTATGAGGTGGGTTGGAAGGTGGCGGGTCGGATGGCAATGGGAATGATGGTGGTGGGATAGTGTGAGAGGGAGTTTGAGATGTTAGTTCAGTTATCTTGGCTTTGGTTTCTTTTATGCTTTCCTCAAGTTCACTCATCTTTTTAGCCCATTGTCTTTTCATTCTTTCCCGACTATCTCTCCAGGCTCTAGTTCTCTTCTTGGTTATGCTCTCCGTTTCACTGACTTCTGGGCTCTTTCCCCGATCTTGATCTACAGCTTGGTTTTGCTGCAATGCTTGAGCTCTCGTGACCACTTGCACTGGTGCAGTGGAAGTCACACTCCCTGTGGAGTCTACAACTAACCCAATAACGTTTATGGGAGTGATTTTTGGCATATTGTTGGGATTCTTAGGACAATCCCGTAAGAGATGCTCCTTTCCACACTCCTGACAATAGCCTTGGATCGTTACTGACTGGGGTTGGGTAGGTGGAGGCAAGGGACAGTCACGAATGAGGTGATCTCCCTGACATCTGTAACATGGTCCTCTAGGGAATGGGGGTCTTACCTGCCTAGGTTGGGGTCGAGGGTTGGGGTTTGTATACATGATGTTTGTGTAGTTGGACTCCCAACTAGGCTCACTCGGCTCTTCACTATAGTAGGGCTCATCATGTTCTGGAGACTGCATGTAGTACGCCTGGGGACTATCCACATGTGTAGAATCAAAGCTATGGTCACTCGGGTCACTTTCAGAATTCAAGGGTGTCACAGGGACTATAGCTCTGTTCAGGTTTTCTTCTGCCACAGCATACTTTACCGAAATCACATTAGCTGGGGCAGGGGGTTGTTGAGCTAACACTGGCTGAGGTCTTTGTTGGTTTTGGTATTGTGGTTGATAGTTTTGTTGTGGCCTGCCATATGGCTGTGGCGAGTACTGGTTCTGGTATCTTCCTTGCTGGGGGTATGGTTGAGGGTTGGGTTGCCTAACTGCCTGTTTGTTGTATGGGCAATCTTGTGCGGTGTGATTGGTGTATCTTCGTTCTATGGTGCAGTACTGGCTACTAGGATTTACTTGGGGTTGAGCCATAATGGGACATACATTTGCCATGTGGTCGCCACCACAGGTGTAGCATCTCTTCACAGGGGCAAATCTCGGAATTTGTTTGCTAGAAACACCTAGTTTCTGAGCAACTTTCTCTGCAAGTTCCTCGATCGATGTCGATTGCGTGGAAGAGAGGCTAGAGGCACCATCAGAATCTTTGTAGATTTTGGAAAGCTCTAACTCCTCCCCTAGGTTATCCTCAATGTCAATGCACATGCGTACACACTCTTCTATGGTCCTAGGGTCCTTCAAGTACACATAAGATCTCAATTTGGTACTTAGCAATCCATCCAAGAATAAAGCCACTTGCTTAGCTGGTGTGGGTAGCTCGGGGACAGGGCATCTTTCAAGATATTGCCTAAACCTTCGTCCTGCCAGTCTCACGGTCTCTTGAGGGGTTTGCTTGAAGCTATGAATCAATGAGGAGGTATTATGTCTTATGCCACTCTTAGAGAACTCAATGATGAAAGCCTCTAGGAGTTGGTCTATGCTCCTGAACTGCCTCTCGTTTAGCGACTGAAACCATGTCAGGGCAGTGTTCCTAAGGGTCAGACCAAAGGCATTGTACTGAGTGAATAGATCCTCCACTTGTTCAGCTCTCAGGACTTGTCTAAACTCAGCCACATGATCGTATGGATCTCCAGTGCCATCAAAGTAGTTCTTCATGGACTTAACTAGCTGAGTTGGTCTCAAGGTCCTTGTGTGCTCTCTAGGTCGTGGTAAAGGGAACTCATCCGCATTTCTTTGATCCCTGTGAGCTCTAAGTACCTCAGGCTCTACTCTATTTGTTTCCGTCCTCGTTCTTTCTCTGCCCACTGGGTTAGCAAAGCTTACTTCTGGCCTATCTCTACTTCTGTCTCTTTGCATTCCATGAGCTTGGGATGTTCCAGCTCCAGGGTGACCATAGGATACATTCGATCTTGGTTGGGGAAAAATGAATTCACCCTTCCAAGTGTAAGCATGCCTATCATGTTCTGTCACCACAAAGATCCTCTCCGAAGAGTGATCTAAGTAGGTCACTCTACCTGGGCTATCAGGATCTTTAAACTCATAGATCATGATTGCTCCTATATCAGTTGGCCGATCAGGTTTGTACCTCCAAAAGGCTTCGTCAGTCTCTCGATTGAGGAGCAACTCTATGCTCTTATTATCCTGGGGAATCCACTCCGGTGTGATAATCCTAGTGAGAACCGATTTACCTCGAGGGGTTCTAGGTTCTGCACCCATGTTTCCTTGTTCTAGGTCACCTAAGTCCGCTTCTGAGATCACATTTCCGAATTCGTCCGTCCTATCTGGGT
The DNA here is from genome assembly GCA_020310875.1 of Ceratopteris richardii. Classification (NCBI taxonomy): domain Eukaryota; kingdom Viridiplantae; phylum Streptophyta; class Polypodiopsida; order Polypodiales; family Pteridaceae; genus Ceratopteris; species Ceratopteris richardii. Next base: position 56,361,224 of record CM035419.1, read on the forward strand.
GACTGGTGACTACGTATATGGTTCCTTCTTTGTCCAAGTATGCTCCGTTTTCAAACTTGACAGCTGGGTGCTCTAGTCCAACGGATTGGTCAGGGTTTTTAATCTAGACCACCGCTCTTCCTAGGCCGTCCTCATAGATGCTAGCACCTAATCGGTTGGTCCTAAGGTATTCCAACTGCGTTTTGTACGGGCCTTCTACCCTGTGCAAGTATGGCACTCCTGAACTTCCTGTAGGTCTCTCCATACCTTGAGACATCTCTGATTCACTCGTCTCAGAACTAGGGTAGTATGAGTGGTGGCTCAACTGTTGGGCCCAAGACCTAGCAGTGTGATTAACACTAGCCTCTGAAGACCTAAGGCTTTGTCTCTCCCTCACTAGATGTCGCCCTGATCTCAGGTTCATATGCCTAACTGATTAACCCAATTTGTCCCAGGTACAACCACGTTTCTGAATCCTTGTATCAATTACTTAATTCCCTTTTTATGTTGATTATTGTGTTTATACTCTTGTCTGATATCACGTCTTTAGGAATACTTGAGTTTAATTTCGCACTTTAGTTTGGTCGTTTCACGTTAGGTCCTTTTCCTTTAAGGTTGTCGTCCACACACACAGGTTATCTCTTGATTTGAACTTGATTTCTTAGATAGTCTTTGATTTATCTTGTGCCTATCGTTGCCTGGAATTACTTCTAACACTACCCGCACTTAGCCTAAACTAAGAATTGACTGAGGGTGTTGCGGGTTTTCCAACCTTGAAGTCCTTTCCTTGTGTTGTTGCCCTGGCGTGCCCAGGACGCGTGTTCCCAAGTCTGCACTTACTCTTGCTTTGTGTACCCCTCGATGCTCTCAAAGGACCTGTAAAAGGCCCAAGATTAGCTCAGGACTTAAATTCAAAAGACAGAACCAATCACTTTCATTCATGTGACACTTCACCAATTTGCACTAGGACTTTTTTGGGAAATAATTCTAGGGATCCCTGAATTTTGTTCCTCCTGGGTATGGTCAACTTCACAATAACCTATCTGAAAATCAATGCATTATTCTTATAAAAAACAGTTGAGGGCGTGTAGTATATGCCACGAGCTTTCTGACAAGCCCTAGAGCTCAAAAAATGGATTTCGTATGAAAAAGTTATGGCCGTTCAGGGTTTCGGAGTTAAAACAGGATCCAAAACAGGCTAACAGGTAAACAGGAATTCTCGAGTTGCTTGTGACACGGCCTCGCGATGCAATACTATACCCTAATGTTTGCCCCACACTTAGCAAAAATTGAGACCACTATTTTTTCCCCAAAAATTTGACCTAATTTGCCCTTCTAACGTGTTCGCAAGGTCTGTCGGTCGCGATTGACAGGTCAGTCGCGATCGACGTGTCGATCGCGATTGACAGGTCCGTCGTGGCTGTCAGTCGCGATTGACGTGTCGATCGCGATTGACAGGAGCTCCGAAAAGTCAATCAGTCGTGGTCAAACAGTCGTTGACTCTGTCGGTCGCGATTGATGTGTCGATCGCGATTGACAGGTCGGTCGCGAGGTCTGTCCGTCGTGGTCAAACCGTCGTTGACTCTGTCGGTCGCGATTGACAGAGGCGTCGTGGGCTGTCAGTCGTGATTGACTGGTCGATCGCGATTGATGGCTCGATCGCGATTGACACGTGTCACGCGTAGGCTCTGTCGGTCGTGGTCAAACCGTCGTTGACCGTGTCGATCGTTGACTGTGTCGATCGTTGACCCTGTCGGTCGCGATTGATGTGTCGATCGCGATTGATGTGTCGATCGCGATTGACAGGTCTGTCCGTCGTGGTTTGTCGATCGCGATTGACGTGTCGATCGCGATTGACGTGTCGATCGCGATTGACAGAAATCTGTGGAATTTCAAAAAACTAAACACATTTCTGGGAAGCTCTAGGCCTGTAGGTCATGGATATGCACTTTGTTTAGCAAATAGACCAACTTTTCTGTCGGTCGCGATTGACAGAACCCGGCGACACACAGACAGTTACTTCGAATTCCGTACCTGCGCAGCGTGCTGGGGATGGTGATACAGCCTGTACCTGCAACACAGCTCAGAAAACATGCAAAAACAGCACACACAATTTCGCTCTCTTGCTCTCTCTCACAAGGGAAATGAGGGAAATGAGGTGGAGATGGTGATATGATCAAAAAACAGAAATTTTTGCGATGATGGAGATGGAGGTGGGAGATGGTGACAATGACGATGGTGATGAGGATGGTGAAGAAAGTAAAAGAAAATCGATGAGAGTGAAGAAAATACCTACAACTCCAACGCGTCAACTCTACGTCTTACCATCACACGCTCGTCCTCAAAGCTCGATCCCCGGCAACGGCGCCAAAATTTGGTGTAGCTCAGTGATGAGTAGCACCTCCTTTAATGTCAATCCGGGAAGACGTGAGGATGGTATGAAGACCTCGAGCAAGTGGAGGCACAAGTGCGTGAGTGAGAAGCACACCAACATGCACACACATACACACACACGCGCACACACAGTAAGACAAAGAGTGAGTAGCAATGGAGTTTTTAGATTACTTTCAAGAAGCTCTTACAAGTTCGTTTCAATTACAATCCAACCTCAAAAATGAGCTCTCTAGCTCCTTTTATAGTTTTCGACTAGCTTTGGCCCTGTTCAGACCTAGTGTCCAGCCTAGTCAAAAATTAGGTTCCAGGGCTTATTAGAGGGCTCAAACGAGATCTAAAAAATATGAAAATTGGCAGGTAGATACTTCTAAAGCTCCTCAAGCTCAAGGACTCCTTGGCTTGCACAAAATGGAGCTACAAAAATACGGAATGATATTTACAATGGTTTTTAGTGATGAAAATCACTATTTGTGTAGGGGTTTTCTCTATTGATTTGTCATACACCTCTTTGAGCTCCCTACTTGCTCTTTCTTCTTCTGTGCTCAACTCCTTGATGTCTTGAAAAATTAGATGGCCTACTTGCCAGATCTTCTTTGACTGCCGTGTCTGCTTGTGCTGTCCCTTCGCTTTGACTCTCTTCGTCTTGTGGCTCCTTCGGTTCCCTGACTGCTGCCAACAGCATGGTTCAACCATCTCCTACTAGGATTATGTGACATTCCTTTCCCCTTAGACTGAGCATTGTCCTCAATGCTTACTTGTGGACCCTTCTAATTCTTGGACCCACTTTCCATGCATGAGTGCTTCCACCAACCCCAAACCCCAGCACATGGACCAAATTTGGACCTATCCCACCCTTTGTGGATGCCCAAATGCCCTTGCACCTTCATCCAAGGCCAGTTTCACACTCACCATGGATAAGCGCTTTTTTCAAGTGCCCACGAATGAGGCGCGAACCTCCATCTTTCCCAATTTCTTAACTAGGCTTTGATACCAATGTTGGGAATCGAACTCACAATCTCCTCGTTAGGAGTGCAATGGGCTAACCACTTGCCCCAAAAGTCATGGTTAAGGATTACTTCCTAATCCTCTCTCTTAAGGCATGGTTCAACCATCTCCTACTAGGATTATGTGACATTCCTTCCCCCTTAGACTGAGCATTCTCCTCAATGCTTACTTGTGGACCCTTCTAATTATTGGACCCACTTTCCATGCATGAGTGCTTCCACCAACCTCAAACTCCAACACATGGTCCAAATTTGGACCTATCCCACCCTTTGTCATTGCCCAAATGCCTATGTGCCTTCATCCAAGGCCAGTTTCACACTCACCACGGATGAGCGCTTTTTCCAAGTGCCCATGAATGAGGCGCGAACCTCCATCTCGCCCAATTTCTTAACTAGGCTCTGATACCAATGTTGGGAATCGAACTCACAATCTCCCAGTTAGGAGTGCGATGGGCTAACCACTTGCCCCAAAAGTCATGGTTAAGGATTACTTCCTAATCCTCTCTCTTAAGGCATGGTTCAACCATCTCCTACTAGGATTATATGACACCTTTGGTATCCTCCTATTCTCACTTACAACTTCTTCTTCTTCTTCTTCTTCTTTTCTCTTCATTTCTACTTCAATCGTGGATGCTACCTCAAAATTGGACTTTAGCCCTTGCTTCAATCCACTTTTATCTTAGATACAAGATCTCCACATAATCTATCTAAATGCTTTTTCGATGCCTTTTTGTGACTATATATATATATATATATATATATATATATATATATATATATATATATATATTCCTTTTCTCATATATATACATCATTACACACATTTTTTTGATGCAGTTGTCAGGCTCCAATGTGGTCACAACTTAATCCCATTGACTGTTGTTCCTAAAACTTCTTCATTGAGTTTGACGGGTTTAATATGGTTGGATCAACTTTGGAATGAATCCAAAATGGTATGTTCCACTATAATCTAACATTTCCAGCATTACACTTCATCTTTGACTTGAAAAAGAGAACTGGATTGCCAATCTTTAACATCGATGTTTTCAAATTCCAATCATGCTACCTACATTGTCTGAGCTGAACTTCATGGCATAACAAGAAGCTTTGGTGTTGATCTCCCTCCAACTATCATAATCTATCCATTTGATAGTCCAAAGAATCCTTTGATAAGATCTTGTCTTGGACTTCTATTTGCTAACTAGGAACAACAATTTCTTGAGGAGTAATGGATTTTAGTTCATAAGACGATTTGAATGAGGTAAAACCTAGTCCAACCTTATAAGTCACTTGGTACGCCCATAAAATAGTGGATAAAAACTACTCGCACTTTGTTGGATGCTTAAGTAATAAATTTTGTAGCAAGCTGATCAATAGTTTTGGCTTTTACTTCTACCCACTTTGTAAGGTAATCGGTGGCTACAATAATGTACTCTGCATGGGAGTTTCTAGTTGGGGGGTTAATAGGACCGATAAAGTCTATACCCCACTTTGAGAATGCATGTCCTCCCATCATTGGTCTCAAGGGCATCTCATCTTTCTTGATAGGATATTGTGCACGTTGGCATGTGTCGCATTTCTTCACATAGGTATGTGCATCCATATGAAGAGTTGGCCACCAAAGTCCTGAGAATAGAATGGCCTTGATTACTCGATCAGGACCAAAGTGTCCACCTGCAACACCACTGTGTGCAGTTTCTAAGACTTTGAAATAGTCTGATTCATGAACACATAGTCTTAAGTAACCATCTTTGCCTCTCCGGTATAGGTTGTCTCCTACTAAGGCATAGTCTTGAGCCTCTTGCTCCATGCTTCGTCTTCTTGCTAGACTATCCTCTTTGGGTAATGTTCCCGATCTCATAAATTCTACCAATGGAGCACTCCAGTCTGGAATTAACGATACGTGATTAAGAGTCGTATGCTCCACTGGGGGTCTCTCTTGACATATTGGACAATTCTTAATCCATTCAGTGTTTCTTTGTCCATGCTAGGCCAATACACTCCTAAACGTTTTAGATTCTGCAATGTGTGTTGTTTAGAATAGTGATTTCTTAGCAATCCTTCATGAGCTTGTTGCAACCAACTACTATGTTCATCGTCCTTGACACAACAAGCTAGTACACCCTCCAAATCTTGTTTGTACATGCTTCCTACCAATATGTGATATTTGTTTGATTTTACAATTTCTTCTTTATTTGTTTTCACATTCTTATTTGCGGGTCCAAAGGTTAGAATGGGTACCAAGTTATTTTCCCATTTAAGAGCAACTTCTAAATTGAACAGATAAGTGTTCGTTAGTTCATCAGACACTCCTTGCGGTGGCTCTCCTGAAGTGATGCGAGAAAGGTGATCTGCATGGAGGTGGATTCTACCTTTCCTAACAACAACTTCAAAGTCGTATTCCATTAGTAAGAGGAACCATCTTACTAAGCCTCCTGTGTTGCACGGTTTATTGACCAAATATAACAAAGCTTGATGATCAGTGAAAAACTTGAACTTGTTGGCCAATAAATAGTGCCTAAACTTCTTCACAGCATATACCATGCCTAAACCCTCTCGCTCAGTTGTGGTATAGTTTTGTTCAGCTACGGTTAGCTGTCTGCTAGCATATGCTATGGGTAAATCTAAATTTCCTTCACCTGTGGGTTGTGCTAGCACACATCCTATTGCATGATTGGATGCATCTACATGAACATGCAATGGTTTATAAGTCACTTGGTACGCCCATAAATTAGTGGATAAAAACTACTCGCACTTTTTTGGATGCTTAAGTAATAAATTTTGTAGCAATCTGATCAATAGTACTTTGTTTAAACTCTCCATCAAACCATTATCTCAAGTATAACATATAAAACTAAATTTATGCTCAATAGTGCAATAATATGTACTACAATTAATAAAATCATTAAAAAAAATTGGTACCATGATTAGAGACCAGTTCTAGAGGATTTTCATAGCACAAAGCTAAATCAATCAAGAGGGTGATCGCTACACTGCTTGCAGTAGCATGCTTAAGTGACCATGCTTCTGCCCATCTAGTTCCATGGTTTGTAAATTCAAAACAAAACTTCGGCCCAAAGTACATGTTGGTGAACTTGACCAATGAAATCTAATAGCCACTTTTGGAATGGTTCTGGAGGCCAAACTAGTTGGAGTGGAAATCAATTGATGTGATGAGGTTCACCTGTCCACTGACAAGGATCACATTGTTAAAAGAATAACAAACATCTTGATATACAATTGGCTACCAAATTCCACTCAAAATAGTTTTCTTTGTGGTTAAGATAGCACCATTATTCCCTCTGACAATACCTACATATTCTTCTAAAATGATGGAAATCAACTCATGGGGTGGAACACATTGCAACCATACTACTTTAAGGTCCTTAAAATAGAATTGATCTAAAATGACAGTAAATCGCTTGCTCGATCCAAAAAGCTTTTTGAAAGCTAGAGACTTTCAATGTGATGAGGGAAGATTTGTTGCTAAAAACAAGACCATTTCATTGTACCATGTGAGTTTCCATAGACCACATTTTGTATGTTCTACGATATGGAACATGGATGCATTTAAAAAGGAATCATCAACTATATCTAGAGGCTCATCACAATCTAGTTGAGAAAGAATTTTCAGGTACCAAATGTGAGGCCTTGTCAATGGACTAAATCGTTATCAAATTCTTGCAATAACAAAACCCATGGCATCAGTCTTCCAAAAAGGTTTTGTTGTTTGAAAAAAATAAAGTAGTGTTGAATGATCAACGTGAGACATAAACTTGCAGCCCAATAAGTAATGTCATAATTTTCTAAAGGATCAAATAATTCCTAAATATTCCTTTTTTGTGATCGAATAATTTTTCCCTACATTAGTTAAAGGTCGATTTCCATAATACACTAGACAATAACCAACTAAAAAAATGTCGAAATATCTATAATCCACACAAATTCTCAATTGCTTATTCTTCTTGGGTATAAATACTAAGGGTGAAACCCACTTTGGATATTCAATCGGGAAAATAAAGCCAACTCAAAGTAATTGATTGCACTCTTCCATGACCTACACTTAGGGCTTGTTTGAAGTACCAAGATTAAATACTTCCACTTGATCTTCCTATTCATGAATACTTGTCAAGTCAAAATCATCATCTACTGCATAAAACAATTGTTTTACAAAAATTTGCGGAACACCATCTAGTTATACCAAGGCTACCACTAGCCCATTATTGAGATAATGTGATACAATGTCATTCACATCCACAATGCTCTAGGAATAGATGTTCTTATTAGTCTCAAAAAATTCTACCTCTTCACCCTCCTCTAGTCCTTCTAACATATTTGGAGGCTTGCAATATTTGTTAATTGATCCTTGGAACAAGTGTAAATGTCAGCCAAAGTTTCCACATATTTCTTGTGGTCTTTCCACAATGTGACTTCTTGAGATCCCCCAATCCTACTATACAGTGGCATGTTTCAGTCAGGGTATCCTCTTAGTAGATTAGAATCATCAAACGGCTCTAAAGGTTACCTCCTAGATGAGAATCAGTATATCTTAAATGAAACAAACTGGTTGGACTCAAGATGGGTCAGCCATTCTAATATAAAAAAAGAGGTAGCTAAATGTCCATACAATCCATTTGTTGACAAATTGGCACTATAGCAATATTGATGCCAAAACCATCCTCTATCAAAAATTGAGAAATTAGCTTGAACTTATACCAAACAATGATTAAGGACATTGCATAATCCAAAAGATTACCCTCAACAATATCTACTTGTTGTATAAGTGTACTTGATTCAATCTTACATCACTCCATAGCTGAATTCAAAAGTTTTGAATGAATTTCAACCAGAAGAACATATCAAAGTGAGGGAACTAAGGCAAAAATTCATCCAATTTCAATTGAATAGTCGACTTACATAGTAATTTCCATGGTTCTAGAGTTGTCACATGTATGGCATTTTCTATCAGGGCCCCATACTAGTAGTTCCTTTTGCTTCTTCTAGATTGCTGGTTCTTCTATTTTTTTTCGTATTGATTGGCTAGCTTGATTATTTGAGGCATGTTGCGAATCCTTGACTATATTCTACTTTCATCTTCTAGCATTGGTACTTGACTACACCACCAAAGTTGGGATAGCAAAATGAGAAGGAACATGGGCACCCCAACCCATTGCTTGTTGATAAATACAATATTCTTTACAAACACTGGGCTACACAGTAGGAATCTCCACTTGAATTCATTTTCTAGATCTAATCATCACTATCTCCACCTGCTCTTCATAAGCAATAGTTACAATATTCTTCATTAGCACTTTAATCATCCTTATTATTTTTTTGTGGATCATATTCTTGAGCCTCTAGAAAATCGGACCTCATGCTCAAAACCAGGATAAAATAAACATTGTGCCAACTTTTGATCTCACTGGGAAATACCACCCTCTCTATTCTAATTTTTGGTAAAAGGATTTTGGCCATGATCATAATGCTGGAGTTAGACATCTGCAGAAGCACGCGAACAGCACAAGGAAGAAGAAGAAGCTTGGAGCACAACACACAATATTGAACTTATTACTAGAGAATGTACAAAGATAAGTAGCCCATTAGGGCAATAGGTGTATATACAAGCTGGGGGAAAAAAACCTCCTAAAGAGGGAAAAAAGTGCCCCGGTGATCCTAGTGTGTTCACACACATCACTACCTAAATATATCAGCAAATCCCCCCTGGGAGTGATGCGGTGAACAAGGAGCTAGCACTCATGTATAAGGAAGTGCCAAGCTATGTGGAAATCACTCCACAAAAGGAAGTAAGCCCAAAGCTTTGCGGAGAGCTTCAAACTTCTCCCTAGGCAGAGCCTTCATGAAAAGGTCTGCAATGTTCTCCTGTGTCGGCACATATGCCAAGCTGATCTCCCCAGCAGAGAACCTCTCCCTGACATAGTGATAATGCACCTCAATGTGCTTAGTGCGAGCATGGAACACAGGGTTCCTCGCAACTGCCAATGCACTCTGACTGTCAGTGAAGATGGTGGTGGCACAAGACTGGCCAACACCCAAATCAGCCATAAGGCGTCTGAGCCACACACACTCAACACTCGCCGTGAAAGCTGTCCTATACTCAGCCTCACAACTAGAAGTGGCCACAGTAGGCTGCTTCTTGCTCAACCAAGATATACATGAGCTACCAAGCATGAAGCAAAAACCATTGGTGGACACATGAGTGTCATAGCAACCAGCCCAATCTGAGTCAGAAAAAGCATGCAAATCTGGCGGTAGTGATCCCCCCTTGGGATAAAACAACCCAAGTGGCCGAGTACCACTCAAGTAGCAAAAGATGCGCTTAACTGCCTTCCAATGTGTGCCTCCTGGGCAATGCATAAACGTGCTCATTTGTGAGACGGCAAACTGAATATTTGGCCAAGTAATGCATAAGTAAATCAAGCATCCAACAGCCTACTCATAGAGAACAGCATCAAATGCATCTCCATCATCATGAAGACTCACTTGTAAACCTGTCTCCATAGGAGTGGCAATAGGCTTATAGTCTTCAAGGCCAAAATGCTGCAATAATGTGTCAATATATTTCGTTTGACACAAAGCCATTCCACCATCAACTTGCATAAACTGAATGCCCAAATAGTGATGCAAATGCCCCAAATCAGACATCTCAAACGAGGCATGCAAATCAGCCTTGAAATCAGCAATATGCTTCTCAATAGGACCAGTGAGCAGCATGTCGTCAACATAGACAACAATGATCAGAAGCACATCATTAGCACACTTAACATATAAGGTGTTTTCAGTTGGACTGTTCTCAAAACCATGTGCAACCAGATAGGCATGTATCTTCTCATACCAAGCACGCGGTGCTTGCTTTAAACCATATAATGCCTTCTTTAACCTGCACACTTGGTTTTCATGCCCTTTTTGCACAAAGCCACCATTCTTCATTATTGCATCATATTCAGATTGCATAGCAGCCATCCAATTTTTTGAATTTTATTCTTCATCAAAAGAAACAGGCTCATTCTCATCACAGTGACTAGACGCAGCCATAGCATAGCAATCTGATGCAAAGGAGGCACTATGCAAGCCTGAACGAGTACGATATGACAAAGGTGCATCTAATTTGCTGTCACGCAAAGTCTGCACCAGCCATTTTGGCATAGTTTTTGCCTGCTCAATATCAGCTCTCTCATCAACAAGTGCATCATGTAAATCTACATCAGAAATGGAATGATCTGCATCATCATATGATACCTGCAAAGGCTGAGAAGTTGCCTCATTAGGACCAGCACTAAAGTGTCCACCTGTAAAAAGAGGCATCAAAGTATCATACATGTCTTTGGAGCTAACAGATGTCTCCTTAATACATGAAAGCAATGGTTGAATAGCATCCTCCACAAAAACAACATCACGGCTAACCTGAATGCATTTAGTCTGTGGATGATACAGACGATAGCCTTTACTTTCAGAACTGTACCCAACAAAAATACATTTTACTGCTTTATCATCTAATTTTCTGCGATGTTTTTCAGGCACTAATGCAGATGCCAAACAACCAAAACCACGTAGAAGAGCAACAGATGGCTTGCGGTCATGCCAAGCCTCATATGGAGTGATAGACTGTAGCGCTTTAGTGGGACACATGTTCAGTACATATGCTACACACATGATAGCCTCAAGCCAAAAACTATGTGATAAAGCCTGACTCTTGACCATACACCTCGCCATCTCCATGAGTGACCTGTTGAGGTGTATACGGCACTGTACACTGGTGTTGTATCCCACATTCAGCCAGAAATGCATTAAAATCAGAAGACATATATTCCCCCCCTCGATCAGAACGGAGGGTGCCCATTTTACATGCTGACAGATTTTCAGCCGAAACCAAAAACTGTTTAAAGCACATGAACACTTCGGACTTTGCTTTGCGTGGATATACCCATGCATGCCTGGAAAAATCATCAATGAAAGTCACGAAGTAAAGGTACTTTCCAAAAGAGGGTGTCTGCATAGGACCACAGACATCACTATGTACTAGCTGCAATTTCTGTGTAGCCCGAACTGAACCATCTTTTGGAAAGGAGGAACGCTGCATTTTGGCCCAAATATAGCCTTCACAAACATGTTTTCCAGGTGCCTCAAGTTTGGGCAAAGAGGACACCATTTCAGATTTTTGCAAGCGTACCAAACTAGCAAAATTCAGATGACCAAAGCATGCATGCCAAAGCTTTGCATCTGACATAGCCTGAGAATCATTTACTGCACATGCCAAATCATTTTCAGATCTTTCATAGTCTATGAGCTTATACAACCCACGACATAAAATGCCAGAAGCAATAATAACATCGCCATTTGACAGATCATGAATTGTACATCTGTCATCAACAAATTTTACAACCAAGCCAATCTTGGCTAATGCAGAAACTGATAAGAGATTCTTCTTGATCCCTGGCACAAATAAAGCATTTGACAAAGTGAAAGAACTACCATGCACTGCTCATGAGAAGATGGGTCAAAATTGCAAACAGTAGTGAATGCCCATTCTTCTTCCTACACAAGATTAGTAGACTCCGTTTTTGGTGTAGAGGCTTCTGCAACAACCATTCTAGCCTCTTTCTTCTTTGCCTCTTTTGCAGCCAATTTTGGACAGTTCTTTATGATATGATCATTCCCTTTACAGTACTTACAAAACAATTTCTGCTTTTCTAATTTTTTCTCATCTTTGTCTTGGTTCTTCGAATGTGCAGCATTTGCAGATTTCTGCTTACTAGTAGAAGAACTCCATTTTCCTTTGCCCTTCTAACTAGCCAGGAAAGCTTGATCTGCAACATGCATAATGGACATGTTCTGCCTAGACTGATCTTCTTGCAACAGAACAGAGACTAACTCCTCAAATGACAAGGCATTTGGATTGCCTTTCATCATCAACCGAAGAGTAGAAGCAAAACTCTGATATGAATCAGGAAGACCATTCAGAACAGTCTGCACAAGTGAGCTATCTGGTATAACCTCATGAGCAGAAATCAATTGTTCCTTCAAGTCTTTGATCTTTGTTAGGAAACTGCCCATAGAATCACCTTCATTCATGTGCTCACTCTCCAACTGTTTTCAGAGGTAAGCAACAAGAGCCTCATTCCTAGCTTGGTACAATGTGGTAAGTGTATCCCAAGCATCCTTAGCTGTTCTCCAAGAGCGAATATCAGGAATAATGGCACGTTTGACAGACAAAGCTATCAATGCATGTGCCTGGGCATCTCTGCCATCCCAATGAATATGCTCTGCAGTAGGTGCAGCAGAAACAGTAGCACAAACAGGAATTTGCACAATATCATCTTCGACACCATCTCCATCAGCTCTAGCACCTGTATTTGCAGTACCTGTTGTTACAGGTGTAACAAGACTTCTTTCAACACCCTACACAATGTTCCACAATCATTTTGCAACCAATACATGTCGCATCATATAAGCCCATAATGGGTAGTTGGTATCATCCAACTTATCCTCAACAGCCAACATACGGAATACATCACTGCTTTCAGCCATGGCCGGTGACTAAAATACCTTGATGTAGAAAATTGACTGTATCTCAAAAAGTTGAACGAAACTGCCTAGACAAATTCTACTAGACCTGTAGCAGACTTCGAGATGCTTATACTGGCGAACAAAAACTGGTATATACCTGTGGCACAAAAACATGAAATAGCCTGCACAAGCGCTACGATAGTGCGTTCGGAGGCCAAAATGAGCTCAGATCGCGATTTCGGCACCACACAGCGAAGCTGTTTTGATCTCTGAAACACCTTGATTATGCTCACCAAATTTCGTGCGAATTTGAGACCGCAAATGAAGCAGTGTCGACAGTTCCCTAGATGAAGCGACGACCTGCTCTGATACCAATTGTTGGAGTTAGACGTCTGCAGAAGCACGCGAACAACACAAGGAAGAAGAAGAAGCTTGGAGCACAACACACAATACTGAATGTATTACTAGAGAATGTACAAAGATAAGTAGCCCATTAGGGCAATAGGCATATATTTACAAGCCGGGGGAAAAAAACCACCTAAAGAGGGAAAAAAGTGCCCCGGCAATCCTAGTGTGTTCACACACATCACTACCTAAATATATCAACACATAACCTTTGGTTTGACCATCCTAGGGTACTAGTGCTATATCCGTTTTACCATTGGGTCTTATTGTGTTCTTGTATTTGTGGGCCAAATTGTTCTTACATATGGTGATTGATACCAAATACAAGATTGTCACATATCAGCTTGACTTGACTTACTATTGCACTCCTACTACAAACATTATACATACTAGTTTTGGTACTATGATCCATGAGATTACATTCCACAATAAAACTAGTTTAAATCACAACTTACAACTATGTTACTTGGATTCTGATATTGTTTATATTAAATCTCTTAAAAGCGTATGTTATTATAAAAGATGGTACCATAGTGATAGTTGTAGAATCCAAAGTCATTTACATGTCAGATTTTCCATTTTTAAATTGTGTTCCAACTAATCTATGGATAATTTTATTTGGCAAAATGTGCAAGTATCATCCAAAGTATAGAGGAAAATGGTTTCCTTCAAGATTGGATTGAGTCCTTCTATGAACCAACCCTATACCACATCATCTAGGGGATGCTACTTGTCTGAAATATACCTTAGGGTGCTTATGAAAAATAAAGCATAATTAGCAGTTACTTGATTAGGTTATTGGATTGTATACTATAGTGTTATATCAATTGGCTGGGTGTTTTAGATTTTTTAATCTTCGCAAAAAAGCATAATGCAAAGTGCAATAGGCTGCAAAATGTCTAGATCAAACTCTACAAGCCATAGTACCACCTCATTGCTGTTGGATCAAGACAATCACTAATTTATGATTACAAAGAGGATTGAAGATTGAAGAATGAAGAAAAGGATAAAGGATGAAGCATAAAGTGAAGTGAAGGTTTAGAGAGAAGTGATTTGTAAACACGTGTACATTAACCTTGTAAATAGTTCATACATACTTTGTAATAGTGATGAATCTGGACATGTACGCCTATATATACACTTGTATATAGATGTGTCATAGAAGAGAGAAGAAAGATAGATGAAGATGAGATGATTAGATGATGAGTAAGAGAGTTTGAGTATGAGAATGATCCATTAGATGTATTTTCAAGAGAATAGAAGTTTTTTCTGAGAAGTTGCACCTCGATCTTTCATCAATTTCTCCCTCTATGCTTAACCAATTGAGAAATCCTTTTGTATGTTTCTAATTCCATAGTTGTTGTATCTATGCTCAATATTTGATATTCTAATTGTAATGAGACTGAGAGAATTGTGAGTAGGAACATTCATATGTGTAAAAGGTGATGAAAGGCTTCTGAAACAAGTGCAATCTTGATGGTCAAAGAATTGATCAGATCTTTGTGTAGAATGTAAAGTTTTACACAAGCATTCAAAATCTAAGTTGAAAGGTAAGCCATCTACGTCTAAAAGCATTTGATTAAATGGGTTCTAGATTGAGAGAACCAAGTGTTTAAAGTTGCATATGTGAAAGTCATCTATAGAGAAAGCCTGTTTTAGACATAGGTTTACTTCTTGAAGTAAATCTAAAGTTTTGTAATTTATTTTGAAGAACTTTTACTTGGAATATCTGCACAAACACTAGGAGAGTGTTATGTCCAAAATTCATAGAAAACTTTAATCATTTCCTTAGTCAATGAGTGAATTTTGTGAAGCAGACTTTCCTGAGTGAAGCTATGTCTCACAAAAAAGTTAAGTGTTCATATTTCGGAAAAGACTTCAAAAATTGATGAAATTTTAGAGCTATATCTGACATAGAGATATTCTACCTAGAGATTAGTATAGTTTTTTTTCTAGAGATTAGTCATCTCCATCTGTGGTATTAGAGTAGGTTTTCTCAAAATTGAAGGAAAGGAGGACCCTGACTATTGCAAACATACAAAATTCAACATCTGAAGATGCAAAAGGATAAAGTTTGAAGGAATGGATAAAGGAAGACACACGAAAAAAATCAAAAGGATCTGAAAAAGTAAACTTCAAAGCAAAGGTACATTCATTACTCGTTAGTTTGAAGATTTGATAGTACTGCTGAAGAAAGAATGGGAGATAGTCTTCAAATTGAGAAATTGGATAAAGAAAACTATCCAAACTCTGAGAGATAGTCTTCAAATTGAGAAATTGGATAAAGAAAACTATCCAGTTTGGTCCATGAGGATGGAAGATCATCTTATGAGCAAAGATCTGATGGGATACATCACAAGAGAAGAAGAAAAGCTAGAATTCAAAAACCCTAGTGTTCCAACTAGGAAGGATTTTGCATATTTGAAGGTATGGATGAAGAAGGATCCTCAAGCAAGGAGCATTATCTATATGGCAGTGAATGATTACTTTCTTCCTCATATTGAAGGACTTGAAAGTGAAAATGATATATGGAATGCTTTAGAGGAGCATTTCCAAAATACAACCAAGTCAAGGAAGGCATCACTATGGGAAGAATTTACCACATTCAGATTAATACTAACAAATCGCGACATATATGCCTATATACACTTGTATATAGACGTCTCATAGAAGAGAGAAGAAAGATAGATGAAGATGAGATGATTAGATAATGATTAAGAGAGTTTGAGTATGAGAATGATCCATTAGACGTGTTTTCAAGAGAATAGAATATTTTTCTAAGAAGTTGCACCTCGATCTTTCTCAATTCTCCCTCTGTGCTTAACCAATTGATAAATCCTTTTGTACATGTCTAAGTCCATAGTTAATGTATCTATATTCAAGATTTGAGAGTCTAATTGTAATCCAGCTGAGAGAATTGTGAGTAGGAACATTCATATGTGTAAAAGGTGATGAAAGGCTTCTAAAACAGGCGCAATCTCGATGGTCAAAGAATTGATCATATCTCAGTGTAGAATGTAGAGTTTTACAGAAGTCAGCATTCAAAATCTAAGTTGGAAAGTAAGCCCTCTATGTCTAAAAGCATTTGATTAAATGGGTTGTAAATTGAGAGAACCAAGTGTTTAAATTTGTATATGTGAAAGTCTACAGAGAAAGCCTGTTTCAAACATAGGTTTACTTATTGAAGTAAATCTAAAGTTTTGCACGTTCTTTTGAAGAACATTCACTTGGAATAGTTGTGCAAACACTAGGAAAGTTGTGTGTCGAAATATCGTAGAAAACTATAATCATTTCCTCAATCAATGAGTGAATTTTGTGAAGTAGACTTTCCTGAGTGAAGCTATGTCTCACAAAAAAGTTAAGTGTTCATATTTTGGTAAAGACTTCAACAATTGATGAAAATTTTGAGCTATGCTTGACATAGAGGTATTCTAAACTCAAATATAGTTTTTCTTTTGGAGATTAGTCATCTCCATCAATTGCATAGTTTAACCTAGAAAGCCTAACACTTCTTTGTGTCACCTTGATCGCCTTCTAGTAAAGCATCATGGGTGGCCTTCCATGGACGGCTATACATGGGCGGTAGCACGTGGGCGGCCACCACCCGCATAATTTCCATACACGACTTAGGTCGGTTGAACAAACCTAACAAATATAAATGATTTTTGACTCTGATAGGGAATATTCCATGGAATATTCCCTTTGCCGTCACGCGGGGCACGTTGCCCTAGACTCCCACTGGGGGGCCCACTAGCCCCATAGGACCCAACAGCCAAGGGGCCCGCTGGCCCCCTTGGACCCCCAGCTAGGGCTGCTCATCACTGCCCCGAACCCCACAATTGGGGACCCTAGTAACTCCCTTTCCTCATGTTGGTGCAGGGCAATCAACAATTGATGTTTTAATGAAGAAATTGAAGTCAAGGACTGAAGAAAAGATCAAGTTATGGAGCATGAAGGAAGTGTATATCCACAAGATGAAGATGTGTACACATATGTACATTAATTCAGAGATAGTTCACTTATACTTTTGTATAGTCATGAGTTTGTAAATATTTGACTATATAAACAAAGGCAAATGTCAGGGCAAATGTATGAGAATATAGAATACAAGAATTCAGAAGAATTAGGAGAGATTTAGACACTTGAGAAGTGTGAAGATTTGCTCTCTCATCCAGATGTAAAGTTTTTAGTAATGGAAGAAAAATTGCGCCCGATGTTTCTGTGCATTCTCCTTCTGTGCTTGATCATTTCAAGAATCCTCTTGTAGATGTCTAATTCCATAGTTAATGAGTCTATGGCTAAAGTTTTAGAGCCTAATTGTAAACAGGCTGTGAGAATTATGAGTAGGAACATTCATATGTGAAGAAGTGTTCACTGTTTTCTGAAACAAGCGCATTCTCGATGATCAAAGATTTGATCATTTCTCCGTGCACAGGTTAAAGGTTTGCATGAGTGAGGAGTAAAAATTAAAGTTGGAAGGTAAGCCATCTATGGCTAAAAGCATTTGCATAAACGGATTCTAGTTTGAGAGAACCAAGTGTTAGAAGTTACAGGTGTTTGAATCGACTTCTCAGAAGAACAGTTTTGAACATAGGTGACTTGATGAGATCATTTCTCAAGATCTATTGAGTCTTTTGAAGTGATTTAACTTGGACAAGGTGCGAAAACTATAGACAACACCATGTGCAAAGTTTTATAAAAAACTTTACACATTTGATAAGTCAATGAGAGAGATATGTGTAGCAGACTTTCTATGTAGTCATCTTCTTCAAAGTTTGATCAAAATTTTGATAATTGATTATTGATCCTCTAAAATTGATGAAGGTTTTGAGTTACTCTTGATATAGAGGTGTTCTAATTTCAAGTGTAGCTTGTTCTTTTGGAGATTAACACTCTCCATCGGTGTTATCAGAGTAGGAAACATCAAAATTGAAGAAAGGAGCATCTCGACTACTGCAATCATAAAGAATTCAACATCTGAAGATTCAGAAGGTGAAAGCTTGAGAGCAAAGCTTGAGAAGGAGGCCATATGACATCAAGGAAGACAAAAGAAGTATCATTCGAAGTAAAGGTACATCTATTACTCATAAAGTTTGAAGAATTCAATACACAAGTGAAGAAAGGATGGGAGATTCTCTGCAAATAGAGAAGTTGGATAGAGAGAACTATCCAGCATGGTCAATGAGGATGGAAGCTCACCTTATGAGCAAAGACTTGATAGGTTATATTACAGGTGAAGAAGAAAAGCCTTAGTTCAGAGATCCTAGTGTTCCAACTAGGGAGGAATTATCAGATTTTAAGAATTGGATGAAGAGAGATGCTCAAGCTAGGAGCATTATCTATATGGCAGTCAATGACTACTTGCTACCTCACATTAGAGGTCTTGAAAGTGCAAGTGATATATGGAATGCTTTGGAGGAGCATTTCCAAAACACCACAAAGTCAAGGAAGGCATCCTTGTGGGCAAATTTTACTACATTCAAGAAGAAGGCCTCTCAGTCCATCTCAGATTATGTAACAAGGATGAAGGACATTGCAAATGCATTAGGAGCAATTGATGAAGATATTGAGGAGGATAAATTGGTAAGGCAAATCCGTACAGGTTTGAGAGGTGATGACAAATGGAAGCCATTCATTTTGTCTACTGAATTATCACTAGATCATTTTACTCCTGACCTAAATCAGTTGCTAGGGACACATGCTAACTTTTGAGCAGGATGTCAAAGGAGAGTGATAAAAGTACAGGTCATGCAATGTATTCAAAGGGTAAGAAGAAGAATATCAAAGGAAAGCAACAAGCAAATGAGGATGAAGGTACAACTAGCCAAGCTAACTTCCTAAGAGGAAGAGGAGGCGGCAAAGGTAGAGGAAGAGGCAGGCGTAATAAAGATGGAGTCAAAGCTTGTTGGATCTGTGGTAAGACAAATCACTTAGCTAATGATTGTTGGCATAATACTCAACGTAATGGTGGATATAATCAGAACTTTAATTCAAGAGGAAGAGGTGGTAGAAATCAAAGAGGTAATTTCAGAGGTAGAGGAAGTAGAGGTTACTTTGGAAGAAATGCAAGTAGAGGATTCCAAAGTCAACAATATAACAATACCTACTAAAATTATGCTTCAAATCAGAAGGAGGATTCAACATTGATAATGAATGCAACATGTGAAAGGCAAAGTGAAGATCAAAGAGTCTTCTACATTGACTCAGGATGTAGCAATCATCTGAGTGGCAACATAGCCTTGATTACTGATTTGGAAAATAAGGTAACTAATCATGTTGTTCAAACAGGTGACAATAAAAAGCACAATGTGAAGTCAATTGGATTAGTGAAGGCCAAGGATGGAAGTACTCTCTTGAGTAAGGTTTTGTATGTTCCTACAATTCCTAAGAATCTAATAAGTGTAGGACAAATTGTTGAAAAAGGTTATGAAGTTAGGTTCACTAATGAAGGAGTGTTTGTGGAAGACCCTAGCAATGGGTATAAACAAATTGTTTCACGGAAGAAATAAGGAAGATTGTTCACATTAAAGATCCATGGCAATGTTGGTCATGACTTGTTCACTTATGGTGGACATAAGATCTCTCAGTTAGATCTTTGGCACAAGAGGCTTGGACATTTCAATGAAAGAGGTATCAAAGATATGGTTAACAATGGATCAGTTCTTGGGTTACCTAATGTTGCAGGTCAACATATGACATACAGATGTGAAGCATGTCAATTAGGTAAGGCTCATAAGCAATCTTATTCCAAGCATGGTTTTATGTATTCAGAGAATCTTGAGTTGGTACACACAGATGTGTGGGGACCATCAAAGGATTTTAGTATCAATGGTTCAAGGTATTATGTGATTTATGTTGATGATGCTACCAGATGGATTACTATCTATGTGATCAAAGATAAGTTAGAGGTATTCGATACATTCAAACATTATCATGTGTATGCAGAGAGAATTACAGGTCATAAGTTGAAGAGACTAAGGTCAGATGGAGGGGGAGAGTATTTCTCTAATGAATTCAGTGATTACTTGTGGAATGCAGGTATAAAAAGGGAAATTACTTGCAGGTACTCTCCTCAAGAAAATGGTGTAGCAGAACGGAGGAATAGAACTCTTGTTGAGTTTGCAAGATCCATGATGAAAGAGAAAAATTGCCCAAATTACTTGTGGGCTGAGGCTATAAACACAGCTACTTATTTGGTCAATAGATTACCATGTAAAGCTTTGCAGGGTATGACACCATATGAGGCATGGTGGGGTAAGAGACCTACTCTAGATCATTGCAAAGTATTGTTGGAGTCCATGTCCAAAATGCTCCAAAATATTCCACTATACAGCAAGTACAATGTATTTTATCAATCCCTTCTATAGCAAATATCGACGGGCGCCTTGGATAGGTGAGATCACTCTCAAACAACGGACGCAAGTTCGAACCCCAATCTCAGCAGCAGCGCGAAACGAAAATTGTTTTTAAGAAAGCTTTTGCTTTTAATTAATGCAAGAGCGAACAGCGTGCGATGGCATTTAGTTTTCAAATCCATAGCGATCGTAATTCGTGGAGATTTCTGTGCTTTTAGAAGAGCTTTTCAGAATACACAAAATACTATATAAGAAGTACTTTGGGTCACTTCTATGCATCCTTCACCTAGTATTCAACACAAGCTTGGAGCTTGGACCTCAATAGAGGTGGTGTTTCTTCTAGCACATGGGGCAGCCATGGTGCTAACTTGAAGCATGTTGAGGAGCAGTTATGGAGTTCTTCTTAATGATTCTTCTTGGAGAAGATGAAGGGTGTGCTCACACTCTAGCTCATGGAGAGGAGGTTATCTCTTGTTCATGGCAAGAAGACTTGGTCATTAGCAGCTTGATGGTGAGGATCGGCCATCTACATGGTGTATTTGAAGATTATCTTCTACAGGAAGATATTAGGTGTGTTCACATGAGTTTGAGGATTTCCTACAGCAAGCTTGTTAGCATTCTATGCTACTTTATAAGTATGTGATCTTTTCACACACGTATCTGACTTAGGGTCTTCCATAGCCTAAGTTCAGATGAGGGTTTGTTGACTATCAGTTTCACATTGATCCTTCCTCTTTCAGTCACTCATATTCACTCTTCTATAACCTATAAGGTCACACATCTCATGTATATTCAGATTATTGCCCATACATCTGAATATGTTTGTTAGATTGTACATTCACTCATGCATCTATTTCTCATCACATAGAGTGGTTGAGAGTTTTGCTCCCACATTGTACATTGAACATTGGTATATATGATACTATGAGTAAGCGATGGCTTACATAAAACCTTACACATGTCGTCTATTCTTTCTCTATCTTTATCTCATCATTTGTATGATTAATTTGTGGTATGTTCATGTTTTGTCAATATGGAAGATTGTTGAAATCAATGTTGTACATGAATGGAACTATGGAACTATGGAACCATGGACCTGTGACATGAGCCTAAGGGCCTACCTCACTTCCAACATTTGGTATCAGAGCACTAAGGTTTTGGTTACAGAACTTTAGACCTTTTGCATCAATGCATTAAGGCTCATTCATATCCCAGGTTCCCAAAATTCTATGATTTGAAAGCATCTTCTAATATTTGACATTTGACATACACACTTAATCTAGATGAGTAGAGATTTGAGAATTAGACAATTCAGTTACATGTGTATTCATCAGTGTGGAGTATGAAGTTGATGATCTGTTAGCAGCCGAATATTTTTGGAAGAGTATGCAAATACTTTACAAAAGTATTATTTGAAGACCCAGAATTGATGAAGAGAAGACTACTTCAAATTCAAGGAAGAACAATGGTTTAGAGAAGATGAAGGAATCAGATCAACATCAACTCAAAGGTATCACTTTCTACTATCAGATTATCATTTGCAGGTCATATCTTAGAAGAGAAGTTATGAAGAGATTTGAAGGTTTCACGGAGTACTTTTACACACTTTCATCATTTGAAAGTTAAAGGCTACATCAAAACAGGTATCTAGAGGTTTTTCTAGAGAGTTTTGAGAAATCTCTTTCATGGCAAGAAAGTTCATCTAAGAAGACAAATTTGAAGATGGGACGAGTTTTTCAGCCAATTTTCTGTTGTAAGTTGGTTGGATATCAAGGTACAAATGTATCTAGAGAAGGTAACTCTAGAAGGGCAATTCATCATTCAAACAAAAGATTGGTGAATTTAGTCGTTTCAGACATTTGAAGCAAAATTTTGATTCAGAGATATGAGGAGATGATAAAACATGTTCTATATTCACTTCCATTTATATACCATGTTTTGTTTTATCTCTTACTCTTAGTACTAGAGAAAGAGAAAAAGTTCATTTGAAGAAGTGAAGAGTGTTTGCTACTTCAAGATGAAGAGAACAAAAGGTATGGAAGAGAAGTTTGAAGATGTTGACATCATCAGGTGGAAGAAAGATGCAGAAGAAGAAAGTCCATCATTTCCAAAAGAAAAGTAAGACTTCCTTTTCTCAAATACTTTCCATATACTTTTCCTATTTTATCCTCTACACCCAAAGACAAGTCTACGAGAACATCTTGTTTAAAGAAGAAGCAGTTTCTTGTTTTGCATTACACTTGTTCATGATTTAGTAGATTTGACAAAGAATTGCATTGAGAGAAAGAAAAGCAGTAGATTTTGAAGACAACTTGTATGTTTTAACTCATATGTATGAGTTATATATAAGCTGAAAATTTTAGCGGGCAGCTTATATGTTCCCTCAAAGAATTCTTGGTGTATCAATACAGAGCTACTTTGTATATGACAAGTTGCAGAGAAGTATATTTCTTTTTTATCTAACTCTTAAGGTAAAAGAGTTTTGTAGCAGAGGTTGAAGACTTGGGTTGAGGTTTTATGTTTGGAAAGGTTACCTCATATTCAGTATTTTTAGAAACTTCAAAAAATTCAGAGTCTTGTTGATGTACAAGTCAATGAAGAATCTACTTTTTATGATTGTCTTGATTTTTGGATACATGCTTTGTATTCAAAAATATGTTCCATCAGATCCTATCACTTGATTGAGAAGTGGAGTTAGCCAAAAGAAAATCAAGCAGGTACTATCACATTTCACCCCGGTAAAATATGAAAGTTATGAAGTATCAACTTGTAGCTTTTGGAGTTCTCAAGGTGAGAAGTTTATCCACTTATGTTTCAAGTAGGAATTGCAAATTCTTGGGAAGGATTTGTTTGAAGAAAAGTTTTACAACTTTTTGAGAAGCATGGACACTTAGAGACATTCAGGTAATAAATCAAACATTCAGTCATGAAGGTTTGATAAGAGCAGATTCTACACAGGAGAGATCATTGATCTTGTATGATCTTATATGATCTTGAGTATTTATGATTCAGTTGTCTATCCTTGGTTTGTGAAGATTCTTAACATTGGAAGAAGTAAGTCAAAGATTCAGGTTCTATCAGATTTGTGTTGTAGAGAGATAGAAGATACTTGTTATGTTACAAAAGGTTATGAATCCTAAAATGCTTTCAGCAAGGTTTTGTTATGTTAGGATCAGCTAACCTTATTCTACAATATGGAAAGTTGAAGACTTATAGTGGAAGCTATTGGCAACTGCGCAGTGCTAATAAAAAGGATTCAGAAATTTTGTTTCAGATATAGATATTCATCACTGAACATCAGATTTATTGAAAGAAGGAAGACGTTCCAGATTTCATAAAGTCTGATATATTTGAAGAATTTTGGATACTAGTGTTAAGTCATCCAGAGGGGTGATGAAACATGAAGACTTATTTTCAGCCATATATGAAAGAATGCAGAGTCATACCTAAAGGTATTCCTATTTCAGGTATTTCTATATTTCCTTTGTCAGGTTCTCTTTATGTTCATCTTTAAACGAAGAAGGAAGAAAAAGAATGTTTGGAGAAAGTTCTTGTTAGGATGTTCCTATTCAGGAGAAGGTTCCAGAGTTCTATTGAAGAGAAGCTTGATATTTCAGAAAGGTATATTTCAGAATTGCGCACATATATGTTTATACCAAGTTCTGAAGGAAAGAGGTATGAAGGATTTAAAGGATGAAGACATGATGACATCATAGATTTTTGACTCATATTTCAGTTGATTTCATTTGATTTCAATTGAGTTGAGTTGATTTGACTTGAGTACAGTCAGAGATGAACTAGCAATGTTCATAATACACTAAGTTGTGAGTTGTTAGTCACAGGTTCCAGGATTCAGTTCCTGATTTTGTTTAGTGTATTTACATGACACAGCAGAAGTACGTTGAGAAACCTTTTTGGAAGGTAAATGCAAATATATGGATCCTAGTTTATGTTTTCAGGTTTTTGAAGACAGGAGATAGCAAGTTCAGAGTTAGTACATGCTACATTTGTTGTCAAGCAGTGATTGCTTGATAAGTACACTATTGGATATCTAGTTTGCATATTTTCTCAAGTATTATGGGTCATATTCAGCAAGTTCAGATGTTTTGAAGAAAATTCAAATTCAGTTTTGAAGAAGACTTTTGAAGAACAAGTTCTGAAGTGCGGGAATACAAGCTTGAAGCTTGTGAAAATTGCAGCTTATGGCAGTTTGCAAATTCAGTACAGTTTGTACCATTTTGACAATGAAGGGGGGATTGTTGGAGTCCATGTCCAAAATGCTCCAAAATATTCCACTATACAGCAAGTATAGTGTATTTTATCATTCCCTTCTATAGCAAATATCGACGGGTGTCTTGGATAGGCGAGATCACTCTCAAACAACGGATGCGAGTTCGAACCCCGATCTCAGCAGCAGTGCAAAATGAAAATTTTTTTTAATAAAGCTTTTCCTTTTAATTAACGCAAGAGCGAACAACGTGCGATGGCGTTTAGTTTTCAAATCCATAGCGATCGTAATTCGTGGAGATTTCTATGCTTTTAGAAGAGCTTTTCAGAATACACAAAATACTATATAAGAAGTACTTTGGGTCACTTATATGCATCCTTCACCTAGTATTCAACACAGGCTTGGAGCTTGGACCTCAATAGAGGTGGTGTTTCTTCTAGCACATGGGGCAGCCATGGTGCTAACTTGAATCATGTTGAGGAGCAGCTATGGAGTTCTTCTTAATGATTCTTCTTGGAGAAGATGAAGGGTGTGCTCAAACTCTAGCTCATGGAGAGGAGGTTATCTCTTGTTCATGGCAAGAAGACTTGGTCATTAGCAGCTTGATGGTGAGGATCAGCCATCTACATGGTGTATTTGAAGATTATCTTCTACAGGAAGATATTAGGTTGAAGATTTTCTTCTACAAGAAGATGTTAGGCTACTTCAAAGACATTGGATGGTGCCATCTACATGGTGTATTTGAAGATTGTCTTCTACAAAGAAGATATCAGGTTGAAGATTGTCTTCTACAAGAAGATGTCGGGCTACTTCAAAGACATTGGATGGTGGTTAACATAAGATTTACATCCTATGTTAAGTATTCAGGTACATATTCTCTTTATACACACAGGTACTACTTGAAGTTTATGGAGGTTGTGGCGTTCATATCAGGAGGAGTCCTATTCGGCATAGGTACAAGAGAAACAGTACGTATATGCTTTATGCATATTTTGATGAGGTGTTTGAGAAGGTGTGTTCACATGAGTTTGAGGATTTCCTGTAGCAAACTTGTTATCATTCTATGCTACTTTATAAGTATGTGATCTTTTCACACACGTATCTGACTTAGGGTCTTCCATAGCCTAAGTTCAGATGAGGGTTTGTTGACTATCAGTTTCACACTGATCCTTCCTCTTTAAGTCACTCATATTCACTCTTCTATAACCTATAAGGTCACACATCTCATGTATATTCAGATTATTGCCCATACATCTGAATATGTTTGTTACATTGTACTATAAGCCGCCGGATTGGCAATTGTAAACATTTGTCTCTTTTCATATTCCGCACGACCGAAAGGTCGTTGCAACGATGTTGTAACCTTTTTTATAAAGCAATGAAAAGACACTTTCAGTGACGACCAGAAGAGTCACCAGACTGTCTGTCTGGTTGATGATGTATGTGTAGTTTTCGTGGTGTGTTTGAGAAACTCTGAGTTATACTGTGTTTCTTTGGTTGTTTGATTATCTGCACCTGTACGGTAAAGATTAAGTTACAGTAATGTTTATCTTAAGTTAAGTATTGAATCACTGTTCCGCTAAGTTTATTACTGTGAGTTTGTGTTACGGTAGTCCTTACCTTGTGCGCTGGTTACTGAGGAAGTCTTAGAGTAGACGAATCAGAATAGTAATACTGTAAAGGAACGAAGTTCGAGCTTTCTGTTAGTAAGTTGGATAAGTAGAGTTGTTGAACAAATTATCATGTGAAGTTATTAATTGGGAAAATCAAGTATAGGGCCTCTGTTTAACAGACCCCTTCCACTCCGAAGAACCCGAATAGAGCTTAAACGCGTCTCTGACGGCAAATTCGCATTTAACACTGGCGCCGTCTGTGGGAAAGTGGGAATGTGGCACCAGAAGGTGGTAACAGTTTGTTGCAAATTGATTGTGAGAAGGAATCCATAGATTGTGAATCGACAGTAAGGTAGAAGTAGTACGAAGTATTGTAAAGGTGATATATGCCAGTTACTCGATCCAGTGAGTCGTATCCCAAGTACAAACAGCCTTGGGCGGCACTAGATTTGTGAAGAACACCCTCAAGAAGCAGAAGCACAGATCGGTTAGTTCTGGTTGTCGAAGAAGTGAAGCATGTTAGTAGTGATTCCGGTAGCATTCTGGTAGAACATACTGTAATTCCGGCAGATTCCGGTGTAATTTCGGTGCAGTCTACAGAAGATACAGTAACTTCTGAGTCTGCAAGGACGCCTAGTCAGGATTCAAACCAGTCTGAGAATAGAGCTGTCTTACCCAGAGAAGTCATCGAAAGTGAAAGAATACCCTGGATTGGGGAAAGTTCCACTAATTCTGGTGGTAGTTCGGTCCCAGTTGTAGAAAATTTACAATTTTCCGGTGATAGTGTTATACTCCCCGGTGAATCTTCATTCCGGACACCATTGTTCGGGATAAGTGTGCCTACGTTTGATACCCAAGAAGAGGATAGGCTATTTGAATTGAAAATCCGTACGAGGCTGAACGAAATTTTCATGTCGCAAGGTGAGCAAGCTGATCATCCAGAATCTGAAGAACCGAAAACATCACTTCAAAACTCAGGAAATAGTAACAGTACCACTACTAGCATCATGAGTGGACAACAACAACAGCAGCAGCAACAGCAGCCGCCACTTCCACTCCGTCCGGTTCCAACAGGGGTAACTTACACCAAATTTGGTGGATTTCCAGGTGACGATCCAGATGCTCATGTACGCACCTTTGAGATAAGTTATGCAGTGCTCAACCATCCACCGGATCCGGCATATAAGGCCATTGTATTCGATTCCACATTAGTTAATGAAGCAACAAGATGGCTTACAGAATATGATTTTAATCATTTTGTTACTTATGAAGCAGTAAGGGATGCATTTTTACAGAGGTTCCGATTGAAGAAGAACCCTGCCGAAATTTTTTATTACTTGCAGAACAACAAACAGAAGATGCACCAAACTGTGCAGGAATATGCCACCCTGTTTCAAACTCATTTGAGGCAATTACCGCCGACCCATGCCAACCTGCCAGATGATGTCATCACTCAATGGTTTATTAATGGTTTGACTCCGCAGCTCAGACAGATTATGATCATCCGTTGTGTGGGAGCTATGACACTAGATGCGGTCATTGCAATGGCTTTGCAGCTCGAGCATAAGGTTGGAGGTTTTACCAAAGACCTGGAGTGGTTGAAAGCCAGTAAAAATGTTGCAGAAGATCCGGCTAGACAGATGTATTGCACCAAGTGCAAGAATTCAGGGCATACCAGTGCCACTTGTGCCCTTAATCAACTATATTGCACTATCTACAATACCACCAGACATTCCACCAAAAATTGTGCATATAACGCCAAAGTGCAAGGATCAACAACTGTAAATGCCATTATACAAGAGCCAGGGCAGCCTGCTACCCACTATGTACCACCTCAGATGAGAAACAACCAGCAACAAGGATACAAAAATTATAGAGGTCAGAGGAATCCCAACTACAATGCAAATCGCTGGGAGACGGGAATATCACAGGAAGGTCCTGCTTTGCAACCCCCTCGTTGTCATTTTTGTGGTGAGTTTGGTCACGTCAGAAGATTCCGTAAAGATGCATCCGAATATGATCAGAGGAAGAAAGAGCATCAGAACCCGATGACTAACATGGTTCATATCACACCAGTAGAAACACAAGCCGTAGTAATTCAGACCAGATCCGGTAAGCAATTGCAACCAGCAGCTGAGGTGTTTGAACCAGGTATCCATGAACAGCAGAGAATGTATGACAAAGCTAGCCAATGGACCACCATAGAACCTCCAGTGTTCCCAGATCCAATTCCGGTGATACAAGTTCCACTGCCAAAAGAAGGATCACAGCAACAAGATTCTACCCCAGTAACAAACGCATCATCTTCCGAATCAGTGAAAAGTACAAGTCAAGCAGATCAAGCATGGGAAATTTTATCTAAGGCATCCATTACTCTTCCTCTTGGACAGTTATTTGCCTTAGTACCAGGAGTTCGGCAACAATTTCAGCAATAGCTCAGTCTGGGATCTTCCTGTATTCCAGCAACGGCAACGGTACAACCAGAAACTGATTCTACGGTGGATCATTCGGTCCCCTTAATTACAGTATGGTACAAAAATCATAAGATTACTCAAGTACTAATTGATGGTGGTTCTGGTGTAAATATAGCTACTGCAGCTCTTTGTAAAAAGTTAGGGTGGACCCACATTGAGCCTGTCCAATTTTTTGTTAGAATGGCCGACCAATCCAGAGTCCATCCAATAGGACTCGTACGGAATGTTCCAATCACTTTGCAGGGCACAACGTTTAAGATGACTTTCGTAGTTTTGGAATTACCGGAATCTAGTCTTGATTATAATCTTCTTTTCGGCCGTCCTTGGTTGAAACAAGCTAAGGTTATACAGGATTGGTCAGCACATGAACTTACTTTTAAGGACAATCACCGTTGTCAAGTTGGATGCTATTCAGCCCTGTGAACTACATGCTAGACCTTATGTCACAGAACCAATCCACATATTAGATGGTTTATTCGATGATGAAGAAGAAGAATTTTTGAAGAATAACATTGATTTGATCTCCCTAGGGACTGTTGATCTACAATCTGTTGTAGATAACTGGAGTCCGGCAGCCTGTATGGTGGTGCCTATGACCGAAGAAGTAGAGACAGAAGATACTGTTGCTAAAGATGAAGCTGCTATACAGCAACTTTTACAACCAGTTGATGATTCAGGAAAACCTCGTCAATTCTATGTTCCTGAAGATCAGTTGATCACCTATAATTTAGGAGACGAAGTAAATCCGCGACCTGTCAAGATAAAGGAAGGATTGTCTGAAGTGTTTCAAGCAGATTTGATCCAGCTACTTTGTGAGTTCTCTGATGTTTTTGCATGGGATTACCGTGATATGAAAGGTCTGGACCCTCGCATCTATCAACATTGGGTCGTACTTAAACCGGAAGCAAAACCAATTAAACAACCCAGCTACTGGATGAATCCTAACTATGCAGCGCACGTCAAGGCAGAGCTTGATAGGTTACTAAAGGTCGGATTCATCGTACCAATAGAACATGCTGAATGGATATCTCCAATTGTTATTGTTCCTAAGAAAAATAAGTAGCTCCGAATATGTGTGGATTACCGAAAACTGAATGCGGCTATGGTGCCTGATCCGTTTCCTCTTCCATTTCTTGACACAATGCTCGACAGAGTAGCAGGACACGAAATGTACTCCTTTTTGGACGGTTACAGTGGGTATAACCAGGTCAAAATGGCTAAGCAAGATATACCGAAAACAGTGTTTATTACCAATTGGGGAGTTTTTGCTTGTACAGTTATGTGGTTTGGATTAAGAAATGCTCCTAGCACTTTTCAACGCTGTATGCAGGAAATATTCTCACCCTATCTCACTTCTTTTATGCAAGTCTATTTAGATGATTTCTCTTTATTCGGTAAAATGATAGCACACCTGTATCATTTATGGTGTTGTTTTGAGAAATGTCGTGAATATCGACTCTGCCTGAATCCAAACAAATCTATTTTTGCGATTTCTTGTGGTAAGCTACTTGGCCATATTGTATTTGCACAAGGCATACAAGTTGACCCAGACAAAATTTCAGCTGTGTTAGAAGCACCTGTGCCTACTACGCCGAAAGAAGTAATGTGCTTCATGGGTCAAGTCAGATGGCATGGTCGACACTTACGGTGGCTTGCTCATTTGGCAATACCCCTAAATCGGCTAATAACTAGTACTCCTTGACAGTTTGCTTGGACTCAGGAATGTCAAACAGCCTTTGATCATCTAAAAGGATTATTGATGTAGGTTCCAATTCTACAACCTCCTGATTGGGAACGCCCATTTCATGTTTTTGTAGACGCATCAGATATAGCCATTGGAAGTGTTTTAATGCAACAAACTGATAAGTGGTTGAGACCTGTTTACTATGCAAGTCGAAGGCTTGCTCCTGCTGAAAAGAATTATTCAGTCACTGAAAGAGAATGTCTTGGTTTGGTATATTCTGTAAAGAAATTCCAGCATTATTTGCTAGGCCGAAAATTCATCTTTCATGTAGATCATGCTGCGTTAGTGTATCTGGTTTGGCAGTAGCATTTAGGTGGTCGTTTAGCGCGTTGGGTTCTACTGTTACAAGAGTTTGATTACGAAGTAATTCATCGACCCGGAACTACACATGCATTAGCAGATTTCCTTTCTCGATTGGATTCCGGCGAAGCTCCGGTCGGTGTTGATGACAACACACCAGCAATTTATGTTATTGAATCAACTAATGATGAAGTTGCAGAACCTACAGTGCAACCTACTTACTATGATCAGTTATTAACCTTTCTTACAGATGGATGTCTTCCTCCTCAGACTTCTCCTGCAATGCGTAGGAAAATTGCAGTTTACAGTCACAGATTCCGGTTATTTGCTAGACAGCTGTATTATACGGATCATACTGGAGTTTTACTTCGTTGTATTCCCCCACATGAAGTAAACTCAATTATTGCTCTCGCACATTCAATACCTTCCGGTGGACATTTTGCAGCAGATTTAACGCACCGGAAAATTCTGCAAAGTGGACTTTGGTGGCCTACCATGTACCTGTGAAGAGATGGATAAGTATGTGCTTGAAGATGAAGAGGTGTTGCAAAATCCTTGATCTACACCAGCCAAATGAACTCCAGGAGTATATGGTGGGCCCTTTTAGCTTGCCAATGGATGTATTAGACACCCTATGTACCTTGGAAGATCACTCTCAAAAAGATAGATCAAAACAGATAAGTTGGAGTTAGCTCAGAGGTGAAAACTTGCTATTCTTGGTTCATACACCTGTCCAGTGTTTTACATAATTCTCTGAGCACAGCAGCAATTAGCTTAATTCCTCTTGGGGAAGTCTAGGTAACTTAAAGAGCTAACTTTCAAGAGTAATCTCATCAAAAATAATGAACCACACACTGAGAATGAGTTTTAACAACTGATGACATCATCCCGATTTTCACGGGCTGCTATAGTTTGAGACCAGTGAGCCGAAAAATCAACATAACTCAAAATGTAGGAATTCAATGATTATGAAACTTTGTATGGTTATACTAGACCGTAAGCTGAATCCAACAAGCTTTAAATCACTGAATTTGGGTAAGTAACCACTGCGAAACACCTCTGACAAGATGAGTGAAAAAGTCGGGTACCTGACAGAGAAGTGAAAATGCACAGACACTGTTGACTTCAACTGAACATAACTGAAGATTGCAACATTCAAATGACATGAAAATTTGTGAGCATATAGTAGACTTATAGAGCTAACTTTACCAAGTTAAATCGCTGAAAATGATGCACCAAGCGTAGAGAAAACATCTCTGCAAGCTGACTAAGAAAAACTGAGGGTAATGGCAGTGAGTAGTACACTTCACAAGAACATGGAAAGATGAACTCAAATAATCATGAAAATGAAAGTATATTGCTTGTACAATACAATGACTTACTGATACATATGTGTGCCTTGTAATTACACCTTGATATGGCATAAAGCTCAGCTCTTGGAGGTCTTCACATAGGTCTCTCTAACCACGACTAAAACTGCCATCTATTTATAGTTGAGTTTGGGAGGCTAACTTCCCTCAATCACTCTCCAATCAATTAATGATTGATTTGATTCTCTACCTACCACAAATCACGAATTCGTGGCTCCTCTTTCCATTCTTGATCAAGTGGACTCAACCACTTAAGATTCTTTCACTTTTACATTAAGTAAACTCTTCAAAAGTTACAAGAGGTAGTTCACAAGTGAACTTTACATAGTCTTCATTTTAAGGCTTTTTCTATGACTTTGTGGGACTCAAGCCAATACTTAGGCTTGTCATAGACTTGCTCCAACAGCTCCCCCTCAAGCCAAGTATGCTTGAGGTCTTCAATCTTCCAAGATTACCTGCAAACCAATCATAGCCTTGAATTTGCAAAGCTTTGTACCATCCAATGTTTTGGTTAGAATATCTGCACATTGTTGATGAGTGGACACATGATATTTGAATCTCTTTACTTAGAACCTTTTCTCGTACATAGTGATAATGAACTTCAATATGTTTAGTCCTTGCATGAAAAATAGGATTAGCAGCCAAATGAATAGAACTCATATTGTCACCAAAAATAGTTGGAGTTCCAAACTCCAATCCAAGATCTTTGAATAATGTCTTCATCCACATAGCTTCTTGTGTAGCTATGGCAAGACCTCTATATTCAGCTTCAGTAGAAGAGAGAGAAATTGTGGGTTGCTTCTTGGATGACCATGAAATAAGCTTTGAACCTGCAAAGGTAAGATAACCTGAAGTGCTCCTTCTATCTTCCTTGGAGCCAGCCCAATCTGCATCAGAAAATAGCTTCAAACCTAAAAAAGATACATAAGGATAATAAAGTCCTTCATTTATGGTTCCTTTGAGATACTTGAGAATCCTTTTGGCAGCATCCATATGTGGTTTCCTTGGTGTGTGCATAAATTGACTTAGCACACTCACACTGTAACATATATCTACTCTTGTCAATGTGCCATAGTTGAGACTACCCACTAGACTTTGACATGATGTGATGTCCTCTATGAGTTCACCTTCATATGAGCTCAATTTGTGATTGACCTCCATTGGAGTACCTGCAATCTTACAATCTTGCATCTTGAATTTTGCCAACATGTCCTTAATGTACTTCCTTTGAGTGAGAAACAAACCATGATTGGGACAAACAACTTCATCATGTTGTTTGGGCCTACCGAGTTGCCTATAAAACAGTACTCAATGCCACCCCATTTTAGATGGTCTTTGGACAAAATGATGTGCTACCTTTGGACTTCCTAATCCCAACTTTAAAAGTAGCACAAGAGCATGAGTGGAATGGACATGAGTTATCCTCTAGGATCTTTGATCTAGAACGCTTAGGTGAGACAAGGCTACGAGCAGCTGCAAGCATCTATGCTGCAAAGAAAAGGAAAAAGGCATACTTCGATGCACATATCAAAGATAAAGGATTGAAAGAGGGAGACTTAGTGTTGGTTTACACACTAAAACAACATGCCCATAAATTGGAAAAAAGAGGATATGGACCCATGATCATTAATAGAATTTCCACTAGCGATGCAGTTCAATTGGCCACACTAGAAGGTGATATCCTACCAAACTATATCAGTGGTTGTCGAGTCAAGCTATATCAAGAACCTCTTATAGAGGATATGCTAAAGAGACTCAACATTACTAAGAAGCGAAAAGAAGAAGAGCTAAGGGTTAGAGAAGAAGCACAGGCAGAGGCGAGATAACGCATTAGGAGAAATAAGCTAAGATGCCTAGGCCTAGATGTCAATGTTGAGGCCCCAAGATACCACATGGCCATGTGTCAAACATCAAGTGCAATTGCTTCTCGAATAATTTATCGACGCCCCTTTGTGAACATCACAGTAGGACAAGGGAAGAATGCAAGGACTGTGAGAGCCTTGATTGACTCAGGTGCAACAACTAGTGCAGTTCGACTGTCCTACTGCCAAGACTTGCAATTGAACATAAAGCCTATAGAAGCCTATCTCATAGGTTTGGGAGGTGTGGAAACCCCTTGTTTGGGCGTGGTGGAACTTCCCATCTACCTTCAAGATGTTCCAATAAAAGTCAAAATGCTAGTGTGTCACGATGAGGACATTACAGAGCCACTTCATCATGCTGTTTGGGCCTACCGAGTTGCCTATAAAACGGTACTCAATGCCACCCCATTTTAGATGGTCTTCAGACAAAATGTTATGCTACCTTTGGACTTCGTAATCCCAACTTTAAAAGTAGCACAAGAGCATGAGTGGAATGGACATGAGTTATCCTCTAGGATCTTTGATCTAGAACGCTTAGGTGAGACAAGGCTACGAGCGGCTGCAAGCATCTATGCTGCAAAGAAAAGGCAAAAGGCATACTTCGATGCACATATCAAAGATAAAGGATTGAAAGAGGGAGACTTAGTGTTGTTTTACACACTAAAACAACATGCCCATAAATTGGAAAAAAGAGGATATGGACCCATGATCATTAATAAAATTTCCACTAGCGGTGCAGTTCAATTGGCCACACTAGACGGTGATATCCTACCAAACTATATCAGTGGTTGTCGAGTCAAGCTATATCAAGAACCTTTTACAGAGGATATGCTAAAGAGACTCAACATTGCTAAGAAGCGAAAAGAAGAAGAGCTAAGGGTTAGAGAAGAAGCACAGGCAGAGGCGAGATAATGCATTAGGAGAAATAAGCTAAGATGCCTAGGCCTAGATGTCAATGTTGAGGCCCTAAGATACCACATGGCCATGTGTCAAACATCAAGTGCAATTGCTTTCCGAATAATTGATCGACGCCCCTTTGTGAACATCACAGTAGGACAAGGGAAGAATGCAAGGACTGTGAGAGCCTTGATTGACTCAGGTGCAACAACTAGTGCAGTTCGACTGTCCTACTGCCAATACTTGCAATTGAACATAAAGCCTATAGAAGCCTATCTCATAGGTTTGGGAGGTGTGGAAACCCCTTGTTTGGGCGAGGTGGAACTTCCCATCTACCTTCAAGATGTTCCAATAAAAGTCAAAATGCTAGTGTGTCACGATGAGGACATTACAGAGCCACTTATTCTGGGTCAAGATTGGATTTACAACCATGCAGTAAACTTGAACCTAAGAAGTCAACTTCTTCAAGTTTGGATACAAGAACAATGTATTACATTAGAATTAGACAATTGCATGTTCACAAATCCAGAGGTCACATATTCTCTTAGTTCTTCCGAAACTAATCTTCGCAAAGAAAGTGTTGTGTGTGTCAAAAACCCTACGAAGTAAAAGGACTCAATCATGGAAGCACAAGCTCAAAGGCCAGCAAACCTCTCTTCTTCTTCACATACTAATGCAAGTGTAAATCGACCAAAGAGGCAAGCAAAAATGACATCTGCTATATCAAGTAGACAGATGGAATTCAGGAAGAAAGAAGCTCGGGGCATGAAGCAGATTTGGGTACAAAAAGGAGAATAACCACCAGCCTTGCCACAACCCTTCCCAGTCAGGCAAGTCAACCATGCTAAAATAAGTACCAAGAAATGAGGACCAGCTCAATCCTACAGTCTTCGACAAATTTGGGTACCAAAGCAATCGAGGGAGGCCGACCATAATAACGTACAAATTTGGGTGCCAAAGAAGTTAGTTGCAGCTCAACAAGGGCGATTACAAATGTGGGTACCCAAGACACTCTTACATGCACAAACACCACAAATCTCCCTCACAAGCAAAGTTTCCACAAAGACGCCAAGGAGAAGCAAGGGTCAACACCAAACACAAAGAACCAAAGTTGATCAACCCACCTCTTTGCCAATCATAAAAAGGCAAGCAAAAAGGATATGGGTGTGGAAGCCCAAAGTACCACTCGCTTCCAAAGAGCCAACAATGTTGGATACCAAAATTCAGAGACCACCCAAAGATACAGAGGGCAAAGCTTATGTCTATAGGGTCAAATACTATCTTGAAATGGATCCCTATAAGAAGGATTCCATCATTTCAAGATCCACTAGCTTCCTCGAACAAAGACTACCTCAACATCCACCAATCACATTGAAAACCTCTACATGCAACAACCATGTGCCTTTGGCATAACCTTGTCTTTTGCACCATTCACGTCATGCATCTCCAAAGTATGCATTAAGATAGGGCCACATTACACAGCCGTGCATAGACACCATTGAGAAATCCCAAGCACATGAGGCACAGGTGACATATGTAAAATATTTGGTTGATACTAACCTCCTTTCTATTTTGCGACATTGTTCCCAAAAAAAAAAAAGAGAGAAGAAGAAAACGAACAGAACGAAGAGAACTAGGTGCTTGAAGACACTCGTCAGCGAACCATCAGCAAGGACATCCATCAACAAAAATACAAGCCAATGGTCAAACATTGTGATGGAAGTACAATACAAAAAGATAGAGATCAACAGACCTTTCAACATGGTAAGATATGCATGCTTCAACACTATAACCATGATAGATCAGGAAACCTCTTCGTCGGCATACCCTTGCACTTCGCTCAAGACCCAATCTCTTGCACCATACTTCTTGCCATGCATTTTCCAAGTATGCATACGTAGGGCCACATTACAAGGCCATGCACAAGGCACATATTCTGTTCAACCCATGCACTAATGCACTTACCCATCATACATTATGGGTTACAAGTACTTGGCATGAAAACTATGAAAGCCATCTTTGGAAGAATCAGAGGACATCAGGGTGACCACTACAAGAGCAAGGAAGCCATCCACCACCGAGAGTTGCTCATAATCAACATTGACCACGTCCTTTGAGCAACTAGCAGTTTTGGACAGCTCACAAATGCACCATCAAGATGGAATACAAGGAAGAAGTAAGTACAAAGGGACTACAAACTGCAAGAACTAGCAGTGGAAAAGTGAAGAACCAGACAAACGACCAGGCTACATTGGGAAGATGGATCGCTCCTGTTGGACGTAAAGGACACTACCTCTCAACGTACTACATGGCACACCCACTACAACAAGGGTCTGTCAGGGACGACAGACTCAAGAGGGGGGGGAGTGTTGAAGCTCAAGGTCAAGGACAAAGCATGGAAGCGCATCAAGGAAGTGGAGACACAAGAAGAAGGAGCAAGTAGGGAGCTCCAAGAAGCACCTGTCAAATTTTCAGAAGAAATCCCTATAAAAATAGTGATTTTTATCACTAAAAATCATTGTAAATACCATTTTCTATTTTTACAACTCCATTTTGTTCAAGCCAAGGAGTCCTTGAGCTTGAGGAGTATTAGATGTATCATACTACCAATTTTCATAATTTTTAGATTCTGTTTGAGCCCCCAAATAAGCCCGAGAACCTAATTTTTAACTAGGTCGGACACTAGGTCTGGACAGGGCCAAAACCACTCAAAAACTATAAAAAGGGCTGGAGAGCTCATTTTTGGGGTTAGCTTGTTGTAGATTTCAGCTTTATAAGAGAGTTCTTTTGGTAATCGAAGATCTTCCATTGTTCCACTCTTTGCTCTTACCCTGTGTGCATGTGTGTGTATGTGTGTGCATGCTTGTGTGCTTTCACTCACGCACTTATGCCATCACTTGCTCACGGTCTTCATACCGGTCCTCATGTCTCCAGGGATTGACATTTATGAGGTGTATCTCCTCACGTTGGTACTCACCATTGTGCTAGAGTGACAGCCCCCATTATGAGGAGAAGCCATGCGTGCATTACCCAATTGATGGGAATCCCAACTTGCATGTTGGATGAAGGTCATATTGGACCATGTAAGGTATTGTAAGGAAAGGGAGTTTCCAGGGTCCCCAATTGTGGGGTGCGGGGTAGCGGTGAGCAGCCCCAGCTAGGGGGTCCAAGGGGGCCAGTGGGCCCCCTGGTTGGGGGGGTCCCAGGGGGCCTATAGGCCCCCTGGTTGGGGTCCGAGGGAAGCACCCCCGGTGCGACGGTAAAGGGAATATTCCATGGAATATTCCTTGTCAAAGTAAAAAATCATTTATATTTGTTAGGTCGGTTCAACCGACCTAAGTCATGTATGGCAATTACGGGGGTGGTGGCCGCCCACGTTCTACCGCCCATGTATAGCCGTCCACGGAAGGCCACCCATGATCCTATATATACATGACTTATGCACTAGCTGAGACATCAAATTGAGCCAGTATACCTCTACCTTGTATCTCCCTATCTAGAGTTGTCTAGATCACCATTTAAGCTCTACCTTGAGAGCGCACGGGTGGATGACATCATCTTTGTACTTGCTATTAGTAGAAAATTGTTGAGATTCTCCTATATCTGTTATCTTCTCTGCTACTGCTCCTATGTTATATTGTGTGACTTTTGTCTTAGATGGTATCAAAGTCGTAAGGTTCTAATAGCTTGAGAAGTATCACTATTTTAGCCTACTAGCAGGCTAGAATATCAGTAGATTATTTGAGTGATTACATGATGGCTTCATCGTCAAACACTGGCCTTGGTGCTCTAGTTAATGTTAATGCTGAACCTATTTGAATTCGCCCACCTGCATTCACTGAAGGGAAGCTGGATGGAACCAACTATACACTCTGGAAATTCAAAATTTCTGCAATTTTGGACTCCTATGAATTACTTGACACTGTCATGGGACCGATGGCATTGGATCCACAACCTATACCAGTTGAAGATCCAACAAATTCAAGATTGATGATTTAGCCAGATCTGGATCTTCTACGAGCTTGGAAGAGGCGGAATGTTGATGCATTATGTGCAATTGTCACTAGTGTAAGTGATTTTGTGCTTACTTTCGTTCAACATACTACTAAAGCACATGAGGCTTGGGGCATATTGGCTCGTCAATATGAGAGCAAGAACCACACTAGGATACAAAATTTACAAAATCAGTTGGCAAATGAAAAGCATTCTGATTCTAAAAAGGCTGAAGATTTTATCAAATGGATAAAACATCTTCAAGATCAATTGACTGTAGTTGGTGTTGTTGTAACACCAAAAGAGCTAGCTCGAAGATGTGTACGTGTTCTTCTAGCAAGGTATGATGGATTAGTAACAACCCTTAACACTCAGGTAAGACCAACTCCGCTCACATTTGAAGAGTTTTGTGCTATGCTTTTAGAAGAAGAGATGCGGTTGAAGAATCGGCAAAGTACAACTAATGCTGCATTCTCAACAAATGCAAAAGGTAAAGGCTCTTCTGATGGATCAAAGAAGAAGCCAAAGAAGAAAAAGTTCATAGGAAGTTGCTTCTATTATGAAAAGAAAGGTCATGCCATCAAGGATTGCAGAAAGAAGCAAGCTGATGAACGGAATGGGACTGTAAAATCATCATGGAAGAACAAAGAGTCTGCAAACAACACAAAGCTGGAACTATGGATAGCTATTGAAGAGGTATGCTCATCTACTCAAGCTCATGTTGATGAACCATGGATTTTAGATAGTAGAGCTTCTTGCCATATGACCAATAAAAAGGATTGGTATAGTTCCCTAGTGCCTCTACAAGAATCCATCAATGTAGTGGTGGGAAATGACTCCAAGTGTCGAGCAGAAGGAACTGGAACCATCTCTTTTATC
The DNA here is from genome assembly GCA_020310875.1 of Ceratopteris richardii. Lineage (NCBI taxonomy): Eukaryota > Viridiplantae > Streptophyta > Polypodiopsida > Polypodiales > Pteridaceae > Ceratopteris > Ceratopteris richardii. The sequence continues at coordinate 56,401,246 of CM035419.1, forward strand.
ACTTATCCAGGTGTTGAGAAAAAGTTATCCAATGTTGTCTATGTACCTACACTTAAAAGAAATTTGTTGTCAGTTTTTGCAATAATAGATCGTGGACTCGAAGTTCACTTCAATAAGAGTGGTGCAGAAATCATGGATTCATCAGGTAATGTAGTAGGTAAAGGCATAAGACGTGATAACTTGTATGAGTTAAGTGCCTTAACTACTATAGAACATAAAGATGTAAGCAGGTTATGGCACCAATGATTTGGGCATCTCGGATTTGCAGTTTTGAAGGAGATGCAAATAACAAGGATGGTTGCTCATTCGCCTGCATTTTCAGAGTTGCAGGAACCTTGCGAAGCTTGTATGATGGGAAATCAACAATGAAAGGCATTTCCAAGAGAGACTAGCAATCGATCTTAAGCTCCTCTAGAGTCGGTACATGCTGATCTCTGCGGTAAAATGTCTACACCTGCTTTAGGAGGATCTTTCTACTTTTTGTTGTTAGTTGACGATTATAGTAGAAAGATGTGGGTTTATTTCATTCGAGAGAAGGCTGATGCTTTTGAAAAATTTAAAACGTGGCATAAGTATGTGGAAAATGAATCAAGAAGGAAACTGGAGAAATTCAGAACAGATAGAGGAGGTGAATTCTTGTCAACAGAATTCAGCAATTACTGTAAGGAGCATGGTGTGAAAAGGCAACTTACCACAACTCATACACCTCAACAAAATGGGGTTGTTGAGCGTAGGAACATGAAAATAGTTGAAATGGATCGTTGTATGTTAAAGGCTCAAGACATGCTTGATTCATTCTGGGCAGAAGTAGTCAATATAGCAGTCTCCATCCTCAATCAAAACTACACAAAAGCACTAAAGGGGATGACTCCTCAAGAATCATATTTTAGTAAAAAGCCTTCAATTTTGCATTTCAGAATTTTTGGTTGTTATTGTTATGCACATATTCCTGATTCAACAAGATCAAAGTTGGATTCAAAAAGCAAAAGTGTGTCTTCCTAGGATATATTGAAGAGTCTAAAGCATACAGGTTGTGGGATCTTGAGGCAAGGAAGATTTTTGTCAGCCGAGATGTGGTGTTTCATGAACGACCACACTTTGTAGAAGATAAAGGTAAATCTACTATCTCATCAAAGGGAGAAATATATCACCTTGTGCCTATCAAAAGATAGGTTAAAGTTGAGGAGGAGGAAACATTAGATGAAGAAATTTCCTCAATAAAAAGCCAACTAGTTTTAGCTGCACAGTGTAAGCCACTATCGAAGTGGGCACAACAACTCTTTGATGGTCACAATCCACATGTAGATGTACCAGAATCATACTCGGATGGATTGCAAAGATCAAAGAGAATAGAGGTGCAAAGAAGAGCCTCAGAACACATTGTTAACATGGATCTAATGGAAGATATCATGGGCTCGATAAAGGAACCTACCACCATTGAAGAAGCCCTTGATGATCCAGGTTGGAGAGCGGCAATGCAGTCTGAGTATGATAGTATACTAAAAAATGATAGATGGGATCTAGTCAACTTGCCGCCAAAGAAGAAGGTAATAGGTACTAAATGGATTTGGAAAGCTAAATATAAAGCAGATGGAACATTAGAAAAGTATAAGGCAAGATTAATTGCACAAGGTTTTTCACAAATCAAAGGATTTGATGTTCAAGAAACTTTTGCACCAACAACACACATGAAAACTATTCGGATAGTACTTGCAGTAGCTGCACAAAAGGCTTGGCCTATTTTCCAGATGGATGTCAAATCTGCATTTTTGAATGGTCACCTCAAGGAGGAGGTATATGTATCTCAACCACTAGGTTTTGAGGTGCCCAATTCAAAAAATAAAGTTTGCAGGTTGAAGAAAGATTTGTATGGACTTAAGCAAGCTCCACGGGCTTGGTACCAACAGATAGATAATGTTTGCAAAAATATGGGTTTTGAAAGAAGTACTTCTGACGCTAACTTATATGTAACGAAAAGGGATAGCAAGCTAGTTGTGGTCATTGTATATGTAGATGATTTGATCATTAGAGGAGATCATCAGGAACTCATCAATCAAACTCGGATTAGCTTGGGAGCTGAGTTTGAAATGACAGACTTAGGTCTACTCCATTTTTGTCTGGGAATTGAAGTATGTAAAAGGAAAGATGGCATTTTCATCTCACAACAAAAATATGCCAAAGAAACTCTCAAGGCATTTGGAATGATGGACTACAAACCAAATAGCACACCTATGGAGGTAAATGATAAGCTATCTATGGATGATAACATGCCTGATGTAGATACTTAGAAGTATAGGAAGCTCATTGGAAGTCTTATTTTTCTATGCAACACTAGACCAGACATTTGCTATGCTGTTGGAGTGTTAAGCAGGCTTTCCAACAAACCTAAGGAGAGTCACTAGAATGCTGCAATGCGAATTCTAAGGTACATTGTAGGCACTTTGGATTTTGGTATTTTTTATACCACAGGTGATACATTTCAAGGATATTGTGATTCAGATTGGGCTGGAGATTGTGATTCTAGAAAATCAGTTTCTGGATATTGTTTCTCACTTGGTTCAGGAATATTTTCTTGGGTAAGTAGGAAGAAACCAACTCTCACACTCTCCTCCACTGAAGCAGAGTACAAAGTAGCTTGTTTTGCTTCTTGTAAGGTAGTTTGGTTAAGGAGAATTCTTGTAGATCTAGCCTTTCCATCAAATATGGCATCTGTACTCAAGTGTGATAATCAAAGTTGTATGCCTATTGCAAAGAACCCAGTATTTCATGCTCGCATCAAGCACATAGAAGTACAGTGCCATTACATTCGTGAGCTAATTGAAGATGAAATTGTGGAGCTAGAATATTGCCCAATAGAGGCAAATTGTGCTGACATATTCACTAAAGCACTTGGAAGAGAGCAGCTCAACAGGCATCTTCAACAGATGGGCATAGGACCGAGACCTACTTGATTTATCATTGGTAAACATTGAGGGGGGGTGTTAGTATATGATCAATGTCTACCCCTCATGATTGTATGCACATTTTCTAAGGCCCCATTATGAGGAGAAGCCAAGTGTGCATTACCCAATTGATGGGAATCCCAACTTGCATGTTGGATGAAGGTCATATTGGACCATGTAGGTATTGTAAGGTGATGGAGAGTGTTAATCTCCAAAAGAACTAGCTACTCTTGAAATTAGAACACCTCTATATCAAGAGTAACTCAAAACCTTCATCAATTTTAGAGGATCAATAATCAATTATCAAAATTTTGATCAAACTGTGAAGAAGATGACTACACAAAAAGTCTGCTGCACATATCTCTCTCATTGACTTATCAAATGTGTAAAGTTTTTTATAAAGCTTTGCACAAGGTGTTGCCTATAATTTGTGCACCTTCTCCAAGTTAAATCACTTCAAAAGACTCAGTAGATCTTGAGAAATGATCTCATCAAGTCACCTATTTCCAAAATTGTTCTTCAGAGAAGTCGATTTTTACACCTGTAACTTCTAACACTTGATTCACTCAAAGTAGAACCCGTTTATGCAAATGCTTTTAGCCATAGATGGCTTACCTTCAAACTTAAATTTTGACTCCTCACTCATGCAAAAATTTAACATGTGCACTGAGAAATGATCAAATCTTTGATCATCGAGAGTGCGCCTATTTCAGAAAACAGTGAACACTTCTTCACATATGAATGTTCCTACTCATAATTCTCAGAGCCTGTTTACGATTAGGCTATAAAAATTTATCCATAGACTCATTAACTATGGATTTAGACATCTACAAAAGGATTCTTGAAATGATCAAGCACAGAAGGAGAATGCATAGAAACATCGGGTGCAATTTTTCTTCCAATACTAAAAACTTTACATCTGGATGAGAGAGCAAATCTTCACACTTCTCAAGTGTCTAAATCTCTCCTAATTCTTCTGAATTCTTGTATTCTATATTCTCATACATTTGCCCCGACATTTCCCTTTGTTTATATAGTCAAATATTTACAAACTCATGACTATACAAAAGTATAAGTGAACTATCTCTAAATTAATGTACATAAGTGTACACATCTTCATCTTCTGGATATACACTTCCTTCATGCTCCATAACTTGATCTTTTCTTCAGTCCTTGACTTCAATTTCTTCATTAAAACATCAATTGTTGATTGCCCTACACCAAAAACTCCCCCTCGATCATCAATTGAGGTTTTCTCTATCTTCTTTATACCTGCCATGTCTTTGAATCTCTGTAGCTTTGGTCCATCCAAGAATTTGGTTAACATATCAGCTATCTGATCTTTTGTTGAAGTATGTATGACTTCAATCTCTTTATCCATCACCTTCTCCCTTAGAAAATGATACTGGATCTCAATATGTTTAGTCCTGGCATGGAAAATAGGGTTAGCAGCTAAATACAATGAACTCATGTTATCTCCATGAATAGTGGGTATACTCTGAATGATGTCAAAACTCTTCATAAGAGTCTTAAGCCATATCACTTCCTTTGCAGCTTCAACCATCCCTTTGTACTCAGCTTTTGTGGATGATAAAGCAACTTTGTGTTGCTTCTTTGAACACCAAGAGATTAACTTATCTCCCACATAACACAAGCATCCATAAGTTGACCTCCTATCATCAGGATTACCGCTCCAATCTGTATCACTATATATCTTGATGTTTGTATCTGATGTAAAACCATAATACAAACCTTCTTTGAGTGTACCCTTAATGTACCTCAACACTCTTTGTCCTGCAATCCAATGTTCTTTCCTAGGACAATGCATGAATTGGGACAATACTCCCACTGCATATGACAAGTCAGGTCTAGTTAATGTAGCATAGATTAGACTACCAACCAAACTTTGATAAAACTTCATGTTCTTGAACTCTTCTCCTCCATATCTACTCAATTTATGGTTCACCTCCACTGGAGTAGGTGCTACCCTCCAATCATCCATTTTAAACTTGATCAACAAGTTTTTCAAATACCTTTCTTGAGTTACATACACTCCATGTTGAGTGTATGAGATCTCCATGCCCAAGAAATATGACAAGTCTCCCAAGTCACTGATTTTGAACTCTTTCTCCATTTGCTTCTTTAGGCTTTGAATGCCTTTCTCATCTGTACCTGTAAGAATTATATCATCAACATATATGCACATGTAAATAAACCCATCTTCACTTGCTTTAACAAGCAAGCTACTATCTGCTTTAGATACTTGGAAACCAAGTTCTTTCAAGAACTTCACAAGTTAATAATTCCATGCCCTTAGGGCCTGCTTCAAACCATACAAAGCTCTCTTGAGCTTGCACACATGATTTGGATACCTTTCATTTCTGAATCCTTATGGTTGCTCCATGAAAACATCATCTAAAATATAACCATTTAGAAAAGCATTCTTCACATCTAATTGACATAATTTCCATCCTTTACATGCAGCAATGGCTATAAGTGTTCTGATAGTTGTCATCTTTGCCACACGACTACAAGTCTCATCATAATCTATACCATATGTTTGAGCAAACCCTTTCACAACAAGTCTAGCTTTATATCTAGAAACACTTCCATCTGCAAATATCTTTGTCTTATAGACCCATTTGCATCCAATGATCTTCTCACTATTTGTTTTAGGAACCAAATCCCATGTCTGATTCTCCATCAATGCATCATACTCTTCCTGCATAGCTTTCTCCCAATTTTCCTTACCTTTTGCCTCTTCATATGTAGAAGGATCTTCATTTGCCTTTATCATATAAGCATAATCTTTGGTAGCAAAAAAAGAAGTGTCATAGCTATACCTTGTAGGTTGCCATTTGTGTCTTGATGACCTTTTGAGTTCTCCACTCCTTGAGGTTTATGGTTCATCACATTCTGGATCAAATCTTGGCACTTCTTCAACTTCAACATGTACTTCATTATTCTCTTCTTCATCAAATATCTGAACCTTTGATTTACCTTTCTTTTGATTCACAACTTCTTCATCACCTGCATAAATATTGATTGTACCTGCATACCAAGTACCTTGCTCATCAAATGTAACATCTTTTGACACTAGAAATTGTTTTGTGGATGGACTCCACAACCTATATCCAATCTGGTTATCATCATAACCAATGAACACATATTTTTCAGCTTTAGGCTCCAATTTATGTCTCAATTGTGATGGCACATATGCATATGCCAAACATCCAAATACTTGTTGGAAGTGAGGTAGGCCCTTAGGCTCATGTCACAGGTCCATGGTTCCATAGTTCCATTCATGTACAACATTGATTCAGCAATCTTCCATATTGACAAAACATGAACATACCACAACTTAATCATACAAATGATGAGATAAAGATAGAGAAAGAATAGACGACATGTGTAAGGTTTTATGTAAGCCATCGCTTACTCATAGTATCATATATACCAATGTTCAATGTACAATGTGGGAGCAAAACTCTCAACCACTCTATGTGATGAGAAATAGTTGCATGAGTGAATGTACTGTTAAACGCCAATTTGCCGTCAGAGACGCGTTTAAGCTCTATTCGGGTTCTTGGGAGTGGAAGGGGTCTGTTAAATAGAGGCCCTATACTTGATTTTCCCAATTAATCACTTCACATGATAGTTTGTTCAACAACTCTACTTATCCAACTTACTAACAGAAAGCTCGGACTTCGTTCCTTTACAGTATTACTATTCTGATTCGTCTACTCTAAGACTTCCTCAGTAACCAGCGCACAAGGTAAGGACTACCATAACACAAACTCACAGTAATAAACTTTGCGGAACAGTGATTCAATACTTAACATAAGATAAACATTATCGTAACTTAATCTTTACTGTACAGGTGCAGATAATCAAACAACCAGAGGAACACAGTATAACTCAGAGTTTCTCAAACACACCATGGAAACTACACAGACATCATCAACCAGACAGACAGTCTGATGACTCTTCTGGTCGTCATCGAAAGTGTCTTTTCATTGCTTTATATAAAGGTTACAACATCGTCGCAACGACCTTTCGGTTCGTGCGGAATATGAAAAGAGACAGATGTTTACAATTGCCAATCCGGCGGCTTACACTGGCATGCACGGTGGACTTGAACCCATAGATATACAAAATATTACGGCTCATCAACTATACCTTCTAGATACATTGCTCTAGCTAATTTAAATGTTCGGGCAATTTTCTTTCTTAATGAATCTAACATCTGCTTCAAGATTTCTGGTTCTACAAGTTGAGCATCTGTCCGTACTGAACTTGTTGTAATGACCTGGCTCATCAAAATTTCTGCCTGTGTCTACAGAAAAGCTTCCTGTAAATAAAATTCATTTGATAAAGTTGCATCACGACTAACTTTCATGTCTGTAATCTGCTTATCAACTCGAGACAGTCTTTCTTTTTGAGCATCCAATTGATTCTCTCTTCTCTCCAACTCTTGATTCTGAAATTGAGTTGTCTTGTAATATGCATCTCTTTCTCTGCGGGTCGCTGCATTGTCCTTCTGTAGTTGGGCTACCAAATTCATATGCGTTTTAAGATGTGAATTGGACTCAGAAAAATGGACTTCTGCTCACTGGAGTTCTTCTTTAGTGCGCTTCGCCAAGTCTGCCATCTCCTGTCCGCGTTGTACCACTTCATCAAGCTGTTGTCTGGTTTCTTCTAACAAATTTCCCATTGCTATGCGGGCATCGTCTTTATCCTGTATTAACTGTTTCAACTGCAGGATTTCGGCATCAACAGCACATAACAAATCATCTTTTGCTTGAAGCTCAACTAATGCTTCATCTTTCTGATTAATCACTGACTCCTGTTCGGTAATCGTAGCCTGGAGCTGTAATATATGTTGGTGCAAAGAATGATTTTCTACCTTTACTATATTTATTTCTTCCTGGAGTGGACTAATGTTTGCCTCCAGAACATCAACCTTATGTTGAAATTCTTCTCGGATATGATCAGTTACCTCCTTCATTTGTGCCGGTAGTTGTTGCGATAGTTGGATCAACAATTGACCCATGGATGCGAGCTCAAAAAACATAGGAATTGATGGAAACAGAAGAGAAGGACGTGGTTGAGATGAAGAAGTGGTGAGGAGTTGATGGGAATGGGGTGGACAATAATTCGGTGAAGAGGAAGATGAAGCGGGTGCGTCAGGTACAAATGGTGGAATGGGAACAATAGGTTTGAGTGGAGGCATGGGTGGAGGAGTGAGAAGAACAGTGCTAGTTTCTAATGCCTTTTCGGTGGATTGCTGCGTAGTGTTATCAGGATGGGCAACTGCAAATTCCACTGTTCTAATCAATTCTTCAAAAATTTTGGTAATAATATGCTACACCTCTTCTTGCTTTTCCTGTTTGGACTGTTGCTGAGATTCTTCTTTAGAAGAACTGGTTTCAGAATCGGCGGTATTATCATGTTCTTGTTGCTGGTTTGGAGATGACTGCGCTGATGAATCATGATTCATTGATGTAGCTGTGTCGTGGAAAGTTTCTTCTTCATGCCCTTCCTCTTCATTGTTGTCTGCTTTATCACTTGCGGCAGACCCTTGCACTTGACTATCAGACGAACTAATCCTGATGCATTTTCGGCGTAGGAGTTGGAAGATTTCTTCGTCATCCTCTTCGTCGTCTTCCAGTATTTGTGCGGATTCTTCATGATATAATACTGGACTTCTGGGTGGTGGTTGTGCTGCTTGGAGGACCGGAAACAAAAAGGAAATGATGTGCGGTAATCGTGATCGTGGCATATCTCCTTTGTTAACCTGTTTAATGATTGAAACGCATTCACGATGAATGCGGCGGAAATAGTAAGAGGCAAAATTAACAGGCTCTCTAGCAGCCATATCTATCGCTGAGTAGAATAGGCGAGATATCCCATATGTACGTTTCTGCAGGTTTAAGATAGCTACTAAGAATTGCAAGGCTGTTCTTTCAGGCTCAAGGCGACAAAGGATAGCATATTCATTCGAAATATCTAGGAAACAATTGAATCATTGTAGCTATCGGCAAATTAGGGCCATTCTCTCGACCTTCCAGAGAGAGTCGGAAAGCATCAGCAAAGGACTGTAGGGTGATTACAGTACGAGATGGTAAAGAGGTTATTGGCCAACTCTGCTCCGTAGCAGGTGTGGCAGCGATGGAAGCAATTATCTGGGCGTAAAATGGGTGACATTCCACTGAATGCCAAGGCAATTCAGTGAAATTGGCCAACCCACGGACACGCAAGAACTCACCCATATGTAGCTCAAGCGTAAGCACCACCTCCTTTACTTGTCAATCCGCGGGTTCTTGACATCTACCAGATAAGGCAGCAATAATATCATCTGCTAGCCGAGACACCCTTCTATCCAAACTGATAAATGTCCAGTAATAGATGGTTCCACTTTCAACTAAGCATGACTCATTCATGTTTCATGCGCCAAACCTGGGAACAAGTTCTTCCTCTCTTTCTCTTTTTTTTTTTTTTTTTTTTGGAACAATATCACAAAACAAGAAGACAGAGTTTAGTATCAATCAATAAAAATCTTTGACATATGTCAATGTGCTCTTGTGCCTGGGATTCTCAAGTGTGTCTATGCACGGCCGTGTAATGTGGCCCTATATTAATGCATACTTTGGAAATGCATGACCTGAATGGTGCAAAAGACAGGGTTGTGCAAGGAGCACATGGTTGTCGCTCGTCGAGGCCTGATGTCACCTGCAAATGTTGATGTCATCTTTGTTGGAGGTATCCATTGGATCTCGAGATGACCACTGATCCTTCCTCTTGATAGGGACCCATTTTAGAACAGCATTTGGCACTGTAGAGATTACTCCAGGCGTCTTCCTCATTGGATGCCTTCTGAACTGTGGTATCCAGTGTGGTTGGCGCTTTGGTTTGATGGAGGCTACTTGTACTTTTGGCTTCCAAACCCATATCCTTTTTGCACGTCTTCCTACTATTGTTGAAGAGCTGATTTGATCTCCTTTCGGTCTCTGTACGTGGTTCTTACCCTCTTCTCCTTTTGGCTTCTTTGTTGAGACCTTTCGCATGTGGGAGAACACAGGTTGTTGTAGATGTAAGAGCTTCTTAGGTACCCACATCTGTAATCGCCCTTGTTGAGCTTCAACTAATTTCTTAGGCACCCAAACTTGTTGGATACCTTGTGATTGAGCTTGTCCGAGCTGCTTCCTTCGTCTTCTAGCCTAGTTGGCTTGCCTGGATGGGATTTGTGGGGGCAAGGCTGGTGGTTGCTCTCCTTTGCGTACCCAGATCTGCTTCATGCTTGGAACTGTGTTCTTATCGAATGGTGTCTTTCTATTTGATGTAGCAGTTGTCGTGAACGGTTGTGTTCGCTTGTGTGGTGGACTCACTATTGTGGCTACTTGATTCTTTGGAGAAGAAGAAAGATCCACCCGCCTTCGAACCTGGTCTTCCATGATTGACTCCTGCATCATAGAGCTTTTGACACATACAACATCTTCTTTCATATGATTAGTCTTGGAAGAACTAAGAGAGTGTGTGGTGCCATGATCTAGGAGCATGCAGTTCTCTAATTCTAATGTAATGCATTGTTCATGTACCCAAGCTTGAAGAATTTGACTTCTTAGGTTTAATTTAACTGCATGGTCATAGATCCAATCTTGACCCAAGACAAGTGGTTCTGTAAGGTTCTCATCTTGACATACTAGCGCTTTGACTTTCATTGGAACATCTTGAAGGTAGATGGGAAGTTCCACCTCGCCCAAACAAGGGGTTTCCACACCTCCCAATCCTATGAGATAAGCTTCTATGGGATTGATGTTCAACTGCAAGTCTTGGCAATAGGAAAGTCTAACTGCACTACTTGCTGCCCCTGAGTCAATCAATGCTTTCACAGTCCTTGCACCCTTTCCTTGTCCTATCTCTATGGTCACGAATGGACGTCGGTCAATGACTTGAGAAGTCGCAATGCCTGATTTTTGGCACATATCCATGTGATATTTTGGAGCTTTTGAGTTGACATCGAGGCCTAGTCGCCTTAACTTATTTCGCCTTATGCGCTCTCTAGCCTCTGCTTGTGCTTCTTCTCTCACTCTTAACTCTTCTTCTTTTTGCTTCTTAGCAGTGTTGAGTTTCATTAGCATATCCTCAGTAAGAGGTTCTTTATATAGCTTGACTCTACAGCCACTAATATAGTTTGGCAGGATATCTCCTTCTAGAGTGGCCAACTGAATTGCACCACTAGTGGAAATTCTATTAATGATCATGGGTCCATATCCTCTTTTTTCCAACTTACGGGCATGTTGCTTTAGCGTATAAACCAGCACTAGGTCTCCCTCTTTCAATCCCTTATCCTTAATGTGTGCATCGAAGTATGCCTTTTGCCTTTTCTTTGCAGCATAGATGCCTGCTACCGCGCGTAGCCTTGTCTCACCTAAGCGTTCTAGATCAAAGATCCTAGAGGACAATTCATGTCCATTCCACTCATACTCTTGTGCTACTTTTAAGGCAGGGATTAAGAAATCTAATGGTAGCACAGCGTTCTATCCAAAGACCATCTGAAATGGGGTGGCGTTGAGTACCATTTTGTAGGCAACTCGATAAGCCCAAACAGCATGATGAAGTTGTTTGTCCCAATCAGAGCGTTTATTATTTACCAGTTTTGTCAATATGTTACAGAGGATCTTATTGGTGCTCTCGGCTTGTCCTTTAGCTTGTGGGTGATAGGGGGCAGACTTCTTATGTATTACCAAGAATTCTTGGAGAAGATTTTCAATGACTTCATTCAAGAAGTGTGTGCCTCTATCGCTCACTAACTCTATTGGTAGCCCATATCTCGTGAACACATTCTCGAATAAGAACTTAGCCGTAGTCTGAGCATCATTCTTTGTTGTGGCTTTCACTACTACCCACTTTGCAAGGTAATCTGTGGCTACAATAATATACTCTGCATGGGAGTTTCTAGCTGGGGGGTTAATAGGACCTATGAAGTCTAGGCCCCACTTGGAAAATGCACGCCCTCCCATCATTGGCCTCAAGGGCATCTCATCTTTTCTAACTGGATATTGTGCACGTTGGCATGTGTCACATTTCTTCACATAGGTATGTGCATCCATATGAAGAGTGGGCCACCAAAGTCCTGAGAATAGAATGGTCTTGATCACTCGGTCAGGACCGAAATGTCCACCTGCAACACCACTGTGTGCAGTTTCTAAGACCTTTAAATAGTCTGATTCATGAATGCACAGTCTTAAGTAACCATCTTTGCCTCTTCGGTATAGGTTCTCTCCTACTAAGGCATAGCCTTGAGCCTCTTGCTCCATGTTTCGTCTTCTTGCTAGACTAGCCTCTTTGGGTAATCTTCCCGACCTCATAAACTCTACCAATGGAGCCCTCCAATTTGGAATTAATGACACTTGATAAAGGGTCGCATGCTCCACTGGGGGTCTCTCTCTGCACATTGGACAATTCTTAATCCACTCATGTATTTCTTTGTCCATGCTAGGCCAATACACTCCTAGACGCTTCAGATTCTGCAATGTTCGTTGTTTAGAATAGTGATTTCCTAGCAATCCTTCATGAGCTTGCTGCAACCAACTACTATGTTCATCATCCTCGACACAACAAGCTAATACACCCTCAGTATCTTGTTTGTACATGCTTCCTTCCAGTATGTGATATTTTTGTGATCTTACAATTTCTTCTTGTGATGTTTCCACATTCTTATTTGCAGGGCCAAAGGTTAAGACTGGTACCAACTTATTTGCCCATTTGGGAACAACTTCCAAATTGAACAGATAAGCATCAGGTAGTTCATCAGACACTCCTTGCGGTGACTCTCCTAAAGTAATGCGAGAAAGGTGATCTGCCCGAAGGTGGGTTCTACCTTTCCTGACAACAACTTCAAAGTCATATTCCATTAGTAAGAGGAACCATCTTACTAAGCGTCCAGTATTGCAAGGTTTATTGACCAAATATAACAAAGCTTGATGATCAGTAAAAAACTTGAACTTGTTGGCCAATAAATAGTGTCTAAACTTCTTCACAGCATATACCATGCCTAAGCCCTCTCGCTCAGTTGTGGTATAATTTCTTTCAGCTGGGTTTAGTTGTCTACTAGCATATGCTATGGGCAAATCTAAATTTCCTTCACCTGTGGGTTGTGCAAGCACACATCCAATGGCATGATTGGATGCATCCACATGGACATGGAATGGTTTATTCCAATCAGGAGTGGTCAGTATTGGTGCTGTGCACAAACGTTTCTTCAGTTTGTTGAAAGAATTTTCGCATTCGTCGTTCCACTCAAAATTAGACAACAAGGCATAAAGGGGTCTAGCTATGATCGCGTACATGTGGATAAACCTACGGTAATATCCACAATGGCCCATAAAGGCTTGTACCTCTTTAACATTCCTTGGCCTTGGTAGCTCCGCTATGGCTCGTACCTTATCTTCATCTGTTGAAATTCCATTCTTAGAAACAATATGACCTAAGATTTTACCTTGACGCACCATGAACACACACTTTTCTGGGTTCAGACACACTCGATATTCTCTACACTTGTTGAAGATTTGTCGGAGCTCAGGGATGTGAAATCTTCTTTCTTGGGAATGAGCACATAAATCATCCACCTACACTTCTAAGCTCTTTCGCAAGAACTCTTTGAAGATATGACACATGAGCCTTTGGAATGTTGCAGGTGCATTGGTGAGCCCAAATGGCATCACACGAAATGCAAAGATTCCCCACTCTGTAGCAAAAGTTGTTTTGTGTTGATCTTCTGGGGCAATGGCTACTTGATTGTAACCTGAAAACCCATCAAGGAAGCTATAAACTTCCTTGCCTGCAACACGCTCCAAAAGGTGTTCCGTGATTGGAAGTGGATAACTATCTCTGATAGTAGCGGCATTAACTTTTTTAAGGTTAATACACACTCGCAACTTTCCGTTCTTCTTGGGCACCACTACAATGGGGGACACCCATTCAGTATGCTCAATCTCATAGATGAATCTAGCTTCAATCAACCTATCAATTTTTTCTTTTATTTTGGCTGCATAGGTATCATTATATGTGTAGGGCTTCTGTTTGGTGGGCTTGGCATCAGTAGTCATGGGGATAGTATGAGAGAAAATTCTTGGATCTACCCCTTTCAAGTCTCTATAGTGCCACGCAAACACATCCCTATATTCCCTTAATAGCGCTACAAGCTCCATTTCTTCTCTTGCACTTAGGTCATCTCCTATATATGTGCATCTCTCTTCATTCTCTTCGATGGTCACTACAATCTTCTTGGTCTTTTCTTTATTATCATATGATTCTCCTATGATGGCCTCTCTCTTAGGCATTCGTACCAAAATTTTGCGGTCGTCAACTTCATATTTCTTGAAGTTTTCTGGTACTTCAAACAATGATTCCTCCTCTTCTTGTTTCACTGCTTTTCTTTTCTTTTCCTTTTGACTACTCTCACTTCCATCCTTTGAATTAACTGTTTTAATACTTGTGAGAGGTTCTTCTTCTTTCTGGGTGAACACTCCTATATCTTCTAGATAGTGCTGCTCTGAGTTAAAGCAACTATCCATCACAATAGACTCCAAATCATCGTCATTCTCTTCTTCTTCTATGACATCACTAGGGTCACATTCTTCTAGCAAGGGCTGACACATGAACACTGAGATATCATAACCCTCCTCATCACAATGAGGTGTCCACTGTTCCTCATTGACAGCAATGTCCATGGTAGCTAAGATTTCTGGCCAGCCATGAGGCTCAAATTCCTCATCTAGAAAGATCATCAGTGTATAAGTTGGGTCTTTAATTGGTCTATCTCCTATCTCCTGGTGAAGTTCCTTCTTCTCGCACCTTCAAGCATTTTTCCTCTTCCTCTGCGACCTTGCACATCCACAAATGAGTATCTTCATGCAACCATGATGGATCAGGTGAACTTTCAGAATGCACAGAGACTGAATCTTCTTTTGCTTTGTGGATAGGATTCCACTGTAGGGGTGGTACATCTCTAAAGGAGTAATCCTTCAAATTGACCTTGGTGGTGACCCCTAAGTGCTGCAAGTACAAGGAGTTGGTTCCCCAATCCTGTACTATTTGCAATTGTTGTAGGAAGGGTCTTCCTAAGATCATCTCATAGACATTATTTTTCTCAAAGTCACATATAGCAAATGTGTGCTCAAACTCTACACCACAAGTGGTTAGAGTTATCCCTTCTAGCAATCCTACAGGTCTTTCAAAATGACCATCAGCCATTTGAAGCTTCATTCTAGTTGGTCTTAATGTGGGCTTGCCCCATTGCTTCCACAAGGAGGTGGTCGCAATAGCAACACCAGCACCTGAATCTATGATTGCTTTGGTTGTGTAACCTTGGTAGGTGATTGGAAGATAAGTATTACCTTCTTCACCCTCACACATGTCCCCTATTTTGTCTAGAGGTATCTCTGGTACTTTTTGCTTAGAGCTTGTTTTTGGCGTATTGGACTCAAGTTCTGGAACCTGATCCTTCACATGATTCCATAGCTCGGGTTTTGCTTTGAACAGCTCTTCTACAGTGAGATGTGTGAAGAGATGGATAGGTATGTGCTTGAAGATGAAGAGGTGTTGCAAAATCCTTGATCTACACCAGCCAAATGAACTCCAGGAGTATATGGTGGGCCCTTTTAGCTTGCCAATGGATGTATTAGACACCCTATGTACCTTGGAAGATCACTCTCAAAAAGATAGATCAAAGCAGATAAGTTGGAGTTAGCTCAGAGGTGAAAACTTGCTATTCTTGGTTCAAACACCTGTCCAGTGTTTTACATAATTCTTTGAGCACAGCAGCAATTAGCTCCATTCCTCTTGGGGAAGTCTAGGCAACTTAAAGAGCTAACTTTCAAGAGTAATCTCATCAAAAATAATGAACCACACACTGAGAATGAGTTTTAACAAGTGATGACATCATCCCGATTTTCACGGGCTGCTACAGAAATAGACCAGTGAGCCAAAAACTCAACATAACTCAAAATCTAGAAATCCAATGATTATGAAAATTTGTATGGTTCTACTAGACAGTAAGCTGAATCCAACAAGCTTTAAATCACTGAATTTGGATAAGTAACCACTGAGAAATGGCTCTGACAAGATGAGTGAAAAAGTCGGGTACCGGACAGAGAAGTGAAGATGAACAGACCCTGTTGACTTCAAATGAACATAACTGAAGATTGCAACATTCAAATGACATGAGAATTTGTGAGCATATAGTAGACTTGTAGAGCTAACTTTACCAAGTTAAATCACTGAAAATGATGCACCAAGCTCAGAGAAAACATCTCTGCAAGCTGACTGAGAAAACTGAGAGTAATGGCAGTGAGTAGTACACTTCACAAGAACATGGAAAGATGAACTCAAATAATCATGAAAATGAAAGTATATTGCTTGTACAATACAATGACTTACTGATACATATGTGTGCCTTGTAATCACACCTTGATATGGCATAAAGCTCAGCTCTTGGAGGTCTTCACATAGGTCTCTATAACCACGACTAAAACTGCCATCTATTTATAGTTGAGTTTGGGAGGCTAACTTCCCTCAATCACTCTCCAATCAATCAATGATTGATTTGATTCTCTACCTACCACAAATCACGAATTCATGGCTCCTCGTTCCATTCTTGATCATGTGGACTCAACCACTTAAGATTCTCTTACTTTTACATTAAGTAAACTCTCCAAAAAATTACAAGAGGTAGTTCACAAGTGAACTTTACATAGTCTTCATTTTAAAGCTTCTTCTAAGACTCTGTGGGACTCAAGCCAATACTTAGGCTTGTCATAGACTTGCTCCAACAGCTCCCCCTCAAGCCAAGTATGCTTGAGGTCTTCAATCTTCCAAGATTACCTGCAAACCAATCATAGCCTTGAATTTGCAAAGCTTTGTACCATCCAATGCTTTGGTTAGAATATCTGCACATTGTTGATGAGTGGACACATATGATATTTGAATCTCTTTGCTTAGAACCTTTTCTCGTACATAGTGATAATGAACTTCAATATGTTTAGTCCTTGCATGAAAAATAGGATTAGCAGCCAAATGAATAGAACTCATATTGTCACCAAAAATAGTTGGAGTTCCAAACTCCAATCCAAGATCTTTGAACAATGTTTTCATCCACATAGCTTCTTGTGTAGCTATGGCAAGACCTCTATATTCAGCTTCAGTAGAAGAGAGAGCAACTGTGGGTTGCTTCTTGAATGACCATGAAATAAGCTTTGAACCTGCAAAGGTAAGATAACCTAAAGTGCTCCTCCTATCTTCCTTGGAGCCAGCCCAATCTGCATCAGAAAATAGCTTCAAACCTAAATCAGATACATAAGGATAATAAAGTCCTTCATTTATGGTTCCTTTGAGATACTTGAGAATCCTTTTGGCAGCATCCATATGTGGTTTCCTTGGTGTGTGCATAAATTGGCTTAGCACACTCACACTGTAACATATATCTACTCTTGTCAATGTGGCATAGTTGAGACTACCCACTAGACTTTGATATGATGTGATGTCCTCTATGAGTTCACCTTCATGTGAGCTCAATTTGTGATTGACCTCCATTGGAGTACCTGCAATCTTACAATCTTGCATCTTGAATTTTGCCAACATGTCCTTAATGTACTTTCTTTGAGTGAGAAACAAACCATGATCTTTGTAGACAACTTCCAAACCTAGGAAGTAGGTAAGTGAACCCAAATCACTTATCTTGAACTCTTCTCTCATCTGATCTTTGATCTTCTTCATACCATCTGCATCATTTCCTGTCAATATAATATCATCTACATATACACATAGGTAGATGATCTCATAATTACTCTTTTTAATAAAGAGTGAAGGATCTGCCGTGCTTGGTTGAAAGCCTTTGTCCTGCAAGAATGAAACAAGCCTGAAATTCCAAGCTCTTGGAGCTTGCTTGAGACCATACAATGCTTTGTTAAGTTTACACACATAATCAGGATAAACTTGATTCTCAAAACCAGGTGGTTGTGCCATATATACCTCTTCTGTTATCCAACCATTCAAAAATGCATTCTTTACATCTAGTTGAAGTATCTTCCAATTCTTGGAAGAGGCAATACTAAGCAAAACCCTAATAGTAGGCATCTTTGCCACAGGAGAGAAGGTCTCCTCATAATCAATTCCCTGAGTTTGTGCAAAGCCTTTTGCTACAATCCTTGCCTTATACCTGTTAATTGAACCATCAGAATTCTTCTTGAGTTTATAGACCCATCTTGAGCCTATTACCTTCATGGATGAAGTCTTGGGCACCAAATCCCAAGTGTTGTTTTCCTCAAGTGCTTCGATCTCTTCCTTCATTGCATGCTTCCATTCTGTTTTTGCTTTGGCCTCTTCAAATGATGATGGCTCCTCTTGGTTTATGTCCTGTGCTATGTAGATAGAATGTTTAGTTACTAATGAGGTGTCAAACCCATACCTTTCTGGTTTTTTCTTTTCCCTCATAGATCTTCTTAGGCCATGATGTGATGATTCTGCCTCATGTCCAAGTTCCTGCAATTTTTCTTTACCTTTAGACTTCCATGCTTTGATCTTTTCCATGTGAGATTCTTCATCATCCTCTGAGGTGTCTTGTTCTTCAATCTTTGATTGTTCTCTACCAAGCTTTGGAAAATCTTCTTCAAGATCATATGGTAAATTGATCTTCTTGCATGAATCTTCATACCATGAATTGTTCTCATCAAAAACTACATCTCTGCTTACCAAGAATCCTTTGTTGGTAGGGTTGTATAACATGTAGCCCTTTTGATTGTTGTCATATCCAATAAATACACACCTTTCTGCCTTTGGATCCATCTTGCCTCTAACCTGTGAAGGAACATGAGCAAAAGCAATACATCCAAAAATTTTACAATGATCTAAGCTTGGTCTTCTTCCATTCCAAGCCTCATATGGAGTCATCCCATCAAGGGATTTTGAAGGCAACCTGTTAATCAAGTAAGTGGCTGTAGAAACAGCCTCAGCCCATAAGTAATTAGGTAAATGCTTTTCATTTAACATAGACCTTGCAGCTTCAACAATTGTCCTATTCCTCCTTTCTGCCACTCCATTTTGCTCAGGAGTGTACCTTGTAGTTACCTCTCTTTTGATTCCTCTTTCTTGAAGAAAAGAATCACACTCATGGGAGAAGTATTCGCCCCCTCCATCTGACCTTAGCCTTTTTAGTGATTTACCTATTTGATTCTCCACAAGAGCCAAATATCTTTTGAAACATGAAAAAACTTCATCTTTGTGTTTCATAAAGAATAGGATAGTCCATCTGCTGCAATCATCAATAAAGGAAACATAATACCTTGATCCAGATATTGAAGCTTCCTTGCTAGGTCCCCATACATCTATATGAACCAACTCCAAGAGATCTCCATGCATATAACCTTTCTTCATGAATGGTAACCTGTGAGACTTTCCAAATTGACATGCACTACACTTATAAATCATATGTTGTTTTGACAAATTAGGGAGTCCAAGTACACTTTGGTCCCTGCAGATTTGCTTTAATGACCTTTCACCAATATGTGCTAACCTTTTGTGCCATACTTCCAATTCTGTGAGTGTCTGACTACCATAATTAAAGAGAGCAATGTTTCTAGTGTCTTGTAATTCAAATGTGAACAATCTACCTGTCTTTTCACCTTTTGCAATTCTTCTGAATCCTTGACTTGGATCTTCAACAAATGCTTCTGCTTTTGTGAACCTGACTTGCAACCCTTTCTCTACTATCTGCCCAACACTTATCAAATTCTTTGTAATGGTAGGGACATAGAGTACCTTACTGAGTAGGTTGATGTTTCCATCAGGTGCTTTGACATTGCCTATTTTCTCCACAGGATGTTTTGTATCATCTCTTGTTTGTACCTCGTGCTTATTCCTTGGATCTTCTAAATCTGATAGGAGTGCCACATTTCCTGCCACATGATTTGAACAACCTGAATCTATGTAGAAAACATGCTCATCAGATTTACCTTGTGGCATAGCCATGTTCATGATCAATAATGAATCCTCTTTGTTTGAGTCTTCTGTGTAGTTATTGTAGTCTCTCCTTCCTTTGTAGCCTCCTTGATAGTTTGAATGATTGTAGTTGTTGTAGTTGCCATGGTGGTTGTTGAACCTTCCTCTTGAGTAGCCATAACTTCCTCTATTGTATCCTCTTCCTCTTTGATTCCTGGAATTCCTAAAGCAATTTTTAGTTGTATGATTAGTTAATCCAGAAATAGAACATGAGTTGGAGTCTTGGGATCTCCCCCTGCCTTGTCTACCTCCTCTTCCTCTACCTCTGCCATGTCTTCCTCTACCTGCATAGTTAGCTTGATATGTACCTACTTCATCATCCACTTTCTTTGCCTTTCCTTTGTTATCTTTAGACTTGCTTTTATCTGTGTATAAAGCTGAAGATTGATTACCTTTAGAGCTTTCTCCATTTTTGATAAGCTTTGCCTCTTGAGTAAGTAGTTGTCCAATGAGTGTGTTGAAATCAGGTACATGCATGTCCATGTACAAATCCATAGATGTGGTGAATGCTTCCCACTTATCATCTGCCTTCAAGCCATTGATGACCTGCCTTACAATTTGCTCTTCATCTATTACCTCTCCAATGCTTCCCAATTGATCCGCTATGTCCTTGAGCTTTGTGACAAAATCAGTCACATTTTGTTTGGGAGCCTTCTTGAGAGTTGTGAAATCCAGCCATAGTTGATGCTTCCTAGCTTTAGTACTTGAAGAAAAGAAAGCTTCAAGTGCATCCCACACTTCTTGAGATGTCTTACAACTTCTAATGTGAGGCAACAAAAAATCTGAGATAGAGTTGAGGAGATAAGACCTTGCAAGTGCATCCTTGGAGCACCATGTGCTCAATCTTTCTTGCTCTTCTTGTGTTGGTTGACTTTTGTTCCTGAAACTTGGCATAACTTCATCTCCAGCCACATAACCATATAAACTTCTACCTTGCAGATAAGCTTCCATTCTTAATGACCAAGCTGAGTAGTTACCTCTGACAAATTTGTCAATTGATGAAGGAAATCCATCTGCCATGTTGTCCAACCTTGCTCTGATACCACTGTGAAGAGATGGATAGGTATGTGCTTGAAGATGAAGAGGTGTTGCAAAATCCTTGATCTACACCAGCCAAATGAACTCCAGGAGTATATGGTGGGCCCTTTTAGCTTGCCAATGGATGTATTAGACACCCTATGTACCTTGGAAGATCACTCTCAAAAAGATAGATCAAAGCAGATAAGTTGGAGTTAGCTCAGAGGTGAAAACTTGCTATTCTTGGTTCATACACCTGTCCAGTGTTTTACATAATTCTTTGAGCACAGCAGCAATTAGCTCCATTCCTCTTGGGGAAGTCTAGGCAACTTAAAGAGCTAACTTTCAAGAGTAATCTCATCAAAAATAATGAACCACACACTGAGAATGAGTTTTAACAAGTGATGACATCATCCCGATTTTCACGGGCTGCTACAGAAATAGACCAGTGAGCAGAAAAATCACCATAACTCAAAATCTAGAAATCCAATGATTATGAAAATTTGTATGGTTATACTAGACAGTAAGCTGAATCCAAAAGCTTTAAATCACTGAATTTGGATAAGTAACCACTGAGAAATGGCTCTGACAAGATGAGTGAAAAAGTCGGGTACCTGACAGAGAAGTGAAGATGAACAGACCCTGTTGACTTCAAATGAACATAACTGAATATTGCAACATCCAAATGACATGAAAATTTGTGAGCATATAGTAGACTTATAGAGCTAACTTTACCAAGTTAAATCATTGAAAATGATGCACCAAGCTCAGAGAAAACATCTCTGCAAGCTGACTGAGAAAACTGAGAGTAATGGCAGTGAGTAGTACACTTCACAAGAACATGGAAAGATGAACTCAAATAATCATGAAAATGAAAGTATATTGCTTGTACAATACAATGACTTACTGATACATATGTGTGCCTTGTAATCACACCTTGATATGGCATAAAGCTCAGCTCTTGGAGGTCTTCACATAGGTCTCTCTAACCACGACTAAAACTGCCATCTATTTATAGTTGAGTTTGGGAGGCTAACTTCCCTCAATCACTCTCCAATCAATCAATGATTGATTTGATTCTCGACCTACCACAAATCACGAATTCGTGGCTCCTCTTTCCATTCTTGATCATGTGGACTCAACCACTTAAGATTCTCTTACTTTTACATTAAGTAAACTCTCCAAAAAATTACAAGACGTAGTTCACAAGTGAACTTTACATAGTCTTCATTTTAAAGCTTCTTCTAAGACTCTGTGGGACTCAAGCCAATACTTAGGCTTGTCATAGACTTGCTCCAACAAGATGACATTGAACCTTAGTGTTCTTCACAACATCAGTGTTCCTTGGGACCACTGAGTCTTCATGTCTGACCAGTATTGTGGGAGCTCTAATCTGGAGAGATTCAGATTCCCATGGGCCTCGAAATTGAGGCAATTCTTCTAGGGTATTAGATTCAAAATCTAATCTTTCGTCTTCTTGTTGGTCTGCTTCATCTCCGTAAATAGATGGAATTTCTTGGGAAAATTGATCATGAAGATCATCAATCTCAGGAATAGGAGGGGAGTTACCCTTCTCCTTGGCCCATTTCTCTTCTTGTATTTCCTGCAAGAACTCTTGAGAGTACTGTTGAATTGAAGGAGGCATTCCAACATCCGTGGAATTAGGAACATAAGCTCCCATTGGTGGTGAGCTTCTTCCCTCAATAACTAGTTGAGCCTGTGGAGGTAAAGAAACTTGTGGTTTGTTTACCAACTGCTCTAATCTTTCTAGTAACCCTTGGAAATGCAAATCTGGTTTGACAGAGTTTGTCTGATTGAACTTTTGACTAGTCTCAAGTATAGCTTGAGCTTGTTCTACCATTTTCATGCACATTTTCATTCGTTCAATCTCTAAATCCGCTCTAGGGTAACTCTTGTCTAGATTTGCAGCTGTTGGCCCTTCTTGAAGACGAGCCTGGTAGGCCTTGAACATCATGTCCAAGCCTTCTCGGGTTGGATCTGCAAGAACAGACCCTGATTGCGGCCTATTTACAATGGGTGGTGGGGTGGGATGAGGTGGAGTGGATGGAGTTTCGGCATGCGAGGGGCTTTGAGATGCAATGTCTTCTATTTTTGTTTTCGCTTCTTTTAAGCTTTCTTCTAGTTCCGATAACTTTTTATTCCACTTGCGATTGGCCTTCTCTCTGGTATCCTTCCATGTTCTTGTTTTCCTCTTACTAGGCTCTCCTGATTCACTCGACTCTGATTGTTCTACTGGTTTATCCTGTTTTAAGGCTTGTGCCCTAGTGACAGCTTGTATAGGAGCCACATTGCTACTACTTGAACTTGAATCTGCCACTAAGCCTACCACATTAATGGGTGTAATCTTGGGTGCACTAGAGGGGTTTCTTGGACAATCTCTGGGGAGATGGTCT
Organism: Ceratopteris richardii; assembly: GCA_020310875.1. NCBI lineage: Eukaryota > Viridiplantae > Streptophyta > Polypodiopsida > Polypodiales > Pteridaceae > Ceratopteris > Ceratopteris richardii. Next base: position 56,424,677 of record CM035419.1, read on the forward strand.
TTGCCAAAATCATAACAAAAAGCTTGTATTGTGATAGCCTGTCCTTGACTCGGAGATGGTGGGTGGGGACAGTCACGAATGAAATGGTCACCTTGACATCTGAAACAAGATCCTCTAGGGGCTTGTGGTCTCATTTGTCTCAACTAGGGCCTAGGGTTAGGATTTGTGTACATGACATTGGAGTATTCTGGCTCCCAATTTTGCTCCATAGGTGGTGCGTCATATTGATACGAGTAAATCTCACTATGTTCAGGTGACTCTATGTAATAAGCATGTGGACTACCTTCATGGGAGTAGTCTGAACTATGAGCATGAGAGTCATTATCTGGTATCAGTGGGGTTAGTGGCACCAATGCTCTATTTGGATTTTCCTCTCCCACAGCATATTTGACTGGAATCACGTTGGCAGAAGCTGGTGGTTGGTTTCCCAAGACTGGTTGTGGCCTATATTGTGCCTGATATTGCTGTTGTGGTCTATAATATGGCTGTTGGTATTGGTTTTGATACCTACTTGGTTGGTAAGGTTGTTGATAATTCTGTCTAACAGCTTGCCTATTATAGGGACAGTCTTGAGCCGTGTGGTTCGTATATTTTCTCTCAATAGTGCAATATGGAGCATTCCTTTCTCTCATGTTCTGGTTGTGCAATGGGCATACATTAACCATGTGGTCGCCTCTGCAAGTATAACACCGATTCAATGGAGTGACTCTCTGTGTTTGTTTATTTTGGACTCCCAGCTTCTTGGCAACTTGCTCAGCTATCTTCTCTATTTCCATGGAGATTTTTGAAGTATGACTAGTAGAACTATCAGAGTCCTTATAGAGTTTGTGTTATCGTTAGTGTCCATGTGAAAGGCCAAATGGCCACTGGACACTTCTTTGTATATGTTCTTTAATAAAACATATAGTGGACTGGTCAGTAACAGACTGTAAGTCGACCGCATTCGTAAGACCTAAGAAGTCTGACTTCGTGCTCCCTGTGTACTGTGTTTTCTACGTATTCTACAACCTCTGTGCGGAGTACTGTGTGCGACGTCAGGAGCTCGGTTTTCTACTCCGAGCATATTGTCGTGGAGATCTCGAGAAGGAGGGTGCAGGGCGGTGCATTGCCATCAAAATACTTCACTGGTATCAGAGCAGTTCGAGGGAAAAAGCTTTGTTCCTTTTGTGCGAGCGAAGCGAGCAACCCCCCCCCAGGCTTTCTCCAAGGCTTACGACCAAGGCGGCGACCAAGGCATAGACCTTGGCATACCTTGTCATCCGAGTCACCGAAGTCACCGTTGGCGCCGTTGGCTGCGCGCGAGGGAGGACCTCAACGATCCAGGAATATAGCGGTTCCCGGTACTTCTCGAGAGGTCACCCATCCCAGTACTGTGCCCCCCAGAGCTCGCTTAACTGTGGCAATCTCTTGCCACTAAGCTACACTCTTGTGGTGTTTGAAGAAGGGGAAAGACTAAGGTTGACATTACCTTGAACAAGTTTTGGTCCCTCAAAGCTTCATTTTTGCTTTTAAAGCCTATTTCTGAAGCAATTTTGGGGTGTTTTTGGAGCCATTTCGGAGTACTTTCACACATAGTTCTCTTCACACAGGTCCAAGAACATCAAGAAGAGTGTTTCTTGTACTTCTCATACAATAAATATCAACCTTTGGGGCTGTATTTTCAGCCACACTCGTAAACTACAGGTTTCTCGAGGGGTTTTCAGTTTTGGTGGGAGCAGTCGCTGCAAATTTATGCAGGTTTTTAAAGCCTAAAACATCAGAGTTGACAGACACTTGCAGGTGTTATTGGCTAGTTTTTGGGCTGTGTATTCAGCCTTTTAGTGTCATTTTACTGCATATATTGAGCACATACACACCATGTACGCTTCTGTGGATACCGCTTATGTACGTCCATGTGGGCATTGATATAGCGGTTACGTTCTTTGCATAAAGCCTTTTACGTTTGATAAAGAGGGTCGTGGTGAGGTTTTCTTAACTGGGAGACACCCAGATGTCGGGGTCTCTTCAGTGATGCAGGTGGAAGACTTACCCATCCTCGCCATACGAGATGTATGATAGTTGTTCATAGGTGCTCGATAAGCCTAGTTGGCTTCTATTGGGTAACTGATTATATGCAATGGATTCAGTGATTCACTATGCAGGTAGACATGTCAGTACTTGCAGTTTTATGATACTTTGACACTGGTCATATGCTAATTTTGCAGAGGATACTCTGGCAAAATGTTTCCAGATTTCTGGTTTAGTCAACTATATAGTGGTCGATTTACTCCTTGATACACTTATTTGTTGGTGTTTGGACTCTTCTAGCTCCATTATCATTCTATTCAGTTCTCTACGATCATGGCATCAGAGGTCTCAGGCACATCCGGTGGATCAGGGTCTAGTGCTAGCGTTTCGAGGAGGAGCTGTAACTTGCAGGGCAAAGACCATTTTGAGATCCGAAAATTTGATGGCACAAACTTTGCTCTATGGAAGAATCAGATTAAAGATGTGTTGATTCAAAGAAGGCAATGGAAGCCAGTAAATGGGATTTCAAAGAAGCCTGCTGACATGGATGAAGATGATTGGGATGAGTTAGATGAAATGGCCAGGTCTACCATTCGCTTGCACCTGGAAGATAATGTTTACTTTACAGTATTAGACTGTGAAAGTGCAGAGGAGCTTTGGAAGAAGTTATGCAATACATATGAAAAAGAGACGGCATCAAATAAAGTATATCTGATGAGAAAATTATACGACCTTCGTATGAAGGACACAGATAGTGTTGCTGCTCATCTAAATGAGTTTGATGCTATATTCTCCCAGTTACAGGCTCAAAAAATGGATATGGACAATGAAATGAAAGCAGTATTGCTGTTATGCACCCTGCCATCATCATGGGATACATTTTGCACAGCTATTAGCAATAGTGCACCAGGTGGTAAACTCGTCTATGATGACATCTGTGGAGCACTCTTGAGTGAGGAGATTTGTAGAAAATCTATGGTTGGCACTCAGAGTGGAGATGCATATAATGTTCGTGATTCTTACCAAGGAAAGAATCAACAACGTGGCAGGAGCAAGAACAAGGAAAAGAATGGTCAATGGAATAAGAGCAGAAGTAAATCAAGGAAGAGGGATATTGAATGCCATTATTGTCATAAGAAAGAACACATGAAGAAAGATTGTTATGCATTAAAGAATGCTAAAGGTAAAGGACAGAATGTTGATGGGCATGTTAAACAGTTACCTGCACCATCTACTTCGAGTGTGAAGATTGAAGAAATTAATGCTATTTCTGATGATGCTGATGTGTTGACACTTGATAGTACTGTGCCATCTGAGGCACTTATGGCTGATTCTCTTTCCCACACCTGGCTGCTAGATTCTGGTGCTTCTTTCCATGTGACACCACATAGAGAATGGTTCTCTGATTATGCAGCAAAGTCTCTTGGTACTGTGAGACTTGGTGACTCTTACCAGTGTGATGTTGTGGGGATTGGAGATGTGGTTGTGCAGTTCATTGACGGTTCAAAATTTACTATGCATAATGTACGCCATGTACCTCAGTTATCACGCAGTTTGATGTCAGTTGGTCAACTTGATGACCTTGGTTACAAGGTGGTCTTCTATGCTCAGTCCTTTCGTATATCAAAGGGCAATATGGTTATTGCAAAAGGAAGGAAAGTTGGCTCACTTTACAATTATTTGTATCATAGAAAGAACACTTGTTAGCTATTACTGAACAGCCTATGGCTTGTATTTGGCATGGTCGTTTAGGCCATATATCTCGTAGTGGAATGGAAAATCTTTCTCGTTCTGGCTACTTACCTGTGTTATCTTTCTCTGATTTTTCATTTTGTGAGCATTGTCAATATGGAAAGCAAACCAGAAATGTGCATAAAATGCACATTGACTCTTCAATTCAGCCTTTAGATCTTGTTCATACAGATGTGTGTGGTCCTATGCCCACTAGGTCCTTAGTTGGTTCTCTTTACTTTGTCACTTTCATAGATGATGCTACTAGAAAAGTCTGGGTATATCCTATCAAATCGAAGGATGATGTATTCCCTACTTCCAGAAAATGGCTTGCTTCAGTTGAGATAGAAAAAGGAACTAAGCTTAAGGCTTTACGTTCAGATAATGTTGGTGAGTATACCTCACATGACCTCAGCCTTTTCTGTCAGTGTAGAGGGATTGGTAGAGAGTTTACATATCCCTATACCCCAGTACAGAATGGTGTAGCTGAGAGGATGAATAGAACTATTCAAGATAGAGTAGTCTCTATGTTGCATCATGCAAACCTCTCACAAGGTTTTTGGGCAGAAGCAGTATTGACTGCAGTTCATGTGATTAACCTTTCACCTAGTACTGCCAAAGGTCTGAAAGTGGCACAAGAGTTATGGAAAGGGAAACCACCATATTATGATCATCTTAGAGTTTTTGGGTGTGAAGCATATGTTCATATACCCAAGAATCTTAGACAGAAGTTGGACCATAAGTCAAAGAAATGCATTTTTCTTGGATATGGTCGAGAAGGACAATTTGGATATCGCTTATGGGATCCTGAAACACGGTCAGTGATCAGAAGTAGTGATGTCATTTTTAATGAGTCTAAGATGCATAAACAGTCGATTAAGGAGGTTGAAGTGAGAAGAGTGGTGTTTGAGGATACTAGTCCTCCGATTAGCATGCATAAAAATGCTGCACATAGGGATGTTCAAGAGAATGTCCATTCAGATCAGTCTGCACATGTTCCTGTTCAGCAAGTTCTGCACGTGTCTCATATCCACCTGATAGATATGTTCCAGGTTTAGATTTTTTTATGCTAACAGATGTCGGTGAGCCCTCTTGCTACAAAGAGGCTATGCAGACAGAGGATCATGTCAAGTGGGAGCGTGCCATGAAGAGTGAGTTGGATTCTATTCACAAGAATGGTACTTGGGACTTAGTACCTTTGCCAAAGGGCAAGAAAGCTTTACCATGTAAATGGGTAATATAAGTTGAAATTCACATCAGATAGTGCTTCTCCAAAATATAAAGCACGACTTGTTGCAAAGGGTTTTAAGCAACAACATGGTGTTGATTTTGAGGAAATCTTCTCTCCAGTGGTCAAGATGACTACTTTGCGCATGTTGCTTGGATTCGTTGCAATGGAGGACTTAGAGCTAGTCCAAATGGATGTGAAAACAGCTTTCTTGCATGGAGATCTTACAGATGAGATCTATATGCAACAACCAGAGGGTTATGTAGTTCCTGGCAAGGAAAGTCTAGTTTGTAAGCTCAAGAAGAGCTTGTATGGACTTAAACAGTCTCCTAGACAATGGTACCAAAAGTTTGATGCTTTTATGAAGTCCCAAGGCTATTCTCGGAGCAATGAGGATCATTGTCTCTACACAAAGAGATGTTCTGATGGCAGCTTGATATGCTTGATACTTTACGTCGATGATATGTTGATTGCTGGGAAGTCCTCTTATGATTTGTCAATTCTCAAAAAGAAGTTGAGTCACACATTTGATATGAAGGATTTGGGGGATGCCAAACATATTCTTGGCATGCGCATTACTCGTGATAGGAGTAAAAGATGCATATACTTGTCTCAAAGTGAGTACATATCCAAAGTACTTCATCGATTCAATATGCAGGGTGGAAAGGCATTGAGTACACCTTTACCCACATATGTGAAATTGAGCAAGGATGACTGCCCCAAATCAAATGAGGAAAAGGAATTCATGTCCAAAATTCCCTATCAATCTGCTATTGGTAGTCTCATGTATGCTATGGTAGCTACGAGACCAGACATTGCATTTGTAGTGGGAGTTGTGAGCAGATATATGTTTAATCCTGGCAAGAAACATTGGGAAGCGGTCAAAATGATTTTGAGATATCTGAGTGGCACTAAGGACAAGTGTCTATGCTTAGGTAGAGGGAAAGCATCCATTATTGGTTACACAGATTCTGACTATGCTGGTTGTGTAGACAATCGTAAGTCTACATCAGGGTACATTTTTCATTTTGCTGGAGGTGCTATCTCTTGGAGATCTCGCCTTCAAGAATGTACAGCTATTTCCACCACAGAAGCAGAGTATGTTGCAGCAAGTGAGGCATGTAAGGAAGCATTGTGGCTTTCTCGTCTTGCTTGTGATATGGGTTTGCCTCAGCATGTACCTCACTTGCTCAGTGATAGTCAGAGTGCCATTGCTTTGGCTAAGAATCCGGTCTATCATGCAAAGACGAAGCACATTGAGGTGAGGTATCACATCATTAGACTTGCTTAGCCACTGAGAGCATTATTCTTGAGAAGGTTCATACTCGAGATAATGCTGCAGATGCTTTGACTAAAGCTCTACCACACGATAGCTTTCGACACTGTTGTCACTTGATGGGGGTTACTTGATTCTTGATCTTACACAGTCACTTGTATACTGTGTAACATGCCCATCAGGTGGGAGGTATAGTTTGTATACTTACACTCAGGTATTCTTTATCATTCTTTCTTTTTTCTCCCATAGTTACGCTGGCCATATTGGCCTTTAGTGGGAGATTGTTACCGTTAGTGTCCATGTGAAAGGCCAAATGGCCACCGAACACTTCTTTGTATATGTTCTTTAATAAAACATATAGTGGTCTGGTCAGTCACAGACTGTAAGTTCGACCGCATTCGTAAGACCTAAGAAGTATGTCTTCGTGCTCCCTGTATACTGTGTTTTCTGCGTATTCTACAACCTCTGTGAGGAGTACTGTGTGCGACGTCAGGAGCTCGGTTTTCTACTCCGAGCATATCGTCGTGGAGCTCTCGAGAAGGAGAGTGCACGGCGGTGCATTGCCATCAAAATACTTCAGTTTGGACAATCCTAACTCCTCACCCAAGTTATCTTCTATGTCAATGCACGTCCGCACACACTCTTCTATGGATCTAGGCTCTTTCAAGTACACATATGATCTTAACTTTGTGCTCAGTAAGCCATCTAAGAACAAAGCCACTTGTTTGGCTGGTGTGGGTAACTCTGGAGTAGGGCATCTTTCTAAGTACTGTCTGAACCTTCTACCTGCTAGTCGCACTATTTCTTGGGGTGTCTGCTTGAAACTGTGGATCAAGGATGATGTGTTATGCCTGATACCACTCTTGGAAAATTCTACAATGAATTCGTCTAGTAGTTGACCTATATCGCGATAGTTGCGACTACTCAGTGGTTGAAACCAAGCTAAGGCAGTGCCCTTAAGAGTCAGACCAAATGCCTCGTACTGGGTGAACAAATCCTCAACCTGTTCAGCTCTTAACACGTGTTTGAACTCGGCCACATGATCATAAGGATCTCCTGACCCGTCAAAATAATTCTTCATTGCCTTGATCACTTGAGTGGGTCTAAGGGTTCTTGGGTGCTCTCGGAGTCTAGGCAATGGAAAATCATGTTCATCTCTTTGTTGCCTATGTGCTTGATGTCTCTCTCTTTCAGGTCTTTCATTTTCAAATCCTGCTCTATTTCTGCCCACCGTGTGTGCAAAACTTACCTCAGGTCTCTCTCTAGTTCTTTCTCTCTGGGCTTCATGAGCTTGGGATGATCCTACTCCTTGGAGGCCATGGGAAACATTGGATCTTGGTGGAGGGAAAATCAATTCATTCTTCCAAGTATATGCATGTCTATCATGTTCTATTACCAAGAATATCTTCTCTGATGTGTTATCCAGGTAGACAACTTTGCCTGGTATCTCAGGATCTTTGAAATCATAGATGATAACTATGCCCAATTGGCTAGGTTGATCTGGCTTGAATCTCCAAAAGGCTTCCTCTGTTTCTCTATTCAAAAATAGTTCTATGCTTTTGTTGTCTTGAGGGATCCAGTCTGGAGTGATCACTCTGGTCAAAACTGACTTGCCTCTAGGAGTCTGGGGTCCTTGTCCTACATTTCCTTGTTCTAGGTCTCCTATCTCATTCTCATGAATGATATTTCCAAACTCATCGGTCCTATCTGGTTGGTTGGTAACCACATACATGGTTCCTTCCTTGTCAATGTATGAACCCTCTTCGAACTTGACCACCGGGTGTTCAAGTCCAAAGGATTGATCTGGATTTTTGAGTTGGACCACTGATCGCCTCAGGCCATCCTCATAGATGCGAGCACCTAATTGGCTGGTCCGAATATATTCCAATTGTGTCTTATAGGGTCCTTCTGGTTTGTACATGGGCAGTTCCTGAGCCACCTGCAGATTTTCCCATGCTAAAAGACATTTTTGAGTCACTTGTGTCAGAGTTTAGTACGTAAGGACAACCACTTAGTTGTTGTGCCCAAGACTTTGCTGTGTGGTTGACACTGGACTGAGAAGATCTAATGCTTTGTCTATCCTTTCCTAGGTGTCTACCAGATCTCAGGTTCATAAGCTTTGGCTAAGAGTCCAAAATTTCCCCTTGGTATGGTTCACAAATCCTTTGGAGTCCCCTTGGGTTCTTGGTTCCCCTTCTGTTCTTGGTTCCACCTGAGGTTGGATCTGCAAGAACAAAACCTGATTGTGGTGGTCTATTTACAATGGTCGGTGGGTGGGGATGAGGTGGTGTGGATGCAGTTTTGACTGGCGAGGGGCTTTGAGAGGCAATATCTTCTATTTTTGTTTTTGCATCTTTCAGGCATTCTTCTAGTTCGGATAACTTTTTGGTCCACTTACGATTGGCCTTCTCTCTAGTATCCTTCCAGGTTCTTGTTTTCCTCTTACTAGGCTCTCCTGATTCACTTGGCTCTGATTGCTCAGCTAGTTTAGCTTTTTGTAAAGTTTGTGCCCTGGTAACTGCATGTATAGGAGCCACATTATCACTACTGGAACATGAACTTGTTGCTAGGCCTACTACATTTAACGGGTGTAACCTTTGGTGCACTACAGGGATGTCCAGGACAATCTCTCAGGAGCTGTTCTTTGCCACAAGACAAACGACTTGTATTGTGAGGTTCTACCCTTGTATCGGAGCTAGTGTGTGGGGTGGTTGTTGTCCTGGTATAGGTTGAGGTTGGCCATATCCTCCATGTTCATACAGTCTAGCTGCTCCTCGTGGTTCTGGACATGGGCTGTACCTAGGAACTTCTCTACCTTGTTCTCTAGTAGGGTACCCATATGGTCTACATTGGGGTGGTACAAACAATAGTGGTTGTCTATTCATTGGATAGTTTTCGGTGTTGTAGTTGACGTACTTTTGCTCACTATAAGAGTACATGTTAGGCGCTTGAGGTGGTTGTCTATCGTAAGGGTAAGATTGTGATAACCCTAATGCTTCTCTGGTGCAGACATGAGATGGATGATCCCCACTGCAAAGTGTGCAACTTCCTAACATTGGCACTCTCAAGGAGGAGTTCTGGGAGTTCCTTTGTCCTTGTACTCCTAATTTCTTGGCCACTAACTCTGTCACTTCCTCCACATAACTCGAACTAGAAGTTTCCTTGCTCCTTGTATCCTCTGATTTGGTAGGATCCTGTGTGGTTTTGAGATCCTCAGCTAAGTTGTCTTCCAAATCTATGCACTCCTGAAGACACTCACTTAGGGTTTGTAGTCGTTTTACGTATACTAAGACTCTCAAGGTTCCATTGGTTAGTCCTTCTAAAAATAACGATATCATTTTTTGTTGAGAAGGTCTCTCTGTCGTAAGGCATCGGGCTACGTATTGCTTAAATCTTCGTGCTGCATTTTTTACTGTCTCGTTAGGAGCTTGCTTGAAGCTATGTAGTAAGGAGGACGAATTGTGCTTGATCCCTCACTTAGTGAATTCCCAAATAAGTTCTTGGAAGAATTGTTCAATATGTTCAAAGCAACTTGGATCCTGTTGGAGTTAGACGTCTGCGGAAGCACGCGAAAAGCACAAGGAAGAAGAAGAAGCTTGGAGCACAACACACAAGACTGAATGTATTACTAGAGAATGTACAAAGATAAGTAGCCCATTAGGGCAATAGGCGTATATACAAGCCGGGGGAAAAAAACCTCCTAAAGAGGGAAAAAAGTGCCCCGGTGGTCCTAGAGTGTTCACACACATCACTACCTAAATATATCAACAAATCCCCCCTGGAAGTGATGCGGTGAACAAGGAGCTGGCACTCATGTATAAGGAAGTGCCGAGCTATGTGGAAGTAAGCCCAAAGCTTTGCGGAAAGCTTCAAACTTCTCCCTAGGCAGAGCCTTCGTGAAAAGGTCTGCAATGTTCTCCTGCGTGGGCACATATGCCAAGCTGATCTCCCCAGCAGAGAACCTCTCCCTGACATAGTGATAATGCACCTCAATGTGCTTAGTGCGAGCATGGAACACAGGGTTCCTCGCAACTGCCAATGCGCTCTAACTGTCAGTGAAGATGGTGGTGGCAGAAGACTGGCCAACACCCAAATCAGCCATAAGGCGTCTGAGCCACACACACTCAACAGTCACTGTGAAAGCTGCCCTATACTCAGCCTCACAACTGGAAGTGGCCACAGTAGGCTGCTTCTTGCTCAACCAAGATATACATGAGCTACCAAGCATGAAGCAAAAACCACTAGTGGACACACGAGTGTCATAGCAACCAGCCCAATCTGAGTCAGAAAAAGCATGCAAATCTGGCGGTAGTGATCCCCCCTTGGGATAAAACAACCCAAGTAACCGAGTACCACTCAAGTAGCGAAAGATGCGCTTAACCGCTTTCCAATGCGTGACTCCTGGGCAATGCATAAACCTGCTCATCTGTGAGACAGCAAACTGAATATCTGGCCGAGTAATGCATAAGTAAATCAAGCATCCAACGGCCTGCTGATAGAGAACAGCATCAAATGCATCTCCAGCATCATGAAGACTCAATCGTAAACCTGTCTCCATAGGAGTGGCAATAGGCTTACAGTCTTCAAGGCCAAAACGCTGCAATAATGTGTCAATATATTTCGTTTGACACAAAGCCATTCCACCATCAACTTGCATAAACTGAATGCCCAAATAGTGATGCAAATGCCCCAAATCAGACATCTCAAATGAGGCATGCAAATCAGCCTTGAAATCAGCAATATGCTTCTCAAGAGGACCAGTGAGCAGCATGTCGTCTACATAGACAACAATGATCAGAAGCACATCATTAGCACGCTTAACATATAAGGTGCTTTCAGTTGGACTGTTCTCAAAACCATGTGCAATCAGATAGGCATGTATTTTCTCATAGCAAGCATGTGGTGCTTGCATTAAACCATATAACGCCTTCTTTAACCTGCACACCTGGTTTTCATGCCCTTTCTGCACAAAGCCACGGGGCTGAAAAACATACACTTCTTCATGCAAGTCACCATTCAAAAATGCTGTTTTAATGTCCAACTGATGTACATTCCAACCATGATGGGCTGCAAGTGCACAAATGCTCCGAACAGTAGTCATACGGCATGTAGGTGCAAAGGTCTCATCAAAATCAATGCCTCTTTCATGTGCATAACCCTTTGCAACAAGCCTAGCCTTATACCTGTCAATTGTACCATCAGGTTTACGCTTCAGCTTGTATACCCACTTAGTGCCAATGGCCTTCTTGCCAGGAGGCAAGTCACATAAAGACCATGTACCATTCTTCATTATAGCATCATATTCAGATTGCATAGCAGCCATCCAATTTTCTGAATTTTGTGCTTCATCAAAAGAAACAGGCTCATTCTCATCACAGAGACTAGATGCAGCCATAGCATAGCAATCTGATGCAAAGGAGGAATTATGAGAGCCTGAACGAGTACGATATGACAAAGGTGCATCTAATTTGCTGTCACGCAAAGTCTGCACCAGCCATTTTGGCATAGTTTTTGCCTGCTCAATATCAGCTCTCTCATCAACAAGTGCATCATGTAAATCTGCATCAGAAATAGAATGATCTGCATCATCATATGAAACCTGCAAAGGCTGAGAAGTTGCCTCATTAGGACCAGCGCTAGCCTGTCCACCTGTAAAAAGAGGCATCAAAGTATCATACATGTCTTTGGAGCTAACAGATGTCTCCTTAGTACATGAAAGCAATGGCTGAATAGCATCTTCCACAAAGACAACATCACGGCTAACCAGAATGCGTTTAGTCTGTGGATGATACAGACGATAGCCTTTACTTTCAGAACTGTACCCAACAAAAATACATTTTACTGCCTTATCATCCAATTTTCTGCGATGTTGTTCAGGCACTAATGCATATGCCAAACAACCAAAAACACGCAGATGAGCAACAGATGGCTTGCGGTCATGCCAAGCCTCATATGGAGTGATGGACTGCAACGCTTTGGTGGGACACCTGTTCAGTACATATGTTTCACACATGACAGCCTCAAGCCAGAAACTATGTGGTAAAGCCTGACTTTTGACCATGCACCTCGCCATCTCCATGAGTGACCTGTTCTTTCGTTCAGCAACTCCATTCTGTTGAGGTGTATACGGCACTGTACACTGGTGTTTTATCCCACGTTCAGCCAGAAATGCATTAAAATCTGAAGACATATATTCCCCCCCTCGATCTGAACGGAGGGTGCCCATTTTACATGCTGACAGATTTTCAGCCAAAACCAAAAACTGTTTGAAGCACATGAACACTTCGGACTTTGCTTTGAGTGGATATACCCATGCATGCCTAGAAAAATCATCAATGAAAGTCACGAAGTAAAGGTAATTTCCAAAAGAGGGTGTCTGCATAGGACCACAGACATCACTATGTACAAGCTGCAATTTCTGCATAGCCCGAACTGAACCATCTTTTGGAAAGGAAGAACGCTGCATTTTGGCCAAAATACAGCCTTCACAAACATGTTTTCCAGGTGCCTCAAGTTTGGGCAAAGAGGACACCATTTCAGATTTCTGCAAGCGTAACAAACTAGCAAAATTCAGATGACCAAAGCGTGCATGCCAAAGCTTTGCATCTGACATAGCCTGAGAATCATGAACTTCACATGCCGAATCATTCACAGATCTTTCATAGTCTATGAGCTTATACAGCCCACGACATAAAATGCCAGAAGCAATAATCACATCGCCATTTGAGAGATCATGGACTGTACACCTGTCATCAATGAATTTCACAACCAAGCCAATCTTGGCTAATGCAGAAACTGATAACAGGTTCTTTTTGATCCCTGGCACAAATAAAGCATCTGACAAAGTGAAAGAACTACCATCAGCAGTAGTCAGAATGATCTTACCAACTCCCATAACAGGATAAGAGGAGTTATTGGCGCATGTGACAGTATTCCCTGTAGGGGCAGGCTCGAGTGAAGAGAAGAAACTGCGCTGCGAGGTAATATGTTTGGTCGCCCCACTGTCAAAGTACTGCAAACATCTGAGTCTACTGCAGACATGCACTGATCATGAGAAGATGGGTCAAAACTGCAGACAGTAGTAAACGCCCATTCTTCTTCCTGCACAAGATTTGCAGACTCTGTTTTTGGTGTAGAGGCCTCTGCAACAACCATTCCAGCCTCTTTCTTCTTTGCCTCTTTAGCAGCCAGTTTTGGACAGTTCTTTATAATATGATCATTTCCTTTACAGTACTTGCAGAACAATTTCTGCTTTTGTGATTTCTTCTCATCTTTATCCTGGTTCTTCGATTGTGCAGCATTTGCAGATTTCTGCTTACTAGTAGAAGAGCTCCATTTTCCTTTGCCCTTCTGACTAGCCAGGAAAGCTTGATCTGCAACACGCATAATGGACCTGTTCTGCCTGGACTGATCTTCCTGCAACAGAACAGAGACTAATTCCTCAAATGACAAGGCATTCGGATTGCCTTTCATCATCAATCGAAGAGTAGAGGCAAAACTCTGATATGAATCAGGAAGGCCATTCAGAACGGTCTGCACAAGTGAGCTATCTGGTATAACCTCATCAGCAGAAATCATTGTTCCTTCAGGTATTTGATCTTTGTAAGAAAATTGTCCATCGAATCACCTTCATTCATGTGCTCACTCTCCAACTGTTTTCGGAGGTAAGCAACACGAGCCTCATTCCTAGCCTGGTACAAAGTGGTAAGTGTATCCCAAGCATCCTTTGTTGTTCTGCAAGAGCGAATATGAGGAATAATGGCACGTTTGACAGACAAAGCTATCAATGCATGTGCCTGGGCATCTCTGCCATCCCAACGAATCTGCTCTGCAGTAGGTGCAACAGAAACAGCAGCACGAACAGGAATCTGCGGAATATCATCTTCGACACCATCTTCATCAGCTCCAACACCTGTATTTGCAGTACCTGTCGTTACAGGTGTAACAGGACGTCTTTCAACACCCTGCACAATGTTCCACAATCCTTTTGCAACCAGTACATGTCGCATCATATAAGCCCATAATGGGTAGTTGGTACCATCCAACTTATCCTCAACAGCCAACATACAGAATACATCACTGCTTTCAGCCATGGCCGGTGACTAAAATACCTTGATGCAGAAAATTGACTGTATCTCAAAAAGTTGAACAGAACTGCCCAGACAAGTTCTGCTAGACCTGTAGCAGACTTCGAGACGCTTAAACTGGCGAACAGAAACTGGTATATACCTTTGGCACAAAAGGACGAAATAGCCTGCACAAGCACTGTGATAGTGCGTTCGGAGGCCGAAACGAGCTCAGATCGCGATTTCGGCACCACATAGCAAAGCTGTTTTGATCTCGAAAACACCCTGAGTATGCTCACCAAATTTTGTGCGAATCTGAGACTGCAAACGGAGGAGTGTCGACGGCGCCCTAGAAGAAGCAACGACCTGCTCTGATACCAATTGTTGGAGTTAGACGTCTGCGGAAGCACGCGAACAGCACAAGGAAGAAGAAGAAGCTTGGAGCACAACACACAAGACTGAATGTATTACTAGAGAATGTACAAAGATAAGTAGCCCATTAGGGCAATAGGCGTATATACAAGCCGGGGGAAAAAAACCTCCTAAAGAGGGAAAAAAGTGCCCCGGTGGTCCTAGAGTGTTCACACACATCACTACCTAAATATATCAACAGATCCAAGGATTGAAACCAGGTCAAGGCTATTCCTGTGAGGGTTAGCCCAAAGGATTCATATTGCATGAAAAAGTCATCCACTTGCTCCGCTCGCAATACCTGCTTGAATTCTACAATGTGATCATAGGGCTCTCCCGTGCCATCGTAACGATTTCACATACATTTGGCCAGTTGGATTGGTCTCAGTCTTCTGTCAAGCTCTAGGGATCGAGTTATGATGGGGACACCTTGGGGCGGTTCTGTCCTAAAGGTAGGTCTATTCATATTTCCCATTCCTTGGCTACTGTGGTTGTGGGGGTTAATTCCTGGCATGGGGAATTGCTCATGTGGTCTATTGGGTATACTACCTTGGCTCGTTTGTCTTAACATCACATTTTCTATTCTTTGCTGGGTCTCGAATGGGTTTTGTGAGGTAGTTGCCTGATCTAACTCTCCTCTTTCATTAATCTGATCAGGATTTTCAGTTACTACATATATCTGGCCCATCTTGTCCCTATAAACTCCACCTTCATACTTGACAGCTGGACTTGGAATTATCTCAAATTCTGTAGTGTTTATCATTCTTGCAACTGACTTGTGTAGACCATCGAGGTAGATGGGTATTCCTTGCAAGTTAGTGGATATATATTGAAGAGACATCCGATATTCGCCTTCCACTCTAGACATAAAACCTTCCCTAGGTACGGAACTATGCATGTCTTCAGAAACCAAGAGTCTCTCCCAGTTAAGTGACATTTTTGACTCACATGTCTATGAACTCAGCACGCAGTGTTAACCCCTGAGTTGTGAGTCCCTGACTTGGATGTGCAGTTGAACTTAGTTTCAAGTGATTTGGTACTTTATCTTCCTAAGTGTCTACTTGATCTTGGGTTCCTAAGCCTTGTCTGCAAGTCCACAATTGTCCTTTCAATTGCTCAAAATCTTGCTTCCTAGTCCAACCTGAGGGTCAACTTAAAATACCCTATCTAATAATCCTGGTATTAATTTTACCGTAACCAGTCGATGTTTTTGTTGTACTTCCCACGAGCTTTCCAACAAACCCAAGATCACTCCGAACGGATTTCGTATGAGAAAGTTATGCCAGTTCAGGGTTCTGGGGGTTAAAACAGGGAAACAGGGCCTCTCTAGGATTGCTTCAAAACAGGCGATACACGATACTTATCAAGTATCGCGATACTTGGAAGTAGATGATACACGATACTTGCCTTGTCACGATACTTGATACTTCACAGGTATCGCGATCAGAAATCTGCGATACACGATATACGATACTCCACAAAAATTGCCACGATACTCGACACACGACAAGTATCGTGAGGAAATTCCCGACGATACTCGATATTTGACAGGTATCGGGATTAGAGACTCACAATACATGATACTTGGGAAATATCGCGATACTTGATGTTCACGATACTCGATATCCGACAGATATCGTGAAAAATCATCCACGATACACGATATTTATCAAGTATCATGAGAACCTCAACGATACACGATATTCAACGACTTGCAAGTGTCGCGATACTCGACCATAGGAGTTCACGATACTCAGGTATCGCGATACCTCAACCGCGGGAGAAACACGATACTTGGATTTTTTAGAGTCCAAATTCAAAAATTTTTGCAAATATGGGTACCTTGTGTCCTTCTTGTCACTCCTATGTGTCTGTAGATGCAAAATCTCCCTTCAAACTTGTGATACCACACTCACGATACTTGGTGCAGGTCACGTCACGTCTGGGGCTATTCACTTCAATTTTCAGCGATTTTGGTACTATTTCTTTAGCATCTCAGTTCTGCTCCCTCTCTAAGGCTCCTTCTCACAACCACAAGTAAAAAGCGAGGTGAATGTACTCTAGAAAATGGAAAAATCTGAGAAGATGAAGGTGGGTGGAGATGGTGATGATGATGAAGATGAAGGAGAAGAAAAACTCAAAAGCTGAACTGAAAATGGTGATTTTTTTACCTTCCAACGTCGCTACTCTACGTCTTACCGTCACACGCTCGTCCTCCAAGCTCTCTCCCCGGCAACAGCGCCAAATTGGTGTCACTCTAGCACAATGGTGAGTACCAACGTGAGGAGATACACCTCATAAATGTCAATCCGTGGAGACGTGAGGACCGGTATGAAGACCGTGAGCAAGTGATGGCACAAGTGCGTGAGTGAAAGCACACAAGCATGCACACACATACACACACGCACACAGGGTAAGAGCAAAGAGTGGAACAATGGAAGATCTTCGATTACCAAAAGAACTCTCTTACAAAGCTGAAATCTACAACAAGCTAACCCCAAAAATGAGCTCTCAAGCCCTTTTTATAGTTTTTGAGTGGTTTTGGCCCTGTCCAGACCTAGTGTCCAGCCTAGTTAAAAATTAGGTTCTCGGGCTTATTTGGGGGCTCAAACGGAATCTAAAAATTATGAAAATTTGTAGTATGATACATCTAATACTCCTCAAGATCAAGGACTCCTTGGCTTGAACAAAATGGAGTTGTAAAAATAGAAAATGGAAATTACAATGATTTTTAGTGATAAAAATCACTATTTTTATAGGGATTTCTTCTGAAAATTTGACAGGTGCTTCTTGGAGCTCCCTACTTGCTCCTTCTTCTTGTGTCTCCACTTCCTTGATGCGCTTCCATGCTTTGTCCTTGACCTTGAGCTTCAACAGGGGCCTTACAAAATGTGCATACAATCATGAGGGGTAGAGCAGACGTGAGGCTGTTTGGAACTTTTGAAAGGAAAGATGCACCCAAAAATATTGTATAAATCATGGGTTCTGAAGGCTAAATATATGGGTTCTAAACATTATAATGTGATGTATATGAGCCTTGATTTAGCCTCGGCACATGCTTGAACCTTTGGGTTGAACCCTTGGTTTGAACCTTTGGGTTATTTATTCGTATGAACTCAAATTGAATGGTTGTGAATATTAGGTTTGACTTATCCTTAGGTATGGGAACCTTAGCCTTGGGAGAAGCTTCTCCAAGTGAAACAATGTTTAAGATGGTCAATTATTCAATAATCATGGTGTCTTCATTATGCATGGTCTCTTATCTATTGGTGGGGACTTTGATGGAAAGAAGGGTATGTTTTCCATCATCCTTTCTTGCTCAATATTGATCTTCTAGAGGAAAAGTTCTCCAAAAATACCTAGATTGTTCCTACACATCTTGTTAACCTCCAAATTTGCCCATGGAATGCTATTTTGGTGCAGATGTTGAGTGTAATCACCCTTTGATTCAATCCTATTTTGACCATGTATTAAACAGTCTAATGAAAGATTTTGATGTTGTATCTAATCTTGTATTCATGAGTCTATTCACCCTTCATTATGGATCTAATGTTCCCTTGTTTTACCTTTATTATGGATATTCGACCACCCAATGTAGAGGGGAGGTCCTCCTTGATTTGTAAGCCTTAAACAACATATGCATTATTGACTTTTCCATTTGAAGCACGTGTAGAATATGCAAGTTTTTTTTTTATTTACTGAAAAGAGGAAAAATGAGATGTGCTAAGATGTGTGTAATGCATTTATGACCCAGCATGCACTTTACAGTCTGGCTTCTTTCGAGCATGCACTTTACAGTCTGGCTTCTTTCGAGTTGGCTTTCATTGTTGTGTATCCCTACTTTTCCCTTGTTTGTCTTCCCTCAATTCTTTTCTTGTTCTCTTTTCTTCACTTTTTCTTGTTCTCTTTTCTTCACTTGTTTCTATTTCTATTTCTCCCTCCCTTTTCCCTTTCATTCTTCCTCTTACAACTTCCTATTTCTTTCTTTTTATTTTACACGGAAGACTTGTTTATTCCTCATCAAACTACAGCACCATAGCCTAATTTATTGGGTACATCAAAAATTCATAAAGTTGTTCTTTTGTTCGTGTCATTGAGAATAGTTTCAATCCGGAACTTACACAAATAGTGAAGCACTTCATATAAGTTTCTAGAAATCTACAATTCTCACCAAAACTACCTTTAGATTTAAAGTCAAGGAGAAACGCTTTTTTGGTTGTAGCATACAAACTCAACAAAAATACATCATAGAGCATGGGTGATGTTTGATCACTGTCTAACAAGGTACGATCTAAGTTTCTTCATTGAATGGGAGATATACACCAATCACCTGCATCCTAATGGTCCAATTAAGTCATCTCAATCAACAATCATGTACTACATGTGTCCAATTCAAGTAGTTGTCCATGCATAGGGATGGACATGCATCCCTCAATCCATCATAAATGGCAAAAACCACATACCATCAAGGTTAGCAACAAATAGCTCTACTATGCTCAATTCAATGGGTGGCATTGCTAAAAAGTGTCAGGCTTCATCCACGCTAAGAAATGACAGGCTGCATCCATCAACCATTACATTGCTAAGGCCAAAGTCTGCTATCTTGACATTAAAGTCTATGAATCATTTTCTATGAATCATGATTATCTCCTAAAAAAAATGGTGAGCTTCGTCTTCATTCAATCGACCTTTTTCCACAATATGGTCAAAAAGCTCCCTAGAGTTCAAATATTACATTTCAACGCAGATGTCTATCTAACTTTCGATAACTTCATAGAGCCAGATGATATGAACCCCATCCAAAGTATCACTTAAAGACACCTTTATCCGAGGCCCCAAGTTCAGATTTAGTTATCTAGGTTCTTCCACTCAAATGCTCCTTTGTTGAATCAGAGCAATGCTTAGTTTCACCATATCATCGTGAAACCTCCTTTTCTTCAAAGCATGAGCACAACTCTATCGTAATCACACACATCAATATACCAACTTTGATGATTCTCTCATGATTAAAAGATCTTGAGATTTTCGGGCTAGATATCTGACCATCCAACTGAACAAACATCAAATCTTTGAAGGAAGTGCCTAGATTTTGTGTTTATAAGACTTGACTAATTTCTTGGAGTACAAGCTTTTATTGTTGGCTTCTACTGATTTGTAATCAACCATCTTCATTTAGCTCCAGAAGATCAGTAATTAAATGATCGTTATCCATATTGGCATGTGGCAGATTGGCATACTTGCAGTTTGTGTATTCTTGAGACATTTATTCATGTTCATAGAGTCCTTGTAGCAATGGTTGTGAAGTCATGCCCCTTAAGCTTGGAAATTTTGAGAAAAAATCATTAGAACCCCCTAATAACATGTATAAATGTTCATGCTTTGTAAGAAGAATTTGTTCCATTCTCTGATTAGATAGCTTATGGTTGATCATACCTTTATTTGTGTGCTCAACATCTGAGCTATTAAGAGGGGTCATTACTTCATTACCAATATCCTCTGGCTCATTATCATGAGATGCATCACTCAAAAGTGGTTGTAGAGCGTCTCAACTCAACCCTTCAAAAGGTGGGGTCTCATATTTATCATCATCATTGTTACAAGATGTAATAGCTAATGCATTGGAATACTATCTCTCGTGTTCTAGACTGTAGATTCTACTTGTGCAGGAGAGTCTGAACTATTTTAAGTGCTATTAGGCATATTTGAAGTCCTATTCAAATCAAAACCTAGAGTAGGCATTCCCCATAAGGTAAACAATCTCGAGGTTAATTTGTCATTAGCATGTAATTCAATATAATTCATATTTTGAGAATCTCTAGAACTTGAATTCTCTTTCATTGTCACCAGTACCTGTAGCCTTAGACCTACTGTCCTTTACGTGCTTCATAGTCTGCAACATATGTGGGTAGCTCAAATCGACACACTGGACATGAGTTGTGCTCTGCAAGCCATGATAGTATGCAATCAAGATGATAGATGTGATTGCAGGGAATTGAATTACTTTAGAGTCTAATTCAAAATCATATTTGCAGAAGCTCAAATCCTAGATGTTTCTCAATGATCTTCAATTTTTTCAGCTTTGAACTTCAGAGTTGGGAGTTTCCCATACCTATTTTGATCGTTAGATAGCATTTGAATCATTCTATCCATATTCAATCCCAGAAAGTAGGCTCTCACATGGTTACATGTCTGAACAAGATGAATCTCTAAACAATAGCCTATCGATCATGGTACAACCAGAAACATCAAAGATAACATACCTGTTGAGCACGTGAAGTACTCTCCAGCATGCAAATAATAGTTGAAATGAGAGTGACGAATCATGTTGAGGTTCTTTGTGCTACAGAATTTCTACACACCTTTTTCAATAAAGTTGTTGCTCATATCTTGAGAGTGTTCAAGGATTCCTTGTAAATTTTGTGTGCATACTACCAATACAATGCTTTGAGCATGTGTTCCCCTACCTAAAACCATTTTTCAGCCAATGCAAGTTTGTAGATAGATGTAACAACAACTATAGAGACAATATCTAAGATACAGAATCAAGCCAAGGTAAAGATGTAATGCAAGTAAATTCTTGTTGAAGATGAAGTAAAAATCACTCTCATAACTAGAGGTTTTACACCAGGATTCAATGCTAGAAGTAGCCAATCAATGTTGGAAGGAGACAATCAGAGAAAGATATTCATGGATGAGCAAGAGAAGGTTCATGTGAAGTTGGAACATGCAATAGTGACTGAAAAGAAACAAGCACATCAGTGAGAGTATTTGTTTGAAAAATTGGATGTGTATTATGAATCTTCAAGAGATCTATGTCATGAGAGCATATCATCTATCTTCTCCACTTCATACAACCCTATCTTTGTAGCCTGCTTGTTGTAGCATGGTCATTGTAGATCATCTGTGTGCCCTTGTGAATGTACTTTCCTCTTTAATAAACCTGCACCTAATTCCCAAAAGGGAAATCGATCCCTTTGTTGCATTGTGTATTGCCCACAAGTCTTGATCACCATACACTGGAATTATCATGGAGCTGCTCAAAAGCATATTATTGTTGTTGCCTTCCTAATTCCCTCCTCTCTCTCAACCATATAATTTTCCCTTTTCCTTGTCAATCTAGCATGTAAACCCCATGAAGGCTATCCTTCCCAATTACTCACAAATAATAGATACAAATCTCTCTTTCCCTCTAATACATCTCCTAGTCTATTTGAATATGAGTTTGTTGCCCTTTTGCATCATGCCCTTGGTCATCCTACCTTTCTCACATGGAGGTGATCTCGTCCCGTGAGATCTTGTTCCGTTCCTGTACCTCGTTGGTGGCGTACCTCTGGAGCATCCGCTTGATCCATCTGGTGGACATATTATGGAGTACCTGGCGATCTCGCATGATCGATACCACTTCGAGTCTATGGATTCCCAGACGTCGACTTCCTGGTGCTCGTGCTGGTATTGATACATTCTTGGTGGACCTTTCTCTCATACCCTAGCAACCTCCATATACTACAAAATGAAGCTGCAGAGGGGGTGTTGAGAATATGAGAGTGCATCTCCCTTTTGTATCATGGAGTCACTCTATTTCCATTTCATTTCCATTACATTTCCTTGTATTTCCTTTGTATTTGGGTACCTTGTGTGTGCAATAAAGCCTTTGATATCTGATGTTGAGATCTCTAAATTTGGAGATGGTAATGGTAGTTGTTAAGCCACGTGATCTAATGATTTGCTTGTCAAATTTGTGGATATAAGTTCCTAAGTGTGATACTTATCTATAGATTCCACATAAAGTTGGCCTCAATTTTGGAACATGGTGACCTTGAGGTTGTTCAAAGTGTGGAATGGGATTTATTCTAGAATTCATCGATCCATACATGAGAAATCCTTATCCTAAAGTGACATCTTCATCTATTATATAGGGCATACTTGTTGGAACCAACAGCTCTTGCATTTGTGAAAGAAGGATTTTTCACATTGAGTGATGATATTTATATACTTGGAGTTGCTAGTAATGTGGCTCATGTGTTTGAAGAATTTGCCAAGCCACACACGAGAAGTTCATATCCTTTTTCCTCTTACATAAGGCACAATTGCTGGAAGCCATAACTAAACTTTACTGAAATGTGTAAACCTAGTCCCTGCCTAATCATGTTCAATACTTTGAGGAGATATGTTACGTTCTCTAATATTTTGCAAGCTAGGTGGACTTGTATCAACCAGCCAACTTTTCTTGAAGCATAATGTTCAATTATTCTGAGTGATAGACAATTAACCGAGCACCCTTGCCTTGATCAACTTAGAACATTTCCTTGTTCTTCCTTGGGTCAATCCTTCTTGAAAATATTTGATCTTCAGAATATCATAAATCTAAATACTACAATCATAAATTTAGAAATTAGAATGATTTTTTAGAGTATTTTTCTAGGTTTCTACCTAATTTTTCTGTTCATCTTAACTTTGTAGTTTATTCTAAACACCACTACTATTGACTATCTTGAACCAACTTTGGTTCATACCATGGATAGTTAAGCGTACTTACCTAAATATTCACCAATGCTTTGTGAAGAGGAACAAAACATTTTTTACTTAACCAATTCCATTACATCCTTAAATTAATTAAAGAACAATACTTGTCAAGTTCCCTTAGTTAGGGAAACCTTCTTGATAGATCCCCTATCTATTGTATGAATTTAAAATTAAATGATTCAAGTTTTTTTTTGGTTTTAGTTTCAAGGTCTTGCAATGCTTAAGGATACCTTCCTTTGGGCATCATATCTAAGGCCTTTCTAAGAATTTTGTGATCATGTTTGAATCACTTGTTTAAATCATCCAAAGATTCAAAAGATGATCGTTTATAGATCGTTTTAGCATTCAAGGCTTTATACTTTGATGGGCTTGACTTTAACAAGCTCCTCGCTTTTGGATTTTAACTCAAAAAACTCCCTAAAGTTTTTATCCTCAACTTTCCCACATCCTTTGAAACAATATAAGAATGCATATTCTTAAGAGAATAAAGGATATAGTTTTCTAAGTTAAGCATTACCTTAGAAATTTATAAAATATTTCATTGGTTAAAATAGTTACATATCTTTAGAATTTATGAACCTAAGACCTTATTCTTAGTGGTCTTATCTTTAAGGCATATCCTGATGTTTTCTATCTGATCTAGAGTCTCTTTCTTCTCCAACCATCATATAAAATTCTCAAAGAGAGTTCATTTGCACTTTGGCATACCAGTGAGTTCTTTTTCCAATATGTAGAACTACATCATTTATCTTTTTACCTTAATTTTGTCCTCTCAATGCTCTTTGATCATTCTCTATTATCTTGAATTCCACCTTCAAATTCGTTAAAGCTCTATCATGAAAATAAGGAGTAATATGTCTAATTCTCATGCCAATTAATCTTATATCTCAAATATGTTTTTGGTTGATCATTACACTTTTTTTGGCATAATTTATCAAACCATAATAGGTTTGTTCCCTTTGACCACTCTAGGTCGTTTGGATTTTCCAAATTCATATAGCCAACTTAATTTGAGATGAGGCAAAGTCTCTTCTCCTTTAGATCCTTTCTTCATTGATATTTACCAATGGGATTTACTTAGGATTTTGGACTCACACCTTCATGAGTTATATCTTGCTTAAGTCTTCAACACTCTATTGATGCTTTTAGAACCTTTAATTGTTCTTATTCTAGGGATCAACAACTATATGCCATCCCTTTGAGTTATGCAATATGTCATACTTTCCAACCAATCTTATCCATTCTCAAGTACCTTATGATGGATATGCTTCAAGTTCTTGACTAACTTTTTTTTCGTTACTGTGAAATTGGAATTCCTTCATGAATTCCATCCTTGCATATCCATTTTTTTTTTTTTAATCTCAAACACAAGGTCCTTGATATCAAATGTACTCCTTAATCTTCCTAGAAAATTCAAGGAATGTATTTTTTGATTAGAAATATCATATTAATGATACCATTCTCCCCCTTAAAGAGCTTTCATCCTCAAAAATATAGGCCTTTAAAAAATTGATGTTCATCCAATTTCTTGGTAAAGACCCAATTCGAGCATTATTTATGCTCAATCCTTTTTATGAAAATATTGTTATCAATACTAGTTAGTGTCCATGTGAAAGGCCAAATAGCCATTGGACACTTTTGTGTCCATGTGAAAGGCCAAATGGCAATCGGACACTTTTGTCTATGTTCTTTAATAAAACATATAGCGACCTAGTCAACCATAGACTGTAAGTTCGATCGCATTTATATGACCTAATAAATTTGTGTTCATGCTCTTTGTGTACTGTGTGTTTTCTGCATATTCTGCAGCCTGTATGCGGACTAGTTTGTGCGACATCTAGAACTCTGTTTTCTACTTTGAGGGTATCATAGTGGAGCTCTCAAGAAGCAGAGTCCACTGTGGTGCATTTCCATCAAAATACTTCACTACTATCAGAGCATTTGAATGCACAAGCTTTGTTCCTTTTCTGCAAGCGAAGCGAGCAACTGCCCACCCACCCAAGGTTTTCTCCAAGGGAGTGACCAAGGCATAGACCTTGGCATACCTTTTCATCCAAGTCACCATTGGCACCGTTGGTTGCACACGAGAGAGGACCTCAACTATCAAGGAAGACAAAGTTCCTTGTACTTCCTAGGAGGTCACCCATGCTAGTATTGTTCCCCCCAGAGCTCGCTTAACCGACAATCTCTTACCACTTAGCTACACTCTTTTGGTGCTTGAGAAAGGAAAAGACTAAGTTTCACATTACCTTGAACATGTTTTGGCCCTCAAAGCTTCATTC
Organism: Ceratopteris richardii; assembly: GCA_020310875.1. Taxonomy (NCBI): domain Eukaryota; kingdom Viridiplantae; phylum Streptophyta; class Polypodiopsida; order Polypodiales; family Pteridaceae; genus Ceratopteris; species Ceratopteris richardii. The sequence goes on from CM035419.1 coordinate 56,450,201, forward strand.
TTTGCTTTCAAAACCTGTTTTGAAGCATTTTTGGTGTGATTCTTGGAGTCATTTTGGAGTACTTTCATACCTTACAAAGGTTCAAGAACATCAAGAAGAGTGTTCTTTGCACTTCTCTGACAATCAATATCTAGCTTTGAAGGTCTATTTTTAGCCTCACTAGTAAATCTACAAGTTTCTTGAAAGGTTTCAGTTGTGGTGGGAGTAGGCACTGCAAGTTTGTGCAGGTTTTTCGAGCCTAAAGAACATAGTTGACAAAGACTTGTAGGTGTTGTTGGCTACTATTTGGACTGTGAGTTCAGCCTTTCAGCTCCATTTTACTACATACATTGAGCACATACACACCATGTATGTTTCTATGGATATGCCTTATGTACGTCCATGTGGTCATTGATATAGCACTAACGTATTTGCATAAAACCTTTGACATTTATAAAGAGGGTCCTCATAAGGTTTTCTTAACTGGGAGACACCCAGATGTTGGTGTCTCTTCGGTGATGCAAGTGGAAGACTTACCCAATCTCGCCATAGGACATGTGTGCTAGTTGTTCATAGGTGCTCGATAAGCCTAGTTGGCTTCTTTTGGTTAACTGATTATATGCAGTGGAGTGAATGATTCACTATGCAGGTTTACATGTCAGTACTTCAAGTTTTATGAGATTTTGACATTGGTTGTATGCTCATTTTGCAAAGGAGAATCTAGCAAAATTTTTCCAGATTTTTGGTTTTGTCAACTTTACAATGGTCAATTTATTCCTTGATACACTTATTAGTGTGAGCACATTTAGTCTCATATAATCCTTTTGGATGGTCATTACTATTCATTAATTCATTTTTTGGGAAGATTGTGCTGAATTTTTTCTGAGAATCTGACACTTGGTCATCCTTTTTTGAACCTTAGTGGTGTTTGGACTCTTCTAGCTCCATTATCATTCTATTTAGTTCTCTATCATCATGGCATCAGAGATCTAAGGCACATCTGGTGGATCAGGGTCTAGTGCTAGTGTTTTGAGGAGGAGCTAGAACTTGTAGGGCAAATACCATTTTGAGATCCGAAAATTTGATGGCACAAACTTTGCTCTGTGGAAGAATCAGATTAAGGATGTGCTGATTCAAAGAAGGCAATGGAAGCCAATAAATGGAATCTCAAAGCAGCGTGCTTACATGGATGAAGATGATTGGGACGAGTTGGAAGAAATGGCTAGGTCTACCATTCAATTGCATGTGGCAAATAATGTTTACTTTACAATATTGGATTGTGAAAACGAAGAGGAGCTTTGGAAGAAATTATGCAGTACATGTGAAAAAGAAACGGCATCAAATAATGTTTATCTAATGAGAAAGTTATATAACCTTTGCATGAAGGACATAGATAGTGTTGCTACTCATTTGAATGAGTCTCAGTTACAAGCTGTTGGGGGATTCTTGTGCAGAAAGGGATTTGAGTGTTTGTAGGAGAATGGAGAGTGAGAACAAGAGAATTAATGACACCGAAAGATTTTGATCAATTAGAAAGAGAAGAATACAAGCTTGTACATAAGCCAAATGCTCTATGCAATATGCCAAAGACTAAATAATGCTCCTGAAACAAGATTACAAAGTACTTAGAATCTATCGTCGACCTCTGCACCAGACCTCCACCTTCTCCAAGCTTGCCCTTATGCACACCTTGCACCAAGCTTCCAATAAGGGGAGGGATGGACACCTTTTGTCGATGCGCACCTTCAATGGGACTTTCGAACTCTTGATATTCCTTGCTTCAGCTTCTCTGCATACAATCTAAGTCACTCTTCTTGCACCTTGCAAAATGATTCTTTGTGTCGTGCACACTCTATATGTTTCTTGCACTTCCCTTAGTCTAGACTATGCTCACCTTGCTTAGTCCTCAAAGAATAATCCTTGCCTTGATTTGAGTGTTGATTCACATATGCTCCTAACTGCTAGAGTATCTTGGTGCTCACTTTGATGTCCCAAGATTGTCTCCAAAAGTGGGCAGCCAACGAATCCCTGTTTTTTCCTATAGTGACTTTAGACTAAAACAAAAATTTTAATTGGGGGGCCATACTTTCACTTCTGCGTACACTGCCGCTTCACATACCTTCAGATTTTTCCTTTTAATTCTTCAAATGTGCACCTAAGAGAGGGTTCATCTGAACCTTCCAAACACTTTAAAAACGCTTTGAACCTTAGAGAAATTACAGAAAGACCCTCTGCAACCTGCAACCAACTTTTTGCAGCATATAACCTTTGTGAACAATTACTTGTGCACTACCTGTGCACCTTGACACCCGAGCTTTGAACTCTTTGACTTTGACCATGTTGACTTTGACCTTGAGCATGTTGACTTTGACTCATTTTACTTTGACCTTTTGACTTTGAATATGGTTGACTTTGATCAATATGACCTTTATGGGGCTCAACACAAGCTAAAAAAATCGAGATGGATAATGAAATGAAAGTACTCTTGTTGTTATGCACCTTTCCATCATCATGGGATACATTTGTATAGCTATTAGCAATAGTGCACCTGGTGGTAAACATGTTATGATGAAATATGTGGAGCACTCTTGAGTGAAGAGATTCGAAGAAAATCTATGGTTGGCATTCAGAGTGGAGATGTGTATAACGTTCATGATTCTTACCAAGGAAAGAATCAACAATGTGCCAAGAGCAAGAACAAGGAAAAGAAATGGTCAACAAAATAAGAGTAGAAGAAAATCAAGGAAGAGGGATATCGAATGCCATTATTGTCATAAGAAAGGACACATGAAGAAAGATTGCTATGCATTAAAGAATGCTAAAGGTAAAGGGCAGAATGTTGATGGGCATGTTAAACAGTTACCCACACCATCTACTTCAACCATGAAGATTTAAGAAATCAATGCTATTTTTGATGATGCCAATGTGTTGACACTTGACAATACTGTGCCTATTGAGGCTTTTATGGCTAATTCTCTTTCTCACATGTGGCTGCTAAGTTCTAGTGCTTCTTTCCATGTGACACCACATAGAGAATGGTTCACTACTTATGCATCAAAGTCTCTTGGCACTGTGAGACTTGGTGACTCTTGCTAGTGTGATGTTGTTAGGATTGGAGATGTGGTTGTGAAATTCATTTATGGTTGACAATTTACTATGCATAATGTATGCCATGTACCTAAGTTATCACATAGTTTGATGTCAGTTCATCAACTTGATGACCTTGGTTACAGGGTGATTTTCTATGCTCACCTCTCACACATCAAAGGGAAATATGGTCATTGCAAAAGGAAGAAAGATTGGCTCACTTTATCCTTTATTTGTATCACAAAAAGAACACTTGTTCGCTGTTATTGAACAACCTATGTCTTGTATTTGGCATGGCTATTTGGGCCACATACCTCATAGTGGAATGGAAAATCTTTCTCGTTCTGGCTACTTACCTGTGTTATCTTTCTCTGATTTTTTTTCATTTTGTGGGAATTGTCAATATGAAAAGCAAACTAAGAATATGCATAAAACACACATTGACTCTTCAATTTTGCCTTTCGATCTCATTCATAGTGATGTGTGTGGTCCTATGCACACAAGTTCATTATGTGGTTCTCTTTACTTTGTCACTTTCATAGATGATGCTACTAGAAAACTCTAGGTATATCCTATCAAATCAAAGGATGAGGTTTGTGCATGAGGAGTTCAAAATCAGTGACTTAGGTGAGCTCACATATTTCCTAGGTATGCAAGTGATTTATACAAATGAAGGGATGTATCTAACTCAAAGAAGATACATTCAAGATCTACTTCACAAGTTCAGAATGGAAAACACAAAGCTTGCAGGTACACCTTTGGAGATGAATCATGAACTTAGTGTTTATGAAGGTGAGAAAATTGAACACATTAAAGAATAACAAAGCTTCGTAGGTAGCTTGATATATGCTACTCATACAAAACCAGACATATCATATAGTGTGGTAGTAATTAGCCAGTTCATGCACTCACCTAGAAGGCAGCACATGGATGCTGCAAAGCTTAATGAAGGTATATTCTATCCTTACTCTTTGGATTTGAATATCAAAATCTATTGAGACACAGATTTGGCAGGAGCTAAGATGATAAAAGAAGTACCTCTAGTTACTTAGCATTTATAGGTTCAAAGCTAGTGTCATGGATTTCCAAGAAGCAACCAACAATTGCTTTATCCTCAACTAAAGCAGAGTACAGAGGTTTGACCATAGCAACTCAAGAGGCAATATGGTTAAAAGCATTGTATACAAATTTGGGACTTGTAAGTTCCAAACCTCACATATTTGAAGATAATGTAAGTTCCATGCATCTAGCAACAAACCTTATTTTCCATGTAAGAACCGAACACATAGAGGTTCATTACAACTTCATCAGGGAGAAGCTCATGGAAAAGGAGATTGACATTTCTTTTCTTTCAACTGAAAAGCAAGTAGTAGATATGATGATGAAGGCACTTGATGGAATAAAGCTTTGCATATTTAAATCAATGGAAGGTATTCAACATATTAGAGAATGAAGACTCAAGTATACTTTAGCTGGAGGGGGAGTTGTTGGAACATCAAGCTTACACTATGCTTGAGGTGGATTTGATCTACATCAAAAGCTATCAGTTGGATTACATCAAAAGAATATCCGTTGGAGAGTTCTTTTTCTTATGCTCACTTGTTGTATTTTCGTTAAAAGATTTTTCATGGATCATTTACCATTGTTAAAGCCTAGAGCTTTACACATGTAAAAGGATAAAGAGATATCCCAAATTCCACGAATTTGTGGTGGTTGAGTTGCAATGAATGAATGAATCAATCACCTAAAAGTAGATCAAACTAGATCTTCACTTTTCCTAGATTGTAGGAAAGTGAATTGATTCCCTCCAACAACCTTTACCGCTTTCATTTGAACTCAAACTCCACTTGTAGAAGTCGTGGAGCACTTCAAGAGTCTGTATAAAGACTTCAAATCACTTGTACATTACATGGAAGCAATATACATACACTTGTGGCCATCATTGTCTTGCTCCTTCATTTTTCTGCATCATCTTCTTCAACAACAATAAGCTTGGAGAGGCTGCGGCTCTCTCTAAAGAGCACCAAATTCAATGACTGAGCATTGATTCAAAAGTTATTAGTGTCCTATTTATGTGTATAAATTTTCAAAGCATTTGAATTAGTAGATTGGGAGAAATCTCAGTTTTTTTGTCTCGAGGTCTATCTCTATGCATTCCTAAAAAATAGGAGGTACTAGTGTTGAGTGTCTGATTCATTCCAAAAGCATATTTTGCTTATTTCTTATACTCTTGTGCATTCTATACACTCACCCCTATGTGTATCACTCCTCCAAAAGGATTATTTATAGCTGTAATCATGTTGCTCACTATGAGCACTTGAAGTTCATTGTCTCATCCAAAGAGAGTAAGTTTTTTGAGCTAGTCAATTCACAAACCTATCTGTTTTGTATCGACTCTTTCTCCTTGATGCTCCAAAGTACATAGTTCATTTTATTGCACTTATCACATTCCTATAATGTCTATTTGAGTCTCCATAAGCTCAAGGGTTGGTCTTGTGCTGGTTGGGTTGACCGAACTTCATCGCTTCGCAACTCACTTTTCTACCTCCTACAAGCTTCTCCAAGTTCTTTCAATGTGCACTAAGATATGATGATATCTCTATGAACTTATCTCTACATCATCATGTTCTTGAAATTTCGGGATCACCCCTTCACTTCTTATACATCTAGCTCACATTATAGTCACTCTAAGTTCATCAAATAAATTGTGTCAGCTCACTTGTCTCTTCATTTGAAGTTTTGCAAAATGATTTAGATCAATTTCTAGTAGGTTCTAAGCATTAAGTAAATTATTTAGTGCCTCTTCCATAAATAGAAGGTTTTCTCTACGTGTGCACATCTTGAAAGTAGTCTTCTTTGACATAAACATATGACATCAATGCTCCAAGGTACTATAGGAACATTATTACATATAATGAAATCTTATAAAGTCTACTAGATATTCCAAGTGAGAAATATGTTGGTTTGGAGTAGGTTTTTTCCAAGACCCTCTCATCTCTCCAAGCTATGACTCCTCACAATGGTATCAGAGCATTATCAAATTCCATGCATTATGTGTGATGGAATATGATAATTCTCAAATCATATAGATGGGAATGTAGCATTGCTCAAATCATGTAGGCGGGAATGTAGCATTGCTTTTAGACTTGAAAAATCCAAAGAATAAGCATGAGATCCAAAAAAAAGATGACACAAGGAACTTTGTGGAGAAGATTCAAATCATGTAGGCGGGAATGTAGCATTGCTTTCAGACTTGAAAAATCCAAAGAATAAGCATGAGGTCCAAACAAAAGATGACACAAGGAACCTTGTGGAGAAGATTCAAAATGTAAAGACTCCCAATGGTAAATTATGAATATTTTGAGGAGAGTTCTCTATGTACCTAGCAGTACTAAGAACTTGATAAGTGTAGGCCAACTTGTGGAGAAAGATTCCAAGTGATCCTATGTAGAGGATCCATATCAAGGTTTCAAGAAGATAGCTAAAGAAGAAAAAACAAGTAGATTGTTAAACTTTGAATGCCAAGGCACTAGGAACATATCGTTTCTCAATTATGGTTCTCAAACCGTAATAGAGTTAGAGGTCTGTCATAAGAGGTTGGATCACATTGGAGAGAGAGCCCTAAAGAAAATAAGTAGAGATCAAAGTGTGCTTGGACTACCTAAAATTTTAAAGCACCATATGATTTACAAGTGTAGTGCATTTCCATTTGGGAAATAGCATAGGCAACCATTCACAAAGAAAGGATTCATACATGGAGACATTTCAGAGACATTATGGGTCAAGGTGTTATGTGTCTTTTGTAGATGATTGTAGCATATGGATCACAATTTATTTCATGAAGCACAAAGATGAGGTATTTTCATGTCTTCAAAAGTATATAGCACTTGTGGAAAATCAAAGAGGTAAAATCCCAAAAGACCAAGGACTGATGGAGGGAGAGAATACCTCTCGAAGGAGTTTGATTCCTACTGGCAATAAAGGGAAATCAAAAGAGAGTTAAGTACCACATACATACTTGACAAGAATGGAGTAGGAGATGTTGATATATTTCTATAGTGATGTGTGTTAATGTTGGAACATCAAGCTTTCACTATGCTTGAGTTGGATTTGATCTACATCAAAAAGTTATCGCTTGGATTACGTCAAAAAAAATATCCATTGAAGAGTTCTTTTACTTATGCTCAATTATTGTTTTTTTTTTTAAAGATTTTTTATGGATCATTTACCATTCTAAAAGCCTAGAGCTTTACATGTAAAAACATAAAAAGAGACCTCAAATTCCACAAATTTGAGGTGGTTGAGCTTGGCAATCAATGATTCAATCAATCACCTAAAAGTAGATCAAACTAGATCTTCACTTTTCCTAGATTGTAGGAAAGTGAATTTATTCTCTTCAACTAATCCTGCCTTCATTTGAATTCAAAATCCACTTGTAGAAGTTGTGGAACACTTCAAGAGTCTATTTAAAGACTTAATCACTTGTACATTACATGGAAGCAATATACATACACTTGTGGAGATCATTATCTTGCTCCTTGGTTTCTCTGCATCATCTTCTTCAACAATAGTAAACTTGTAGAGGTTGCTTCTCTCTCTATAGAGCTCCAAATTGGATGAGTGAGCACATATTGGAGAGGAGGTACTACTGTTGAGTATTGCATTCATTCCAAAAGCATATTCAACTTATTTCTTGTACTTTTGTGCATTTTATACACTCAAAACTATGTGTATCATTCCTCCAAAATTATTTTTTAAAATTGTAATCATGATGGCTGGTATGAGCATTTGAAATTGACTGTTTCATTCAAAGATAGCAAGTTTTTTGAGCTAGTCAATGCACAAGCCTATCTATTTTGTATGCACTCTTTCTCCTTGATGCTCCAAAGTACATAGTGGATTTTATTGCACCTATCACATGCTTATAAGGTCTATTTGAGTCTCCATATGCTCAAGCACTGGTCCTCTACTGGTTGGCTAGACCGAACTTCGTCGCTTTGCAACTCACTTTTCTACCTCCTACAAGCTTCTCCAAGTTCTTTTTACTAGTATTAGAGCTAGATCAAGATGGGTGAAAAGTAGAAATATTTATGGAATTGTAGCAGCTGATGAAATTATGCCTATTCCAAGATCCAAAGGAGGACCTACACAAGAGGAAACAGATAAGCTCACACTTTGGTGTGGAAGGGATGCTCAAGCAAGGTCGTACATACTAAACTCTATCTTTGACTCTCTATTACCACATATTAGAGGATGCAAGGCATCTTAAGGGACTTCGGATGCCCTAGAAACTTTCTTTTTTGCTACCACAAAGTTAAGGAAGTTGTTGATCAATCAACATCCATTGGAGAGCTCATTGAAGAAGAGGTGGTTACAGCTTCTATAATCCTTCAACCAAGCAATTCAATACACATAGGGATGTTGTGTTTGAAGAACATAGGTCTAGTATGAAGAAGATAAACAAAAGGTAACTCTACCATATGATCTTGATTTTGATTCTCATTAATTAGGAAGCAAGCACAATACACAGGTCTAGGATCCAAGAAGTGATATAGATTATGAACAAGATGAAAGGGAAAAGGATTACAAACTATGGAAGTCAAGAGGCAAAGCAAAGATGCATAAGTGTGGAGAATGCTCCAAGCAAGCCCCTAGAAGGTCAACAAGGAAGAAGAAACAACTAGAAAGGTATGGATATGATTCCACAATTGTTACAAAGCATTCAATCTACTTGGCAAAGGACTCAATTTCAAAGGAAACCTCAACCTATGAAGAGGAAAAGGGAAATCCTAATTGGGAAAAGGCCATGAAATAAGAAATATATGCATTGAAGGATATGGACACTTGGGATTTGGTTCCAACGTCATCCAATCAAAAGGTAATTAATTGCAAATGGGTATATAAAGTTAAAAGAAACTTAGATGGATTGGTTTTCATGTACAAGGCAAGATTAGTTGTCAAAGGATGTGTTGAGGGGAGAGAAAGTGCAGGAATAAGTAGTACGTCGGATTTTGAAGGTTGCTAGCTCGGAATGTTGTAGACTCAGATGTTTGTTGAGTCCATATTTTGGTCAATCGGATATTTTAAAAAGGAATAGTTATAAGTTATTCAAAGAGAATGTCGTGGGATGTGATCATTGTAATTTTGTGTGCGGTGATATGTAGGGAAGAAGAAGCATCTATAGGTAGATGAAAAAGCTTAGAGAAGATAGAAAGACTCTATTCTTGTATGGCACAAGCTGATAATGATCAGACTTGACAAGTTTGATGTAGAAGAAGCCTAATCGATATTCTCACTGTAAGGAATTGAACTCACAACCTCTTGGTTAGGAATGTGATGGGCTAACCACTTGCCCCAAAAGCCATGGTTGAGGATTACTTCCTAATCCTCCCTCTTAGGGTGTAGTTCAACCATCTCCTACTACGATTATGTTACATTCTTCCCCCCTTGGTCAATCATTGTCCTCAATGATCTACTCTTGTATCCCTCTAGCCTCGGTGATCAGTCCCTTGAACCCCTAGGTGCCCTTGAATTGATGTCCCTCAACCTCGCACAGTTTCTTGAACCTTGTTCGCAACCTTGGTCTCTTGAACCCTTGCTCTCAACCTTGGTGTCTTGAACCTTCTTGTTCGCAACCGTGGTGTCTCGAGCCCTTGTTCTCAACCTTAGTCTTGAACCTTGTTCTCACCCATGCTTGGTATCTTGAACACTCAATCAAGTGCCACCCAAGGATTCCCAAGGAATTCACACTTCCAAGCTAGCTCATTGGAAAGTTCGTTCCGAGAGCTTTCCAACGGTATATTACACGCCTCAATCCGACCTACGGATTGAGAGATACACCCCAATCATTGTTAGGTCCAAGCTTGAAACCGACGCGCGCGCCTTCCACAATTCCTACCCTTTCACATGGTAGAGTGCCCAAGCGCCTTTTTTAGAGGCCATTGGGTCATTCCACCCTTCCCAAGCCTACTTCCTAGGCTCTGATACCAATGCAAGAGATTGAACTCACAACCTCTTGGTTAGGAATGTGATGGGCTAACCACTTGCCCCAAAAGCCATGGTTGAGGATTACTTCCTAATCCTCCCTCTTAGGGTGTAGTTCAACCATCTCCTACTAGGATTATGTTACACTCACAGTTCTATTTTCTGTAGTACGAAGATCTTTCTTGAAGTATTTCATTCTAATTTTGTTGCGCAAGCATGTATTGTCATCTGTTTTGAGCGTAATTGATCTGTACATGCATTACTGTTTGTCGAGTGTGGTAAATCTAAGAATTTTGTATCTATGCAATTGAGTTATGTGTGTGAGAAGGTTTTGTACTAAGGTTTATTCATGGGAGTAGATTGTTTGAGTTAGTAGCTATGTGTTCTTGAACCCAAACACATTTGGTGATCCTACTGCATTTGCTAAAGAAGCAAGAGATGCATGAAGGGAAGAAGAGGAAGATTTAGTAAAGTTTACTACACAAGAGCACAAGCACAAGCAGCTAACGTGGAGTCATCTTTTGAATTTTACGATTGGTATGAAGCACAAGAGGATTCTAATCTTGAAGCTAAAAAGAAGGAAGGGGGAATAGGTGCACAAACGTAATGCTGGTAGGAGGAATACTAGGAGCATTGCTCCTAACAGAAGGAGTTGTAGGAGTTAAAAGACGACTCCAACTCGACCCACTTGGAGGGGCGACCAGCCAAAGAACTAGGCATACACCTAAGCCAGTGCCCATGGTGCAACCACCTCCAAATCCCAAAGTGAAAGCAGCAAATTTGAGAGGAGGTTCAAAGGAAGATGCAAACTGTCACATTGCTCAATTTGGAATAAAGTGGACAGCAAATGGATATCCAACAATATAAGGTGATGCGGTAAAACTTCCGCAATTTGCAACTACATTGGAAGGGAGAGCAATGAGTTGGTTTGGTCAATATGATATCGCTCATTTTGCTACATATGATGCATTAAAAATAACATTTTTACAAAGATTTAGGAAAGAAAAAACTCCTTATGATGTTTTGAGGAAGTTGAGAGCAATTAGACAAAAGAACATGTTAGTAGAAGACTATGCTAAAAAATTTAGAACTTTAATGCAAAGATTATAGGGCAATGAGAGACCTACCGATGAGATGTTTGCGGCTTACTTCCTAAAAGGATTAAAGAGAAGCATTATGCATGTAGTGGCAAGTGTGGATATAGCTAACGGTTTTGATGTGTTAGTGTTAGCAGTTGCAAGAGTTGAAAGAAGATTTGGCAGATCTAAGAAGAAGCAAAGTGACTCAAGTTCAGATGCTGAATCCAATTCAGAATCACAGTCAAAGAAAGGGATGGCTGATTCACAATTAGAGAGTGAAGATGAAGAAGTTGTGGTAAGAAGACATCACAAACACAAAGGTAAGCAAAGTAAAGAGGAAGCTTTAATTAGTAGATTAAGGAAACATGGATATTCCATTATGCTCTAAAGGAGAAAAGGTTTTGCAAAATTTGTGATAAAGAAGGACATACCACAAGTCAGTGTTGGTATAACCCAAAGCATCAAGGACAAAATTCAAGACAGGACAATAGGAAGAATAATGAAGTTGCAACAAATCAGGCCATTCCAGCTCAAGGATGTGGTGGTTTTTAGAGGTAGCAGCAAGGAAGACCTCAATGGAGAGATCAAGCTAACCAGTAAGGAAATTATGAGGGTAATCAACAAGGGAATTAGTAGGGCATACCACTTAGAGTGATGGCATGTGGATATTGCTCGGCACCATATCATTGGATTGGGCCTAATCATCCTTTATGGGTTAAGCACAGAGAGGAATGAGGTATACCAATTGTTTGCTATAATCAGAATAACCAACAAGGGCAGCAACAGCAGCAAGATCAACAAGCTACACAGGCAAATGTCGTAGTAATAAATTTATCAAGTCATGAATTTCGTAATGATCAAGGTGCAAGTACCTCAGGCGCTCAAAATCAGGATCATGAGAATCACTGGAATTGTGATTGTAAGCAATGCACTTTGGTCAAGGATGTGAACGTTTTGGCAGTTACAAGGTCAAAGAATAAAGGTCCTATTGACTGGCAAGAGCAAAGATAGATTCGAGACCAAGTGCAGAAATGGATCGAGCAGGATCAACAGAAGCAAGAACAATTTCCTAGGAAGAGGATAATGGAACATCTATACATATAATAAAGAAGGATGATAAAATGAAGACCAAGCAAGAGCTAAACAATGACTGGTTTGAGGTAATAATTAATTCTCCTTTGCAATTATCCTTGGATCAGTTATTATCATTAGTGCTTGCTTTCAGAGAAAAATTGTTGAAAAAGTTGATTGGGCAACAATCAGAGCCAACAACTAAACAGGTACCTTCAACATCAGCTAATAATATTGATCCAGTTGATGTGGACTTTGTAGTTCCAGTAATTCATGCACAATATAAACAAAGAAGATTTGATGAGGTTTTGTTGGATGGTGGATCAGGAGTCAACATATTACCTGAACATATATTTAAGGAAATGGGGCTTTGGCTCCAACACATTTTGAAGTAAAGATGGCAAATCAAACGATAGTCCAAGCTTTGGGCATTCTAAAGCAGAAGCAGATAATAATTGCAAGGATGTCATTCATGGTTAATTTTGTTGTAATTCGAATGTGTGAATCTACTTATTCTTATGAAATGTTGCTAGGTAGACCTTGGTTCAAGTTGGCTAAAGTGAAGCAAGACTGGGGGTTAAATGTGGTTGTGATCACGAAAGGTAAAAAGGAGGTCATAATACCAATGAAAGGTAGAAGAAACATGTTGGTAAGAGAGAAACCACTAATGGCTCAAACCATTAGTTTAGCAGGCGAGATAAAAGATGATGAGGAGGAGGAATTTCTAAAGGCTAATCCAATAGTGGCACCAGTATTGGAGGTAGATATGAAAGGAGTATTATCAAAAGAAGAGGATCTTTTGGAAAATAAAAGTGAACCAGATGAAGGTGACACATTGGAAGGTACACAACTGAGATAGATGTTTGACCAAAATCTAGAAATTCCGACTCAGTAGAAGTTGGAGCAGCAAGAAAAGGAGGTAAAGAATCCGGGTGAAAAAATATGAGTAAAAATATGAAAGATCAGGTAGAGTAAAGGAAGATGAACTTCAAGAAGTTAATTTGGGAACTGATGTTGAACCAAAGATGGTCAGAGTAAGCAAAGAACTATAAGGCTAGTCCTTGGAAGATATGATCTGTTTGTTGAAGGAGTACATTGATATATTTGCATGGGATTACTCACAGGTGAAAGGCATAGACTGAGATTTACATCAACATAGAATTAATTTAAAGAAAGATGCAGTTATGGTTGTGCAACAAAGGTATAGGATGAATCCTAATTTTGAAAAACAGATTATGGAAGAATTTGATAAGTTATTAGTAGTTGGATTCATCAAATCAGTTAATCAAGTAACATGGTTATCTCCTATTATTGTGGTTCCAAAGAAGAATGGGAAGTTGAGGATTTGTGTTGATTATAGAAAATTAAATGCGCCAACAATTACAGATCCTTTCCCAATGCCATTTTTTGATGCAACTTTGGATGTAGTAGCTGGACATGAAACATATAGCTTTCTAGATGGATTTTCCAACTATGATCAGATTCATGTTGTTGAGGAGGATCAACATAAGACTGCATTTATTAAAAAATTTGGAGCATATGTGTTTACAATCATGAGCTTTGGATTGAACAATGGACCACCTTTGTTCAATTATGTGGCACATAAAGTTTTTGAGCCTTACTTGCAGGAGTTTATGCAAGTCTTTGTGGATGACTCTTCAGTGTTTGGAAAAAAGATACAACACCTATTGCATTTGAAATCTTATTTTGATAGATGCACAAAATTCATAATGGTGCTGAATCCATTCAAGCGTGTCATTGCTGTGAAGATCGGAATCTTATTGGACTATGTTATTTCACAGGAGGGAATGGCTATTGATGTCAAGGAAATTGAAGCCATTAGGACAGCCAAAGCTCCGACAAATTTAAAGGAAGTAATTAGGTTTGTTGGACAAATCAAGTGGCATGCTAGGTATTTGAGGTACTTGGCTAATATCTCATTATCTTTCACACATTTAACAAATAAAGATGTTCCCTTTGTATGGGCTAAGGCTTAAGAGAAGGCTTTTCAATTATTGAAGAAGAGGTTTTAGTCGCACCAATTTTGCAGCCACCAAATTGGATTTTACCTTTTCACATATTTGTAGATGCATCGGATGTAGCAATAGGAGTAGTGTTGATGCAAAAAAAAGGAAAAGGATGGTATAGACCAATGTATTATGCTAGTACGGTGTTGTGCTCAGTTGAAAAGAATTACCCAGCGATAGCATTTTTTGCCCTCTCTAGAGCCCCAAGTCATACCCCTTGCCCCTCACTTTAAACCTCTATCCATCCCTACCCTTACCCCTCCTTACCCTATCCTTCTTAACCCTTTAGACCTCCCTAACCTCTCCGTCCTACCCTCCTTTCTCCAACTTTTTCTTCTTCAAAAAGATAATATACAGTTTTGGTTCTTCCCCTGGGATTGTTATTTCTTGCACCTGGTGGACTTGGTAGCTGCTCAATTGTCATTTTGAAGATTTTGCACAACTGGTACCACCATGAACCTTTCTGCTCATGGTTTGGTTGTTAGCTCTCCGGGATGGAGAGCCCATTAGGTGGTGGGCAACTGTTGAGATAGACAAGGTCAAAGTGGTCAAAGTCAAGTTGGTCAAGGTGCACAATCAATTTATTCACAATGGTTATGGCTTTGGAGAAAGTTGAATGCAGGTTGCATATTGTCTTTTGGTAAGGTTTTCAAGGGTTTTAAAGTGTTTGGAAGGTTCAAGTGAATTCCCCTATGTACACATATTGAAGAAATGAAGGCAAAAGTGAAGGCATGTGAAGAGGAAGCGGTATGTAAAATTGTATGTATGGGCCCCCATTTAAAATTTTGTTTTTCTCCTAAAGTCACTACAGGATAAAATAGGGAGTCATTAATTGTACACATTTTGAGAAATTCTTGGGACATCAAAGTGAGCACCAAGATACTCTATCAGTTAGGAGCATACATAAGTGAATCGACACACAAGGCATGGGCATAATTCTGTTAACGTTAGTGTCCATGTGAAAGGCCAAATGGCCACCGGACACTTCTTTGTATATGTTCTTTAATAAAACATATAGTGGCCTGGTCAGTCACAGACTGGAAGTTCGACCGCATTTGTAAGACCTAAGAAGTCTGTCTTCGTGCTCCCTGTGTACTGTGTTTTCTGCGTATTCTACAGCCTCCCGTGCGGAGTACTGTGTGCGGCGTTTAGGAGCTTGGTTTTCCACTCCGAGCAGATCGTCGTGGAGCTCTCAAGAAGGAGAGTACAGTGCGGTGCATCGCCACGAAATACTTCACTGGTATCAGAGCAGTTCGAGGCAAAAAGCTTTGTTCCTTTTGTGCGAGCGAAGCGAGCACCCCCCCCAGGCTTTCTCCAAGGCTTACGACCAAGGCGGCGACCAAGGCATAGACCTTGGCATACCTTGGCATACCTTGTCATCCGAGTCACCGAAGTCACCGTTGGCGCCGTTGGCTGCGCGCGAGGGAGGACCTCAACGATCAAGGAATATAGAGGTTCTCGGTACTTCACGGGAGGTCACCCATCCCAGTACTGTTCCCCCCAGAGCTCGCTTAACCGTGGCAATCTCTTGCCACTAAGCTACACTCTTGTGGTGTTTGAAGAAGGGGAAAGACTAAGGTTGACATTACCTTGAACAAGTTTTGGTCCCTCAAAGCTTCATTTTTGCTTTTAAAGCCTATTTCTGAAGCAATTTTGGGGTGTTTTTGGAGCCATTTCGGAGTACTTTCGCACGTAGTTCTCTTCACACAGGTCCAAGAACATCAAGAAGAGTGTTCCTTGTACTTCTCAGACAATAAATATCAACCTTTGGGGCTGTATTTTCAGCCACACTCGTAAAACTACAGGTTTCTCGAGGGGTTTTCAGTTTTGATGGGAGCAGTCGTTGCAAATTTATGCAGGTTTTTAAAGCCTAAAACATCAGAGTTGATAGACACTTGCACGTGTTATTGGCTAGTTTTTGGGTTGTGTATTCAGCCTTTTAGTGTCATTTTACTGCATATATTGAGCACATACACACCATGTACGCTTCTGTGGATATCGCTTATGTACGTCCATGTGGGCATTGATATAGCAGTTACGTTCTTTGCATAAAGCCTTTTACGTTTGATAAAGAGGGTCGTGGTGAGGTTTTCTTAACTGGGAGACACCCAGATGTCGGGGTCTCTTCGGTGATGCAGGTGGAAGACTTACCCAGCCTCACCATAGGAGATGTATGATAGTTGTTCATAGGTGCTCGATAAGCCTAGTTGGCTTCTATTGGGTAACTGATTATATGCAGTGGAGTCAGTGATTCACTATGCAGGTAGACATATCAGTACTTGCAGTTTTATGATACTTTGACACTAGTCATATGCTAATTTTGCAGAGGATACTCTGGCAAAATTTTTCCAGATTTTTGGTTTAGTCAACTATATAGTGGTCGATTTACTCCTTGATACACTTATTTGTTGGTGTTTGGACTCTTCTAGCTCCATTATCATTCTATTCAGTTCTCTACAATCATGGCATCAGAGGTCTCAGGCACATCCGGTGGATCAGGGTCTAGTGCTAGCGTTCCGAGGAGGAGCTATAACTTGCAGGGCAAAGACCATTTTGAGATCCGAAAATTTGATGGCACAAACTTTGCTCTATGGAAGAATCAGATTAAAGATGTGCTGATTCAAAGAAGGCAATGGAAGCCAGTAAATGGGATTTCAAAGAAGCCTGCTGACATGGATGAAGATGATTGGGATGAGTTAGATGAAATGGCCAGGTCTACCATTCGCTTGCACCTGGCAGATAATGTTTACTTTACAGTATTCGATTGTGAAAGTGCAGAGGAGCTTTGGAAGAAGTTATGCAATACATATGAAAAAGAGACGGCATCAAATAAAGTATATCTGATGAGAAAATTATACGACCTTCGTATGAAGGACACATTAGTGTTGCTGCTCATCTAAATGAGTTTGATGCCATATTCTCCCAGTTACAGGCTCAGAAAATGGATATGGACAATGAAATGAAAGCAGTATTGTTGTTATGCACCCTGCCATCATCATGGGATACATTTTGCACAGCTATTAGCAATAGTGCACTAGGTGGTAAACTTGTCTATGATGACATATGTGGAGCACTCTTGAGTGAGGAGATTCGTAGAAAATCTATGGTTGGCACTCAGAGTGGAGACGCATATAATGTTCGTGATTCTTACCAAGGAAAGAATCAACAACGTGGCAGGAGCAAGAACAAGGAAAAGAATGGTCAACGGAATAAGAGCAGAAGTAAATCAAGGAAGAGGGATATTGAATGTCATTATTGTCATAAGAAAGGACACATGAAGAAAGATTGTTATGCATTAAAGAATGCTAAAGGTAAAGGACAGAATGTTGATGGGCATGTTAAACAGTTACCTGCACCATCTACTTCGACTGTGAAGATTGAAGAAATTAATGCTATTTCTGATGATGCTGATGTGTTGACACTTGATAGTACTGTGCCATCTGAGGCACTTATGGCTGATTCTCTTTCCCACACCTGGCTGCTAGATTCTGGTGCTTCTTTCCATGTGACACCACATAGAGAATGGTTCTCTAATTATGCAGCAAAGTCTCTTGGTACCGTGAGACTTGGTGACTCTTACCAGTGTGATGTTGTGGGGATTGGAGATGTGGTTGTGCAGTTCATTGACGGTTCAAAATTTACTATGCATAATGTACGCCATGTACCTCAGTTATCACGCAGTTTGATGTCAGTTGGTCAACTTGATGACCTTGGTTACAAGGTGGTCTTCTATGCTCAGTCCTTTCGTTTATCAAAGGGCAATATGGTTATTGCAAAAGGAAGGAAAGTTGGCTCACTTTACCCTTTATTTGTATCACAGAAAGAACACTTGTTAGCTGTTACTGAACAGCCTATGGCTTGTATTTGGCATGGTCGTTTGGGCCATATATCTCGTAGTGGAATGGAAAATCTTTCTCGTTCTGGCTACTTACCTGTGTTATCTTTCTCTGATTTTTCATTTTGTGAGCATTGTCAATATGGAAAGCAAACCAGAAATGTGCATAAAACGCACATTGACTCTTCAATTCAGCCTTTAGATCTTGTTCATACAGATGTGTGTGGTCCTATGCCCACTAGGTCCTTAGTTGGTTCTCTTTACTTTGTCACTTTCATAGATGATGCTACTAGAAAAGTCTGGGTATATCCTATCAAATCGAAGGATGATGTATTCCCTACTTTCAGAAAATGGCTTGCTTCAGTTGAGACTGAAAAAGGAACTAAGCTTAAGGCTTTACGTTCAGATAATGGGGGTGAGTATACCTCACATGAATTCAGCCTTTTCTGTCAGTGTAGAGGGATTCGTAGAGAGTTTACAGCTCCTTATAAACCCAGTACAGAATGGTGTAGCTGAGAGGATGAATAGAACTATTCAAGATAGAGTAGTCTCTATGTTGCATCATGCAAACCTCTCACAAGGTTTTTGGGCAGAAGCAGTATTGACTGCAGTTCATGTGATTAACCTTTCACCTAATACTGCCAAAGGTCTGAAAGTGGCACAAGAGTTATGGATAGGGAAACCACCATATTACGATCATCTTCGAGTTTTTGGGTGTGAAGCATATGTTCATATACCCAAGAATCTTAGACAGAAGTTGGACCATAAGTCAAAGAAATGCATTTTTCTTGGATATGGTCGAGAAGGACAATTTGGATATCGCTTATGGGATCCTGAAACACGGTCAGTGATCAGAAGTAGTGATGTCATTTTTAATGAGTCTAAGATGCATAAACAGCCGATTAAGGAGGTTGAAGTGAGAAGAGTGGTGTTTGCGGATACTAGTCCTCCGGTTAGCATGCATAAAAATGCTGCACATAGGGATGTTCAAGAGAATATCCATTCAGATCAGTCTGCACATGTTCCTGTTCAGCAACCATTGAGACGTTCTGCACGTGTCTCATATCCACCTGATAGATATGTTCCAGGTTCAGATTTTGTTATGCTAACAGATGCCGGTGAGCCCTCTTGCTACAAAGAGGCTATGCAGACAGAGGATCATGTCAATTGGGAGCGTGCCATGAAGAGTGAGTTGGATTCTATTCACAAGAATGGTACTTGGGACTTAGTACCTTTTCCAAAGGGCAGGAAAGCTTTACCATGTAAATGGGTATATATGCTGAAATTCACATCAGATAGTGCTTCTCCAAAATATAAAGCACGACTTGTTGCAAAGGGTTTTAAGCAACAACATGGTGCTGATTTTGAGGAAATCTTCTCTCCAGTGGTCAAGATGACTACTTTGCGCATGTTGCTTGGATTTGTTGCAATGGAGGATTTAGAGCTAGTCCAAATGGATGTGAAAACAGCTTTCTTGCATGGAGATCTTACATATGAGGTCTATATGGAACAACCAGAGGGTTATGTAGTTCCTGGCAAGGAAAGTCTAGTTTGTAAGCTCAAGAAGAGCTTGTATGGACTTAAACAGTCTCATAGACAATGGTACCAAAAGTTTGATGCTTTTATGAAGTCCCAAGGCTATTCTCGGAGCAATGAGGATCATTGTCTCTACACAAAGAGATGTTCTGATGGCAGCTTGATATGCTTGATACTTTACGTCGATGATATGTTGATTGCTGGGAAGTCCTCTTATGATTTGTCAATTCTCAAAAAGAAGTTGAGTCAGACATTTGATATGAAGGATTTGGGGGATGCCAAACATATTCTTGGCATGCGCATTACTCGTGATAGGAGTAAAAGATGCATATACTTGTCTCAAAGTGAGTACATATCCAAAGTACTTCATCGATTCAATATGCAGGGTGGAAAGGCATTGAGTACACCTTTACCCACATATGTGAAATTGAGCAAGGATGACTGCCCCAAATCAGATGAGGAAAAGGAATTCATGACCAAAATTCCCTATCAGTCTGCTATTGGTAGTCTCATGTATGCTATGGTAGCTACGAGACCAGACATTGCATTTGCAGTGGGAGTTGTGAGCAGATATATGTCTAATCCTGGCAAGAAACATTGGGAAGCAGTCAAAATGATTTTGAGATATCTGAGTGGCACTAAAGACAAGTGTCTATGCTTAGGTAGAGGGAAAGCATCCATTATTGGTTACACAGATTCTGACTATGCTGGTTGTGTAGACAATCGTAAGTCTACATCAGGGTACATTTTTCATTTTGCTGGAGGTGCTATCTCTTGGAGATCTCATCTTCAAGAATGTACAGTTGTTTCCACCACAGAAGCAGAGTATGTTGCAGCAAGTGAGGCATGTAAGGAAGCATTGTGGCTTTCTCGTCTTGCTTGTGATATGGGTTTGCCTCAGCATGTACCTCACTTGCTCAGTGATAGTCAGAGTGCCATTGCTTTGGCTAAGAATCCGGTCTATCATGCAAAGACCAAGCACATTGAGGTGAGGTATCACTTCATTAGAGATTGCTTAGCCACTGAGGGCATTATTCTTGAGAAGGTTCACACTCGAGATAATGTTGCAGATGCTTTGACTAAAGCTCTACCACAGGATAGCTTTCGACACTGTTGTCACTTGATGGGGGTTACTTGATTCTTGATCTTACGCAGTCACTTGTATACTGTGTAACGGGAGGTATAGTTTGTATACTTACACTCAGGTATTCTTTATCATTCTTTCTTTTTTCTCCCATAGTTACTCTGGCCATATTGGCCTTTAGTGGGAGATTGTTACCGTTAGTGTCCATGTGAAAGGCCAAATGGCCACCGGACACTTCTTTGTATATGTTCTTTAATAAAACATATAGTGGCCTGGTCAGTCACAGACTGGAAGTTCGACCGCATTTGTAAGACCTAAGAAGTCTGTCTTCGTGCTCCTTGTGTACTGTGTTTTCTGCGTATTCTACAGCCTCCCGTGCGGAGTACTGTGTGCGGCGTTTAGGAGCTTGGTTTTCCACTCCGAGCAGATCGTCGTGGAGCTCTCAAGAAGGAGAGTACAGTGCGGTGCATCGCCACGAAATACTTCAAATTCTTGGAGTTAGACTAAGCAAGGGAGAGTAGTCTACACTAGGAGAGAAGAGCAGGAGACATTCAATAAGAGAGTGTGACACAGAGAGGCAAGTGAGAGCAAAGTGTGCAAGAAGTGTGATCTAGTGTGCAGAGAACCAATAAGCAAGGCAATCAAGGTGGCACAAGGTACCATTGAAGAGGCGTGCGCATTAACAAAAGGTGTCCCTCCCTCCAACCCATTTAAAGCTTGAGTGCAAGGTGTGCACAAGAGCAAGCTCCTGGAGAAGGTGGAGGTCTGGTGCAGAGAAGGTTGGTAGCATAAGGAACTTTGGGTATCTTGTAACCTTGTGTGAGTGTGTATTCTTTGGGATTAAGCACTCTGCACAGAGAACAATTGGTCTTGTTCTATACATCATCATTGTATTTTCTCTTTGTAATAAAAAAGACAAATGCTTTCGGTGTCTGTGTTCCACTTCTTCTTCTTCTTCCTTCTCCTATAAATACTCAAGTCCCATTTTGCAAAAGAATCCCCCAACACCAACTAACATCAAACTACATGATAACTGAGGTTCATGGCATACATTATGCATAGTAAATTTTGAACCATCAATGAATCGCACAACCACATCTCCAATCCCGACAACTTCACATTGGTAAGAGTCACAAAGTCTCATAGCACCAAGAGACTTTGCTACATAACTAGAGATCCATTCTCTATGTGGTGTCACATGGAAAGAAGCATGAGGATCTAGTAGCCATGTGTGGGAAAGAGAAACATCCATAAAAGCCTTAGTAGACATAGTACTGTCAAGTGTCAACACATCAACAACATCAGAAATAACATTGATTTCTTCAATCTTCACGATTGAAGTAGATGGTGCAGGTAACTATTTAACATTCCCATCAACATTCTGCCCTTTACCTTTAGCATTCTTTATTGCATAGCAATCTTTCTTCATGTGTCCTTCCTTATGACAATAATGGCATTCAATATCCCTCTTCCTTGATTTACTTCTACTCTTATTCCATTGAATTCTTTTCCTTGTTCTTGCTCTTGCCATGTTGCTGATTCTTTTCTTGGTAAGAATCACGAACTTTATACGCATCTTGACTTTGAGTGCCAACCATAGATTTTCTACGAATCTCCTCACTCAAGAGTTCTCCATGTATTTCATCATATACCAGTTTACCACTAGGTGCACTATTGCTAAGAGCTACACAAAACATATCCCATGATGATGGCAAGGTGCATAACAACAAGAATGCGTTCATTTCACTATCCATCTCCATATTCTGAGCTTGTAACTAGGAGAATATAGCATCAAACTCATTTATATGTGCAACATTGCATTTCTATCCTTCATGCGAAGGTCATATAACTTTCTCATCAGATATACTTTATTTCTTTTTATATATATTGCATAACTTATTCCAAAGCTCCTCTACACTTTCATACTCCAATAGTGTAAAGTAAACATTATCTGCCAAGTGTAATTGAATGGCAAATTTGGCCATTAAATCCATGTCATCCCAATCATCTTCATCCTTGTCAACATGCTTCTTTGAGATTCCATTTATTGGCTTCCATTGCCTCCTCTGAATTAGCACATCTTTAATCTGATTCTTCCATAGAGTAGAGTTTGTGCCATCAAATTTTTGGATCTCAAAATGGTCTTTGCCCTGCAAGTTATAGCTCCTCCTCGGAACACTTGCATTAGTCATTGATCCACCAAATGTGCATGAGACCTCTCATGCCATGATGATAGAGAACTAAATAGTCCAAACAACACTAAGGCTCAAAAAAGGATGACCAAGTGTGAGATTCTAGAAAAAGTTCAATAAAGTCTTCCCAAAAATATGAATTAATGAACAATAATGACCAACCAAAAGGATTATGTGAGAATACATGTGCTCACACCAATAAGTCTATCAAGGAGTAAATCAACCACTGCATAATAGTCAAAACCAGAAAATTTGGAACAACTTTGCCCGAGTATCCTCTACAAAATGAGCATATGACCAGTGTCAAAATCTCATAAAATTGCAAGTATTGACATGTTGACCTTCATAGCAAATCACTGACTCCACTACATATAATCATTTACGGGAAAGAATCCAACTAGGCTTATCGAGCACCTATGAACAACTATCATACATCTCCTATGACGAGCCTGGGTAAGTCTTCCACCTACATCATCAAAGAGACCCCGACATCTGGATGTCTCCTTGTTAAGAAAACCTCGACACAACCCTCTTTATCAAATGAAAAAGGCTTTATGTAAAAACGTAACCTCTATATCAATGACCACATGGATGTACATGAACGGTATCCACAGAAGTGTACATAGTGTGTATGTGCTCAATATATGCAGTAAAATGACACTAAAAGCTGAATTCATAGCCCAAACACTCGTAAAAAATAGTTGCAAGTGTTTTTCAACTCTTTTGTTTAGGTTGTTGCTCCCACCACAACTGAAAACATTTCAAGAAACCTGTAGATTTACTAGCGTGGCTCAAAACACAGCCTTAAAGATGAATATTTGTTGTCAGAGAAGTACAAAAGAGCACTTTTCATGATGTTCTTGAGCCTGTATAATGAGAACTCTATGCAAAAGTACTTCAAAATGACTCCGAAAATCACCCCAAAAATGCTTCAAAATATGGTTTGAAAGCAAAGAATGAAGCTTTGAGGGCCCAAAACATGGTCAAGGTTTAATCTTTGTCTTTCCCCTTCTTCAAACACCACAAGATGATCAAACAAATAGGATCAAACTTGCTATCTATGGTTGAACAAGCCACTATATGTTTTATTAAAGAACATACACAAAAGTGTCTGACAACCATTTTTCCTTTCACATGAACACTAATGGTAAAAACACTCACATGTTGTTAAGAAATGGCTATCAACTTGAGAACGATAGTCTATATTTCAAACTATTCGTGTCTTGAAACTTTCATTTTGCATTTGACTTCTTCTACAAATTTTTACATCCTTTTGTTATCTACAAATTGTCTTTTGAATTATCTCAATCCAAGACACTTTGAGATTCTACTCGTATATTACTTTTTCCATTTCAAATTATTGGCACTTTGAAATTCCAAATGTGTCCCTCACATCCACAATAAATTTGTAGTTTTTTTTGTTATCTACAAGTTGGCTTTCAAATAATCTCAGTCTCAGATCAATGTGCTACCAAGATGGTGTCGACCTGATCTGTTTCAATACTTCGGCCATAGCTAATTCTTGTACCAGTCAAGTCCTTATGGGCTTAGCAATAGACACAAGAGGAAACAGGAGAGAGAGAGGACACACAAGCAGGGAGCCTCATGATCCTAATTCATAATGAATCACTAATATATATATATATATATATATATATATATATATATATATATATATATATATATATATATATATATATATATATATATATATATGTATATATATGTGTGTGTGTGTGTAAAGTGTAGAAATGGAAGGTCACATGGACCTTACTCACCATTCCCAACAACAATTAGGTCAATTACTTTGCAAGAAATGCCAAAATATTCGATGCATTTCTCCAAACTATGCCTTTAACTAGGTTTGCGTGCAATATATGATAGTTTTAATCATGTTACAATATTCTGTTCCTTTAGTTATTAAACTCACTACTCTTCCAATATACGCCATGCTGATTGAATAACAAATAGAATGATAAAATTATTGATGTTATCCTCAAGATTGTGGTGGTAAATGTTCTTGTTATCGACTTACTAGCAAACTAACACTTTTTATCAATACTATATCCCTCCTCATAGAGATATGCTAGAAATTATCAATAAAATGGACCCAATTTTTGCACATTTTGTATGTACGAAGAGGGTGGAAATGTAGTGAAGAAATAGAAAGTAAAAGAGAAATAACATCTAGTGCTAGCCTTAAATATGGTAAAATAAAATTTGAGGAATTCCATAAAGCATTAAGAAAACTGCTAAGAAGACATCTCAATAAGCATCAACCTATTTTGAGTAACAATAGTTGGAGTTTGGGGATGGGAACACACATATACAATGCCTGGAAGAAAAAGCTTAAGAGCACAACACACAACCATAACATTATAAAATGTCGAATGTATAAACATAAGTAGCACATTGGTCTTATGGGAATGTACACAAGACAATGGAAAAAACCTAAACATGTGTTATGGTGGACCTAAACATGTTCACAATAAATAATTATCAAAATGATCATCATTTTGATAATGGAAGGAGCACTTCAATCAGGAAGTGGGACATTGAATGTATTCAACTACCTCCAAACTAGAACAATGCTTGAGAGTTCAGTGACCTCCTCCAAACTAGAACAATGGTTGAGACATTGTTCATGTGTGTGACCAATTGAACTAGTTTGACATATTTATCTACAAAAATGCTTTATATTTTGATGGTTATTGTGAGTCCCACATGTTGTCTCTAAAGTAACCTTTTTGTACAAGTAATTGCGTCATGTGATATAAATGTCGCACTAAGGAATGATGTTATGATCACGTGATATAAATATATCATAGCACCTACACGTGCTTTGCACTTCAAATGGTGGGCTTCTATGTGGCTTTCACATCACTCTGACAATTGATATACAATTTGTCTTGGTGTGTGTGTATTAGCACAAGAGGGAAGAAGGGGTACTACTTCCATTGAATGCCTTAATCAAGTGGATCAAAACTTTGAGAGCAAAGGGATGACACTATGGGAGGGAGACCTATGTACCCTTTTTTTTGTTGTTTAATCCTCAAAGGGATGACACTATGGGAGGGAGACCTATGTACTTTTTTTTTTTTAATGCTTAATCTTCAATCTACTCTCCTCGTAGACTTGATTTTTTAAAAAAGGACAATACACACACCCAAACAAAATACCGATTAATTTTCTCTTTATGTTAAGTGCCTCCCTATACTCTTCATTTTTTATAAGAGAAACACTCACTTTTAGATGTTTCCCATCTCAATCCTTTGTACATCCAACATAGATTTCTAGAAATTAGACTACATAGGACTAGAACAAAGAGCAAGACAAAAAAATGAACCAGAACTTGGAAAATACTTACATGGAGAATACGACTCCTTGAGCTCCCAAGGCGGCATCCAAAAGATTGAGGATCTCTACGATCAACCCCTCCTTATATATGTATTGTAACACAATTGTGTAGGGGTTTTGGCATTCTTCAAATTCTTGACCATTGCTGAGATATTGAAAACTCTCATGAAATCTAGGATGATTTCAAGTTGGTTTCCTTTCTATCCTTGATAACATGAACCAAAACAAATACCACAATGCTACTATACATGTCAATCACCTTGCAAAAAATTGCTCTACTCTTATATGAGGAATAAACACATAGATCGTAAATGAGCCAATGGATCCAAGTTCTAAACCGAAGAGGTACCACACATCTTTCTCTCAAATCATGTTTACACAACCTCCAACTACTTATAGGGTTGTAGTGAGGAATTTTTTCACGTCTACATTTTGACTTTGAGGCTCTCAAAACCTTCAAGTCTATATTTTCGTTCTTTTTTAAAGTTGTAGAGAGAGAGAGCTGCTAAAAAGAAATCTCAATAAGGATAAACGTATTTGAGTAAGAGAGGACGGAGTGTAGGGATGGGAACATACATATAGAATGTGTGGAAGAAGAAGCTCATGAGCACAACACACAATCATAATATTGTAAATTGTGGAATCTATAAAGATAAGTAACCCATTGGTGTTGTAGGAATGTATATAAGATAATGAAAAAAACCTAAACATGTGTTATGGTAGACTTAAACATGTTTACGAAAAATAATTATTTCATTTATGGTAGGACACCTTGTAGGCCTAAGGTCAATGTAATCGTGTTGTATCCAATTGAAATCAGTTGCTTTTAGGCCCGTTTTAGATAGGGGCGGTGGAACTAAGATGACATTTACTCAATTTCCACCCGAAAAGCGTAAAGAATGAATAGTTCCTCCGCTCAACTATTCACATATAGAGGTGGAACGTTGGGAGAGTTTCTATGTTCCGTCGCCTTATGTAAATAGATGGCGAATGGAGGAACATAGCAAAATCAATGTTTCCAGAAATAAATTGCAGTTTTTTTTCAATCAAATAGAAGGAAAAAATTCCACATGTGATATTCATTCGTAAGTTCCGCTCAGAGACAGGGGAAGGGGTGCCGAAACACTTTTGACAAAAACATTCCATGCGCTGGCATATAAATGATCAAAGGGCTCCGCCCCTATCTGAATACACTTCACCACATGACATTTAGAGATTGGTATGCAGTTTTGATTTCGTTGTGCCACCGTCTTGTCTGAAATGAGCCTTAGACAATTCTCTGTTGTGTTATCTTTGGACAGTTTAACCCCTGCTTTGTAGGATACGAGAGGTCCTATAGCTATTATACCCATTCACTTGCAATTTTAAAATTAAAACTCAGAAGAGTAAGAGTAGGCTTCGACTGAACCTTCAGTTTAAAAAACATAATAATAATTATTTCATGGATTAAAAAAAAAATAATTATTTCATGGAGACCTTGGACCCTAACCGGGCCCTGAAAGCCAGTTGATCTTTGAAGTCGGAGACGGTCATTGCGTACATGGTGACGCGGTGAACCGCGAGCAGCAGTCTGAAACCAGTCATCAAGTGCAAAAGACAAAGGGTTCTCCAGGAACCTTGGACGGCTTTCGCTTTTAGTCCAAGCAGATGCGCGATATAAAAGATTCTGGCGATGGCGGCGTCGTCTTCTCATCGTTCAACTTTTCTCATCTCTTTTTCTCGTGCTGTCTAGTGCTGCTGCTTTTCTTTGTTATGGACCTCCCTGTCTGCATCTGTTGCAGGGACAAGGTTGATTGCTAAGTATGAGTTGGATCTAGCACGCCAGACAAAGAAAGAATTGCTTCTTCTTTCCCCCCTCCCCTCCTTCTCTTCCTCCTTGACAGCCCTCTCGCGCCTGCGCACACAGAAAGAAGCTCGTGCGCACATGCATTCGCACCCACATTGATGAGCCTGAAAACCGCAGAAGTGGTTGGAGGATTTGAAGAGCAAACGTTCTTCAATGGCTCTCTCGGACACTTGGCTGAAGGAATTCGAAGAGGCCGCTAAGCTTGCTGATGACATAACTGGACGGCTTAGAGAGCGTGAAATCATACAATCAACAGGTGGCGATCCTTCACATCTCATCGTATCTACTCGTCGCAAGATCACCGTCCTGGGAACATGCCTGGATCGCCTGGAGTCACTGTTGCAGAATCCTCCCGAGAAGCCCATATTGTAAGACCTTTCTATGGCGTACAATCTCATAATGCATTTGATCATGTAGTTTCCCATTTTCTGGTGCGAGTATCGGGAATCTTAACTCCGAAGTTTTTCCTTAAATTTCCCATAATTTAGCTCCAGCATTCCTGCATTTAAAATTACTCGCGCTTGCACATCATCCAATTCAAAGGCTATAGTTACTGTTCCCGATTTAATTAAGTGAACAACATTCATTGTCGTCGAGTTAGCGTTCTATCTCAAGGAAATGATACAACATAAAATGTGGTATTTTTCAGTCATGTTAAAAGCATCAAGCGTTAAGGTGTCAGGAAAAAACTATGTTTGTTTGCTTGCACAGTCTGGTAACGGCAGGAGCTTGTCCATTCCTTGGTATAGCAAGATCTCTATTTTGAGGCCTTCTAGAGTCTTCATATACCCGCAATGTGCGATGAATTATTTAGTCCTCTGTAGACACATTAATGCTTTTTAGACACAACAAGTGATCAAACGCTTCGAATCTATGGATACGGTATGGTTCATTTTGATCGGAAGATACTTTTTTGAAGTTTCCAAAGTGATGCATTCCCACTGGGAGGAGGCTTATATCAGTGTTACAATTTTTAAAGCCGTTAACCAGCAAGATGTTTCAACATCGTTTATGTTTAGAATCTGTTAGTTTCTAGGAATGATTTATTTTGAGTCGGATTTATTACGTTCTTACCGTGTGACGAGTTGTTTACCTTCATGCTTGGTCAAGATCCCTTACGTTTGTGCTTTCATCGAGTGTCATTGCTTTTATTTATTTCTTCTAGGCCTCTCTTCACTTCTCCTTTCGGCCTAAGGTAGCCAAAAGTCGTATCTGTTCCCTAGATTAACAGAAATGTACTTTTCTTTGTGGCATTCCTTTTATATTTGAACAGAGAGTCTGCAAACCGTCCCATTATGTTTGATTATCAAGCAGAATCATCCAATACTGCAGTTCCCTTAGAAGAAGATATATTGACAGAAGACGGCCCCATGGCCCTCAGGCATGTGGGAATAGAGTCATGGAGCCGAGGATGTCCTGGAGTGCCCTGAGTTGTCAGCAATTGACCATCTCTACATGGCTGTGTTGTAGGGATAGGTACCATTCTGGGCATCTCGTCTTTTAAAAGAGATTTGAATCCTAGTTGTTTTTGAGCTTTTTCGATTGAATGTTTAGGATCTATTTTGTTAGATATATTCAATGCTTCACCCTCCTACTAATGATAAGTCAGAAGGCTCCCATTATGAGGAGAATCCATGTTGTTTGGACATTTTAGCTGGATCCTGAGTCTTGACTAGAAATCAGGTGAAGTTTATGTGATCAGATGGCAAAAGGTGAAATTTGTGGATTTAACTTCTGGATAAGTTCAGTTAATCAAATTGATAGAAAATTGAGATATATTGCAATGCAAGTGAGTTACCAAGGTCTCCGATTTTTGGGTCATGGTCTTCCTTGAGCAAGCATCAATTGTGGTGCCATGGGGCCCAACGGCTCCTTTGGTTGGGGGTCTTAACATCATGATGTCAAGCAAAGAAAAGGTGTTGAGAGACTCTTATCCT
The DNA here is from genome assembly GCA_020310875.1 of Ceratopteris richardii. NCBI lineage: Eukaryota > Viridiplantae > Streptophyta > Polypodiopsida > Polypodiales > Pteridaceae > Ceratopteris > Ceratopteris richardii. The sequence continues at coordinate 56,480,215 of CM035419.1, forward strand.
CGAAGGAGGAGCTCTACAAGAGTAACACATGAAGTATCTTGTTGGATGGACAATGTTTGCTTACACATGAAGATTGACAAGAAGCTATGGATGAGGAAATGAAAGATTTGGAGGGAAGCAATACATGGAAGCTTGTGGAATGAAAAGAACTGAAATCAATTGGATGCAAGTGGGTGAATAGAGTAAAAAAGAAATTTTGATAATTCAGTTTCTAGGTAAAATGTAAGGCTTATAGGCTGTAACCAAAATTTATGCAAGAACCATGTCTTGATTTTTGTTTGTGAACATGAGAATGCATTATATGGATTAAAGCAAACACCTAGAGTATGGAAATAAAAGTTAGCTCATTGCTAAAATAGGCTAATTCATATTTATACATTAAATGCGAAAATCAAATGTTATCATGAAAGGATGCATTTGAAATTCAAGATCTTTGCTCTTGCAAAGCTTTAATACCTTTTAGATACTAAAGATATCAAATCAAATAAAGGAATTTACTTAATGCAAAATAATTACATCTTACATGTATTGAATAGTTCCAAAATTCAAGCATGGAAGCCGATATGACAACCTGTCAAATGTGAAGCTAAAGTCTGATGAGAGTGACTCAATTGTTGATGACAAATTGTATGGAAGCGAATATGGTCTCTTATTTATGCAACAATTTGTTAGACCCCATATTTCCCATGTTATAGGTGCCTTTTAAATATGGAGTCTCTTATTTATGCTACAATTTGTTAGACCCCATATTTAATTTATGTAGAAACCAAAAGGAAGGTGTTAAGTATTGAGAGGGACATTGAGCCATGACCTTCTTTATGAATTACATCTAGAGAATATTTAGATGACCTTTGGATTAATTCCTGACACCTATTAGGAACATACCATGTTGTTTATTCATGTTAGGTACATTGATTGTCTCTTGGAGCTCAAGAAACGAACTTGTGAAAATCTTTCATAGAAGTTGAGTAAAGAGCGTTAGTCCATGCAACATACAAAGTTATGTGGACTTGCGACTTGAAATGGGGGTGTGATAAAGTTCTTTTATTTTGTGATAATGTTTCTAGCATTATCCAACAAAGATTCCAATGTTTCATGCAAGGACTAAGCACATAGAGCTCCATTACCACTTCATGAGAGAGAACATTCTTAATTGAAATATCAATCATTTTTGTAAAAGCAATTTATTTTGAAATGAAGATGGCTTGAAATTTTCACTTCCGTTCTTTATTTCATTCCGACCATGCAAGTTGGAGACATTCTTACAAAGTTCATGGACCAAAGCAATTTAACAAGTTCAAAGAAGATAACGATTTAGAGGACATAGGTTTGAAGGTGAGCTGGGGGTGGTGGAGAAGATATGTCCTCTGACTTGTCAACCTTCACTAGAAGGTTTTTTTATTATTTTGACTTAAAAACTTGTGTTCTGGGCAATTCTTTAAATAGAAGATTGATATTATCAGTAAAAATAGCTCATTAATTTTTCGCTAAAACAATTTTTTATGTTGAAAAAACAGGATGGCAGATTTGTTAGAAGTAGTAGTCGTTAGATTTTATTGAAATAAAACTTTGCAAGATTTTTGCCAACTTAAGTCCTATGTATAGAGGACTCTAAACATCAACTTTGTGCATGTATTAGGCAGCTGCTGTTAGATATCTGTTTTACAGTGCTTACCTTATCTGCTTTATTTCTGTCTGCTTTTCATTCTGCTGCTCGTCATCACATGTCATACAATCTGCATAGACATCTATTGAAGTCAACATGGTCATATGTTAATCTGCAGGAACTTTTATTGTTCTTTCTGTTGATAAGTGGCTCGATTATCTATGCGCTGAGCATTCGTTGAAGCTCAGATTCTCGTCTACTATACATCTTTTCCAGGAAGCTTCTGAATCTGCTACATGTTGTTTACCATCTCTGCTATACAAAGATTTTTCGGCATGTTGTTGAAATCATCTTTTTGGAGCACGTTTGAGATCTTTGGAGCTTTGTCTAGATCAGCTTCTGGAGGTTATTGTCTACTGTAAATCAACTGCTATGTTTCTTCCTCTTATCTGTTCGGCCATGGCTTCTACAAGTCCCATCTTTGCTCTATACATCCTTCATATATCTGCCCATGTTTTTACATCTTCTTTGATGACAGTACGCAGCCCTATTCTGAATATTTTGATTGGAAAATTGCATCTCTGCATGTACTTTTATTCTCTGTTGTAAATTTCAAATTCTTAACTATTTTTGCTATGTACATATTTTTTTGGTATATGTACATCTGTTTGAATACATATTTTGCACAATTCTTATTGCCAAGTCTTCTATGTCTTGTGATATCAAAGATCTTGCGAACAAAAAATGAATAGTTTGATATTAGAGTACTAACAGATTACAAGTGAAGCAGAGTTTGGCTATCAATCTAATTTTTTCTTGCACCAGCTGTCAGTTACAAGAGGGGTTATTCGTAGGAGGAGCAATCTGATCAGTATGGTTATTTCTAGAGTTCCTACTGCTAACAAATGCAAGGGCATTGGCTTGTGGCCATGCCCAACCTCATAAGGAGTGATTGATTGTAGTTTTTTATGCAACACATATGACAACCCCAAGCTAGAAACTATGAGGTAATGCTTGACTTTTGACCGTACATCTTGCTATTTCCAAGAGGGTGGTGAGCTAGATAGGATTTTAAGGGTGAAAAGCTTAAGGATACTTTGTTAGTGAGAGACTCATGCACACTGCACATGACAAATTATGTGTCGAAAGGCAGCTTCACTCTAAGTTCACTATGTAGTATAGCTTATGAGCCTTCTATTTAAGATTTTTGATAGGTGGCAATGCCAATTATTTTTTTTCTTAACACTTTTGAGATTTTAAAATTATTAGAAGAGATATGGAAACACATGGATACCACAAAAAGTATTAAATGTTTAGATTACACAGAAAAAAACTTGTACCAACTACGACCAAATTTTGGACAAAGGAAGATATAGAGGAGTAATAGAGATTGCACTACGAGTTTGAGAACTAAAGAGAGGTGAGCTGGTACAAGCGCTCTCAATATAATCTCTTAGAATAAGCTTTAGTAGGCAGGTTCTTCATTGGATTGTCTACTAAGTTTTCTAGAAGACCTATTTAAGCATAACTCACTTTGCTGAGTGATTTATAACTTCTATATAGTATGTTGTACAATGTAGCCTTGTAACATGTAGTGTTCTAGTAGTCTATCTTCCCTTGTCTTTCTCCCAAGTTGTTGTTTTATAGGTGAAAGTGGTCTTGTATTTCATGTTTGTGTGTCTTCTTGCTATTTCTCAAACTTTTATTTCCTTCTTGGCCCACAGTCTGGACCTTTTCAAGGCTTGTCATCACTTGCATCCTCAAATCGTTTGGACTGCTTGCAAATGCTTTTCAACAATCACTAACTTGGGGTTATGTCAATACTAGTTGCCACAATGACTCCATGGGATAGGGGTAATGAATTGTAATGAGTGCTTAGTGTATCACTGACAACTTTTGGGACTACACTTACTGCAATTATCGATATGATAAGAGATGTGAAGCATGGCTAGATGGTGATGAGAGGCACTTAAGGTGAAAGACCTTTCGAAAGCTACCAATTAGGGAGAGAGGTAGTTATGGCAGCCAATGGTTGCTACAAGTCTTTGTTAGCTGGCTGGGTGGTCAAGGGTAGCAGACAAAGGGAGGCACTTTTCTCCAATCTTGCCTCCATAAAATCTATCCATGAATTGCACTATGAATGCTTCTACTACTAGAAGTGGATGATATGATTGAGAAAATGGATGTCTTTAGAGTGCAAGTGTAAAAGCATTCAATAATTTGGCCTTGATACAATTAGGTAGTTGATATTTCACATGATTGGACAATTAGTATGCCATATCACAAGGGGTTGATGTATGCATAACCCAAGTTTTTATAAGTGGAAGTTTGCCAATCACATTTTTTGAATGTTTGTAAGGATGTGAACCATAAATTTCACATATTTAGATTGATTCTCACTAGTAAGCGACATTGACTCTTGATATTCAATGAGTGTCTATTATTTCCTTTTGGGTTGACCGTTGATGATGTGTTTCATGGAATGTATGCAATTCTCCTCTTGTGAGGGTAAGTACAAAGTAGCTATGCATGCTTTTATCAAATTTGTTTGTTCCAAAAAACGATTGTTTGGTCTTTGCTTACAAATTGATATTTCTATGTAGATATTGAATGAGGATTAGGGTGATATTGTTGTAACATGAAATTTTATTTTTTATGCACATACTAAGCATAAGGAGGTGCACTATTATCATGCCAAAAATTGCATGAAGTTGAAATTTAATTATCCTATATGCATAGTTGTTATTCGTACCAATACCAATAGATTCGTACGTACTTCTTGTACCGTACATACTAGTACGAATGCGTACCAATTCCTACCAAAAAACTACGTATTTATTAAGAAAATATATTGGTTTTGCAACTATACCACTTAGAGAACAATTATCTTCATGTATAGATACAATATTATGCATATTCATGGCAAAAAATACTCTTTACATGTGTACACTCCGGTATACATGGAAAAAAAAAATCGTACTAATGTGGTACGGATTCGTATGTCAAGATTAGTACGTCCAATTCTCACATATTCTCTTACACACACACGCCTGACACTTTTCTCTGAATTTTGTACATAGAACCCTTTTTCTTTAGCCTATACTCAATCTGTAACATTATTTCACATTGTACGGTTTCATGAAACTATTTTTTAGCGAATAGTTAGCATTGAGCTATTGCTCTTTAAATCTCAACTCTTCTATCCGCTTGTCATCTCATCTCATTTTATTTGGTCAAGGTGTGTATGAACTAAGGTTCTAAGTGTTGGAAAGATCTTGGATGAACTTGTGATTATTATTTGGCCTATCTCATTTCCAACAGATGTATACACCTAAGATATCTAAAATAAAAAAAATATTAAAAAAGAAAAAAATAGATTGTTATGTAACTTTATCGCAACTTGGACCTCGTTGCGATCTTCTTGTTAACCACACTGACAAGTAGGAAGAAAAGAGAGGGAGAGGACACAATGAAACCTTGTGCAAGGGAAGCAATATAGGGCTTAGGGTTAGGATGGCTCATGTCCGCTAAGGGTCTCAACTCCTTCATATGATCCTAGGGGTCTAGCCTTTTTTATCTATGTATATCCATTAAGCATAGCCTGCACAAAGTATTTCAGGTTCAATTTCATTTGCAACAAACTTTTGCTCTCTAAAATGTATTATCTTGGTCAAGTTAGTCCCTTTGGACACACCCACAAACATGTAAACATGTGGTTTACTCTTTGGGATGGGAAACTCTAGTTTCATTTCTAAATTGGTTCAAATTGGCAGACAAAGTAGCATGAAAATGGGGAATGCATTTTAGAAATGTGTCCGACTGGAGATGAACCTAGTGAGTCCCAAGCGTTGGAATGATATGTATCAAACATGGTCTCTAATGTTATTCTTCACTTGTAGATATTTGTTTTAGCAATGTGTTTTTGAGATTAATTTTACCTGCTAACTTGTAATTATGAGCACAATGTCTGATTCAACAGAGTTAGCTATTGTCCGACTCAACAGAGTTTGCCTCTGAAGTTTGAAACGAATGTCACATGTACACTTAGAATTATGAGCAGTTGTAGTAGTTCTTTTTAAAGTCAATTCTTTTAAATGTGAGTCCTAGCAATTTTATTAGGAAACCTAGGACATAAAATAGAAGTTCTATTATAAAACTCAGTTGTAGCTCACTTCATACTGAAGTATAGTCTAGGCTTGAAGAAGATTAGCATAGAAGTTTTGACTTTCTTTGTGTGTCTACTTGCTGCAGCTCATCTTTGTGGAGCTTTGCATGCTATGTGTGTCCTCCCATACTTGCATTTCCTTGTTGCTGTGACTCTTTTTTATTGCTGCATTTAGCTGGTTGTTTTCTGGGACTGTTTAGGGTTAATTTGGCAGAGTTTTGTTACATGAGATTTCTCCAATTTGGAGCTCATATGTGTTGAAGTGCTGGGCTTTCCTCTTCATTAGGTTTTGCTGCACTTCTTGTCTTAAGGATTCTATCTTCAACACCAATTATGGAGGAGTTGGGTGAAATTCAGGAACTGTTCATTTGTTAAGATTGTTATCCGAGTTCCGACTTGTCTCTCAGAAGGATTAATCTCATCTGTTCATAGTCTATAGAGAGATCTTTGAATAGATTTTCATTCATGTTTGTCTATCCTTATTACAAGTAATTGTGCAAGTGGTAAAAAAATTATTTTTGAAGATGTATTTTATTGTTTCACATGATGTGCACAAATATTGAGCATGGATCTAATTTGAGTGATTTTCCATTACAAAAATGGAAGATCACTCAAATTACAATAATGGAAAATCACTCAAATAAGATCCATGCTCAATATTTGTGCATGGATCTAATTTGAGTGATTTTCCATACCTAGGAAAATAGTAGTTTTGATATCATGTTTCTCTGTTTTTAGGTTGATTTTACCCTCTTGCTGCCATTTCTGTTTCTGAAAAGTCTGGCAAATATGTAAGATCATGAGATACAGTATTCTTGTTTTCTCTATCTAGGTCTCCACAAACAGTCCTCATCTCATGTTGAATTTACATACGTGTAACATGCATGCAAATATAGAAGTCTCAGTTCGTTCAGAGACCAAGCACTAAAGTTATGATAGTTATCTGAGTATTTTTATATGCTCTGACATGAAATCTCCATGTTCATGTCAGAAAAAAGAAAACTAAAGTTAGGAAACTTGAAGCTTATCTGTAGAACCACATGACTAGCAAGAATGGAGATTTATACAGCAGGTTTTAAAAATATTAAATTCCTTCCATCTGCCCTTTTCCAGTGACAATCTTCAAGGATAACAATTTTAATTGAGCCAAGCGTGAGTCCCTTTTCATACACTCGTAACTGTGAAGGTTTTGTTTCTTTGACTGAACTCATGAAACATGTGGCATATGTATTAAGAAGAAGATTCTGACATTTCTTTTGCAGAAGTAAGGAGGAAATCCATAGACGACAAGATATGTTACTAGGTATTCGGCTTAGAACAAAGCAGATGGCAGCAAGTTTTAGCACATCACCATCCAACAGGTAGTTTTTTTTTTGGTTATTCTATTGATGCTAGAATTGTGAAAGGACTCATATTTCTTTGCCAAGCTCAATGGACATTGGTAGTTCTATTATGTGTTTGAGAATAAAAGCATATACCATTTCGTAGTGAGCTATAGTCTTTGTGGAAGTTGGAACATTTGTGTGCGCATGGTACAGTAAGCATCAGTTAATTATTAAGGTGACGACTTTGAGAATATATTGTCTGTATAAAGCTTGTACATCAATTTCGTATAATGGATGCTGGAAGGGTCAGATATCTGCAGATTGCAACAATATGTTCTTTGACCAAAGATCACTTATCTGAGATAATGATTAGAACTTCACACAGCTACTTTGTTTTGAAAAAGCAAGAGTTCTGATTCAAATGTTGTTTGCTTTACTTTATAGAGTAGTGCTGTAATTTCCTAACTGACAGAGGAAAGCAAAGGGGTTGTTCATAGATGTCCTTTTTAAAAATCACTTTTTGTTTCCTCTGTACATCTCAAAATAACGTGAATGAATCACCCATGTTTGAAGCTCAAATCCATGTCCTTTGCATAAATGATTCTAATTGTCTATTACAACAGGGCTGCTCTTTCTGGGCTTGCAGAAACTACAATGAAGAAAAGAGCGGAATCAGTCAGAGTGGACTTAACTGAAACTGTGCCACCTAAACAAGGTTCGGTTTCGAAATCTTAATTTGCTAATATGTGATTTCAAACTTAATAATGAAGCTTACTGCCAACGGTGGTGCACTGCACCAGCAATGACAACAAGACATAGGGTTGGTGACGCAGCTGAAACTGCTCCTCCAAATCAAGGTTTGATCTGATGATATTATTTCACTAGTGCATTGTTCCGGACTTGATCAATGAAACTTAACGTAACTAGCAATGTGTTGCATCAGCAATGACAACGAAGCACAGGGCTGTCGATGTTATTGATGAATCCAGTTTACAAGAACGCCTTCTTGTATGTTTGGGATATTCCTGATTCTCTCATTTGTATCTTTTATATGCATTAGATGTGCAATTTATAAGCGTTTTCTTTTTCTTTTTCTTTGGGTACATCAGAATCGTGGAATCGATGCATCTGATTCACAATCAAAGGTCAGCTTATCACACGTAGATAACTGCTCAACTTTCTTTCTGGCCTTTGGGGTTGCTTTTGTTGTTTGACATATACTTTTCGTTAAAACATGAAAAGAAAAGGTTAATAACTTATAAGAACAGTTGATTTTCAGTTATTTGGGTCTTTAACGTGTAGATCGATTGATGGCACATTAAAGCTCTTTTGCAGGGTGATGATGATGATAAGGGTTCAAGCGGAAGCTGCAATATGCAGTTATCATGTCTAATTATCCTCGGTGTTCTAGTCTTAGTATTACTTGTATGGACCATAATAAAGATCTGGTGAAAAGGTGCCTCAGTGATTCTTTTGTGATTGTATCATAGATTCTTTAGATCGACTCTGCAACTGTGGCAGAATAAGGGAAGAAACTAACTTGTCACGCTTTCTTTTCATGCTTTCACAGGAGCCCTTTAAAGAATAAAAATCAAGAACAGGGCTCCTGTAAATGCTGGCTCCTGCAGCACAAAGATGTAAAATAGAAATCAGTCTCTAACCAAGTTCTGTCCTCCAAATTTGATTTTGTCAGTGTATTGATAGGTTTTTATGCACATTTCTTTGGTTAATGGATACTTTACACAATTATGTACTCTTTGGTCATCTCTTATTACTGGAACAAGAAGGCAGTCTCAGTGCATATTGTTTGGAGAAAGTATCTGTCAGATATTGGCACTTGCGACAGTACGTAATGTATTTATGGTAAAAATGTTGCTGAGTGCCATACGTTTGGAGAAAGCATCTTTGAGTGTTGGCACTTGTGACAGTAGGTAATGTTTAGATGATAAAAATTTTTCGTTACATGTAGTGGTCAAAATGTTTCACATGTGGAGGGAAAATCTCTAGATCTTTGTTTGGCAAATAACATACATTAAGTTATCTGCCTTTTCTTTTGTGTGGGAAAGAAACTGTTAGCTTATATAAGATAAATATTGTACAAGAATAAGAAAGTTTTATCAAAGCACAAGAAGATTATGCACTCCCTTACATCAGCATCATTCGGGTGAGATTTCCAGGTAGGCTTCATGTTATTTCCTTGGATTACAGGTGATAAAGTATGTCTAAGCACACACTAGGATTCTTCTCTAAGCATAGCCAACAGGCTTCTTAGTGAGTGGTCACTTGATCAGTTATCAAAGTTAGCTGAGTTGCTTTGTAGCTATCTCCTCCAAAGTGTATCAAATGAATGGCTCTTGTAGAAATTTGTGCTTTGGTCTGGAAACAGTAAGGAATGATGTTTATATTACGTTGCAAGGTTATCTGCTTAGATTGGATCCATATACTAGCTGTTTTCAAACTATTTTTTTTTCTTGTATGTTCTTTGAACTCACCTAGGATGGAATGCAGTGTAAAAAAATAGAGGACGAACTTTTGTACCTTTTTTTGAAAAATGTAGGACTCTTAGGTGTGAACTCACTCTTGTAAATGATTCAAAACGCTGCGTTGCCTATCCGAAATATTATAGAAAGCTTGTATAAGGTCTTTCCCTTCAACCAAAAAATAATAAAGAGCTGACTATCAGTTAAAAACAAAAAAGTTTGCGCGGTATAATTCATGGAGGCATGCATTCATAGGTATATCATGAGTATGAGATACTTTGAGAATACCTGCATTATTGAAAAGAAAGATTCAACCTTAGGGGCTAAGGAATGGCTGATTATCAACCGATCAATTGCCACTTGAAGTTGTTTTCACAACAAACTCTTCCTCAATCTCTCGCTTGAAACTCTACAACTCAGTTGGAACTTTTATGTGAAATTTGATTGGAACCTTACTCCCTAAAATGTAAGAACATTGTCTGTGATTGATTAGCTCAATTTGCAATGAGCCATAAAATCAATTCATGTAGGTAAATTGAGTCATTTTTGTATAGCTAGAGTAAATATATGAATCCAAACAAGCCCTTGCTTAAGACAGCCACCTTCATGCTTATGTGACAACTTTGATAAGCCATAGTTCTATAAGAGAGTGAAGTAGTTCATTAGCTGTGAATTGTAACCTTCCTTCATCATCATTTATCCATTTGATTTGGTTTTATTCTGATCGGAAAGCTCTTACAATGTCCTCAAAGTATCTTCATTCTTGGTTTTGCTCTTTGGATGAAGTTTGAGTTGTAGTGTAAAGAGTGAGGGTGTGTGTATTTGCAAGTAGTGAATGGTACCCACCATGTTTCATAAGTAGATTGCTTTCAAAATATGTTACATAACTTTGTGTTGATCCATTTAGAGGTTCAAAGGAAAACAAGGGAAGATATTGGAATTTTTGAAGTTGCACAATTATTATTTAAGCTGAAGTTGGTGAAAGTTTTCATTAAGAGACCATCCGCAAGACTATCTACAAGTGTTTCAAGAGTCTCTCACAAAGGATATACATACAAACAGACATATAGATAGTTGAATGGATGGGCAGATAGATAGATAAATAACTAGATAGACAAATAGATACATGGATGGATGGATGGATGGATGGATGAATAGATAGATATATAGATAGATAGATAGATAGATAGATAGAGAGAGAGATAGATAGATAGAGAGATAGATAGATAGATAGATAGATAGACATACATACATACATACATACATACATACATACATACATACACACATTACATACATTACATATGTACATACATACATACACACATTACATACATACACACATACATACACACATACATGCACACACACACATACATACATACATACATACATACATACATACATACATGGATAGATAGATGCATAGATAGATAGATAGATAGACAAATAGATGGATGGATGGATAGGTAGGTGGGTGGGTGGGTGGATGGATGGATGGATGGATGTACGTACGTACTTATGTATGTATGTATGTATGTATGTATGTATGTATGTATGTATGTATGTGTGTGTGTGTGTATGTATGGATGGATGCATGTATGTATGTATGTATGGATGGATGGATGGATGGATGGATCGAAAGGTTAGTAGATAGATAGGTGGATAGATACATAGACATACAAACATATAGACACAACATACATACACAAATACATACATACATACATACATACATACATACATACATACATGTTGAGATATCAAGCTCAACATCTAACGATTCAAGATGACATGTATTACTTTTTTATTTCTCTGACATGTATAGTGGTCCTGCGGGTATATGTCAGTGCTACTTTAGTTAACTTTACTAGATTCATCTATCGAGAGTGATGGCACACTTATTTCTTGCTAGCTCACTCATTCGCGGACATTGGGGTTTGCCTTATGTACTGTTCTTTATATATTGCACTAGTTGTATTGTTATATTAGGTCATTCTTGTATACTACTTTTATGTAATACAAGAAGAAGAGGAAGATCATTCTTCCTTGTCTCAATCTGTGTGTGTTCTCTTTGACTATGAGTGAGCTCTCTTCCTTATCTCCTTCCTCGTGACATGGTATCAGAGCTAGTGTACCTGTAAAGAGCTCGTGGAGAAGGCCGACAATGAATACGTGAGAAAGCATGGGAGAAAGCGCAATTCACAAACAACCTTAGATTGCTACGAAAATTAGTGTGAAGGTAGACATCTGCTTAGAGCCTGTAAGATGGGGCCCATAAAAATCAGGTATGTTTGCAAAGTTGTGACTTGCATTTTGTTCGGTGACACTCAAGTATTCTAGATCCAGAATTTCAGGCGATTGCGCATATTGTTGATACACGAAAACCGTGTTTTTTTGAGATCGAATAGTCAAGTCACAATGTGAGAGCATTCAAGCAGAGGTACTACTTCTATTGTTTTTGTAGTGTTGCAAGTTGCTGTAGAAATGGAAAGTACAGATGGAAAGACTCATCTTATATGCGATAAGTTGGACAAGAACAACTTCCATGCTTGGAGATTCAGAATGACAAATTTCTTGATGGAAAAAGGCTACTAGAAGTACATCGACGGAGAGAATGAAAATGCTTTGCAGTTACTAGAGAGGAATTGGACTGCAGGCCAGTTAAGAGCATATGAAGAATGGAATCAAGGAGCATGAAAGGTAATGTATTGGCTATGTGTTAGCATATAGGATAGCATGATTGGGCACATACAGGATGCCGAATCGGAAAGAGGCTTGGAACAATTTGGTCACATTGTAAGAGACCAATACAAAGGCATGAAAATTGAAACTCAAGAACGAGTTGCATACAGTGGAGAAAAAGGGCATGTCAGTAAGTGACTTCACCCTGAAAATCAAAAGCATATGTGAGTCACTTGCATCTATTAGCGTGAATGTAGATGATGATGATAAGGTGGAAGTGTGCCTTTGTGGTTTAGGAGTTGCATATTGTTGGAGTTAGACGTCTGCGGAAGCACGCGAACAACACAAGGAAGAAGAAGAAGCTTGGAGCACAACACACAAGACTGAATGTATTACTAGAGAATGTACAAAGATAAGTAGCCCATTAGGGCAATAGGCGTATATACAAGTCGGGGGAAAAAAACCTCCTAAAGAGGGAAAAAAGTGCCCCGGCGGTCCTAGAGTGTTCACACACATCACTACGTAAATATATCAACAAATCTCCCCTGGGAGTGATGTGGTGAACAAGGAGCTTGCACTCATGTATAAGGAAGTGCCAAGCTATGTGGAAATCACTCCACAAAAGGAAGTAAGCCCAAAGCTTTGCGGAAAGCTTCAAACTTCTCCCTAGGCAGAGCCTTCGTGAAAAGGTCTGCAATGTTCTCTTGCGTGGGCACATATGCCAAGCTGATCTCCCCAGCAGAGAACCTCTCCCTAACATAGTGATAATGCACCTCAATGTGCTTAGTGCGAGCATGGAACACAGGGTTCCTCGCAACTGCCAATGCGCTCTGACTGTCAGTGAAGATGGTGGTGGCAGAAGACTGGCCAACACCCAAATCAGCCATAAGGCGTCTGAGCCACACACACTCAACAGTCACTGTGAAAGCTGCCCTATACTGAGCCTCACAACTGGAAGTGGCCACAGTAGGCTGCTTCTTGCTCAACCAAGATATACATGAGCTACCAAGCATGAAGCAAAAGCCACTGGTGGACACACGAGTGTCATAGCAACCAGCCCAATTTGAGTCAGAAAAAGCATGCAAATTTGGCGGTAGTGATCCCCCCTTGGGATAAAACAACCCAAGTAGCCGAGTACCACTCAAGTAGCGAAAGATGTGCTTTACCGCCTTCCAATGCGTGACTCCTGGGCAATGCATAAACCTGCTCATCTGTGAGACAGCAAACTGAATATCTGGCCGAGTAATGCATAAGTAAATCAAGCATCCAACAACCTGCTGATAGAGAACAGCATCAAATGCATCTCCAGCATCATGAAGACTCAATCGTAAACCTGTCTCCATAGGAGTGGCAATAGGCTTACAGTCTTCAAGGCCAAAACGCTGCAATAATGTGTCAATATATTTCGTTTAACACAAAGCCATTCCACCATCAACTTGCATAAACTGAATGCCCAAATAGTGATGCAAATGCCCCAAATCAGACATCTCAAATGAGGCATGCAAATCAGCCTTGAAATCAGCAATATGCTTCTCAATAGGACCAGTGAGCAGCAGTCGTCTACATAGACAACAATGATCAGAAGCACATCATTAGCACGCTTAACATATAAGGTGCTTTCAGTTGGACTGTTCTCAAAACCATGTGCAATCAGATAGGCATGTATCTTCTCATACCAAGCACGTGGTGCTTGCTTTGAACCATATAACGCCTTCTTTAACCTGCACACCTGGTTTTCATGCCCTTTCTGCACAAAGCCACGAGGTTGAAAAACATACACTTCTTCATGCAAGTCACCATTCAGAAATGTTGTTTTAATGTCCAACTGATGTACATTCCAACCATGATGGGCTGCAAGTGCACAAATGCTCCGAGCAGTAGTCATACGGCATGTAGGTGCAAAGGTCTCATCAAAATCAATGCCTCTTTCGTACGCATAACCCTTTGCAACAAGCCTAGCCTTATACCTGTCAACTGTACCATTAGGTTTACGCTTCAGCTTGTATACCCACTTCGTGCCAATGGCCTTCTTGCCAGGAGGCAAGTCACATAAAGACCATGTACCATTCTTCATTATAGCATCATATTCAGATTGCATAGTAGCCATCCAATTTTCTGAATTCTGTGCTTCATCAAAAGAAACAAGCTCATTCTCATCACAGAGACTAGATGCAGCCATAGCATAGCAATCTGATGCAAAGGAGGCACTATGAGAGCCTGAACGAGTACGATATGACAAAGGTGCATCTAATTTGCTGTCACACAAAGTCTGCACCAGCCATTTTGGCATAGTTTGTGCCTGCTCAATATCAGCTCTCTCATCAGCAAGTGCATCATGTAAATCTGCATCAGAAATGGAATGATCTGCATCATCATATGAAACCTGCAAAGGCTGAGAAGTTGCCTCATTAGGACTAGCACTAGACTGTCCACCTGTAAAAAGAGGCATCAAAGTATCATACATGTCTTTGGAGCTAACAGATGTCTCCTTAGTACATGAAAGCAATGGCTGAATAGCATCTTCCACAAAGACAACATCACGGCTAAACAGAATGCGTTTAGTCTGTGGATGATACAGACGATAGCCTTTACTTTCAGAACTGTACCCAACAAAAATACATTTTACTGCCTTATCGTCCAATTTTCTGCGATGTTGTTCAGGCACTAATGCATATGCCAAACAACCAAAAACATGCAGATGAGCAACAGATGGCTTGCGGTCATGCCAAGCCTCATATGGAGTGATAGACTGCAACACTTTAGTGGGACACCTGTTCAGTACATATGTTGCACACATGACAGCCTCAAGCCAGAAACTATGAGGTAAAGCCTGACTCTTGACCATACACCTCGCCATCTCCATGAGAGACCTGTTCTTACGTTCAGCAACTCCATTCTGTTGAGGTGTATACGGCACTGTACACTGGTGTTTTATCCCACGTTCAGCCAGAAATGCATTAAAATCTGAAGACATATATTCCCCCCCTCGATCAGAACGGAGGGTGCCCATTTTACATGCTGACAGATTTTCAACCAAAACCAAAAACTGTTTGAAGCACATGAACACTTCGGACTTTGCTTTGAGTGAAGAAACTACGCTGCGAGGTAATATGTTTGGTCGCCCCACTGTCAAAGTACCAAACATCTCAGTCTACTACAGACATGCACTGATCATGAGAAGATGGGTCAAAACTGCAGACAGTAGTAAACGCCCATTCTTCTTCCTGCACAAGATTTACAGACTCTGTTTTTGGTGTAGAGGCCTCTGCAACAACCATTCCAGCCTCTTTCTTCTTTGCCTCTTTAGCAGCCAGTTTTGGACAGTTCTTTATGATATGATCATTGCCTTTACAGTACTTACAAAACAATTTCTGCTTTTCTGATTTTTTCTCATCTTTGTCTTGGTTCTTTGAATGTGCAGCATTTGCAGATTTCTGCTTACTAGTAGAAGAGCTCCATTTTCCTTTGCCCTTTTGACTAGCCAGGAAAGCTTGATCTGCAACTCGCATAATGGACCTGTTCTGCCTGGACTGATCTTCCTGCAACAGAACAGAGACTAACTCCTCAAATGATAAGGCATTCGGATTGCCTTTCATCATCAACCGAAGAGTAGAAGCAAAACTCTGATATGAGTGAGGAAGACCATTCAAAACGGTCTGCACAAGTGAGCTATCTGGTATAACCTCATCAGCAGAAATCAACTGTTCCTTCAAATCTTTGATCTTTGTTAGGAAACTGTCCATAGAATCGCCTTCATTCATGTGCTCACTCTCCAACTGTTTTCGGAGATAAGCAACACGAGCCTCATTCCTAGCTTGGTACAATGTGGTAAGTGTATCCCAAGCATCCCTAGCTGTTCTGCAAGAGCGTATGTGAGGAATAATGGCACCTTTGACAGACAAAGCTATCAATGCATGTGCCTGGGCATCTCTGCCATCCCAACGAATTTGCTCTGCAGTAGGTGCAACAGAAACAACAACACGAACAGGAATCTGCACAATATCATCTTCGACACCATCTTCATCAGCTCCAGCACCTCCAGCACCTGTATTTGTAGTACCTGTAGTCGCAGGTGTAACAGGACGTCTTTCAACACCCTACACAATGTTCCACAGTCCTTTTGCAACCAATACATGTCGCATCATATAAGCCCATAATGGGTAGTTGGTACCATCCAACTTATCCTCAACAGCCAACATACGGAATACATCACTGCTTTCAGCCATGGCCGGTGACTAAAATACCTTGATGCAGAAAATTGACTGTATCTCAAAAAGTTGAACGGAACTGCCCAGACGAGTTCTGCTAGACTTGTAGCAGACTTCGAGACGCTTAAACTGGCGAACAGAAACTGGTATATACCTTTGGCACAAAAGGACGAAATAGCCTGCACAAGCGCTACGATAGTGCGTTCGGAGGCCGAAACGAGCTCAGATCGCGATTTCGGCACCACAGAACGAAGCTGTTTTGATCTCGGAAACACCCTGAGTATGCTCACCAAATTTCGTGCGAATCTGAGACTGCAAACGGAGGAGTGTCGACGGCGCCCTAGAAGAAGCGACAACCTGCTCTGATACCAATTGTTGGAGTTAGACGTCTGCGGAAGCACGCGAACAACACAAGGAAGAAGAAGAAGCTTGGAGCACAACACACAAGACTGAATGTATTACTAGAGAATGTACAACGATAAGTAGCCCATTAGGGCAATAGGCGTATATACAAGCCGGGGGAAAAAAACCTCCTAAAGAGGGAAAAAGTGCCCCGGCGGTCCTAGAGTGTTCACACACATCACTACCTAAATATATCAACACATATAAGCAGTTCATAACTTCTATTTAGACTAGGGAAAATATTTCGAAATGTGATGTTCTGCTGTTCATGTTGAGTATTGAAGAAAAGAATCTTGGTGAGGACTCAAAATGAGCTAGTTTTGAGTAGTTATTCTACTTTGGCAGGGGAAGAGGTAGAGGGTTCAAAAGTGGAAGATGAAACAATAACCAAGACTAAGGTCAACATCAGAATCATGCAAGAAGTAGAGGATAATTTTGAGGTAGGGGAGCCAAAGAGACTGCAATATTTCCAAAGAAATGATTCAGGTAATGATAGTAAAGGATGCTGGAATTATGGTAAACCTGGACACTTTGAACGTGATTGCAGGTTGACGAATCAAAATGATAGAAGGCAACAAAATAACTATGCATCCACAAGTGCATATGATTCTTAGAAGCTGTTCATGGTCCACTGTTAGACGGCCGCCGGAGTAGGACAAATGTATGCCGGATGTAACGGAATTTTCGAAATTTGCACGAAAAGTTGGTACGCGCATTCTGTAAACATCTTTTTAAAGCAATGGGAAAAGAGTGATCGAGATCCCGTTTCTCAGAAGTTGTTTGAGTACTGTCTGAGTTTGTGTGGTGTCATCGGGAGATTGAGTCATATTTCTATATTGTTCTGTTCAGTCTGTTCGTCTATTCCTACTGTAGTGCAGAGTAATGAATTTGTAGTATCGGATGTGAATCTGTTTGTTAACAGTTGTGTTCTGTATTCACTGTTGATTCCGATCACAGGGAAGGACTAATATCGGTAATAGTATGAACTGCGAGTTGGAGCACTGATAAGTTTGGTGATGAGTTAAACTGTGATTAGTATGCCTGCTGATTGAGTTCTGCATACGGTAAGCCTGTACACCCTCTGGTATGGCCATCTGTCTGACTACTATCCGGTATACCTATCTGTCCTGAAGAAGTGTGTATTGAGTTGCATAAGTTTAGTAAAGTTGAGTAACTCTATTAGTTTGCGAGTCAGAACCAGACTACTGCTCCGTTACCATAGCAGATTAGTCTGTAAGTTCGGCGTCCTAATACGCAGAAACAGTTACTAGTCAGTTAAAGCTAAGTACTGAGCTAAGACGCGATAGAGTATTTACGGTTGTGTAAGGATTTGGGAAAATAGTACAGGGCCTCTGTCTAACAGACCCCTACCACTCCCAAGAACCCACTTGATCTGATAACGCCTTTCGGTAATAGAAAGTTTAATACAGTTTACGGTGAATCACTATTTTACGTTTAATATTTGTTCGGTAACGATTTCGGCTAGTTATTAACACAACCTAACTATGTAACATTTAACACTTGGCGCCGTCTGTGGGAAGGTGGCATCAAAATTGCCAGTCATCTGTCAGAATTAGATTATCGTTCGATTGGAAGTAGCAACAGAACCAGATTGTTGCAAACTGTCCCGTTAGTAATACTACGCGAATAGTACAAAAGATGATACATGCCGGTTACTCGATCCGGTGAAACGTATCCCAAGAACCATAAGTCTGGAGTACTAAAGCCAACTTTGGGAGGTAGAAGTACAACTAGGACTGACCCAGTTGTCAAGAAAGTTAAGAACGTTAAAACTGATTCCGGTCATAGTCCGGTGGAACCTGTTACGCCTCTGGTAGATTCCGGTACTATTTCGGCATAGTTTGTCAAAGATATAGTAATTCCAGAACCTACCAAGACGCGGTTGGAATCTAGTTTAACACTCTTGGAAAAAGATTCAGATTCATCTACGATTAGAAACACTTTAGTCAAAGAAATCGGCGAAGGCGAAAAAACGCCGAATTCGGGCACAATTTCGGTTCATTCCGGTGAAATTTCGGTAAGAGAATCACAGTTTTTCGGTGACGATTTAGCATTTTCTGCTGAATCTTCAGCCCATCTGCCGTGCTTGGAAGCAAGTTCCTATACACTGGACATCAAGGAGGAAGGAAGGCTGTTCGAAACAGAAATTCGAAGCATATTAGACAAGATAATCACATCGGAAAGTGCGTCATCCGACGATACAAATTCCGGTAGTTCAGAAGGAAAGTATAACACGCTCACGATGAACGGACAACAACAGTTATGTCCACCCAGGCCACCTCCAACGGGAGTGACGTACACGAAGTTTGGTGGATTTCGAGGAGATGATCCGGATGCTCATGTGCGTATGTTCGAGATAAGTTATGCAGTTCTCAACCATCTACAGGATCAGGCCTACAAAGCCATTGTCTTCCAATCTACACTTGTCAATGAAGCAGCTAGATGGCTTACAGAATATGATATTAATCATTTTGGCACCTACGAAGCAGTACGAGATGCTTTTCTGCAGCGATTCAGACTAAAAAAGAATCCAGCCGAAATTTTTGATTATCTGCAGAATAACAGACAGAAACCAAATCAAACTGTACAGGAGTATGCTACTCTCTTCAGAACACACTTAAGGCAGTTACCACCGGCCCATGCTAACTTACCAGATGACGTTATCACTCAGTGGTTCATTAATGGCTTAGTTCCACAACTTAAGCAGATCATGATCATAAGATGTGTCAGAGCCATGTCCCTCGATGCACTCATTGCAATGACTCTGCAACTGGAACACAAAGTCGGTGGATTTATAGAAGATTTAGAATGGTTAAAAGCAAACAAGAATGTTGCAGAAGATATGACTAGACAGGTATACTGCAACATATGCAAAAATTCAAGATATACCATTGCCAATTGCGCACTTAATCAAACATTCTGCGCTATCTGCAACATTGCCGGACACACCACCGAAAACTGCGCATACAATGCTAGAGTACAAGGAACAGCAACTGTCAATGCAATTATCCAGGAACAAGGACAACCAGCAAATCACTATGTGCCTCCACAAATGAGAAACAACCAACAGCAAGAATATCGAAATTACCGAGGACAGAGGAATAACAATTATAATCCAAACCGCTGGCAAAACGGACCACCACCAGAAAATCCCAATTTACCACCACCACACTGCTATTTTTGTGGTGAATTTGGACATATTAGGAGATTTTGCAAGGATGCAGCTGAGTATGATCAAAGGAAGAAGGAACGTCAAAATCCAATGGCCAACATGGTAAAAATCACACCGGTGGAGATACAGGCTGCTGCAATCCAGACCCGTTCCGATAAAAAACTGCAACCGGCAGTAGAAATATTTGAACCAGGGATACATGAACAACACAGAATGTATAACAAAGCTAGTCGATGGACCACAACAGAACCACCAGTCTTTCCAGAGCCTATTCCGGTAACCCAGCCCTCGTTAACGAAGGAAGAAACGCAACAAAGGGAGTCAGCAGTAGGAACATCATCAGCAGCAGATACATTACCAACCGTAGACACCTCCGCATCAGTAGAGGCATCAACTTCAACATCAGTAGAGTCTATCAATCAATCTCAACAGGCCTGGGAAATCTTATCTAAGGCATCTATCACTCTGCCTCCGGGCCAATTACTAGCATTAGTACCGGGAATTCGACAACAGTTCCAACAACAGCTCAATCCGGTGACTTCTTGTATTCCGGCGACAGCAACAATTCAACCGAAACCTGATTCTACTGTCGATCATTCAGTCCCCTTGATTATAGTATGGTATAAGAATCATAAGATTACGCAAGTATTGATTGATGGAGGCTCTGGTGTTAACATTGCGACGACGGCCTTATGCAAAAGATTAGGATGGACCGAAATCGAACCAGTTCAATTTTTTGTTAGAATGGCAGATCAATCAAGAGTCCACCCCTTGGGGCTTGTACAAAATGTACCGATCACTTTACAAGGTACAAGGCAGGAGATTTTCTCTTCTTATCTCACTTCATTTATGCAAGTATATCTCGATGAATTCTCGATTTTTGGTAAGATGATGGCACATTTGCTTCATCTACGATGCTGTTTTCAAAAGTGTAGAGAGTACAGACTCTGTCTTAACCCAAACAAATCTGTGTTTGCGGTCTCATGTGGCAAATTACTTGGCCACATTGTATCTGCACAAGGTATCCAAGTAGATCTAGATAAAATTTCGGCAGTATTAGAAGCTCCGGTGCCAACTTCTCCAAAAGAAGTTATGCACTTTATGGGCCAAGTACGGTGGCATGGAAGGCACTTACGGTGGCTTTCTCATCTGGCTATACCACTAAACAAGCTAATCAGCAAAACACCTCGACAATTTGAATGGACCCAGGAATGCCAGATAGCATTTGATCGTTTAAAGCATTTATTAACACAAGTTCCTATCTTACAACCGCCGGACTGGGATCACCCATTTCATGTATTTGTTGATGCTTCAGATATAGCAATAGGAAGTGTATTGATACAACAAATTGATAAATGGTTCAGACCAGTGTATTATGCAAGTCAAAGATTAGCACCTGCTGAGAAAAATTACTCTGTAACAGAAAGAGAATGTCTAGGGCTAGTATATTCGGTCAAGAAATTTAGACATTACTTGCTAGGCCGTAAATTCACATTTCATGTAGATCACGCTGCACTTGTCTATTTAGTTCGGCAACAACATCTAGGTGGTCGATTAGCGCGATGGGTCTTACTCTTGCAGGAATTCGACTACGAAGTCATTCACCGGCCAGGTAGTTCACACGCCTTAGCAGATTTTTTATCCCGCTTAGATTCCGGTGAAGCTCCGGTGGGCATAGATGACACGACACCCGCGATTTATGTATGAGAACCAATTAATGAAGAATCTGCAGACCCACCTATCCCATTTTCATATTATGATCAGATCTTGACCTTTCTCACTTATGGTTGCCTTCCATCTCAGACTTCTAGAGCAGTATGCAGGAAAATTGCAGTTTTTAGCCGCCGATTTCGGTTAATTGCTGGAGAACTATATTATGTAGATCACACCGGAATCCTACTTCGATGTATTCCACCACATGAAGTTACCTCAGTTATCACTTTGGCTCACTCGATTCCTTCCGGTGGCCACTTTGCTGCAGATCTAACTCACCGGAAAATTCTGCAAAGTGGTCTCTGGTGGCCAACAATGTACAGAGATATATTACAGTTTGTCAAACAATGTGATACTTGTCAAAGATCGGGTCAGCCTTTGCAACGTCATTTTTTTCCTTTGCAACCCATCTTACCAATAGAACCTTTCCAGAAGTGGGGTCCAGATTTTATCGGTCCAATTACACCACCAGCAGTCTTCAGTAACAACCGTTACATACTGACCTGTACAGACTATGCAACCAGATGGGCAGAAGCCTGGGCTTTACGGTCTGCTACAGCAGTTACGGTAGCAAAGTGTCTGCTAACCGATGTCTTTCCACCTTTTGGCTTACCACTAGAAATTGTCTCAGATCAAGGCACTCATTTTGTAAACAATTTAATGAAGGCACTTACACAGTCGTTCCAGGTTACACATAAATTTAGTTCTCCTTATTATCCTCGTGCCAATGGATTGGCCGAAAGTACAAACAAATCTCTGCTGAATATCCTTCGAAAATTGATCATGGAATCACCGGAAAGATGGGATCAACTGCTACCTGCAGTATTATGGGCATACCGGACTACCTACAAGGTAACAACAGGATTGACACCTTTCAAATTAGCTTATGGCGTAGAAGCAATAGCACCAATGGAGATAGTTATACCAAGTTTACGAGTAGCCATTACCCAGAAATTACTACCGGAAGACTCACTGTCATTTCGGATGGACACTCTCAGAGAGTTAGATGAGCATCGATGGCTCAGTTTCTTAACTATGCACGAAGTTCAACTAAGACAGGCAAGGACGCACGATCGAAACCTGAAAACTCCAGTGTTTTCGGTAGGACAACTTGTACTTTTCTATAACGCAAAGTCAAATAGATCCGTAGGAAAATTCAAATTACGGTGGTTCGGCCCTTACAAGATCGCAGAGCAAATCGGTCCAGCAACTTTTCGGTTGACTACGTTGACCGGAAATCCACTTCCAAAAGTAATCAACGGCTCGAAGCTGCGGCCGTATCGAAGCGCTACTAGTCCGCATTAAATCATTCGGCGGTGGACCGCATTTTTAGCTTTTGTTTTTTACTTTTCATTCTGTTTTTTCTCTTCTTTTTTAATAGCCGTGTTTTGTCATAAGCCGCCCTCCTTACCAATTACTCAAGTATGCATGCCAAATTAAAAGCAATATCATTCCAGCACCGCACAATGATAACCATCACTTCCTACCCCCCCACTGTAATGTCTGTACTTAAGCTCTTCGGTTGCGCCAAAAAACGCTATTGTTCTTGTGATTGTAATTGTGTGTTCTGTGTTCTGTGTATCCGTGTGCTGTGTCCTGTGTATTCGTGTTCGCAATGGAAGCGTTGGCGAACTACACAGCCTTCTGTGATGGTATCCCTACCGAGGTAGGAGAATACCTGTGTATCCGAGGGTTGGCTAACTTCGCTGAGCTGCCTTGGCACTCAGTGAAAGCCCATCCCTTCTTCGTACAAATTATCCCAGCCATCGCCCAATCTCCCATCACCGAACGACAATGGCTCTTCCCCTCCTTACCATCTAGAACCGTCATAACCTTCCAGGCCTTTGCCGAAGCCTTCCGTCTCACCCCACAAGGCCGCGAAAATGGCCCAAGCATCCCCGTAGCTCGAATGGTAGAACTTTTTCCCCGATTTTCATCAAATGAATACGCCATTCTCTACCGCTCCGAACCTGAAAAAACTGCATTGCAGTTCTTAGTTGCGATCCTTAACCTCCAAAAACGCACATACGGTATCTCTCGCCCATTCTATGTGTGATGCAGGTCATTCATTATATGTAAGGAAGGATGATCATGGCATCACGATTGTGGCTATTTATATTGACGACTTAATTGTAGGAGGTGATAATGAAGAAAGCATTAAAAAGGTAAAGCAACTCCTTATGCAGGCGTTTGGCATGAAAGATCTTGGTGTGCTATGTTATTTTTAAGGCATTGAGTTTATACATACAAAAACAGGTATATGGATGTCGCAAACGAAATATGCTTTGAGTAAGCTTCAAAAGTATGGTATGGTTGTTTGTAAGTCAATCTCTATGCCATTAGATCAAAATTTGAAGTTGGGTACTACATCAGGTGAAACATTGAAAAATGCTACTATGTACAAGAAAATTGTGGGAAGTTTGATATATCTCACAATTAAAAGGACTAATCTAAGCTACACGGTTGGACTTGAAAGTCAGTTTAAGTAGGTTCCCAGGAAACCGCATTTAGATTCTCTGAGGTGCACTCTACGTTATGTGAGTGCTACTTTGGATTATGCATTGTTTTATGAAGGTGGTGTAGATTTGCAGGTTCATGGATATACTGATGCAGATTGGGTGGTAGTATTCCAGATAGAAGATCTACTGCTGATTTCTATTCTTACTTGGGAGTGCGGCTGTTACATGGAGCAACAAAGAAGCAACAAAGAAGCAACAAAGAAGCAACAAAGAAGCAACAAAGAAGCAACAAAGAAGCAACAAAGAAGCAACTCACTGTCGCTTTGTCGAGTACAAAGGCTGATTATAGAGGTGTTGCAATGGTAGAGATGCTACTTGCAGATTTAGGTGTGGAAGTGCAAAAGCTGATCATCATCTATTGTGATAATCTTAGTAGCATTCAGTTAGCACAAAATTAGGTAGGTAGGTCATTACGTAGATAGGTTGATAGGTAGATAGGTTGGTGTAGACAATGAATTACTGTATGGGAGCGAGGAATGAAAAATGCACTACTTTTGGAATGCCCTAATTACATCAATACCATTCTAAATGAGCTCTATGAAATAATCAAATAATAGATACAAGGTTTCTTGGAGTAAGAGTAGAGAGAGTATTTACCAAGAGTTTCATACCAGACTCATTTAGGGCTGACTATATTAATCTTGAATAGATACAATAGGTAATATAATAACTGTTCACTAGACTATTCAAGCGTGGGTTACCTTTTTGCCAACACTTAATGAAACAGACTTCCTTGCTGGGGAACAAAGTAGATACATGGAGAACACTAGGGATCTTAGTGTTAAAGAGTATGTTTAGTAGAGCATCTCCAAGCATATTGGATTGATCTCTAGATTGGAGGATACCCCCTTTTTATAGACAAAAGGGCTACAAGTTCTTGGAAGGGGATCAAGATATTACCACTTATGTGAACTACCAGGCTAAAAAGCGGAGTGGTGGCTAAAGGTTGAAGTGATTACTTGACATTCGTATGTGTCACATGTGGGTTTTGCAAAGACATTTGCAATGCCTGCTTCACTACAACCTAAGGGACCTACTATGTATGTGTGAAGTAGTCTTTGAAGAGTGGTCACCCAAGTAGGCTATGAATAGTAGTCACCCAAGTAGAGGTATTCACCCAATCGCTAACTTCCCAACTTTAATGTGGTCACCCAAAAGGTAGTTCCCAATATTTAGGGTGGGCCTGCACAAGTAGTTGCCAAGCTTTAAGCAGTTTCCTAGTAGGTAGCTTCCAAACTTCAAGGTGGTTGCTTGGTAGGTAGTTTCCCATTTTTTAGGTGGTCACTTAAGAGGTTTCCAAATAGAGGTAGTCACCGCCTTCAAATGCCAAGCAAAAGTGGTCACCTAGGGGGGCTAAAAGTAACTCCTCCACCTTAGTAAATTTTTTTTCTTGCCCAAAGTCATAAAAAGTCATCTATATCACCTAAAGCTTCTTTAGACAAAAAACATTTTCTTTACCTATAATTAGTATATATATATATATAAATATAAATAAATAAATAAATAAATATATATATATATATATATGTATGTGTGTGTGTGTGTATGTATATGTATATGTATATACATACATACATGCATGCATGCATGCATACATACAATCATACACACACACACATACACATATATATATATATATGTATATATATATATATATATATATATATATATATATATATATATATATATATATATATATATATATATATATATATATATATATATATATATATATATATATATATATAGATAGATAGATAGATAGATAGAGAGAGAGAGATGTTGGTGCAATTAAGCCCAAGCTTGGAAGAGGTGCTAGAGGTAGGGGCAAAGGAGGTAAGCAAGGTAGGGGAGACCCTACAATAGTTCACCATGCAACATATGTGGTCTCAACAACCACACTACAGAAGAATGTTACAAAAACACAAGGAACCAAAGGGGAAGAGGCTTCCATAAAGGAAGCTATGGAGAAACAAGAGGCAGATACAACAATGGTGGAGGCAACTACAACCATAACTATAATCAAGGCTACAACAACAACAACAACAACTATCAAGGAGGCTTTAGAGGAAGAAGGGACTTCAACAATTACACTGAAGATCAAGAGGATTCTCTGCTCATCATGAACATGACATCCAAGCAAGGTAAATATGATGAGCATCTCTTTTGCATTGACTCACGTTGTTCCAATCATGTGGCAGTGAATGTAGCCCTATTGTCTGATCTTGAAGAACCCAAGCGTAAGCATGAGGTACAAACAGGTGATGACGCCAAGCATTCAGTCAAGCAAATTGGAAATGTTAAGACATCTGATGGTAGTATGAACCTTTTGAGCAAAGTTCTATATGTGCCTACCATAACCAAAAATTTAATTAGTGTTGGGCAAATAGTAGAGAAAGGTCTATAGGTTATGTTCACCCAACATATGTGGAAGACCCCCAACAAGGATTCAAAAGGATAGACAAAGGTGAGAAGTCAGGTAGATTGTTTACTTTTGAAATTGAAGGCACAAGAAACATAGCATTATTCAGTTATAGAGACCAAACCCTATCTGAGTTGGAAGTATGGCACAAGAGGCTAGGGCACATAGGAGAGAGAACTCTAAAGCAAATTTGCAGGGATCAAAGTGTGCTTGGGATTCCTAATGTGACCAAGCAACACATGATTTACAAATGTGGAGCTTACCAATTTGGCAAAGCTCATAGGCAACCATTCAACAAGAAAGGATACATCCATGAAGATTATTTGGAGCTTGTACACACTGATGTGTGGGATCCTAGCAAAGATCCATCCATCTCAGGTTCAAGGTACTATGTCTCTTTTAATGATGATTACAGTAGGTGGACAATTCTCTATTTTATGAAGCATAAGGATGAGGTGTTTTCATGTTTCAAGAAGTATTTGGCACTAGTTGAAAACCAAACATGAGGGAGCTTGAAGAGAATCAAGTTTGATGGAGGTGGTGACTACTTTTCACATGAGTTTGATCTATTTCTATAGGACAAAGGCATAAAGAGGGAAGTAACAACTAGGTATACCCTTGAATTGAATGGAGTGGCAGAGAGAAGGAACAAGTTAATTGTTGAGGCATCTAGGTTTATGTTAAATGAGAAAAAATTACCTAATTATTTATGCGCAAAGGCTATTTCTATAGCTACTTATTTGGTCAACATGCTTCCATCTAAGTCATTGGATGGTATGACTCCATATGAAGCTTGTAATGGTAGGAGACCCTCATTCGATCATTGCAAGATATTTGGGTGCATTGCCTATGCACACATACCATCACAAATCAGAGGGAAACTTGAACCTAAGGTCGAGAAGTGCATATTCATTGGGTATGATCAAAATCAAAAGGGATATATACTTTATAATCCCACTAACGAGCCATTCATAATTAGTAGGGATGTAGTCTTTGATGAGAATAATTCTTGGTTTGACGATGATTGCAGGAAAGTCAAATTACCATATGATTTGGAAAATGATTTTCCAACCCTAACTCAAGAAGACCAACAACAAGCAGAAGACACCAACTCAGAAGATAAGGAGCATATTGACTTCAAAGCTTGGAAGTCAAGATGCAAGTTCAAATACAAACAGCTAGAGGATCTATCCGAGTCTTCCAATCAAGATTTAAGGAGATCACAAAGAGAAAGTAAGAAGCCCATAAGGTATGGATATGATACATTCTTAGTCACAAAGCACTCTGTGTACATCAATAAAGATTCAATGGCAGAGGAGCTTTCTTCATTTGAAGAGGCTAAGAAGAAGAAAGAGTGGAGAAAAGCCATGTAGGAGGAAGTGGAAGCATTGAAGGAAAATCACACTTGGGACCTAGTTCCTAAGAAACTAGATATGAAGGTAATTGGTTCAAGGTGGATATATAAAGTTAAAAAGAACTCTGATGGTTCTATAAACAGGTACAAGGCAAGACTAGTGGCAAAGGGATTTTCCCAAACACATGGAGTAGATTATGAAGAAACATTTTCACCTGTGGCAAAGATTCCAACAATCAGGGTATTGGTAAGTCTTGCTGCATCCAAAAAGTGGAATTTATATTAGTTAGATGTCAAGAACACATTTTTAAATGGTTGGATATCAAAGGAAGTGTATATGGTACAACCACAAGGTTTTGAAGATGAAGAAAGAACAGGATATGTATGCAAGCTTAGAAAAGCACTCTATGGTCTCAACAAGCTCCTAGAGCTTAGAGCCATAGACTTGTTACTTATTTGTAGGATCAGGGCTTTGTGGCAAGCAAGGCAGACTCTTCTTTATTCGTGAAGAAGAATGAATTAAATGTCATCTACTTGTGTGTCTATGTAGATGATATCATTATTACAGGTAATGATTCTGATGGTATCAAGCAGGTCAAGGCTCAATTGATGAAGGAATTCAAAATTACTGATCTACGGTTGTTAACCTATTTCCTTGGCTTAGGACTTGTGTATACAGATTCAGGTATATTCATCACACAAAGAAAGTACATAAATGATATGTTGGTAAAGTTTAAGATGGAGAACACTAAAGTTGAAGGTATTCCTATGGACATCAATCATAAGCTAAGTTCACATGAAGCTGAACCCTAGATGATATTATAGGGTATCAACAACTTGTGGGTAGTCTTAATTATGCTACTTTGACAAGTGTAGATATTGCATATGCTATGAGTACATTGAGTCAATTCATGC
>CM035419.1:56536701-56759201 GCA_020310875.1 Ceratopteris richardii
CCTTCAAACTTTATCCGTTTGCATCTTCAGATGTTGAATCTTGTATGTTTGCAATAGTCAGGGTCCTCCTTTCCTTCAATTTTGAGAAAACGTTCTCTAATACCACTGATGGAGATGACTAATCTCCAGAAAAAAAACTATACTTGAGTTTAGAATATCTCTATGTCAGGCATAG
Organism: Ceratopteris richardii; assembly: GCA_020310875.1. Lineage (NCBI taxonomy): Eukaryota > Viridiplantae > Streptophyta > Polypodiopsida > Polypodiales > Pteridaceae > Ceratopteris > Ceratopteris richardii. The sequence goes on from CM035419.1 coordinate 56,536,877, forward strand.
CTCAAAAATTTCATCAAGTTTTGAAGTCTTTTCCGAAATATGAACACTTAACTTTTCTGTGAGACATAGCTTCACTCAGGAAAGACTGCTTCACAAAATTCACTCATTGACTAAGGAAATGATTAAAGTTTTCTATGAATTTTGGACATAACACTCTCCTAGTGTTTGCGCAGCTATTCCAAGTAAAAGTTCTTCAAAAGAAGTTACAAAACTTTAGATTTACTTCAAGAAGTAAACCTATGTCTAAAACAGGCTTTCTCTGCAGACGACTTTCACATATGCAACTTTAAACACTTAATTCTCTCAATCTAGAACCCATTTAATCAAATGCTTTTAGACATAGATGGCTTACCTTTCAACATAAATTTTGAATGCTTGTGTAAAACTTTACATTCTACACTAAGATCTGATCAATTCTTTGACCATCAAGATTGCACTTGTTTCAGAAGCCTTTCATCACCTTTTACACATATGAATGTTCCTACTAACAATTCTCTCATTCTCATTACAATTAGACAATCAAGTATTGAAGATAGATACAACAACTATGGAATTAGAAACATACAAAAGGATTTCTCAATTGGTTAAGCATAGAGGGAGAAATTGATGAAAGACCGAGGCGCAACTTCTTAGAAAAAAGTTCCATTCTCTTGAAAATACATCTAATGGATCATTCTCATACTCAAACTCTCTTACTCATCATCTAATCATCTCATCTTCATCTATCTTTCTTCTCTCTTCTATGACACATCTATATACAAGTGTATATATAGGCGTATATGTCCAGATTCATCACTATTACAAAGTATGTATGAACTATTTACAAGGTTAATGTACATGTGTTTACAAATCACTTCTCTCTAAACATTCACTTCACTTTATGCTTCATCCTTTATCCTTTTCTTCATTCTTCAATCTTCAATCCTCTTTGTAATCATCAATTAGTGATTGTCTTGATCCAACAACAATGAGGTGGTACTATGGCTTGTAGAGTTTGATCTAGACATTTTGCAGCCTATGCCACTTTGCATTATGCTTTTTTGCGAAGATTAAAAAATCTAAAACACCCAGTCAATTGATATAACACTATAGTATACAATCCAATAACCTAACCAAGTAACTGCTAATTATGCTTTATTTTTCATAAGCACCCTAAGGTATATTTCAGATAAGTAGCATCCCCTAGATGATGTGGTATAGGGTTGGTTCATAGAAGGACTCAATCCAATCTTGAAGGAAACCATTTTGCTCTACACTTTGGATGATACTTGCACATTTGGCCAAATAAAATTATCCATAGATTAGTTGGAACACAATTTAAAAATGGAAAATCTTGACATGTAAAGGACTTTGGATTCTACAACTATCACTATGGTACCATCTTTTATAATAACATACTCTTTTAAGAGATTTAATATAAACAATATCAGAATCCAAGTAACATAGTTGTAAGTTGTGATTTAAATTAGTTTTATTGTGCAATGTAAGCTCATGGATCATAGTACCAAAACTAGTATGTATAATGTTTGTAGTAGGAGTTCAATAGTAAGTCAAGTCAAGCTGATATGTGACAATCTTGTATTTGGTATCAATCACCATATGTAAGAACAATTTGGCCCACAAATACAAGAACACAATAAGACCCAATGGTAAAACGGATATACCACTAGTACCCTAAGATGGTCAAACCAAAGGTTATGTGTTGATATATTTAGGTAGTGATGTGTGTGAACACACTAGGATCACCGAGGCACTTTTTTCCCTCTTTAGGAGGTTTTTTTCCCCCGGCTTGTATATATATGCCTATTGCCCTAATGGGCTACTTATCTTTCTACATTCTCTAGTAATACATTCAGTATTGTGTGTTGTGCTCCAAGCTTTTTTGTCTTCCTTGTGTTGTTCGCATGCTTCTGCAGACGTCTGACTCCAACAATTGGTATCAGAGCAGGTCGTTGCTTCATCTAGGGCGCTGTCGACACTCCTTCGTTTGCAGTCTCAGATTCACACAAAATTTGGTGAGCATACTCAGGGTGTTTTAAAGATCAAAACAGCTTCGCTATGTGGTGCCGAAATCGCGATCTGATCTCATTTCGGCCTCTGAACACACTATCACAGCGCTTGTGCATGCTATTTCATCTTTTTGTGCCAAAGCTATATACCAGTTTCTGTTCACCAATATAAGCATCTTGAAGTCTGCTACAGGTCTAGCAGAATTCGTCTAGGCAAATCCGTTCAACTTTTTGGGATACAGTCAATTTTTTTTTAGTTTTTTGAGATACAATCAATTTTCTTCATCAAGGTAATTTAGTCACCGGCCATGGCTGAAAGCAGTGATGTATTCCGTATGTTGGCTATTGAGGATAAGTTGGATGGTACCAACTACCCATTATGGGCGTACATGATGCGACATGTATTGGTTGCAAAAGGATTGTGGAACCTTGTGCAGGGTGTTGAAAGATGTCCTGTTACACCTATAACAACAGGTACTGCAAATACAGGTGCTGGCGCTGATGGAGATGGTGTCGAAGATGATATTGTGAAGATTCCTATTTGTGCTGTTGTTTTTGTTGCACCTACTACATAGCAGATTCATTGGGATGGCAGAGATCCCCAGGCACATGCATTGATAGCTTTGTCTATCAAACGTGCCATTATTCCTCATATTCGCTCTTGCAGAACAGCTAAGGATGCTTGGGATACACTTACCACATTGTACCAAGCTAGGAATGAGGCTCTTGTTGCTTACCTCCGAAAACAGTTGGAGAGTGAGCACATGAATGAAGGTGATTCTATGGACAGTTTCCTAACAAAGATCAAAGACTTGAAGGAACAGTTGATTTCTGCTCATGAGGTTATACTAGATAGCTCACTTGTGCAGACCGTTCTGAATGGTCTTCCTGATTCATATCAGAGTTTTGCTTCTACTCTTCGGTTGATGATGAAAGGAAATCCAAATGCCTTGTCATTTGAGGAGTTAGTCTCTGTTCTGTTGCAGGAAGATCAATCTAGGCAAAACATGTCCATTATGTGTGTTGCAGATCAAGCTTTCTTGGCTAGTCAGAAGTGCAAAGGAAAATTGAGTTCTTCTACTAGTAAGCAGAAATCTACAAATATTGCACATTCAAAGAACCAAGAGAAAGATGAGAAAAAATCAAAAGAGCAAAAATTGTTTTGTAAGTATTGTAAAGGGAATGATCATATCATAAAGAACTGTCCAAAACTGGCTGCAAAAGAGGCAAAGAAGAAAGAGGCTAGAATGGTTGTTGCAGAAGCCCCTACACCAAAAAATGGAGTCTGTTAATCTTGTGGAGGAAGAAGAATGGGCATTCACTACTGTTTGCAGTTTTGACCCATCTTCTCATGAGCAATGAATGTCTGCAGTAGACTCAGATGTTTGGTACTTTGACAGTGGGGTGACCAAACATATGACCTCACAGCACAGTTTCTTCTCTTCACTCGAGCCTTCCCCTATAGGGAATACTTTTACATGCGCCAACAACTCCTCTTATCCTGATATGGGAGTTGGTAAGATCATTTTGACCACTGTTGATGGTAGTTCTTTCACTTTGTCAGATGCTTTATTTGTGCCAGGGATCAAGAAGAATCTGTTATCAGTTTTTGCATTAGCCAAGGTTGTCTTGGTTGTAAAATTTGTTGATGACAGATGTACGGTTCATGATCTGTCAAATGGCGATGTTATTATTGCTTCTGGCATTTTATGGCGTGCGCTGTATAAGCTCATAGACTATGAAAGATCTGAAAATGATTTGGCATGTGCAGTAAATGATTCTCAGGCTATGTCAGATGCAAAGCTTTGGCATGCACGCTTTGGTCATCTGAATTTTGCTAGTTTAGTACGCCTGCAAAAATTTGAAAGGGTGTCCTCTTTGCCCAAACTTGAGGCACCTGGAAAACATGTTTGTGAAGGCTGTATTTTGGGCAAAATGCAGCGTTCCTCCTTTCCAAAAGATGGTTCAGTTCGGGCTACACAGAAATTGCAGCTAGTACATAGTGATGTCTGTGGGCCTATGCAGACACCCTCTTTTGGAAATTACCTTTACTTCGTGACTTTCATTGATGATTTTTCCAGGCATGCATGGGTATATCCACTCAAAGCAAAGCCCGAAGTGTTCATGTGCTTTAAACAATTTTTGGTTTTGGCTGAAAATCTGTCAGCATGTAAAATGGGCACCCTTCAATCTGATCGAGGGGGGGAATATATGTCTTCTGATTTTAATGCATTTCTATCTGAACGTGGGATAAAACACCAGTGTACAGTGCCGTATACACCTCAATAGAATGGAGTTGCTGAATGAAAGAACAGGTCACTCATGGAGATGGCGAGGTGTATGGTCAAGAGTCAAGCTTTACCACATAGTTTCTGGCTTGAGGCTGTCATGTGTGTAGCATATGTATTGAATAGGTGTCCCACTAAAGTGTTGCAGTCTATCACTCCATATAAGGCTTGGCATGACCGCAAGCCATCTGTTGCTCTTCTACGTGTTTTTGGTTGTTTGGCATATGCATTAGTGCCTGAACAACATTGCAAAAAATTGGATGATAAAGCAGTAAAATGTATTTTTGTTGGGTACAGTTCTGAAAGTAAAGGCTATCATTTGTATCATCCATAGACTAAATGCATTCAGGTTAGCCGTGGTGTTGTTTTTGTGGAGGATGCTATTCAGCCATTGCTTTCATGTACTAAGGAGACATCCGTTAGCTCCAAAGACATGTATGATACTTTGATGCCTCTTCTTACAGGTGGACAGTTTTATGCTGGTCCTAATGAGGCAACTTGTCAGCCTTTGCAGGTATCATATGATGATGGAAATAATTCCATTTCTGATGCAGATATTGAGCAGGCAAAAACTATGCCAAAATGGCTAGTGCACTTTGTGTGACAGCAAATTAGATGCACCTTTGTCATATCGTACTCGTTCAGGCTCGCATAGTGCCTCCTTTGCATCAGATTGCTATGCTATGGCTGCGTCTAGTCGCTGTGATGAGAATGAGTCTGTTTCTTTTGATGAAGCACAAAATTCAAAAAATTGGATGGCTGCAATGCAATCTGAATATGATGCAATAATGAAGAATGGTACTTGGTCTTTATGTGACTTGCCTCCTGGCAAGAAGGCCATTGGCACTAAGTGGGTATACAAGCTGAAGCGTAAACCTGATGGTACAGTTGACAGGTATAAGGCTAGGCTTGTTGCAAAGGGTTATGCACAAGAAAGAGGCATTGATTTTGACGAGACCTTTGCACCTACATGTCGTACGACTACTGTTCGGAGCATTTCTACACTTGCAGCCCATCATGGTTGGAATGTACATCAGTTGGACATTAAAACAACATTTATGAATGGTGACTTGCACGAAGAAGTGTATGTTTTTCAGCCTCGTGGCTTTGTGCAGAAAGGGCATGAAAACCAAGTGTGCAGGTTAAAGAAGACATTATATGGTTTAAAGCAAGCACCACGTGCTTGGTATGAGAAGATACATGCCTATCTGGTTGCACATGGTTTTGAGAACAGTCCAACTGAAGCACCTTATATGTTAAGCGTGCTAATGATGTGCTTCTGATCATTGTCTATGTTGATGACATGCTGCTCACTGGTCCTATTGAGAAGCATATTGCTGATTTCAAGGTTGATTTGCATGTCTCATTTGAGATGTCTGATTTGGGGCATTTGCATCACTATTTGGGCATTCAGTTTATGCAAGTTGATGGTGGAATGGCTTTGTGTCAAACGTAATATATTGACACATTATTGCAGCATTTTGGCCTTGAAGGTTGTAAGCCTATTGCCACTCCTATGGAGACAGGTTTACAATTGAGTCTTCATGATGCTAGAGATGCATTTGATGTTGTTCTCTATCAGCAGGCTGTTGGATGCTTGATGTACTTATGCATTACTCGGCCAGATATTCAATTTGTTGTCTCACAGATAAGTAGGTTTATGCATTGCCCAAGTGTCACACATTGGAAGGCGGTTAAGCGCATCTTTTGCTACTCGAGTGGTACCCGGCTACTTGGGTTGTTTTATCCCAAGGGGGGATCACTACCGCCAGATTTGCATGCTTTTTCTGACTCAAATTGGGCTGGTTGCTATGACACTTGTGTGTCCACGAGTGGTTTTTGCTTCATGCTTGGTAGCTCATGTATATCTTGGTTGAGCAAGAAGCAGCCTACTGTGGCCACTTCCAGTTGTGAGGCTGAGTATAGGGTAGCTTTCACAGTGACTGTATAGTGTGTGTGACTGAGACGCCTTATGCCTAATTTGGGTGTTGGCCAGTCTTGTGCCACCACCATCTTCACTGACAGCCAGAGCGCATTGGCAGTTGCGAGGAACCCTGTGTTCCATGCTCGCACTAAGCACATTGAGGTGCATTATCACTATGTTAGGGAGAGGTTCTCTGCTGGGGAGGTCAGCTTGGCATATGTGCCCACGCAAGAGAACATTGCAGACCTTTTCACGAAGGCTCTGCCTAGGGAGAAGTTTGAAGCTTTCCGCAAAGCTTTGGGCTTACTTCCTTTTGTGGAGTGATTTCCACATAGCTTGGCACTTCCTTATACATGAGTGCCAGCTCCTTGTTCACTGCATCACTCCTAGGGGGGATTTGTTGATATATTTAGGTAGTGATGTGTGTGAACACACTAGGATCGTCGGGGCACTTTTTTCCCTCTTTAGGAGGTTTTTTTCCCCCAGCTTGTATATACGCCTATTGTCGTAATGGGCTGCTTATCTTTGTACATTCTCTAGTAATACATTCAGTATTGTGTGTTGTGCTCCAAGCTTCTTCTTCTTCCTTGTGTTGTTCGCGTGCTTCTGTAGACGTCTAACTCCAACATTATGATCAGGGCCAAAATCCTTTTACCCAAAATTAGAATAGAGAGGGTGGTATTTCCCAATGAGATCAAAAGTTGCCACAATGTTTATTTTATCCTGGGTTTGAGCATTAGGTCCAATTTTCTAGAGGCTCAAGAATATGATCCACAAAAAAATAATAAGGATGATTAAAGTGCTAATGAACAATGTTGTAACTATTGCTTATGAAGAGCAGGTGGAGATAGTGATGATTAGATCTAGAAAATGAATTCAAGTGGAGATTCTTGTTGTGTAGCCCAATGTTTGTAAAGAATATTGTATTTATCAACAAGCAATGGGTTGGGGTGCCCACATTCCTTCTCATTTTGCTATCCCAGCTTTGGTGGTGTAGTCAGGTACCAATGCTAGAAGATGAATGTAGAATATAGTCAAGGATTCGCAACAAGCCTCAAATAATCAAGCTAGCCAATCAATACCAAAAAGAATAGAAGAACCACCAATCTAGAAGAAGCAAAAGGAACTACTAGTATGGGGACCTGATAGAAAATGCCATACGTGTGACAGCTCTAGAACCATGGAAATTACTATGTAAGTCGACTATTCAATTGAAATTGGATGAATTTTTGCCTTAGTTCCCTCATTTTGATATGTTCTTCTGGTTGAAATTCATTCAAAACTTTTGAATTCAGCTATGGAGTGATGTAAGATTGAATCAAGTATACTTATACAACAAGTAGATATTGTTGAGGGTAATCTTTTGGATTATGCAATGTCGTTAATCATTGTTTGGTATAAGTTCAAGCTAATTTCTCAATTTTTGATAGATGATGGTTTTGGCATCAATATTGCTATAGTGCCAATTTGTCAGCAGATGGATTGTATGGACATTTAGCTACCTCTTTTTTATATTAGAATGGTTGACACATCTTGAGTCCAACCAGTTTGTTTCATTTAAGATATATTGATTCTCATCTAGGAGGTAACCTTTAGAGCAGTTTGATGATTCTAATCTACTCAAAGGATACCCTAACTGAAACATGCCACTGTATAGTAGGATTGGGGGATCTCAAGAAGTCACATTGTGGAAAGACCACAAGAAATATGTGGCAACTTTGGGTGACATTTACACCTGTTCCAAGGATCAATTAACAACTATTGCAAGCCTCCAAATATGTTAGAAGGACTAGAGGAGGGTGAAGAGGTAGAATTTTTTGAGACTAATAAGAACATCTATTCCTAGAGCATTGTGGATGTGAATGACATTGTATCACATTATCTCAATAATGGGCTAGTGGTAGCCTTGGTACAACTAGATTTTGTTCCACAAATTTTTGTAAAACAATTGTTTTATGCAATAGATGATGATTTTGACTTGACAAGTATTCATGAATAGGAAGATCAAGTGGAAGTATTTAATCTTGGTACTTCAAACAAGCCCTAAGTGTAGGTCATGGAAGAGTGCAATCAATTACTTTGAGTTGGCTTTATTTTCCCGATTGAATATCCAAAGTGGGTTTCACCCTTAGTATTTATACCCAAGAAGAATAAGCAATTGAGAATTTTTGTGGATTATAGATATTTCAACATTTTTATGGTACCTTATCCAATCTTGTTACAATTTTTGGATAGGATGTTAGATGGATCCATTTAACGTGAGATCTACTCTCTTCTTGATGGAAAATATGGCTAGTACCTTTCAAAGATATATGCACAAGATTTTCACACCATATCCGATAAGTTTCATGCATGTATTCTTGGAAGATTTCTTTGTATATTTGGTAAAAGAGCTGATCATTTATAAAATTTATGGATGTGCTTTAATAAGTGGACAGAATTGCATTTCTATTTGAACCCTGCAAACTCATTGTTTGGTGTCAAGTGCAATAAGTTACAAGGGAACATTATTTCAAAGGAAGGAATTGCAATTGATCTGGATAAAGTCAAAGCAGTGTTGACAGCTCTGCCTCCATGCCTACATAAGGAAATGTTGCATTTCATGGGCCAGATTCATTGGCATGATTGACACTTATGCTATTTAGCCCATGTGCTTGTTCCACTCCATAGGTTGGCTCATATCAAGTCCAAAGAATTTTTGTGGGCACATGAATATGTCTTATCTTTTTTGTGATTAAATATTTGATTAAAGAAGGCCCCCTATTTGCAAGCTCTAGACTCAGCCCATTACTTTCGCATGTTTGCATGCTTTAGATGTGGCCATTGGAAGTGTTCTCATGCAAAAAGCTTTTTTTAGTTGGTTATTGTCTAGTGTATTATGGAAATCGACCTTTAACTAATGTAGGGAAAAATTATTCGATCACAAAAAAGGAATATTTAGGAATTATTTGATCCTTTAGAAAATTATGACATTACTTATTGGGCTGCAAGTTTATGTCTCACGTTGATCATTCAACACTACTTTATTTTTTTCAAACAACAAAACCTTTTTGGAAGACTGATGCCATGGGTTTTGTTATTGCAAGAATTTGATAACGATTTAGTCCATTGACAAGGCCTCACATTTGGTATCTAAAAATTCTTTCTCAACTAGATTGTGATGAGCCTCTAGATATAGTTGATGATTCCTTTTTAAATGCATCCATGTTCCATATCGTAGAACATACAAAATGTGGTCTATGGAAACTCACATGGTACAATGAAATGGTCTTGTTTTTAGCAACAAATCTTCCCTCATCACATTGAAAGTCTCTAGCTTGCAAAAAGCTTTTTGGATGGAGCAAGCGATTTACTGTCATTTTAGATCAATTCTATTTTAAGGACCTTAAAGTAGTATGGTTGCAATGTGTTCCACCCCATGAGTTGATTTCCATCATTTTAGAAGAATATGTAGGTATTGTCAGAGGGAATAATGGTGCTATCTTAACCACAAAGAAAACTATTTTGAGTGGAATTTGGTAGCCAATTGTATATCAAGATGTTTGTTATTCTTTTAACAATGTGATCCTTGTCAGTGGACAGGTGAACCTCATCACATCAATTGATTTCCACTCCAACTAGTTTGGCCTCCAGAACCATTCCAAAAGTGGCTATTAGATTTCATTGGTCAAGTTCACCAACATGTACTTTGGGCCGAAGTTTTGTTTTGAATTTACAAACCATGGAACTAGATGGGCAGAAGCATGGTCACTTAAGCATGCTACTACAAGCAGTGTAGCGATCACCCTCTTGATTGATTTAGCTTTGTGCTATGAAAATCCTCTAGAACTGGTCTCTAATCATGGTACCAATTTTTTTTAATGATTTTATTAATTGTAGTACATATTATTGCACTATTGAGCATAAATTTAGTTTTATATGTTATACTTGAGATAATGGTTTGATGGAGAGTTTAAACAAAGTACTATTGATCAGATTGCTACAAAATTTATTACTTAAGCATCCAAAAAAGTGCGAGTAGTTTTTATCCACTATTTTATGGGCGTACCAAGTGACTTATAAACCATTGCATGTTCATGTAGATGCATCCAATCATGCAATAGGATGTGTGCTAGCACAACCCACAGGTGAAGGAAATTTAGATTTACCCATAGCATATGCTAGCAGACAGCTAACCGTAGCTGAACAAAACTATACCACAACTGAGCGAGAGGGTTTAGGCATGGTATATGCTGTGAAGAAGTTTAGGCACTATTTATTGGCCAACAAGTTCAAGTTTTTCACTGATCATCAAGCTTTGTTATATTTGGTCAATAAACCGTGAAACACAGGAGGCTTAGTAAGATGGTTCCTCTTACTAATGGAATACGACTTTGAAGTTGTTGTTAGGAAAGGTAGAATCCACCTCCATGCAGATCACCTTTCTCGCATTACTTCAGGAGAGCCACCGCAAGGAGTGTCTGATGAACTAACGGACACTTATCTGTTCAATTTAGAAGTTGCTCTTAAATGGGAAAATAACTTGGTACCCATTCTAACCTTTGGACCCGCAAATAAGAATGTGAAAACAAATAAAGAAGGAATTGTAAAATTAAACAAATATCACATATTGGTAGGAAGCATGTACAAACAAGATTTGGAGGGTGTACTAGCTTGTTGTGTCAAGGACGATGAACATAGTAGTTGGTTGCAACAAGCTCATGAAGGATTGCTAAGAAATCACTATTCTAAACAACACACATTGCAGAATCTAAAACGTTTAGGAGTGTATTGGCCTAGCATGGACAAAGAAACACTGAATGGATTAAGAATTGTCCAATATGTCAAGAGAGACCCCCAGTGGAGCATACGACTCTTAATCACGTATCGTTAATTCCAGACTGGAGTGCTCCATTGGTAGAATTTATGAGATCGGGAACATTACCCAAAGAGGATAGTCTAGCAAGAAGACGAAGCATGGAGCAAGAGGCTCAAGACTATGCCTTAGTAGGAGACAACCTATACCGGAGAGGCAAAGATGGTTACTTAAGACTATGTGTTCATGAATCAGACTATTTCAAAGTCTTAGAAACTGCACACAGTGGTGTTGCAGGTGGACACTTTGGTCCTGATCGAGTAATCAAGGCCATTCTATTCTCAGGACTTTGGTGGCCAACTCTTCATATGGATGCACATACCTATGTGAAGAAATGCGACACATGCCAACGTGCACAATATCCTATCAAGAAAGATGAGATGCCCTTGAGACCAATGATGGGAGGACATGCATTCTCAAAGTGGGGTATAGACTTTATCGGTCCTGTTAACCCCCCAACTAGAAACTCCCATGCAGAGTACATTATTGTAGCCACCGATTACCTTACAAAGTGGGTAGAAGTAAAAGCCAAAACTAAGAATGATGCTCAAAAAATAGCTAAGTTCTTATTTGAGAATGTGTTCACGAGATATGGACTACCCATTGAGTTAGTGAGCGATAGAGGCACACACTTCTTGAATGAAGTCATTGCAAATCTTCTCGGAGAATTCTTTTGAACGCTCTCACTTCCGTCCTTTGAATTTATCGTTTTAATGCTTGTGGCAGGTTCTTCTTCCTTTTGGGTGAACACTCCTATCTCTTCTAGATAGTGCTTCTCTAAATAAAAGCAACTATCCATCACAATGGACTCTAGATCGTCATCGTTCTCTTCTTCTTCTATGAAGTCACTAGGGTCACATTCTTCCAGCAATAGTTGACACATGAAAACTGAAATATCAAAACCCTCCTCATCACAATGAGGTGTCCACTGTTCTTCATTGACAGAAATGTCCATGGTGGCTAAGATTTTTGCCCAACCATGAGGCTCAAATTCCTCATCTGGAAAGATCATCAGTGTATAGGCTAGATCTTTGATTGGCCTATCTCCTGGAGAAGTTCCTTCTTCTCTCGCTTTCAGGCGTCTTTCCTCTTCCTTTGCAGCCTTGTGCATCCACAAGTGAGTATCTTTGTGCAATCAGGATGGGTCAGGAGAACTTCCAGAATGCATAGAGATTGAGTCTTCTTTTGCTTTGTGGATAGGATTCCACTGTAGGGGTGGTACATCTCTAAAGGAGTAATCCTTCAAATTGACCTTGATGGTGATCCCTAAGTGCTATAAGTACAAGGAGTTGGTTCCCCAATCCTATACTATTTGCAGTTGTCGTAGGAAGGGTCTTCCTAGGATCATCTCGTAGACATTTATTTTTTCAAAGTCACATATAGCAAATGTGTGTTCAAACTCTACACCACAAGTGGTTAGAGTTATCCCTTCAAGCAATCTTAGAGGTCTTTCAAAATGACGGTCCGCCATTTGAAGATTCATCCTAGTTGGTCTTAATGTGGATTTGCCCCATCTCTTCCACAAAGAGGTGGTTGCAATAGGGACACCAACACCTGAATCTATGATTGCTTTGGTTGTGTAACCTTGATAGGTGATCAGAAGATAAGTATTACCTTCTTTACCTTAACTCATGTCCACTATTTTGTCTAGAGGTATCTCTGGTACTTTCTGCTTAGAGCCTGCTTTTTGCATATTGGAATCAAGTTCTGGAACCTGATGCTTCACATGATTCCATAGCTCAGGTTTTGCTTTGAGTAGCTCTTCTACAGTGAGATGACACTGAACCTTAATGTTCTTCATGATGCCAGTGTTTCTTGGAACCACTGAGTCTTCATTTCTTACCAATATTGTGGGAGCTCTGATCTGGAGAGGTTCAGACTCCCATGGGCCTGTGAATTGTGGCAAGTCTTGTAGAGAATTAGATTCAAAATCTAATCTTTCGTCTTCTTGTTGCTTTGTTTGGTCTCCATAGATAGATGGAATGTCTTGGGGAAATTGATCATGAAGGTCATCAATTTCATAATAGGAGGGGGATTACCCTTCTCCTTGGCCCATTTCTCTTCTTGTATTTCCCGCAAGAACTCTTGAGAGTACTCTTGAATTGAAAGAGGTGTTCTAACATCCATGGAATTAGGAACATAAGCTCTTGTCGGTAGTGAGCTTTCTCTTTCAACAACTAGTTGAGCTTGTCGAGGTAAAGAAACCTGGGTCTTGTTTACCAACTGCTCAAATCTTTCTAGTAAGCCTTGAAAATGCAAATCCGGTTTGATAGAGTTTGTTTGATTGAACTTTTGACTAGTCTCAAGCATAGCTTGAGCTAGTTCTACCATTTTCATGCACATTTTTGTTCGTTCAATCTCTAAATCTGCTCGAGGGTAACTCTTGTCTAGGTTTGTAGTTGTTGTCCCTTCCTGGAGTCGAGCGTGGTAGGCCTTGAACATCATGTCCAAGCCTTCTGGTGTTGGATCTACAAGAACAAATCTTGGTTGTTGTCTATTTACAATGGGCGGTGGGGTGGGATGAGGTGGTGTGGATGGAGTTTCAGCATCCGAGGGACTTTGAGATGGAATGTTGTCTATTTTTGTTTTCGCTTCTTTCAGGCTTTCTTCTAGTTCAGATAACTTTCTATTCCACTTGCGATTGGTCTTCTCTCTAATATCCTTCCATGTTCTTGTTTTTCTCTTACTGGGCTCTCCTGATGCACTTGACTCTAATTGTTCAGCTGGTTTATCTTGTTTTAATGCTTGGGCCCTAGTAACTGCCTGTACACGAGCCACATTACTACTACTTGCACTTGAATCCACCACTAAGCCTACCACATTAATGGGTGCAACCTTGGGTGCACTAGAGGGGTTTCTTGGACAATCTCTGGGAAGATGGTATTTGCCACACTCAGGACAAAAAGATTGTATTGTGATGGCCTGTCCTTGACCTAGAGTTGGTGAGTGGAGACATTCACGAATGAAATGGTCACCCTGGCATCTAAAACATGGTCCTCTAGGGGCTTGTGGTCTTACTTGTCTCAACTGGGGCCTAGGGTTAGGATTTGTATAGATGACATTGGAGTATTAAAGCTCCCAATTTTGTTCCATATGTGGTGTCTCATAGTGATAAGGATAATTCTCACTATGCTCAGGTGACTTGGTGTAATAAGCTTGTGGACTATCTTCATAGGAGTAGTCAGGATTCTGAGCATGATGGTCATTTTCTGAGACCAAAGGAGTCACTGGCACCAATGCTCTATCAGGGTTTTCCTCTTCCATTGCATACTTAATTGGAATCATATTGGCAAGAGCTGGTGGTTGGTTTCCCGAGACTGGTTGTGGCCTATATGGTGCCTGATATTGCTGTTGTGGTCTATAATATGGCTGTTGGTATTGGTTTTGATATCTACCTTGTTGGTAAGCTTGCTGATAATTTTGTCTAACAGCCTGCCTATTGTAAGGGCAATCCTAAGCCATGTGGTTTGTGTATTTTCTCTCAATAGTGCAATATGGAGCATTCCTTTCTCTTACGTTCTAGTTTTGGTTCTTTCACACAAGTGACCGGCACTTTATTGGCTAATCTCTATTCTCCTACTATTTTACAAGAAATATATTACAATGATTTGGGGTTATGCATCTAGAGGACTCCTCTAGTGCATTTACATGGCTTGAGGGAATTTCCTAAGACTTTGAAGAAGAAAAATATGCCCATTGATTTGAAAATTTTGGGGCTCCCATTTGGTGCCTCTTTGCTATGCAACACTCTCCCCCTCTTTGTCTCTGTCGTCCCTTGACAGGCTTTTGCTTCTCGTTTATAGCTCATCTAAGACTTCTGAATACACGCACCCAGTGGTCGAAGAAGCGATAAGGACTGTCAGAGAATTTGTTATTTTATCCGAGGTATGTCCTTTGCTTCTGTTTGCCCCTTGGTATTCCTTATATCACATATCTAGGTTGTTGTATTAAGTCGGGTAGTCGCGCACGCTCTCAATGGAAGGATTATTACCTGCCAATTATCTTCTTGCATTTCTTCATGGATACTTCTTGGCCTTGATCTGCCCTTGGTACTCACATACCTTCCCCTGTTTGTATTGCGCTGAGCCTGTTTGCCTTCTACCACTGCACACCTTAGGTTGCTGACCTCTACTCTCTTTTAAGAGAGCATTACGTTTCAACGGCCCTATTTCTAAGTCTTCTTTGTCATCCTTCAGGACTTGTTCCATTTCTTCTCACAACACGCATCTTGTGGATGAGGAGACACCTAGGACCTTCAGACAATTGGTTATCTTATCCGATGAAGCATCCTATGTGTTCCGTCTCTCTCCTCGACTTGTTTCGCTTCACCTCCAGCTCCTAGTGGATGAGGAGGCTGTGTGCAACCTCCCATGAAATGTCCTGGTTGTTATCTTTCTTTAATTCCACTCCTCAGGACCTGGGCCTTTGGCATTGTTTCCCGATGCGTGCCCCTGCGGGGCTTTGGGCAGAGAGTTGTTTTTTGTCTTGATGATCTTCATTCCTTATTGAGCAACTTTATTCTTTGATTTTCTTTTTCTTCTCTTTTTGCTTGATTCCCCTTCCACACGTCCCTCCTCCTGAACTCTGTCATCCCCGACAGGCTTTTTGTGGCGACGTGAGTACGTTTGTATTGCAGCTTGCTCTCGTTGATTAAGCAAATTGGCGTGACATATCATGAACTCTTTCCATTGGCTTGATTTCACCCCATCTTCTGGTGCCTGTCGGTGATCCGCAAAGAAGCTTGTTTCATAGGCCACCAGTCTTGCATTAAGATTGAAAGTCATTTTCACAAAAATTTTTGAATCAATTTCAAAGAAGCCAGTGAAAAATGCTTCTTCAAAAGTCTGCATATATATGCTTAGCAAGAACATAAGCCGTGAGTATATAGTCATAAGTGTTAATCGGCTCGGGATAGTCGAGAGATAAAAAACAAGTGCTTCAGATGCTTGAGTAATGCCCATGAAGTTCAAAAAAGTATATTTGGCATGTTGGAAAACTTTGATAACTATAAGTAGCATGTTTAGAATCTTATTAATCATTTTTACTGCCAAATCAAGTACAGTGGCATGGCGAGCAATCCAAAATTCCATGGTTTTAACCATGTATTCTTCCGTTGGTAGATAGTTATGCAGTGGACTTGGTAATAGTGGATAGTTGAGCCACTGGTTATTTATGCTACCCTGGTGCTATCCTTCCCAAAAATGCATCGAGGAGCGTCTACGGGGTACTAGGAAAAAAGATGGATTTACCGGAAGTGCATATGGCGATGATTCCCATTGTACCCGTAGTGTAGGGTTTTTTTCCAGAAATTTTCTCCTCCATACAAGGTCAGTTCTTTCAAATTCCTCTTGAGTATAGTTGAATGTATTATTGCTGAACTGGAGGTTGTTGTCAGGCTCCTTAATTGTCGTGGTCTTTATGTATTGTCATATTTGCTCTTTAAGGAGTCCATATGGTACATTAAATGGTTTCAATATATGTTCTAAATTTTTGCTTTCAATCTGAGCTTCCTTCATAACCTTTATTATTTGATCTTCAAATTCTACAGTAAGCTGGGACACCAGTAGTGCCCTCTCATTTCGGCTTAGTTCTGCAATATCCCAATGAGTGCATTCAGAGTGGATCTCCGTTTCCTCCCTTATCGACGAATGATGTAAGGGGGGAGAGAGAGGACGTACCTCAATCTCCTCAGTAGCCGTTGTGGAGTGTGGAAGTACTGGTGTCTCCTCTATTGCCTTCTGTGCGAGTTGATCGTGTAGTTGCTTTATCATCTCATCTTTTTGCTTAATCTCTTCGTTGGCCTTCAAAATCATTTCCTTGTTTTTTTGGATTTCTTCTACTACGACAGCGAGTTGATCAGTGTCTTCTTTACATTGCGCCATATATCTATTTGTGGCCTTTTTCCATTTTGTCCTTAGAGCCGCGGTATCATCCATATACCTCTTCTGCCATTCTGCAATGATGGCCTGCTCTTGCTTGAGCTGATCTTCATACCTAGCTATCTTTTCCTCCATTGCCTTTATGTCTTTTCCTGGCACTTCCTGAGCTTCTATAGGTTGATTGCAGAGAAGAGCTGTCATCAGCTCCTTGTTTCTGTTCCTTAAGTTTTCTGCCTCATCCATGTATATTTTAATTTGTGATTCCAATATCTTGCTTCTTGCGTTCATCCGTGTCTTGTCGGCCTCGCTAGCATTATATTTCTTCTGTAACTCCTGTAGTTGCTCTTTTAATTTCTCATTTTTTGTCTCTAGGGTTTTACATTGCTGCTTGGCCTCTTGAACTTCATTCTCTTTATTTGTTATGTGATCGTGTGCTAGACTCAATTGGGCTGAAAGGTTCTTACCCATTTCATGAACACTATGTTTTTCTTGCATTGCATTATCATAGTCAGCATCAGCTTCCAGCATTAATTGTTGTGTATCCATAGCAGTTTTGATCATATGCTGCACCACTGGCTTGAGATGAGCGACATCTACATTCAACCACTTTGGAATGCTTGGAGCTTCCCCTGTTTGTACATCCCTTTCATGCTCCACATGGATAGTCTCGTTATGTGGTTGTCTGATTTGTAGTTGTACTTTCGGTTCTTTGCTTTCTTCTTCTAGATTGATAATCTTCGTGGCACTCCCCTAAAATGTAACATCCATATGGGAGGGTTCTGCCACCACCCTTATTGGTGTGAAGGGTTTGGACTCTTCCACCGTAGTGCCTTTTGGTTCCTCTTTGGGATTCTTGAATGAACCCTCTCCAGCAAGCCTAGTCTCTTGGATTTAAATGTTAGACATTTCATTTATTTTGAGGACATGTATTCTTTCTTTCCCTTCGGTGTCTTGATTGGGATCGATAAGCGAGTGATTTACCTTCATGCCCTCGTCTTCCACATTGTAGCTTACTTCATTTAATTCCTCCCATTGTCCATCATCTTTGGACTCACTTCGAATGTCGGTATTCAGTAAGGATGTGTCTGGTTCCTCTTGTGCATCTGAAGATGAGCTTGAATTATCCAACCCTATTTCCCTGTATTGATGTACCTTGGTTAGATTCTTTTTCACTTCCGTATCTTTGTGAGCTTGTTGGTAATGGTGCCCTTGCACTGGTAGATTGACTTGACCCTCAGTGTATTGATGTATGTCTTCCAGGTCTCTTGTTAATTCCTCTTCGGTAATTGGTCGGTGCTCTTCAATCCTTGTCTCCGGGAGCACATGTGCCCTTTTTATGGCTGGGACTTCTGTTTCTACTTGCATTACTTCTCTTAGTCGTTTTGTACCTCTCATTTTAGGTTGGGAGCTATTTTCTGCCTCCTCAACGATTTTGACACTTTTTTTCTTTCTCGGGACTATAGCGACCTTTGCATATTTGGCCAGGGTTTCCGATGATGACATTTCTTGCAAGTCCTCTCTGATGCCCAAGACATGATATATCAATATGGTCAAGGCCACACTTTCGTTCATGAATTTCTTGTGATTCCACTACTTCTTTGCCTCGAATAGCCTCTCTTGAATATACAGAGTCAAATGGATTTGATTCCCAATTTGTATAACAGCATGAGACAACATCTGTACTATGATTTTCTGAGGAGCAGTGTATCTATGTGTTAGCTCTGAAAATGGTTGATTTTTATGCACTAATGTGGCTCTATTTGGCAGGAAAATGCGTTTGATTTCAGGGATTGAGCATGGACAAGCCTCCTAAGAACATAGGAAATACTGACGTGCAGAGGAAATTAGAAGCGGCTTTGTTTCAAAGGGGAATGCTTTCTTATCAACCATCAAATCCAATCGTTTGACCGATTTCCGGAAATTGATCTTCGACACATCGTTGATAAAAGATTCAGAGATATGGAGAAATGTGATCAGGGCCGAATAGCATGAGTTGTTCATTCAAGGAGGTGTCCTATTTTTTGTTGGGGGAATTCTCTTGATGTGGAGGTGAAGTAGAAGATGGGGATTTTTTTCGAGCTTCTTCCCGTGGAGAAATTGAGGATTCCAAGAATTTTGGCTGCGAGTCATGGTGCCAACGTTGCTATTTGCGAGCTGCCGTTTCATCCAATCAGAGTCAGACAAGTTAGGAGGGCGTGGAGTTTTTTCTCTATCTATCTCTCCCTCTCGTTTTTGGAGGGCCACGAACAGATAAGGGGGGACCCTCATCTTATCTCATCGAAAAAAAGGGGGAGGCGCCCTTCTTATTTATCTACGAAGCTTGATTTAAAAGGGGGAGCGTATGAAAGCAGACCGTGGGGGATACAGAGATTGAAGACCGATAAAGAGTGGAGTCCTGTGGAGCGTCGTGCAAGGTCTCTCCTTCCTCGTTTTGGGGGTCGTCTGCGCAGGTACAGGAGGGGCGCGCAGCTCTTAAAAGGGGGGGAATTGTTTTAGTTTTTTTGGTGGTTGTTTGTGCAGATATTCAAGGAGGAGGAGAGATTGAGGGCGCTCAGGTGTGAGCTGAGCGACTGGAAGGAGGATACGATTGCTGTGAGTCGAAGGGAGAGGCTGATTTTTCATGGAAGAACCAGCACGAGGTGGGATTCTCTTGGGGACTCACTAGGGAAGTCAGGAGGAGGATATCGGGAGAAAAAAAAAAAAAAAAATCCTCACCCACATCTCTTCACGACAAGATTATTCGGACGAAGGTCTTATCCCTCTGTGGCGTTCCCGTGGCTAAGGAGGAAATACAGAACCGACCTGCTACCTGGTCGTCGGTGTTTGGAGCAGTGTGCAAGGATACAAAAACGGAATTCCAGTCTGGGGAATGAAGAAGAGCGCGTCCTCTGTCGATTTCATTGTGAAGTCTCTTCCTCCCGCTCGATGGTGTTTCTTATTTTACCGTGACTTCGTAAGCAGGTGACATCTCCATTCATTATCTGCGTTACCTGTGAAATTTCTCTCTATTGTTCGTGATTAGGCCAGGATATCATTTCTCTCTCAGGGGCCTCGTTGTATTAGTGGAAAGTAAAAAGAGTTTCTATGTTATGGAGTAGCAGCAGTTCAATTTCTTGAATATTCTCCGTATGCGTTCAGTGTGAGTACTTCCATGATTTACTAGCAAGTTAGCTTGTTTGGAAAACGGAAGTGATTGGAGTATTCCGGTCAGCTCAATTAGGTGAGATGTGCAATGGGAAACATTTAAGGGGGTTGAGGCCTAAACATAGCCAAAGGGTATGGGGGTGCACACGTAATTGGGACAATGGGAAATGCTCAAGTCCCCTTATCCCACATTCGAAGTTATGCGATTAACCATATCAATTGATCCTTGTGAGTGAAGATCAAACAAAGGGCAATGCAGGATGTGCGGTGACTTGAACCCATGACGTTCTGTCTTCCATGAACCATGTACGTTTTCTCACCTGCCGTATGAATGGTACCTGGGCGCAATCGTCAATGCACAAATACATTCTGCAGAATAGCAGATGGTTGCTATGCATGGAGGAGATACATTATTCCCCTTCCCCCAATACTTTCCTTAGGTTTGGGTTTCGCAAAGGAATTTAAGGGTCGGTTTTGGCTAGGGTTGGACTTCCTATGTAGGGATATGGGTGCGCTAGGTATGGAGAAGTGCATAGATATTGTATGTCTCTACACATAAGAGGAACACACGTTGTATAAGGAGTTCAACTCAGCAGTCTTTTCTTATTTCCAATTTATGACACTATCACTTGAAGTTTGAATGCATCGCCGATGAACTTGTGTTCATCCTTCTCAACTTAGCCCGGAATATCAGCCATGTTAGGTGTATCAATGCACCCCCACCGACCATTTTAGGCCATTGCAGATTACGTGCTGGATATGGGCAGTTTTGCATAAGTGCTATTCATGTAGGAAAGGAGAATATGAAAGTATTATGTGCATATGTCAAGTATGAAGAGAGGGGAGGATAAGGGATAATGGGTGCGAGCGAGGGTGCATGAGCCTCTAATCATCTGGTCACCTGGGTTTGGCTATGTGTTTGATTTCCTGGCCGATGCCCGAGCATTGAATCATGAATTTCTAGATGCATGTGTGAATGGAGAGCATGCCTTGATAAGGAACGGAGGGGGGGGGTGCGAGTGTAACTGTGCGAAGGCATGGTGGAGTATGTGTGAGTGTAGAAGTATGTATGAAAGGAAGTGTGCATGCGGTTGATGTACATGTAGATGAGTGTAGTGTGTGCGTGAGAGTAAGAGCAAGCAAGTGTGACTTGGAGAGCAAGCAAAAGAGGGAGTGTTGTGTGATAGAGAGAGAAAGAGCAAGAGGTGTGGGCGGGGCTGCACCTCGAGGGGTGAGTATACGGGTGCGTGTGCGGAGAAGGAACAAAGAGAGGATTAGGAGAGTAGGTGTACTTCAAGTTTTCTCGCATCCGAGAATTTATGAGCTAGTGCATAAACATAGGAAGAATCCATTGCGAGATAATTGTGGGCTCTAGGTAATCCAAGTAAACCGTTTGCGAGGGGTGTGAGCAAAATAAAGGCTTCCACAATCATCTTTCCCGTGGGCTTAGGAATTATTCATTTTGGTGCGTTTGCCGGGAAAAGCTTGGTACGTCTCTATATGAGAGTGCCATAGGTTCGCCTAGCGCCACAGGTTGGCCGAGCTTGCGGACCCCAAGATCTAGTACATGAGCGAGGGGAGCTCATCGTCAGGAGCAACACAAACTCAAAGAGAGGAACGCGCTCAGAGAAGAGCCCTTGAAAGAGAAAGGAGAAGGTGGGAACCGCCAGGTGAGTGGACCTCGATTGGTCCGAAGAAATCGGCCAAAAACGTGTACTCCCGTAGGAGAGTCGCGAATCAAGTGCGAAAGTTTGAAGGAGGGATCCTGAGGCCGCGTGCATTAAATTTCTGGGATCGAAGTGATATCGACATCACACCTCTGTTCGAAATGGTTCAGCGGATTTCAGTTCACTTGGGGGATTTCACCAAGTTTTCAGGTACTTGGGACGAAGATCCGGATTGTTTTATCCAGTTGTTTGAGGTTACTTGTGAGGCCAATGATGTAGTTGACCAGGATCAAAGGTTGAGAATTTTTCCGGCCATTCTCCGTGATGAGGCAGCCAATTGGTATGGGAATTTGACACCACAAGAGCGTGGAACTTATCAAATGCTCAAGGAAGCCTTCTTGGCAAAGTTTCGACGACAAGGCTTCCAAGACAGATTGGCCCAACAAATGGATTATTTGCGACAAGGAGTCAATGAGAGCATCGACAACTACATTCAAAGAATGGAAACGTTGGTAAGAAAGATGGGCGTGAATGCCCCGAACGATGAGACACTGAAACGAAGGTTCATTTCGGGATTGAGAGATCCTACGGCACAACAACATATCAGCCTGACAAGACCTGCAACCTTAATGGATGCTAAGGAACAAGCGAGGCTCTGGGAGGAAGTACAATTATGCCAACAAAGGAAGATGGAGCTCTTATACGAGCCAATGGGAGGCCCAGGAAACATACCGATGAAAGATCCGGGTCAAGGAAGTCCCGCATTGACGACCCCAGCTTTTGTAGCTGCCACTAGCACGACAGGCGAGGTAAAGCCTGCGCTAACTGAAGAACGAATATTGGAATTGGTCACACAAGCTATAAAAGCTGCCACAATAACTCAGGAGACATACACAGTAAAACCAGAAGTCACAACAAACCCGAATCAAGTGTTTTGATCAAATACATGGTGTGGAAAGTGTCATGGTTACGGCCATTTGGCTTCAGAATGCCCTACAGTCTCGAGAGTATTCACAGATAGATCGCCACCTAGGATGCGTTGTACTTTTTGTGGAAGAACAAATCACACAGAGGACCGATGTTATAACAAGAGAGGACCATGAAATCAGGAGATACAAGAGAAAGACCTTACACGGGATTGCCCGCTCAAAGTGTACCACCTACATCTCGTTGGGAAAACAGACCTACTTATGGATATGGTGCTCAGGGTCAAGGAGGAGACTATCCAAGAGGAGCCGCACGTGATCAAAGGAGAGATGGTCCAATCCAATGCTGGAGATGTCATGGTTTTGGCCATACTCAATCTAGATGTCCAAATGAAAAGAAACCGATTGATTACACCCCACTATGTAGGTACTGTAGTGGAGAGGGCCACTTTGATGAAGATTGTCCAAAACGAAGAGCTGCCACCGGCAAGGAAAAAGGACCAATAGGGTCCTCGAATTATGTTGATACTCAGATGCATTCCACATCGAGAGCTCAAGAGCACGTTCCTACGATCGGAGTAGTGTTCAAAACACCGAACCCTCAAGAAGGCTCTAGCTCGTCAATGCACTTTGTGGATGCTTACGAGGCTAAGAAACCACACAAAGATCCAACTGTGGCAGTAGTCACAAGAACTCAAGAGTATTCGAAGACGAACCAAGGAGGTCAAGGTGAAGAAGGGAGTCAAGAGAAGATCGCTGAGCGTGAAGAGGTAGAAAACCAAGTTGGAGGATTTGCTGAGCAGCAAGAGCTTGAGGATGGGGAAGAGATTGAGATTCTTCCACCAGTGACCAAGGAGTTTGTGCCAGGCATAGCACCATTCCCTGAAAGATTGAAAGCTCCTAAGATTAGAAAGGAAAGACAAAGTTCGGAAGAAGTAGATATTGTGAAGTTGCTCGCTGACACGGAAGTCACGCTGGACATTGGCACATTGCTAAAATGTTCACCTGTTTATAGGAAACAATTCTACAACGAATATATTAAGAAGCCGAGGAAAGCTCGAGACAAAAATAGACAAGATAAGGATGTTCAAGGAATCATTCAAAGTATTACGACGCAAATTGATTCAAATGCTCCAGCTGTGACGGTTGAGATTAAAGGGTATACAGTCCCTGGTGCTCAGTTAGATAGTGGAGCCGCAGTCAACCTTATGACTGAGTTCATGATGAAAGCTTTGGACCTCAACCACATGGAAGAAACGCCGATGTCCTTGAGAATGGCGGATCAAACACAAGTGAAGCCTGCGGGTCTTTTGAAAAATGTAAGTACAGTTGTGGGCGGTCTAGAGTTTAAAGTCGATTATCTGATAGTAAGACCAAGGACCTCGGAGGCTACCTTCTCGATCCTACTTGGACGGCCATGGTTGGTGCAAGCCGAATGTGTGCATGACTGGCGCATGGGTTTTATTTCAATAGGGCCAAAGTCTGATCGGATCCAAATACAAGTATCCCCACCATCGAGCAACAAGAAGAAAACAATAATAGTCGATGAGATGGAAAAGAAAGAAAAGGAGAAAGCAAGGCAAGGGATTGCACGAGCTAGGTTTTCTTTGAACACGGACACCTACAAGAATCTGCTTCAAGACGGGTTCAACTTGCAGCTCTTTAAGAATCAAGACACGAAGATGGGAGAGTATCAAAACCCATTGCTCTATAACAATGATTCCGATCAGGAGTTGCTAGGATGGTTGACGCATACCAGTGAATTTGATTGCTACATGTTGAGTATAGACACAAGTAAAAACAAAGCTACTCAATCCTTGGAGAAGAGAACTTCAAGAGAAGAGTTGAAACTAGAGTTAGCTCCGACAATGGAAGTGCAACAGTTGAGAGAAAGAGTTAGAATGCTAGAAGCGGAGATTCTAAAGAGAAATCGAGAATCGGAAGAAGAAGCGAAGAGTAAGTCTAAAGTGTTGGAAGCTATTGCAAAAGCTGAATTAAAGAAATTAGGTTCAATCGAAACAGAACAAAACAATGATTTATTGGCCAACCATACACGCGTGATTGGAGAGCACGTTCCAATCACAGTGTCATCAAGGAATAAAGAATACTCGCGAGAAGCTCAGTTGGAAAGATGGGAAGTTTTTCCAGAAAAGTTCTTGAGTATAGGGTCCGAGCTACCAGAGGGAGTACGAGATTGCATTAAAACGACACTCAAAAATTTCAGCGAGGCCTTTGCATGGTCATACAGTGATCTGAGAGGAATTGATCCCCGAATCTGCCAACACTATATAGACTTGGAAGAAGGCACACGACCAATATGTCAACGACTTAGGCGGACAAATCCAGTCTACTCAGAATTGATCAAGTTGGAATTGACTAAATTATTGGAAGCAGGATTCATATATCCCATCGCATCCAGCGAATGGGTCTCACCAATTGTAGTTGTTCTGAAGAAAAATAAGAAAATCCGTATTTGTATAGATTATCGAAAGTTGAATGAGCGCACAAAGAAGGATCATTTCCCTTTGCCCTTTACTGATCAAATCTTGGACAGAGTGGCTGGCCATAAGTTGTACTCATTTTTGGATGGTTTCAGTGGGTACAACCAGATCCAAATCCATGAAGAGGATCAGTCAAAAACTACTTTCACGACAGAATGGGGGACGTACGCATATCGTGTGATGCCATTTGGGTTATGCAATGCACCGGCCACATTCCAAAGAGCAATGATAGCTGCATATCAAGACTACTTGCAGGATTGGATGGAGATATTTCTCGATGACTTTGCAATCAAAGGCGATGATGAAAACATGACGGAGAGGATCGAAGCAATTTTAAGAAGAAGCATTCAAAAAGGCATCGCATTAAATCCTGAAAAGTGCACATTTGGAGTACGAAGAGGACTGCTTTTGGGACATGTTATTTCTGAAAAAGGGATCGCGGTTGACGAGGATAAAGTGGAAAAGATTGGACAACTTCCACCTCCGCAAAATTTGCGACAACTCAGAGGATTTTTGGGCCATGCAAATTATTATCGACGTTTCATATTAAATTTTGCATCCATAGCGGCACCACTGACGAATCTCTTGAGGAAAGACCAACAGTACCAATGGACTGGAGAGTGTCAAGTTGCATTCGAATCGATCAAAGAAAGCTTGATAAATGCACCTATTTTGGTAGCACCTGACTGGACGAAGGAATTTCATGTACATACCGACGCTTCTCATACTGCGGTTGGAGCAGTACTATGCCAAGCCGACGAAAAGAAGATAGACCATCCTATTTACTATGCAAGTCGCAATTTGAATAGCACTGAGAGGAACTATACGACTACGGAGAAGGAATGTCTCTCGATGATCTTTGCGGTGAACAAATATCGGCATTACTTGATGGGAAAGCATTTCACTTTTTATGTGGATCATGAAGCCCTTAAGTACATCATTAATAAACCCGAGTTATCAGGGCGATTGATGAGGTGGATGCTACTTCTCCAAGAATTTCAGTTCACAGTGGTAACCAGACCAGGCAAAGCACATATATTGGCCGACCATTTATCTCGAATTGTTAATGAGGAGTCAATCTCTGGTGTGCCCGACGATGCTCCTGATGGACATCTATTCCAAGTTGAAGCTAAAATACCTTGGTATGCCGACTTGGTGAACTTCTTATGCACCACCAAATATCCGCCAGGAGCAAGCAAGAGAGAGAAGCAAAAACTGTTAGCATTGGCGAAGCACCATAGCATCATTGGTGGGCAACTCTATCAATATTTTGTTCATGAGAGCATTTATCGGAGGTGTCTCGAGGAAGAAGAAGCAAACCTAGTATTGAGGGCTTTGCATGACGAACCTTGCGGTGGGCATTTTGCTGGTGAACTGACCGCCAAAAAGATCTTATTGGCTGGGTATTGGTGGCCAACACTGTTTAAAGACTCTCACACATACTGTAAGAAATGTGACAGATGCCAACGAATGGGCAAACCCACATTAGCACATGCTGCTCCTCTTACGCCGGTGCTCGCTCTTAAGCCGTTTGAGAAATGGGGAATCGATTTTGTGGGGCCTATTGATCCTCCCTCTCGACGAAGATCCAATAGGTATATCCTGGTCTGTACTGACTATGTTACCAAGTGGGTGGAAGCCAAAGCTCTGAAGACTGACCGAGCCGTTGATGTTGCTAAATTTTTATACGAACAAATTATCACTCGATTCGGATGCCCGTTGGAAATAGTGAGTGATAGAGGAACACATTTCGTCAACGAATTGATCGAGGAGTTAATGGAATTATATAAAATCAAACATAGGAAAAGCACTCCATATTACCCGAGAGCGAATGGACAAGTGGAGGTCACCAACAAAGTTCTAGAACAGATCCTAACAAAGACGGTAGCTGTGCATAGGAGAGATTGGGATGAGAGACTTTTGGAAGCCTTGTGGGCATATCGAACATCTTACCGAGTGACGACAAAGAGCACTCCGTTCTCCCTAGTATACGGCGAGGAAGCCATCTTTCCCATCGAAAAAGAAGTGCCGACATTAAGAGTGGCTATTGAAGCCAGGCTGGGAGAGGAAGAGTCATTAAAGGAAAGGTATATACAACTGGTCAAGCTGGAAGAAAAGAGACTCATCGCACAATAAAGTTTGGAAGCTATTCAGAAGAGGCGTAAGGAGAGGCATGACAGGAATCTCAAAACCTATGTGATTCAAGAAGGGGATTTGGTTCTAGTTTATGATAGTAAATATTATAAATTCCCGGGGAAGTTACAAACAAGATGGGCAGGACCGTTTAAGGTGGTGGAACTCAATTCCAATGGTTCCCTGCAAATTCAAGATTTAGGAGAAGAATATGCTCCCGTGAAGGTTAACGCGCTTCGAGTTAAACCATATTTCAAGTGATATTAAGACGGGAGAAGCTAGACGAGATCCAAGCAGAAGGACGAAGTAGACTCCTTGTACATAGACGTATAGTTATATATATATGTGCGCATATGTTAGTTATGATTTTTGTGTGTCATAAATATTATCCTGTGCTAGCTAAGAATTTTGGACTTCTAATCATTTTTCTTGTGTTATGCAGAGACTGTTAGAAGCTAAGTAACAAAATGGCAGACCAAATAACGCAGCTTTACTTGTACGAGTTAAGGATGTATTTCTCAGACCAAACATTCGCCAGCATGGACATAGATGTCGACGACCTTGAGACGGAATACGATGTTGAGGAAGCGCATTGGCTGGTATGCTTTATAAACCAGGATTTGGGTGTTGCATTTTACATTGAGTGTTTTGAGGAATACCTAGCTCGACATGTAGGATGGGCGGGAGATCGATATTACTATTTCGATCCTTCGAGGGAAATGCCTAACGAGGAAAACGATATCACATGGGCTTGGGCAGATGTGCTAACACTAGGAAGTGATGACGGAGCTCCTGAAGTTGAGCCTGACTCGCCCTAGGGAAGTTGTCGGGATGCGAGTACGATGTGAGACTACATGAGACATCCCGGAGACTCACATTCTAGGACACCTAAGGATAGGTATACGAGGGACTAAGGCATAGTTGGCTGCAGCTACCAAGTGAAAAGTCAAATCAATGAATACATATGTAGTGTCTGTAATTGAGAGAATGGAGTGAAGAGGTGGTTGATCTGTCAAAGGCTAGAGTGTATATGTTTGCATGTATGTGTGGGAACGGTGGGTAAAGTCCCTTTCTTCCTCTCCCTAATTCTCAGGACTTGGGTGAACTAATTGATTATGAAAAAAAAACGAAGAAAAAAAAGAAAAAAAAAAGAAAGTGTGTTGTGTAATCGTACCGATGCGCTATGGTGGACTAGTAGGTGGGTGGATTTATCCTCGCCGGGTGGTTAGGACCACGAGCCGCAGCTAGTTTCGCCATAGGCTTGGGATGTATATGTTGTGTCATAGCTACGCGCCATAACGGGTTGGTAGGTGGGTGGAGCCATCGTGGCTGGGTAGTCACGACCACGAGCCGTATCCAGCTTCGTTATGGGCTAGCTGATATCTGTTATGTGATCATTATGTGTTTGTGTGTTGTGCGTTGCATTGCATTGGTAGATGGGTGGAATCAACCTGATCGGGCGGTCAGGACCACGAATCGCATCCAGTGTCAATGTAGGCCAACGTGTGAATATAAACAAAATTTTCATATGAAGTTATTCCCCACTCCTGAGGGGGAGAGAAAGAGAGGAGAGGGCGAAGATCGCCTGGATGGGAACGTTATTTGCTTGTGTGATTGGTATGTGTTGGCTTGCGACAGATCAGCTCACTTTGAATCAACATTCTTGAAGGCACAGATATTCTATATGTACTTATGGATGAGGCTTTAGCGAGGTAATGCGACAGTCTTGCTTTATAACTTGTGTGCTCTATCTGAGGGTTTTTCTAGTGTGTGGGACACTCCAGGGTTCTGATGTATCTCTTGACTTACACTCGAGTTTCGATGATTTTTGTAGGACGACGATGGGGATTCTTCGGGAATGTCTAGTCATGGAATGGTTGTACATAGCGAATAGTAGGTCAATAATGGGGTATGCATTTTGGGTATTTTTGCATCTCCGATTGTGTTCATTTCAGTTGTCGTTGTTCATTACAGTTGTTGTTATTTTCTTTTCTGGTTGCCGCAATAGTAGTTGCATGTGTAAAACATGGAAAGGTATGTATGTGTTATCTTGGTTGAGACCATTTTCCATAATGGAGTGCATGAGCGGATTTATGCATGGCTGAAATGGGATTGCGTATATGTGCATGTTCTTGGATCATTTTGGAAGTGACTGATTTGAATGTATTCATGAGTGATTTTTTTCAGCACTAATAGCTTCAATGAGTGCAGGATTCAGTGGAAGTGACGGCTCGATGAAAAGGTATGTGAACTAATTGAAAATTGACATGTTCATGGTTGTTTGGATTTTATTGCAACAAGAACGGCTTGTCGAGGACGACTTCGCAAATAAGAAGAGGGGAGTATGTTAGCTCTGAAAATGGTTGATTTTTATGCACTAATGTGGCTCTATTTGGCAGGAAAATGCGTTTGATTTCAGGGATTGAGCATGGACAAGCCTCCTAAGAACATAGGAAATACTGACGTGCAGAGGAAATTAGAAGCGGCTTTGTTTCAAAGGGGAATGCTTTCTTATCAACCATCAAATCCAATCGTTTGACCGATTTCCGGAAATTGATCTTCGACACATCGTTGATAAAAGATTCAGAGATATGGAGAAATGTGATCAGGGCCGAATAGCATGAGTTGTTCATTCAAGGAGGTGTCCTATTTTTTGTTGGGGGAATTCTCTTGATGTGGAGGTGAAGTAGAAGATGGGGATTTTTTTCGAGCTTCTTCCCGTGGAGAAATTGAGGATTCCAAGAATTTTGGCTGCGAGTCATGGTGCCAACGTTGCTATTTGCGAGCTGCCGTTTCATCGAATCAGATTCAGACAAGTTAGGAGGGCGTGGAGTTTTTTCTCTATCTATCTCTCCCTCTCGTTTTTGGAGGGCCACGAACAGATAAGGGGGGACCCTCATCTTATCTCATCGAAAAAAAGGGGGAGGCGCCCTTCTTATTTATCTACGAAGCTTGATTTAAAAGGGGGAGCGTATGAAAGCAGACCGTGGGGGATACAGAGATTGAAGACCGATAAAGAGTGGAGTCCTGTGGAGCGTCGTGCAAGGTCTCTCCTTCCTCGTTTTGGGGGTCGTCTGCGCAGGTACAGGAGGGGCGCGCAGCTCTTAAAAGGGGGGGAATTGTTTTAGTTTTTTTGGTGGTTGTTTGTGCAGATATTCAAGGAGGAGGAGAGACTGAGGGCGCTCAGGTGTGAGCTGAGCGACTGGAAGGAGGATACGATTGCTGTGAGTCGAAGGGAGAGGCTGATTTTTCATGGAAGAACCAGCACGAGGTGGGATTCTCTTGGGGACTCACTAGGGAAGTCAGGAGGAGGATATCGGGAGAAAAAAAAAAAAAAAAATCCTCATCCACATCTCTTCACGACAAGATAATTCGGACGAAGGTCTTATCCCTCTGTGGCGTTCCCGTGGCTAAGGAGGAAATACAGAACCAACCTGCTACCTGGTCGTCGGTGTTTGGAGCAGTGTGCAAGGATACAAAAACGGAATTCCAGTCTGGGGAATGAAGAAGAGCGCGTCCTCTGTCGATTTCATTGTGAAGTCTCTTCCTCCCGCTCGATGGTGTTTCTTATTTTACCGTGACTTCGTAAGCAGGTGACATCTCCATTCATTATCTGCGTTACCTGTGAAATTTCTCTCTATTGTTCGTGATTAGGCCAGGATATCATTTCTCTCTCAGGGGCCTCGTTGTATTAGTGGAAAGTAAAAAGAGTTTCTATGTTATGGAGTAGCAGCAGTTCAATTTCTTGAATATTCTCCGTATGCGTTCAGTGTGAGTACTTCCATGATTTACTAGCAAGTTAGCTTGTTTGGAAAACGGAAGTGATTGGAGTATTCCGGTCAGCTCAATTAGGTGAGATGTGCAATGGGAAACATTTAAGGGGGTTGAGGCCTAAACATAGCCAAAGGGTATGGGGGTGCACACGTAATTGGGACAATGGGAAATGCTCAAGTCCCCTTATCCCACATTCGAAGTTATGCGATTAACCATATCAATTGATCCTTGTGAGTGAAGATCAAACAAAGGGCAATGCAGGATGTGCGGTGACTTGAACCCATGACGTTCTGTCTTCCATGAACCATGTACGTTTTCTCACCTGCCGTATGAATGGTACCTGGGCGCAATCGTCAATGCACAAATACATTCTGCAGAATAGCAGATGGTTGCTATGCATGGAGGAGATACATTATTCCCCTTCCCCCAATACTTTCCTTAGGTTTGGGTTTCGCAAAGGAATTTAAGGGTCGGTTTTGGCTAGGGTTGGACTTCTTATGTAGGGATATGGGTGCGCTAGGTATGGACAAGTGCATAGATATTGTATGTCTCTACACATAAGAGGAACACACGTTGTATAAGGAGTTCAACTCGGCAGTCTTTTCTTATTTCCAATTTATGACACTATCACTTGAAGTTTGAATGCATCGCCGATGAACTTGTGTTCATCTTTCTCAACTTAGCCCGGAATATCAGCCATGTTAGGTGTATCAATGCACCCCCACCGACCATTTTAGGCCATTGCAGATTACGTGCTGGATATGGGCAGTTTTGCATAAGTGCTATTCATGTAGGAAAGGAGAATATGAAAGTATTCTGTGCATATGTCAAGTATGAAGAGAGGGGAGGATAAGGGATAATGGGTGCGAGCGAGGGTGCATGAGCCTCTAATCATCTGGTCACCTGGGTTTGGCTATGTGTTTGATTTCCTGGCCGATGCCCGAGCATTGAATCATGAATTTCTAGATGCATGTGTGAATGGAGAGCATGCCTTGATAAGGAACGGAGGGGGGGGGTGCGAGTGTAACTGTGCGAAGGCATGGTGGAGTATGTGTGAGTGTAGAAGTATGTATGAAAGGAAGTGTGCGTGCGGTTGATGTACATGTAGATGAGTGTAGTGTGTGCGTGAGAGTAAGAGCAAGTAAGTGTGACTTGGAGAGCAAGCAAAAGAGGGAGTGTTGTGTGATAGAGAGAGAAAGAGCAAGAGGTGTGGGCGGGGCTGCACCTCGAGGGGTGAGTATACGGGTGCGTGTGCGGAGAAGGAACAAAGAGAGGATTAGGAGAGTAGGTGTACTTCAAGTTTTCTCGCATCCGGGAATTTATGAGCTAGTGCATAAACATAGGAAGAATCCATTGCGAGATAATTGTGGGCTCTAGGTAATCCAAGTAAACCGTTTGCGAGGGGTGTGAGCAAAATAAAGGCTTCCACAATCATCTTTCCCGTGGGCTTAGGAATTATTCACTATGCATGTTAGGAAAACAAAAGTGTTGATGAATTAGTCTTACTTCTTCTTCAATATCAGTGCGATTAATGTCAGTAAATGTCCTGGCCTTTGCCCCTCGACTTTACTCTTTTATTACCGTATTGCCATCCTTCTCCCATCCAAAAGCTTCTTTGATTAAATCATGTGTAAATTGGATTAGGACCCATTCACCTACTGCATCCATGACTCTTGCCTCTGGCACCAATGGATCGTGTAGTGCTGGCTGTAACGTATTCATAACCTGCGTGCACCTTTGAAAGTCGGGTTTATAGATTGGCAATTCAACGTATTTGTGAATGCCACTTTCTTCATAATGTCAATGGTCCATGGGAGCTCATGTACCACCTTAAAATCCTCGAACATCACCGGGAACTGATGATCCGTGTCCATGATCTTGATGGTTACTAGGAATAGATAATCCCAAGCTGGTTGATCCTCTCTAAACTAGTGTCCTTTTGCTTTAGTCACGCTTTGTAGAGGGAATTCCATCACTTCCTCTTGAATGGTTTCTTCAGAATTTTCGGAGGCCATCTGCACTTGTAATGAACAGAGCATTAGGTGCTATACAAGTTATGGCATTAGTGTTGTGTGTTGTAGTAGCTTTCGTTCTTTACGTCACTCCGTCCCCTTTTAGTGTATGAGTTAGATCCCTTACCGCATATATTTTTTCATTTTATCCTGAAAGAAACAAGAATCAGCATAGCCGAAGCATTTATTTATTTGCGAAGTAGGTTCATTCCTAAGAAGTAGAAGCTATGACCTATTCCCCGTTGGAGAATGTGCACCACTAATTCTATGAAGTGCATCATGTGCCGAATCCCTGGCCTTGTATTGTGGCCCTATCATGCATACTCTAGGTGCATTGGAAGCTTCATGTGTGCAACAGAAATCTTCTTGGTTCTGGTGTTCCATTCCTTGTTGTTGCTTGGGTTTCCAGATCCATTTTGTAGTAGAGGTATTGAACCTTGTTTTTTGCTCATTGTGACGTGTTGCATGTGTATCTCTTCTCTTTTTGGTTATCGGAGGTGTGGGTTTTCTTCTCTTGAGGTATCTGTTACGAAGCTCACTAGTCCTTATGGTATTGTTGTGTTGATATAATGTTTCCTCGTGTTTGTCTATCTCTTTAATGGCCACTTGTCTGACCTTCTTGGGAATCCATATTTGTTGCCTTGTTTTCTAAGCCTCAATCAAAGGCCTAGGAAGCCATACTTGCAAGAGTCGTATTGGTTCGGATTTTGGTGAAGAAGAATTCTTGCCCACCTTTTCCTCCTTATGAGTTGGTGTTGCGATCTCTGATTCCTTCGCTCGATCCTTGTGCACCCATTTGAAGTTGACGTTTCTCAATTGGTAATCCAAAACGAGTGAATATATGCTCAAAAAGAAACTTAGCAGTGGTTTGAGCATCGTTTCTTCTAGTAGCCTTTGCCTCTACCCATTTTGTCAAATAGTCTCGGCTGAAAAATGACCTCCTGCAACACCTGCATGTGCCATCTCTAATATGGGTAAGTATTCTCCTTCATGCACACATAGACGTAATTGATTGTCTTTCCCTCTCTTAAACAAGTGTCTTCCCATGAGTACATAATCCTTGCTCATTTCCTCGAGGGATCGCTTCCTTGCCAGGCTAATTCCCTTCTCATGTTCTCTTGTCTTTAGGAATTTCACTAGTGCTTCACTCCATTTGGGTGCTATGGTAGAGAAAGGTAAGGATGTATGATCCTCAAGAATGGTTTCCTGGCATTCTGCGCAGTTACTAACATGATCATGGACAGCTTTAGGCATATAAGGCCAGTATACTCCTAATCGTTTCAATTCTCTTAGAGTTCCATGAATTCCTTTGTGTGTCCTCCATTTGTTCACATGGGCTTGTTCAATCAACGTCCTTATTTTTCTTGAGTCAATCGTTGAAGAGATAATCCTTTCCATGATTGGATAAGTAACCTACTTCTACTTTGATTGAATCAAGTTGAGAACAATCACTTACAAGATGATCATGGAAAAAAGTAAGGGCGAATAATCTTTTGAACAAAAAAATAGCCCAATTATTTCTAAACCCTAGTCACCAATATGGTCATCTTTCGCCATACATATGAATGTAGCATGTTAGCTTTGATGTCTACTTCGTTGTCATTCCTTCGATCTATGTATATACATTGTAGGAATCACCCATGCCTCAAAGTAAGATATTACATCTGTTCGTATGTAGCTTTGTGTGTGTGCGCTTGTGAGGGAGATCTATGCTCACCTCCAACAATATGTCACATGGTGCAACAACATACATTTGGTGCTGTCAACAGAGCTACGGCTCAGATTTTTGGCTTCCGCAATGGATGCGTTATTTGCAATGGACGCATTATTTCTACAATGGATGCATTGTTTATGCAAAATGATGATGCCTATGAACCGAATGTTCAAGGTCTTGAAGAAGCCTGGTTTAAATGGATTTAATCCTTTGACTATGACCCTAGACACAGTCAATGACTATGTGGAAGTCAATTTGATAGTTATGGCTGTTTTGCTCCTGGGAGTATACCAATCATCTCTATGCAAGGAATTGCAAGAGCAAGTTTATGAAATGTTCACCACAGTGATGATGTCTTATGCAGCCTCTATTTCTCTTTTAGGGGGGAGGGGGGATATTAGGCATCTGATACAGGTTTGAGAATTCAAGGTATCACGATCAAAACAACATATGTAAAGACTCAAATCAACGTTCTGCATATCTTAAATATAACAGATCCAATTCTTCATAAATTCAAATTACGAACGTTTTATTTGAGGAATGTTCGACTGCCACAGATAGACTATGTGTTAGTTCATGACTCATGACAACATTTTAAACAATGTTGCATGTGAGTTTCAATAGGTAATAGCCTTTATTTTCCATCCTTCAATCATTGTTCTATGCAAATACTATGCACTTTTTTTACGATTTGTGTAAGTTAAGGATTGAAACTATTCTCAATGACACGAACAAAAAAACAACTTTATGAATTTTTGATGTACCCAATAAATTAGGCTATGGTGCTGTAGTTTGATGAGGAATAAAGAAGTCTTCCGTGTAAAATAAAAAGAAAGAAATATGAAGATGTAAGAGGAAGAATGAAAGGGAAAAGGGAGGGAGAAATAGAAATAGAAACAAGTGAAGAAAAGAGAACAAGAAAAGAATTGAGGGAAGGCAGACAAGGGAAAAGTAGGGATACACAACAATGAAAGCCAACTCGAAAGAACCCAGACTGTAAAGTGCATGCTGGGTCATAAATGCATTACACACATCTTAGCACATCTCATTTTTCCTCTTTTCAGTAAATTAAAAAAAACTTGCATATTCTACACGTGCTTCAAATGGAAAAGTCAAGAATGCATATGTTGTTTAAGGCTTACAAATCAGGAGGACCTCCCCTCTACATTGGGTGGTCGAATATCCATAATAAAGGTAAAACAAGGGAACATTAGATCCATAATGAAGGGTGAATAGACTCATATATACAAGATTAGATACAACATCAAAATCTTTCATTAGACTATTTAATACATGGTCAAAATAGGATTGAATCAAAGGGTGATTACACTCAACATCTGCACCAAAATAGCTAAAATTGTGTAGGAACAATCTAGGTATTTTTGGGGAACTTTTCCTCTAGAAGATCGATATTGAGCAAGAAAGGATGATGGAAAACATACCCTTCTTTCCATCAAAGTCCCCACCAATACATAAGAGACCATGCATAATGCAGACACCATGATTATTGAATAATTGACTGTTGATATATTTAGGTAGTGATGTGTGTGAACACTCTAGGACCGCCGGGGCACTTTTTTCCCTCTTTAGGAGGTTTTTTTCCCCCAGCTTGTATATACGCCTATTGCCCTAATGGGCTACTTATCTTTGTACATTCTCTAGTAATACATTCAGTCTTGTGTGTTGTGCTCCAAGCTTCTTCTTCTTCCTTGTGCTGTTCGCGTGCTTCCGCAGACGTCTAACTCCAACAGTTGGTATCAGAGCAGGTCGTTGCTTCTTCTAGGGCGCCGTCGACACTCCTCCGTTTGCAGTCTCAGATTCGCACCAAAGCGTTGCAGTCCATCACTCCATATGAGGCTTGGCATGACCGCACGCCATCTGTTGCTCATCTGCGTGTTTTTGGTTGTTTGGCATATGCATTAGTGCCTGAACAACATCGCAGAAAATTGGATGATAAGGCAGTAAAATGTATTTTTGTTGGGTACAGTTCTGAAAGTAAAGGTTATCGTCTGTATCATCCACAGACTAAACGCATTCTGGTTAGCCGTCATGTTGTCTTTGTGGAAGATGCTATTCAGCCATTGCTTTCATGTACTAAGGAGACATCTGTTAGCTCCAAAGACATTTATGATACTTTGATGCCTCTTTTTACAGGTGGACAGGCTAGCGCTGGTCCTAATGAGGCAACTTCTCAGCCTTTGCAAGTTTCATATGATGATGCAGATCATTCCATTTCTGATGCAGATTTACATGATGCACTTGTTGATGAGAGAGCTGATATTGAACAGGCAAAAACTATGCCAAAATGGCTGGTGCAGACTTTGCGTGACAGCAAATTAGATGCACCTTTGTCATATCGTACTCGTTCAGGCTCTCATAGTACCTCCTTTGCATCAGATTGCTATGCTATGGCTGCATCTAGTCTCTGTGATGAGAATGAGCCTGTTTCTTTTGATGAAGCACAAAATTCAGAAAATTGGATGGTTGCTATGCAATCTGAATATGATGCTATAATGAAGAATGGTACATGGTCTTTATGTGACTTGCCTCCTGGCAAGAAGGCCATTGGCACTAAGTGGGTATACAAGCTGAAGCGTAAACCTGATGGTACAGTTGACAGGTATAAGGCTAGGCTTGTTGCAAAGGGTTATGCGCAGGAAAGAGGCATTGATTTTGATGAGACCTTTGCACCTACATGCCGTATGACTACTGTTCGGAGCATTTGTGCACTTGCAGCCCATCATGGTTGGAATGTACATCAGTTGGACATTAAAACAGCATTTCTGAATGGTGACTTGCATGAAGAAGTGTATGTTTTTCAGCCCCGTGGCTTTGTGTAGAAAGGGCATGAAAACCAGGTGTGCAGGTTAAAGAAGGCGTTATATGGTTTAAAGTAAGCACCACGTGCTTGGTATGAGAAAATACATGCCTATCTGATTGCACATGGTTTTGAGAACAGTCCAACTGAAAGCACCTTATATGTTAAGCGTGCTAATGATGTGCTTCTGATCATTGTTGTCTATGTAGACGACATGCTGCTCACTGGTCCTCTTGAGAAGCATATTGCTGATTTCAAGGCTGATTTGCATGCCTCATTTGAGATGTCTGATTTGGGGCATTTGCATCACTATTTGGGCATTCAGTTTATGCAAGTTGATGGTGGAATGGCTTTGTGTCAAACGAAATATATTGACACATTATTGCAGCGTTTTGGCCTTGAAGACTGTAAGCCTATTGCCACTCCTATGGAGACAGGTTTACGATTGAGTCTTCATGATGCTGGAGATGCATTTGATGCTGTTCTCTATCAGCAGGCCGTTGGATGCTTGATTTACTTATGCATTACTTGGCCAGATATTCAGTTTGCTATCTCACAGATGAGCAGGTTTATGCATTGCCCAGGAGTCACGCATTGGAAAGCGGTTAAGCGCATCTTTCGCTACTTGAGTGGTACTCGGCTACTTGGGTTGTTTTATCCCAAGGGGGGATCACTACCGCCAGATTTGCATGCTTTTTCTGACTCATATTGGGCTGGTTGCTATGACACTCGTGTGTCCACCAGTGGTTTTTGCTTCATGCTTGGTAGCTCATGTATATCTTGGTTGAGCAAGAAGCAGCCTACTGTGGCCACTTCCAGTTGTGAGGCTGAGTATAGGGCAGCTTTCACAGCGACTGTTGAGTGTGTGTGGCTCAGACGCCTTATGGCTGATTTGGGTGTTGGCCAGTCTTCTACCACCACCATCTTCACTGACAGTCAGAGCGCATTGGCAGTTGCGAGGAACCCTGTGTTCCATGCTCGCACTAAGCACATTGAGGTGCATTATCACTATGTCAGGGAGAGGTTCTCTGCTGGGGAGATCAGCTTGGCATATGTGCCCACGCAGGAGAACATTGCAGACCTTTTCACGAAGGCTCTGCCTAGGGAGAAGTTTGAAGCTTTCCGCAAAGCTTTGGGCTTACTTCCTTTTGTGGAGTGATTTCCACATAGCTCGGCACTTCCTTATACATGAGTGCCAGCTCCTTGTTCACCGCATCACTTCCAGGGGGGATTTGTTGATATATTTAGGTAGTGATGTGTGTGAACACTCTAGGACCGCCGGGGCACTTTTTTCCCTCTTTAGGAGGTTTTTTTCCCCCGGCTTGTATATACGCCTATTGCCCTAATGGGCTACTTATCTTTGTACATTCTCTAGTAATACATTCAGTCTTGTGTGTTGTGCTCCAAGCTTCTTCTTCTTCCTTGTGCTGTTCGCGTGCTTCCGCAGACGTCTAACTCCAACATTGACCATCTTAAACATGGTGTCACTTGGAGAAGCTTCTCCCAAGGCTAAGGTTCCCATACCTAAGGATAAGCCAAACCTAATATTCACAACCATTCAATTTGAGTTCATACGAATAAATAACCCAAAGGTTCAAACCAAGGGTTCAACCCAAAGGTTCAAGCATGTGTCGAGGCTAAATCAAGGGCTAACTGAAGGCTCATATACATCACATTCTAATGTTTAGAACCCATATATTTAGCCTTCAGAACCCATGATTTATACAATATTTTGGGTGCATCTTTCCTTTCAAAAGTTCCAAACAGCCTCACGTCTGATAATGTTATAGGGGTGACTAAGCAGCCCATCACTTCACCTAGAAGATCCTGCTTCCAATAGATAGATTATGGAAGTTGAAGAGTGATTGAAATTCCTTCCATACTTCAATGCTTTTGAGGAAGGAGAATAATAGATGGATGATGTCTTCTTATGCTCTGAGGCATCTTTTACAACATGGCTAAGCATTGCAAATTCCATATGCTTTGGCATTTGTCCAAATCCCACAATGGAGGATCTGCTAGAGAAGGATATGTTTCTTTCTTTCTAATAGAAGATGCCAAAGATCCTCAAAGATCCTAGAATTTAGCTCCCATCTTATCCATAAACAAGACATACACCATTTTTTGTTTAGCCTTTGATGGAAAGACACCTTGGGATTTATTCTTGGAATGAGTTCAATTCTATTACCATTATAGCATCCCAAACCTTTTAGGTGCAGATTATCACGAGGAAGGAAATAAGGAAGAGATCTCACACACACACTCACAATCAAAGAGGAGCAGACACATAGATTGAGGCAAGGAAGAATGATCTTCTTTTTCTTCTTCTATTACATAAAAGGAATGTACAAGAATGACCTAAAACAACAATACAAGTGCAATATATAAAGAAATAAAATCCTAATGTCCGCAAATGAGTGATTTGGCAAGAAACAAATGTGCCATCACTCTCAGTAGATAATTCTAGTAAAGCTCAATGAAGTATCAGTGATATATACCGGTGTGACCACTATACATGTCAGAGAAACAAAAAAGTGATACGTGTCATCTTGGATCATCATATGTTGAGCTTGATATCTCAAGTCTCCCCCTCAAGCTCAACATCATGTCCTCTAATCCAAGCATCTTATGAAACTTCTTTAGCTTCTCTTCTCCAAGTGCTTTAGTAAAAATATCAGCAACCTGCTCTCATCTGTCCTCACATAAACAAGATCAATATCACCTGCAACTACCTTCTCTCTAATGAAGTGATAATGTACCTCAATATGCTTTGTTCTAGCATGAGAAACAAGGTTCCATGCTAACTGTATTCTGCTAAGATTATCACAATAGATGGTGATATTCTTTTGCACTTCCACACCTAAATATGCAAGTAGCATCTCTAACTAGGATGCTTCACATTCTTCCATTGTAACACCTCTATACTCAGCCTCTGTACTCAATAGAGCAACAATGGGTTGCTTCTTAGTGCTCCATGTAATAGTTGCACTACCAAGTGAGAATAGAAAGCCACTAGTAGATCTTCTATTTGGAATGCCACCAGCCCAATCTGCATCGATGTATCCATGAACCTACATATTTACACCAGCTTCATAAAACAATGGATAATCCAAAGTGCATAATTGACTTTCATGTCCAACAGTGTAGCTTAGATCAGGCCTTGTAATTGTGAGATATATGAAACTTCCCTCAAATTTCTTGTACATAGTAGCATTTTCCAATGCTTCACTTGATGTAGTATCTGTTGAGGACATGATTTCTCCTACTTCATCTACATTTGTATCCACATGAGTGCATCTCCATTTTGTATCCAGGAGGCACTCCATTTCTAGTCCGCCATTTCCATTTTATATTGTATTTCCTTTGTATTTGGGTACCTTGCCATGTGCTTCTACCAGTTGTATTCATTCTCCTTTCAAGAGACTTATCCCAGATATGATGTACTTTTGAGAGCTCCCAAATCTATATAAGGAGGGCCTCTCCCCTCTTTTGTACTTGGTTAGAAGCTTGAGGAGCCTACTCCATGCTCTTGGCAAGCTCATTTCTAATCCACATGATTTTACCCATTTCATGGTCTATTCATTTTGTGTCTCACACATTCTTTGTTTTTTGAGAGTACTTTACTTTTCATTTTGCTTCCGCGTGCGTACTCTCCACATAGTATTAGAGCGCTAGGTGGAGGTCTTGGTGGTGCATTTGGTGGTCACTTTGGTGGTGGTGGTGGTGCATGAGTTTGCTGGTGTTGCTCTCCTCCCATTTGGAGAAGCTTTTTGCCATCAATTATACTTGTTAGGGCTTCATTTTGCCCATTTTCCCACCCTCCCACCCTTGTTATTTGTCACTTGTATCTTGTTTAAGCCCATTTTCCCCTCCCACCCTCCCTCTCGTTTATGGAACTTGTTGTCGATTTCATTGTTGTGCTCAGTGTTACGCTTGTCTCATGGAGTTGATTTAAAATCTCTCCCTTTGGAGTGTTTATAAACACTTATGAAGTGCTCTTTGTGCTTGTTATACTTAGACACATGTTATGTGCAGTCCATTCACTTGTGAGTAGTTATGATGATTTGGTTTCATTATCGTTGATGCAACTCTACTCTGAAGTACACACAACACTAATTCATTCATGATGAGCCCGATATTGGTGGCAGTTGTTGGTGCAACACAATCAACAATTGAAGTTTTGATGAAGGTTTGAAGTGAAGGACTAAAGAAAAGATCAAGATATGAAGCATGAAGAAAGTATATGTTCACAGAATGAAGATGTGTATACATATGTACATTAACTTAGAGTTAGCTCACTTATACTTTTGTATAGTTATGAGCTTGTACATATTTGCCTATATATACAAGGAAAAATGTCGGGGCAAATATGAGAGAGTGTAAGAGAGCAAGAATTAGAGAGAATTAGAAGTCATTAGACACTTGTGAAGTGAGTAAGATAGCCCTCTCATCCAGATGTAAAACTTTTCAGTAATGAAGCAAAGTTGAGCCCGATTTTTTTGTGTGTTCTCCTTTTGTGCTTGATCATTTCAAGAATCCTTTTGTAGGTGTCTAATTCCATAGTTAATGAGTCTATGGTTAAAGTTTGAGAGCCTAATTGTAAACATGTTGTGAGAATCATGAATAGGAACATTCATATGTAAGGAAGTGTTGAGTGTCTTTTGAAACAGGCGCAATCCCGATGGTCAAAGAATTGGTCAGTTCTCAGTGCATAGTGTAAAGTTTTGCACAAATGAGGAGTCAAAATCTAAGTTGGAAGGTAAGCCATCTATCGCATTTGCATAGACGGGTTCTATTTTAGGAGAACCAAGCTTTAGAAGTTGCAGGTGTCAAAGTCGATTGTAAAGAACTACAGTTTTAGACATAGGTAACTTGTTGAGATCATTTCTCAAGATCTTCTAAGTCTTTTGGAATGATTTAACTTGGAGGAGGTGCGCAAACTACAGCCAACACTTTATACAAAGTTTTATAAAAAACTTTACACATTTGATAAGTTAATGAATGAGTTATGTGCAGCAGACTTTCTATGTAGTCATCTTCTTCATAGTTTGTTCAAGATTTTGGTAGTTGAGTATTGATCCTCCAAATTGGTGAAGGTTTTAAGTTATTCTTGATATAGAGGTGCTCTAACTTCAAGAATAGCTTGTCATTTTGGAGATTAACACTCTCCATCAATGGTATCAAAGCAGGAAGCATCAAAATTGAAGAAAGGAGGACCCCGACTGCTACAGTTATAAAGAAGTCAACATTTGAAGATACAAAATGTGAAAGCTTGAAAGTAAAGCTTGAGAAGGAGGCCAGAAGATATCAAGGAAGACAAAAGGAATTTCATTCGAAGCAAAGGTACACTTATTTCTTATAAAGGTTGAAGAATTTAATACACAGGTGACGCAAGGATGGGAGATTCTCTTCAGATAGAGAAATTGGATAGAGAGAACTATCCAGCATGGTCAATGAGGATGGAAGCTCATCTTATGAGCAAAGACTTGATAGGTTATATCATAGGTGAAGAAGAAAAGCCTCAGTTCAGAGATCCTAGTGTTCCAACTAGGGATGAATTGTCAGATTTGAAGACTTGGATGAAGAGAGATGCTCAAGCTAGGAGCATTATCTATATGGGAGTTAATGACTACTTGCAACCTCACATTAGAGGTCTTGAAAGTGCAAGTGATATATGGAATGCTTTGGAGGAGCATTTCCAAAACACCTCAAAGTCAAGGAAGGCATCCTTGTGGGCAGAGTTTACTACATTCAAGAAGAAGGCCTCTCAATCCATTTCAGATTATGTAACAAGGATGAAGGACATTGCAGATGCATTAGGAGTAGTTGATGAAGATATTGAGGAGGATAAATTGGTAAGGAAAATTCTCACAAGTTTGAGAGGTGATGACAAATGGAAGCCATTCATTTTGTCTACTGAATTATCATTAGATCATTTTACTCCTGACTTGAATCAGTTGCTAGGACACATGCTAAACTTTGAGTAGGATGTCAAAGGTGAAAGTGATAAGAGTGTGGATCAAGCAATGTATTCAAAGGATAAGAAGAAGAATAGCAAAGGGAAGCAACAAGCAAATGAAGATGAAGGTACCACTAGCCAAGCTAACTTCCTAAGAGGAAGAGGAGGTGGCAAAGGTAGAGGAAGAGGCAGAAGTAATAAAGATGGAGTCAAAGCTTGCTAGATTTGTGGTAAGACAAATCACTTAGCTCATGATTGTTGGCATAATACTCAGAATAATGGTGGATATAATCAGAACTTTAATTCAAGAGGAAGAGGTGGCAGAAATCAAAGAGGCAATTTCAGAGGTAGAGGTAGTAGAGGTTATTTTGGAAGAAGTGCAGGTAGAGGATTACAAAGCCAACAATACAACAATACCTACTACAATTATGCTTCAGATCAGAAGGAGGATTCAACATTGATTATAAATGCAACTTGTGAAAGGCAAAGTGAAGACCAAATAGTCTTCTACATTGACTCAGGGTGTAGCAATCACCTGAGTGGCAACATAGCATTGATGACTGATTTGGAAAATAAGGTAACTAATCATGTAGTTCAAACAAGTGACAATACAAAGCACAATGTGAAGTCAATTGGATCAATGAAGGCCAAGGATGGAAGTACTCTCTTGAGTAAGGTTTTGTATGTTCCTACAATTCTAAAGAATGTGATAAGTGTAGGACAAATTGTTCAAAAAGGTTATGAAGTTAGGTTCACTAATGAAGGATTTTTTGTGGAAGACCCTAGCAATGGGTATAAATAGATTGTTTCAGGGAAGAAAGAAGGAAGATTGTTCACATTGAAGATTCAAGGTAATGTTGGTCATGCCTTGTTCACCTATGGAGGACATAAGATCTCTGAGTTAGATCTTTGGCACAAAAGGCTTGGACATTTTAATGAAAGAGGTATTAAAGATATGGTTAACAATGGTTCAGTGCTTGGATTGCCTAATGTTGCAGGTCAACATATGACATACAGATGTGAGGCATGTCAATTAGGTAAGGCTCATAAGCAATCTTA
The DNA here is from genome assembly GCA_020310875.1 of Ceratopteris richardii. Lineage (NCBI taxonomy): Eukaryota > Viridiplantae > Streptophyta > Polypodiopsida > Polypodiales > Pteridaceae > Ceratopteris > Ceratopteris richardii. Next base: position 56,581,539 of record CM035419.1, read on the forward strand.
TTCCAAGCATTGTTTTATGTATTCAGAGAAGCTTGAGTTGGTACACACAGATGTGTGGGGACCATCAAAGTATTTCACTATCAATGGTTCAAGGTATTATGTGATTTATATTGATGATGCTACCAGATGGATCACTATCTATGTGATCAAAGATAAGTCAAAGGTATTCAATACATTCAAGCATTATCATGTGTATGCAAAAAGAATTACAAGTCAAAAGTTGAAGAGACTAAGGTCAGATGGAGGGGGAGAGTAATTCTCTAATGAGTTCAGTGATTACTTGTGGAATGCAGGTATAAAAAGGGAAATTACTTGCAAATATTCTCCTCAACAAAATGGTGTAGCAGAAAGGAGGAATAGAAATCTTGTTGAGTTTGCAAGATCCATGATGAAGGAGAAAAATTGCCCAAATTATTTGTGGGTTGAGGTTGTAAATACAACCACATATTTGGTCAATAGATTACCATGTAAAGCTTTGCAGGGTATGACACCATATGAGGCATGGTGGGGTAAGAGACCTACTCTAGATCATTGCAAAGTATTTGGATGTTTGACATATGCATATTGTTGGAGTTAGACGTCTGCGGAAGCACACGAACAACACAAGGAAGAAGAAGAAGCTTGGAGCACAAACACACAATACTGAATGTATTACTAGAGAATGTACAAAGATAAGTAGCCCATTAGGGCAATAGGCGTATATACAAGCCGGGGGGAAAAAACCTCCTAAAGAGGGAAAAAAGTGCCCTGGCGGTCCTAGTGTGTTCACACACATCACTACCTAAATATATCAACAAATCCCCCCTGGGAGTGATGCGGTGAACAAGGAGCTGGCACTCATGTATAAGGAAGTGCCAAGCTTTGTGGACATCACTCCACAAAAGGAAGTAAGCCCAAAGCTTTGCGATAAGCTTCAAACTTCTCCCTAGGCAGAGCCATCGTGAAAAGGTTTGCTATGTTCTCTTGCGTGGGCACATATGCCAAGCTGATCTACCCAGCAGAGAACCTCTCCCTGACATAGGGATAATGCACCTCAATGTGGTTAGTGCGAGCATGGAACACAGGGTTCCTCGCAACTGCCAATGCGCTCTGACTGTCAGTGAAGATGGTGGTGGCAGAAGACTGGCCAACACCCAAATCAGCCATAAGGCGTCTGAGCCACACACACTCGACAGTCGCTGTGAAAGCTGCCCTATACTCAGCCTCACAACTGGAAGTGGCCACAATAGGCTGCTTCTTGCTCAACCAAGATATACATGAGCTACCAAGCATGAAGCAAAAACCACTGGTGGACACACGAGTGTCATAGCAACCAGCCCAATCTGAGTCACAAAAAGCATCCAAATCTGGCGGTAGTGATCCCCCCTTGGGATAAAACAACCCAAGTAGCCGAGTACCACTCAAGTAGCGAAAGATGCGCTTAATCGCCTTCCAATGTGTGACTCCTGGGCAATGCATAAACCTGCTCATCTGTGAGACAGCAAACTGAATATCTGGCCGAGTAATGCATAAGTAAATCAAGCATCCAACAACCTGCTGATAGAGAACAACATCAAATGCATCTCCAGCATCATGAAGACTCAATCGTAAACCTGTCTCCATAGGAGTGGCAATAGGCTTACAGTCTTCAAGGCCAAAACGCTGCAATAATGTGTCAATATATTTCGTTTGACACAAAGCCATTCCACCATCAACTTGCATAAATTGAATGCCCAAATAGTGATGCAAATGCCCCAAATCAGACATCTCAAACGAGGCATGCAAATAAGCCTTGAAATCAGCAATATGCTTCTCAATAGGACCAGTGATCAGCATGTCGTCAACATAGATAACAATGATCAGAAGCACATCATTAGCACGCTTAACATATAAGGTGCTTTCAGTTGGACTGTTCTCAAAGCCATGTGCAATCAGATAGGCATGTATCTTCTCATACCAAGCACGTGGTGCTTGCTTCAAACCATATAATGCCTTCTTTAACATGCACACCTCGTTTTCATGCCCTTTCTGCACAAAGCCACGGGGATGAAAAACATACACTTCTTCATGCAAATCACCATTCAGAAATGTTGTTTTAATGTCCAACTGATGTACATTCCAACCATGATGGGCTGCAAGTGCACAAATGCTCCAAACAGTAGTCATACGGCCTGTGGGTGCAAAGGTCTCATCAAAATCAATGCCTCTTTCCTGTGCATAACCCTTTGCAACAAGCCTAGCCTTATACCTGTCAATTGTACCATCAAGTTTACGCTTCAGCTTGTATACCCACTTAGTGCCAATGGCCTTCTTGTTAGAAGGCAAGTCACATAAAGACCATGTACCATTTTTCATTATAGCATTATATTCAGATTCCATAGCAGCCATCCAATTTTCTAAATTATGTGCTTCATCAAAAGAAACAGGCTCATTCTCATCACAGAGACTAGACGCATCCATATCATAGAAATTTGTTGCAAAGGGGCACTATGAGAGCTTGAACGAGTACGATATGACAAAGGTGCATCTAATTTGTTGTTACGCAAAGTCTGCACGAGCCATTTTGGCATAGTTTTTGCCTACTCAATATCAGCTCTCTCATCAACATGTGCATCATGTAAATCTGCATCAGGAATGGAATGATCTGCATCATCATATGAAACCTGCAAAGGCTGAGAAGTTGCCTCATTAGGACCAGCACTAGACTGTCCATCTGTAAAAAGAGGCATCAAAGTATCATACATGTCTTTGGAGCTAACAGATGTCTCCTTAGTACATGAAAGCAATGGCTGAATAGCATCTTCCACAAAAACAACATCACGACTAACCAAAATGCGTTTAGTCTGTGGATGATACAGACGATAGCCTTTACTTTCAAAACTATACCCAACAAAAATACATTTTACTGCCTTATCATCCAATTTTTTGCGATGTTGTTCAGGCACTAATGCATATGCCAAACAACCGAAAACACGCAGATGAGCAACAGATGGCTTGCGGTCATGCCAAGCCTCATATGGAGTGATAGACTGCAGTGCTTTAGTGGGGCACCTGTTAAGTACATATGTTGCACACATGACAGCCTCAAGCGAGAAACTATGTGGTAAAGCCTGACTCTTGAGCAGACACCTCGCCATCTCCATGAGTGACCTGTTCTTTCTTTCAGCAACTCCATTCTGTTGAGGTGTATACGGCACTGTACACTGGTGTTTTATCCCACGTTCAGCCATAAATGCATTAAAATCACAAGACATATATTCCCCCCCTCGATCAGAACGGAGGGTGCCCATTTTACATGGTGATAGATTTTCAGCCAAAACCAAAACTGTTTGAAGCGCATGAACACTTCGGACGTTGCCTTTAATGGATATACCCATGCATGCCTGGAAAAATCATCAACGAAAGTCACGAAGTAAAGGTAATTTCCAAAAGAGGGTGTCTACATAGGACCATAGACATCACTATGTACAAGCTGCAATTTTTGCGTAGCCCAAGTTGAACCATCTTTTGGAAAGGAGGAACGCTGCATTTTGCCCAAAATACAGCCTTCACATACATGTTTTCCGGGCGCTCAAGCTTGGGCAAAGAAGACACCATATCAGATTTCTGCAGGCGTAGCAAACTAGCAAAATTCAGATGACCAAAGCGGGCATGCCAAAGCTTTGCATCTGACATAGCCTGAGAATCATGAACTGCACATGCCGAATCATTCACAGATCTTTCATAGTCTATGAGCTTATACAGCCCACGACATAAATGCCAGAAGCAATAATAACATCGCCATTTGACAGATCATGAATTGTACATCTATCATCAACAAATTTCACAACCAAGCCAATTTTGGCTAATGCAGAAACTGATAACAGATTCTTCTTGATCCCTGGCACAAATAAAGCATCTGACAAAGTGAAAGAACTACCATTAGCAGTAGTCAAAATGATCTTACCAACTCCCATAACAGGATAAGAGGAGTTGTTGGCACATGTAACAGTATTCCCTGTAGGGGCAGGCTCGAGTGAAGAGAAGAAACTGTGTTGTGAGGTAATATGTTTGGTCGCCCCACTGTCAAAGTACCAAACATCTTAGTCTACTGCAGACATGCACTGCTCATGAGAAGATGGGTCAAAACTGCAAACAGTAGTGAATGCCCATTCTTCTTCCTGCACAAGATTAGCAGACTCCGTTTTTGGTGTAGAGGCTTCTGCAACAACCATTCCAGCCTCTTTCTTCTTTGCCTCTTTTGCAGTCAGTTTTGGATAGTTCTTTATGATATGATCATTCCCTTTACATTACTTACAAAACAATTTCTACTTTTCTTATTTTTTCTCATCTTTGTCTTGGTTCTTCGAATGTGCAGCATTTGCAGATTTCTGCTTACTAGTAGAAGAACTCCATTTTCCTTTGCCCTTCTGACTAGCCAGAAAAGCTTGATCTGCAACACGCATAATGGACCTATTCTGCCTTGACTGATTTTCCTGCAACAGAACAGAGACTAACTCCTCAAATGACAAGGCATTTGGATTGCCTTTCATCATCAACCGAAGAGTAGAAGCAAAACTCTGATATGAATCAGAAAGACCATTCAGAACTGTCTGCACAAGTGAGCTATCTGGTATAAACTCATCAGCAGAAATCAATTGTTCCTTCAAGTCTTTGATCTTTGTCAAAAAATTATCCATGGAATCACCTTCATTCATGTGCTCACTCTCCAACTGTTTTCGGAGGTAAGCAACACGAGCCTCATTCCTAGCTTGGTACAATGTGGTAAGTGTATCCCAAGCATCCTTAGCTGTTCTGCAAGAGCGATTGTGAGGAATAATGGCACGTTTGACAGACAAAGCTATCAATGCATGTGTCTGGGCATCTCTGCCATCCCAGCGAATCTGCTCTACAATAGGTGCAGCAGAAACAGCAGTGCGAACAGGAATCTGCGGAATATCATCTTCGACACCATCTTCATCAGCTCCAGCACCTGTATTTGTAGTACCTATAGTCAGAGGTTTAACAGAACGTCTTTCAACACCCTGCACAATGTTCCGCAATCCTTTTGCAACCAATACATGTCGCATCATATAAGCCCACAATGGGTAGTTGGTACCATCCAACTTATCCTCAACAGTCAACATACGGAATACATCACTGCTTTCAGCCAGGGCCGGTGACTAAAATACCTTGATGCAGAAAACTGACTATATCTCAAAAAGTTGAACAGAACTTCCCAAACGAGTTCTGCTAGACCTGTAGCAGACTTCGAGACGCTTAAACTGGCGAACAAAAACAGATATATACCTTTGGCACAAAAAGACGAAATAGCCTACACAAGCACTACGATAGTGCATTCGGAGGCCGAAACGAGCTCAGATCACGATCTCTGAATCACCTTGAGTATGCTCACCAAATTTCGTGCGAATTTGAGACTGCAAACGGAGGAGTGTCGATGGCGCCCTAGATGAAGCGACGACCTGCTCTGATACCAATTCTTGGAGTTAGACATCTGCGGAAGCACGCGAACAGCATAAGGAAGAAGAAGAAGCTTGGAGCACAAACACACAATACTGAATGTATTACTAGAGAATGTACAAAGATAAGTAGCCCATTAGGGCAATAGGCGTATATACAAGCCAGGGGAAAAAAACCTCCTAAAGAGGGAAAAAAGTGCCCCGGCGGTCCTAGTGTGTTCACACACATCACTAGCTAAATATATCAACACATATGTGCCATCTCAATTGAGACACAAATTGGAACCTAAAGCTGAAAAGTATGTGTTCATTGGATATGATGATAAGCAGATAGGATAAAGGTTGTGGAGTCCATCCACAAAACAATTCCTTGTGTCAAAAGATGTTACATTTGATGAGCATGTACTTGGTATGCAGGTACAATCAATATTTATGCAGGTGATGAGGAAGTTGTGAATCAAAAGAAAGGTAAATCAAAGGTTCAGATATTTGATGAAGAGGAGAACAATGAAGTACAGGTTGAAGTTGAAGAAGTGCCAAGGTTTGATCAAGAATGTGATGAACCAGAAACCTCAAGGAGTGGAGAACTCAGAAGGTCATCAAGACACAAATGGCAACCTACAAGGTATAGCTATGACACTTCTTTTTTGGGTACCAAAGATTATGCTTATATGGTAAAGGCAGATGAAGACCCTTCTACATATGAAGAGGCAAAAGGTAAGGAAAATTGGGAGAAAGCTATGCAAGAAGAGTATGATGCATTGATGGAGAATGACACATGGGATTTGGTTCCTAAGCCAAATAGTCAGAAAATCATTGGGTGCAAATGGGTCTATAAGACAAAGAGGTTTGCAGATGGAAGTGTGTCTAGATATAAAGCTAGACTTGTTGTGAAAGGGTTTGCTCAGACATATGGTATAGATTATGATGAGACTTATAGTCTTGTGGCAAAGATGACAACCATCAGGACACTCATAGCTATTGCTGCATGTAAAGGTTGGAAATTATGTCAATTAGATGTGAAGAATGCTTTTCTAAATGGTTATATTTCAGATGATGTTTTCATGGAGCAACCACAAGGATTCAGAGATGAAAGGTATCCAGATCATGTATGTAAGCTCAAGAGAGCTTTGTATAATTTGAAGCAGGCCCCAAGGGCATGGAATTATAGACTTGTGAAGTTCTTGAAGGAACTTGGTTTTCAAGTAACTAAAGCAGATAGTAGCTTGCTTGTTAAAGCAAGTGATGATGGGTTCATTTACATGTGCATATATGTTGATGATATAATTCTTACAGGTACAGATGAGAAAGGAATTCAAAGCTTAAAGAAGCAAATGGAGAAAGAGTTCAAGATTAGTGACTTGGGAGACTTTTCATATATTCTTGGGCATGGAGATTTCATATACTCAACATGGAGTGTATGTAAATCAAGAAAGGTATTTGAAAAACTTGTTGATCAAGTTTAAAATGGGTGATTGCAGGGTAGCACCTACTCCAATGGAGGTGAATCACAAATTGAGCAGATATGGAGGAGAAGAATTCAAGGACATGAAGCTATATCAAAGTTTGGTTGGTAGTCTGATCTATGCTAGATTAACTAGGTCTGACTTGTCATATGCAGTTGGAGTATTATCTCAATTCATGCATTATCCTAGGAAAGAACATTGGGTTGTAGGACAAAGAGTGTTGAGGTACATTAAGGGTACACTCAAAGAAGGTTTGTATTATGGTTTTACATTAGATACAAACATCAAGATATATAGTGATACAGATTGGACTGGTAATCTTGATGATAGGAGATCAACTCATGGATACTTGTGTTATGTGGGAGATAAGTTACTTTCATGGTGTTCAAAGAATCAACATACAGTTTCTTTATCATCCACAAAGGTTGAGTACAAAGGTATGGTTGAAGCTGCAAAGGAAGTGATATGGCTTAAGACTCTTATGAAGAGTTTTGACATCATTCAGAGTACACCCACTATTCATGGAGATAACATGAGTTCATTGTATTTAGCTGCTAATCCTATTTTTCATGCCCGGTGATGGATAAAGAGATTGAAGTCATACATACTTCAACAAAAGATCAGATAGATGATATGCTAACTAAAAGCTTGGATGGACCAAAGTTACAGAGATCCAAAGATATGGCACGCATTAAGAAGATAGAGAAAACCTCAATTGATGATTGAGGGGGAGTTGTTGGTGCAAGGCAATCAACAATTGAAGTTTTGATGAAGGTTTGAAGTCAAGGACTGAAGAAAAGATCAAGATATGAAGCATGAAGAAAGTATATGTTCAAAGAATGAAGATGTGTATACATATGTACATTAACTTAGAGTTAGCTCACTTATACTTTTGTATAGTTATGAGCTTGTACATATTCACCTATATATACAAGGAAAAATGTCGGGGCAAATATGAGAGAGTGTAAGAGAACAAGAATTAGAGAGAATTAGAAGTCATTAGACACTTGTGAAGTGAGTAAGATAGCTATCTCATCCAGATGTAAAACTTTTCAGTAATGAAGAAAAGTTGCACCCGATTTTTCTGTGTCTTCTCCTTTTATGTTTGATCATTTCAAGAATCCTTTTGTAGGTGTCTAATTCCATAGTTAATGAGTCTATGGTTAAAGTTTGGGAGCCTAATTGTAAACAAGCTGTGAGAATTATGAATAGGAACATTCATATGTAAGGAAGTGTTGAGTGTCTTTTGAAAGAGGCGCAATCCCGATGGTCAAAGAATTGGTCAGTTCTCAGTGCAGTGTAAAGTTTTGCACAAATGAGGAGTCAAAATCTAAGTTGGCAGGTAAGCCATCTATGCTAAAAGCATTTGCATAAATGGGTTCTAGTTTAGGAGAACCAAGCTTTAGTAGTTGCAGGTGTCAAAGTCGACTGTAAAGAACTATAGTTTTAGACATAGGTAACTTGTTGAGATCATTTCTCAAGATCTACTGAGTCTTTTGGAATGATTTAACTTGGAGGAGGTGCGTAAACTATAGGCGACACCTTATACAAATTTTTATCAAAAACTTTACACATTTGATAAGTCAATGAATGAGTTATGTGCAGCAGACTTTTTGTGTAGTCATCTTCTTCACAGTTTGTTCAAGATTTTGGTAGTTTAGTATTGATCCTCCAAATTGGTGAAGGTTTTAAGTTATTCTTGATATAGAGGTGCTCTAACTTCAAGAATAGCTTGTTCTTTTGGAGATTAACACTCTCCATCACCAGTAGTCTCAACATTGTACCTACATCGAAAAGGCTTAACAGTCACAAATTGCTAAACGAAAGCCATCTGAGACCTGTGTACCCTGTCCCTTAACAACAGTGGCCTCGTTATCCACATGTATGGGATATTCTATGTCACTGATAGTAGATGGATGGTAGTTCCCAGGTGCTTCTTGTAGAAGCTCCTGAGAACTTTAAGTGTGTCGATGGTAGCAGAAGCCTGTTGCATGTTCCTTCAGTTATAAGTCACGGCCATCTTTGCTACAGAAAAGAGAGAGAAAGAGAGGAAGAGAGAGAGAAAGACAGAGCAACATCAGAGTTGTTTTGCGCTTTTAGCCATCCTCTATACATCTGTCTCTATCTCCATCTTGCAAAGGAACCAGCCGTCATGCCCAGGAATAGGAACGTGCAATGACCTGCAGACAATCCATCGACAGTCACTAGCCATAGCAGTCCATAAGTGTCCGGGTACACCGATCCAAGCCAGTTGTTCTCTATGCCCACAAGCTTGCTTGTAACGACAAGAATGAACGAGATGATGCGCAGAGGAGAAAGTCGTAGCCGACGCTTTATAGCTGCTAATCTGTCCCGCTCGGCCGAGTTCTTCATATCTTCAAGAAACTAATTTCGCTCGTGCACTCCTGTCTCGCAGGTGAAGAAGAGATTTGTGTACAACTTGCACCTCTGTGCCGCAAGCCGAAACTTGCCTGTGCTCAACAGTGAGAGACAGCAGTGAGAGGTGTATACCCTTCATCTCTGGAGCTCTCCAACTAGTCCCGCGAATTAGGATTACACAAGTCTGGACTATCAGCCACATCTTGCATCTCAGCGTTGGGTCCGGATCCATCACAGAGGGATATGATCTCTGTTCAGTATTTGTGACCCACAAGCTTCGAACCACGCTGTGTCAAGACCCATCCAGCCTTCATTCGGCACACCATTCTGTTGTGTATTCCGTGGATCACAGAACACAAAGAGATCGTGCCAAGCTATAACTGGTATACACTCTATGATCAAGACAAAAGAGGCCATCAGTGCGTCGTCGGCCAGTTCTGCCAGAAAAGGAATGGAGAGGACAAAGTGAGCCGCCCCATTGCTATTCTCCTAGCGTGAAAACTCACATCTGCCAGCTCTGGAGGATTCCACGTGATTAGATCCCTTGGGCCCTAGGCAGTTGTACTTGGATGCGCCATTTCAGGCACTCAACAGCAAGAAATGAATGCTCTCTGAGTGGTTGTTGCTCATTGCAAAGCACAAGTGCACACCATTCTCTAGGAGGCATTTTCACAATGTCGATCAGAACTAAAATTGGAATCTGCACTAACATTGGAGTCTCAACGTGGATAGTCACTCCATTTGCGCAAAGAGGATGAATCATCCTTTGATCATTCATTTGTGAGTTCCAAAATGCCCTCATCAACAAACCATCGGTTTCTAAACTAATTGCTTGGGTCCACACATAATTTTCTTTAGGCAATCACACGAGACGCGACACTCTCCATCATCTTCTCTCATCTCTATGCATAGTCACTTTGAACTTCGATGACAATACTTTTACATTCATTGTGACAATAGTATTTGTGTTACCCATACATTTGACATCATTGAAAAATATTAAAGGGTCATTCTACCCCTTTGTAGCACTCAAATTAGCATCACTCAAAGGACTCTTTGTAGCGCTCCAAGGGTTGAACAATCACCTTTGGAATTTATTGAATTTGAGCGCCAAGTCATTATTTTGTACTCTCTCAAAGGTTTCAACCTTAACACTCGCACATTAGTTGGCCTTCATTTGTATTTCTCACAAGGCTTCTCTCTCAAACACCAATTGGTACTAAGTGCCCTCTCTTGTAAACTCAAGCAATAAAAGGAAAAGTATTGTGTGTGTATGATTGTGGGATTGGAGGCTAGTTTAAGCCCACCCACAAGTTCCCTTTGAGCATTGACTCTCCCCACTCCACGGTGTCTCTCTGTGCACAAGTGAAAGGCTATTCTAAGCCCCCTCGAAGTGTCTCTTCTAATTCTTGGTGCAAGTGAAGGGCTACTCTAAGCCCCCCCCCATCCTTAAGGCATTTTTTAGTCTGGTATCGAGTGGTTCATTTCAAGCTTTGCAATTATTTTGAAGCGGTACTTTTGGCAAGTATCTTTGATAGTGTTTCTAAACACTTTACCCTCAAAGCATTGTAATGACCAAAAGTGAAGGTAGCTCATCATCTATGGCTAACTTCTTATCCTCTTTCACCCCTATTTTGATGCCTAAGGATGAACGCCTCAATGGACAAAATTACAATCTATGGAAAGATGTCATGTGCGCATATCTCTACACGAATCTTCTTCATGAGGTAGTAGATGGGTCAGACCCCGAACCCGATAGGGTACCAACTTAGACAATTCGCATGTGTGGAATGTCAAGGACAAAAGAGCTTTAGGTCAGTTGTTACTTGCCTGCGACCAACTGACAAAAGGACAATCACTACCTGGAAGACGTCCAAGGATGCTTGGGATACGTTAGCTGCATTGTATGAAGACAAAACCCCTTCGAAAATATATGCATTAGAGGCTGAGTTTCATAATTTGACCATTAGGCCACACGACACAATTAACAAGATCATATCCCAATTTGAGGATTACCAACGTAAATTAGCACTATGTGGTAGGCAGATCTCTAGTAAAGATATGGCCATTCGGCTTCTCAACAAGTTACCTAAAGACATTTGTCACAACTTTGTATAGTCGCAGCCAAGTCTTATCTTGGGAAGAGGTTCGTCGACTATTGCTCCTTCACGACTCACGAGCCAATTCGACTTCCTCACAAGAGTTAGCCATGAAGGCCAAAGGCCCATTCAATAAGGGCAAAACCACAAGTCATCAAGCTAGCAACGGATCTAAGCAAGGATCGCATAATTCATCGAAGAAGTTCACCTGTAATTTTTGTGGAAAATCAGGACACTTAGAAAATTTTTGCTACAAATAGAAACAATCATCAAAGGCTTCTACGTCTAGGCAAGCATCCAAAGGATCCCAACATAGATCCCACTGCTCAAGTGAGGAACTTTTCATCTCCACAAAAGCCAATGTCCTAGTTACTTCTAGCTCCCGCATGAGTGGATCTTTGATAGCGGAGCTACCTCCCATATGTGCAAAGACAAGGACTCCTTTCAAGAACTTGAAGAGCACACGGGGAAAGTCTATCTTGGCAACAACAAAAGCTTACCCATAGAAAGAAAAGGGAAAGTTCAAATCACCAACAATCAGGGGGAATGCAAGTCTTTATCCAATGTTCTTTTTGCTCCAAATTTATGTATGAATCTACTTTCCATCAAGGCCATTACAGATCAGGACAAACAAGTATGGTTTGATAACACCTCAGTTAAGGTAGTTGATCCTCATACAAAGGATGTCATTGCTCAAGGTATTGAAGAAAAAGGCCTCTACCAGCTATCTTGCTTTGTATCCAAAGAATCAACCTCAAGTTTGTGGCACCATAGATTTGGCCACACTTCTTACTTATCAAAAATCTCTTCATCCCAACTTGTGAAGGGATTGCCAAAGATAGGGCAACTTACTGATGTCTTCCAAGCTTGCACCCAAGGCAAGCAACATAGGGCCCCAGTTCATAAGGAAGCTTCAACACGAGTGAGGAACCCACTAGCCCTTATCCACACGAACTTATGTGGACCGATGAATACCCCATCCTTGAGTGGATCCCTCTACTTTTATCTTCTAGTAGATGACCACTCTCGCTATATTTGGGTGTACTTTTTGAAGTCAAAGGTAGACATATTCTATAAGTTTCAAACTTGGATCAAGGAAGTTGAGAATGAAGCTTCGACTAAAGTTAAAACCATCATGACTTTGATCAAGGAAGTTGAGAATGAAACTTGGATCAGATGGAGGTGGTGAGTTTATCAATCATGACTTTGATAACTTTCTCAACCAGAAAGGAATCAAAAGACAAGTCACTCAGCCTCATACTCCATCCCAGAATGGAGTAGCTGAAAGGAAGATACGCAGTGTGATGGAAAGGGCACGAACAATGCTTGATCACAAGGATCTACCCTACAAGTTCTGGGCAGAAGCTGTGCATACTGTCGTTCACATTCTTAATCGAGGATTTACAAGTGCATTACACAACAAAACACCCTTTGAAGCATACTATGGAAGAAAACCAAACGTGAATTACTTTCGAGTCTTTGGTAGCGAAGCTTTTGTCCATGTACCAAAAGAAGATAGAAACAAGTTAATCAAAGTCCAAGAAACACACATTCATAGGCTACAGTAACCAATCAAAGTCATACTATCTATATGATATGGAAAACCACTCCATCACCATTTCGAAGGATGTGATCTTCAATGAATCTTCCTCATACTCAAGAAAAGATTCAAATACAAGTCTTAGTCCACCTATCTACACTTCAGAGGGGGACTCAGTTTTTCCAAACTCCAACTCAGAAGCAAGTACTTCACAACAACCACGCCGATCTCAAAGGCTTCTTGATAAGAGACAACACGAACAGAATCATTATGTTAATTATGCTCTAATGCACCAAATTCAGCAAATTCCAGAACCATCCAACTACAAAGAAGCTCAAGGCCAACCAGAGTGGGAAACAACTATGAAAGAGGAACTCGATGCAATAGCAAAGAACAAGACTTGGATATTAGTTCCCAAACCAATCAACCATCAAGTCATAGGAGTCAAGTGGATATACAAAGTCAAATACAAGTCTGATGGCACTCTAGATAAATATAAGGCAAGATTAGTCGCTAAGGGATACAAGCAACAACATGGCATTGATTATGAAGAAACCTTTGCTCCTACTGCAAGATTCACAACCATAACAATCGTCTTAGCACTAAGTGCTCACTTTAAGTGGCCCATTTACCAGCTAGACGTCAAAAGTGCATTCCTCAATGGAGATCTTCAAGAAGAAGTATATGTTGAACAACCTAAAGGCTTCAAGATCAAAGGAAAGGAAGATCAAGTATACAAACTTCACAAAGCACTTTATGGACTTAAGCAAGCTCCCAAGGTCTGGTATGAAAAGATTTACAAGTTCTTTGAAGACAAGGGATTTCACAGAAGCAATGCTGATGCTAATCTCTATATCTATCAAAAGGAGTCTTTAGTAGCCATCGTCATTCTCTATGTAGATGACTTGAACTTGACAGGCTCAGACGAAGAACGTATCCAGTTCATCATCACTCAGCTTCATCTTGAGTACTTTATGACAGATCTTGGCTTACTACACTACTTCTTGGGTATGGAAGTTTGGCAAACAAAAGAAGGTATATTCCTATCACAGAAGAAGTACTACTCTGATCTACTTTCCAGATATAACATGGACCAGTGTCGCTCAGTTTCTACACCACTTGATCCAAACATCAAGCTTACACTGGAGGACTCATCGTCACTTGTAGATGTGCATACCTATCGACAGCTTGTTGGCTCATTACTCTATCTTGCCAACACTAGACCAGATATTGCTTATGTAGTTGGTATACTCAGTTAGTTTTCATATCAGCCTCGTCAGACTCATTGGGATGCTGCTCAGAGACTACTTCGATACCTTGCCCTCACCCGACATCATGGTCTTTGGTATAGAGGGGCATCGAACTTGCCGGATATTCAGATTCAGATTGGGCTGGTGATCCTGATTCTTGACGGTCTACTTCTGGGTATATATTCTTGCTTGGCTTAGGACCTATCTCCTGGGCAAGTAAGAAGAAGCCTACACTTGCTCTATCATCTACCGAGGCCGAGTACCGAGCATCCAGCTTCGCCGCATGTGAGGCCATCTGGCTTTGACATTTATTATCTGACATTGGTGTTTTGCAGGATACTCCAACATGTCTTTGCACGGACAGCCAGTCAGGCTTGGCCATCACCAAGAATCCAGTGTTCCGCACTCGGACAAAGCACATCGAGATCCAGTACCACTTCATCTGCGAGAAGCTCATATCTCAGGAGATTACTCTGAGCAGTGTACCTCTCAAGAGAACCTGGCGGACATGATCACAAAGGCTCTACCTCCGGTTCCGCTTCAACGCTTGGTGGACCTCTGCAACTTTCAGCTGCTCCAAAATGGAGTTGTAGAGGGGGTGTTGACGACATGATTTCTCCTAGTTCATCTACATTTGTATCTGCATGAGTGCATCTCCATTTTGTATCCAGGAGGCACTCCATTTCTAGTCCATTTCCATTTTATATTGTATTTCCTTTGTATTTGGGTACCTTGCCATGTGCTTCTACCAGTTGTATTCATTCTCCTTTCAGGAGACTTATCCCACATATGATGTACTTTTGAGAGCCCCTCCCAGACCTATATAAGGAGGGCCTCTCCCCTCTTTTGTACTTGGTTAGAAGCTTGAGGAGCCTACTCCATGCTCTTGGCAAGCTCATTTCTAATCCACACGAGTTTACCCATTTCATGGTCTACTCATTTTGTGTCTCACACATTCTTTGTTTTGTGAGAGTACTTTACTTTTCATTTTGCTTCCGTGTGCATACTCTCCACAATATCCGGCTTCAAATATTGATCTAATGGCATAGAAATTTGCTTACAATCAGCCATACCATACTTTTGCAGCATACTCAAGGCATATTGCCTTTGTAACATCCATATACCTGTTTTTGTATGTATAAACTCAATGCCCAAGAAGTAGTGCAACACACCAAGATCCTTCATGTCAAATTCTTGGATAAGGAGTTGCTTTACCTCTTTAATGCTTGCTTCATTGTCATCTCCTACAATCAAGTCATCAACATAAATAGCCACAATCGTGATGCCATCATCACCCTTCCTTGCATATAATGAATGATATGCAAATATATTCAGGGTGCTTTGAATCTTCATATCCTTGCGGCTGGTCCATATATACTTCTTCCTCTAACTCACCATGTAGGAAAGCATTTTTCACATCCATCTAATGCAAAGTCCATCCTTTTGTTGTAGCTACTGCAACAAGTGTTTTGACAGTAGAAATTTTAGGTACAGGGCTAAACATTTCCTCATAACCAATGCCATATGTCTGTGCATATCTTTTTGCTACCAATCATCCTTTGTACTTGCTTATGCTACCATCAACATTGTGCTTTACCTTGTAAAACCACTTGCAGCCTATGGGTTTTTTTCCTTGTAGCAGTGGAACCAACTTCCATGTATCGTTTCCATGAAGTGTAGCCATCTCCTCATCCATAGGTTTTTTCCAATCTGCTTTTCCAATTGCATCTTCAAAACAAGAAGGTTCAACATCTTGTATTACCTTTACCATGTAGGCACAATGACGAGCCATGTAGCTATCATATATCAATCGTTGCACTAAATTCCACATACTCCCATATCTTCTTGGCCCTGGGTCACTTCTCCTTGTATCATCTGCATTTGCCTTTCTTACTCATGGAGTCTTCACAAAGCACAATCCAAGTTTCTCGTCAAGACTCTTTTCTGAACCGCTTGAATATCCATCAATGTCTTCAAAACTTGTAGATATTTTACTACTAGTAGAAAGCTTTTCTTTACCTTTCTTGGATGTATTTGATGAATTCACTGGACTGAAATTTCCACGCAATCTTCGACTCCATGGATTTGAATTGGAAGTATTCTTGGTGATGCATCTGTTCCACTCAATACTTGAGATTCTACACTTGATTTTTCAGCATTTTCGTTTTTATTTGGTTCAAGATTAAGTCCATCTTTGGCATCTACATAGAAGCTTGACATTTCATCAAACACATCTCTGGTTACCTTCACTTGTCATGTGATTGGATTATAGCATTTATATCACTTTTGCTCAAGGGAGTACCCAATGAAGATATATTTTTTTGCTTTTGGATCAAGCTTCGTCCTCAACTCATCTAGAATATGTACATATGCAATACAACCAAAAAATTTCATATGTGATAAGTTTGGTTTTTTAGTTGTGAACTTCTCTTCAGGTGTAACTTGATGTACAACAGTAGTTGGAGTTCACCTTTTGCAAACATGGCTACATTCATTTAAGGGATCTTCACATTTGAGGTGAACATCCTACCCACTTTGTTTCCTTTGGCAATCAATGTTCCATCTTGTTTCTACTCTTCTACATATAAATCATCAACATTGAACCTAACTTATAATCCTTGGTCAACCATTTGTCCAACAGAAACCAAATTCTTTGTTATATTTGGAACATGCAACACATCAACAAGATGTTTTACCTTTAACTCCTCCATAGACAATGCTATGTTTCTTGTATGCTCGATAGGGTGTGATGTGTTATCACCTATTTCAACATATCCAGGAAGTGGCAATTTTTGCAAAGTACTGAACCATTCCGCATGACTGGTCATGTGATTTGAAGCACCTGAATCAACATACCAGACATTATCATTTGATATTGAAACATCAGCAGACATTATATTCATCATGTTATGTTGAACCACGAACAGATTCTCAGAATCATCTACACTTGTGGATGCATAATTGTTTTGCTGCATTTTGTTATTTTGATTCTTCAACCTGCAATCACAAAGTGTCAAGGTTTACCACAATTCCATCATCCTTCATTGTCATTACCTGAATCATTTCTTTGGAAATTTTTGCGGCCTCTTTGGCTTCCCCTACCTCAAAATTGTCATCTACCTCTTGCATGGTTCTTATGTTGATCTTGGTCTTGGTTACTATTTTCTCTTCCACTTCTGAAGCCTCTATCTGTGCCTCCTACTCTATCAGAGTAGAATACTTTCTCAAAATTAGGTTTTCCTTGGGAGTTTGAATCCTTATCAGGATTCTTTTCTTCAATAATAAGCATGGACATTAGATCATCAAAATTCAGAATAGTTTCTCTAGTCTGAATAGATGTTATGAACTGCCTATATGCAGCTCCTAGACCACGAAGGCATACTTCCACTTTATCATCATCATCTACATTCACGCCAATAGATTCAAGTGACTCACATATGTTTTTTATTTTCAAGGTGTAGTCACTTATCCGCATTCCCTTTTTCTCCAATGTATGTAGCTCGTTCTTGAGTTGCAATTTCCGCACCTTTGTATTGGTCTCATAAAATGTGACCAAACTGTTCCAAGCCTCTTTCGGAGTCTTGGCATCCTGTATGTGCCCAATCATGCTATCTTGTATGCTAACAAATAGCCAATACATTACCTTTCGTGCTCCTTGATTCCATTCCTGATATGCTCTTAACTGGTCCGCAGTCCGATTCCTCTCTGGTAACTACATAGCATTTTCATTCTCTCCTTCAATGTACTTCAAGCATTTTCCCATCAGGAACTTCATCATTCTCAATCGCCAAGCATGGAATTTATTCTTGTCCAGCTTATCGCTCATACGTTGACTCATTCTATCTTCGTTCGCCATTTCTACAGTAATTCACAACACTGCAAAAAAACTACAAGCAGTACTTTTGTTTGAATACTGTCGCACTTTGACGTGAGAGTTTGATCACTGAAAAACACAGTTTTCGTGTATCAATAGTACATGGAATCACTTGAAATTTTGGAATATATGAATGTTAACAAATAGGACACAAGTTACAGTTTTGCAAACTGACCTCGTTTTTCTACGGGCCCCACCTTGCGAGCTCGAAACAGAGGTCGAGATCACTCCGAAACAGAAATCTAACAAAAACAAGTGAGCCTGAAGGGATAACTCTCGAAATTATTTTGACACCTTCTACTTTCAGTTTTTAATCGAGCTTTTTCCACGCCTTCTCGTGTACTCTTCACTATCGGCCTTCTCCACGAGCTCTCTACAGCCACACTGGCTCTAATACCATGTCACATGGAAGGAGATAAGGAAGAGTGCTCACACACACACACTCTCACAATCAAATAGGAGCACACACACAGAAAGAAGAATGATCTTATTCTTCTTCTTCTATTACATAAAAGGAATGTACAAGAATGACCTAAAACAACAATGGAACAAGTGCAATATACAAAGAATAGTACATAAGGAAACTCCTAATGTCCATGAATGAGTGAGCTGGCAACAAACAAATATGCCATCACTCTCGGTAGATAAATCTAGTAAATCTCAATTAAGTATCCCCGACATATACCGGCGTGACCACTATACATGTCAGAGAAATGAAAAAATTGATACGTGTCATCCTGGATCATCACATGTTGAGCTTGATATCTAAACACAGGTCACTAGTAATTTATAAGAGGCACACATACTCTCTTTCCCATGTCCTCATACGTGCAAGTAGTAGGCACTAATCTTGATATTCAAGTCTCAGACTCACGTCAAATTCTTTTTTTTTTTATATGCGTTCTTCTATTGTTGTTCTAAATATGTTTCCAATTGTGGACCCCTTGGTCTTAAGTTTCTTACCTTTCTAGAAAGTCCCTCTCGATCTTCCTAATGCCCAACAAAAAGAACCAAATGGAGTGATTTTGTCTTATCCTTGCTAGTCATGGCTAAGAGAAAAGTGGGACTTCATATTGCTTCAAGCTTTCCAAAGAGACAAAACTAGCATTGAACCTTTGGAGATCACTAAAACTGATGAGAAGGGGAACATACTGAGGTCATGATTTCTCCATTTGGGGACATACACAAAAGTTAAGTATCGAATATTTTTTAATATAAGTTTCACAGATGATTGGGACTGGTTACACTATGTCTTGATCATCGGCTTGGTGACTAGTTTGTTGGTTAATGTTGAAGCATTGAGACTTCCCATCCCATAGATCCCCTTAGGGCAAGCACAAGTGCTCCACTTAATCTTCAGAATGCCTCTCTTGTTTGAATCTCCCATCCAAAGGAATTCATGTATACTCCCTCCATCTTCACCAATTCTTTGTTGTTCATTCTCTAACATGCAAGAAAGTAGATGACAAAGAAAATCAAGGACATATTAATCATCATCTCTTTTCCTATCACATTGAATTGCACGCTCTTTCATTATTGGAGCTTGGTATCTAACTTGCAAAGCTACAATCAGATTGTTGGTTCATTGAAACATCGAAGCCCAAGGGGATACTCAATAGAAGGAAGATATGACCAAAGGAATCTCACAACAACCTTGATCCTTGATGAATTAAGGGGAGGTCGATTGAGGGTCTTGGAAGCAGTTTTGTTGTGGTTGACCTTTGATCCCTTGATAGAGAAGAATGTATCGAGATAATTTCAAGATTGTTTGACATAAAGAAATTCAGTATGAAGAACACTGTAGAGCATCAATGAATATCCTGAGCATGAGATTGCCAGAGCCTCGTGAAGGCAATAAGCCATTGGTGGTATCCACTTGAACGTGATCTTTGACCATGCAACTAATCCCATCAACAAAAACAACAAAAAGAAGACGGGCTAATGGATAGCCTTTTCAGATGGATAACAAGGAAAGATATCAACTTATTGTTGATATATTTAGGTAGTGATGTGTGTGAACACTCTAGGACCGCCGGGGCACTTTTTTCCCTCTTTAGGAGGTTTTTTTCCCCCGGCTTGTATATACGCCTACTGCCCTAATGGGCTACTTATCTTTGTACATTCTCTAGTAATACATTCAATATTGTGTGTTTGTTCTCCAAGCTTCTTCTTCTTCCTTGTGTTGTTTGCGTGCTTCCGCAGACGTCTATCTCCAACAATTGGTATCAGAGCAGGTCGTCGCTTCTTCTAGGGCGCCGTCGACACTCCTCCGTTTGCAGTCTCAGATTCACACGAAATTTGGTGAGCATACTCAGAGTGTTTCCGAGATCAAAACGGCTTTGCTCTGTGGTGTCGAAATCGCGATCTGAGCTCGTTTCGGCCTCCGAACGCACTATCGTAGCGCTTGTGAAGGCTATTTCGTCCTTTTGTGCCAAAGGTATATACCAGTTTTTGTTCGCCAGTTTAAGCGTCTCGAAGTCTGCTACAGGTCTAGCAGAACTCATCTGGGCAGTTCCGTTCAACTTTTTGAGATACAATCAATTTTTTGCATCAAGGTATTTTAGTCACCGGCCATGGCTGAAAGCAGTGATGTATTCCGTATGTTGGCTGTTGAGGATAAGTTGGATGGTACCAACTACCCATTATGGGCTTATATGATGCGACATGTAGTGGTTGCAAAAGGACTGTGGAACATTGTGCAAGGTGTTGAAAGACGTCCTGTTACACCTGCGACTACAGGTACTACAAATACAGGTGCTGGAGGTGTTGGAGCTGATGAAGATGGTGTCAAAGATGATATTCCACAGATTCCTGTTCGTGCTGCTGTTTCTGTCGCAGATTCGTTGGGATGGCAGAGATGCCCAGGCACATGCATTGATAGCTTTGTCTGTCAAACGTGCCATTATTCCTCACATTCCCTCTTGCAGAATAGCAAAGGATGCTTGGGATACACTTACCACTTTGTACCAGGCTAGGGATGAGGCTCATGTTGCTTACCTCCGAAAACAGTTGGAGAGTGAGCACATGAATGAAGGTGATTCTATGAACAGTTTTCTTACAAAGATCAAAGACCTGAAGGAACAATTGATTCATATCAGAGTTCTGAATGGTCTTCCTGATTCATATCAGAGTTTTGCCTCTACTCTTCGGTTGATGATGAAAGGCAATCCGAATGCCTTGTCATTTGAGGAATTAGTCTCTGTTCTGTTGCAGGAAGATCAGTCCAGGCAGAACAGGTCCATTATGCGTGTTGCAGATCAAGCTTTCCTGGCTAGTCAGAAGGGCAAAGGAAAATGGAGCTCTTCTACTAGTAAGCAGAAATCTGCAAATGTTGCACAATCGAAGAACCAGGATAAAGATGAGAAGAAATCAGAAAAGCAGAAATTGTTCTGCAAGT
Source organism: Ceratopteris richardii (assembly GCA_020310875.1). Lineage (NCBI taxonomy): Eukaryota > Viridiplantae > Streptophyta > Polypodiopsida > Polypodiales > Pteridaceae > Ceratopteris > Ceratopteris richardii. The sequence goes on from CM035419.1 coordinate 56,602,982, forward strand.
ACTGCAAAGGAAATGATCATATTATAAAGAACTGTCCAGTCAGGCTTTACCACATAGTTTCTGGCTTGAGGCTGTCATGTGTGCAGCATATGTACTGAACAGATGTCCCACTAAAGCGTTGCAGTCTATCACTCCATATGAGGCTTGGCATGACCGCAAGCCATCTGTTGCTCATCTGCGTGTTTTTGGTTGTTTGGCATATGCATTAGTGCCTGAACAACATCGCAGAAAATTGGATGATAAGGCAATAAAATGTATTTTTGTTGGGTACAGTTCTGAAAGTAAAGGCTATCGTCTGTATCATCCACAGACTAAACGCATTCTGGTTAGCCGTGATGTTGTCTTTGTGGAAGATGCTATTCAGCCATTGCTTTCATGTACTAAGGAGACATCTATTAGCTCCAAAGACATGTATGATACTTTGATGCCTCTTTTTATAGGTGGACAGGCTAGTGCTGGTCCTAATGAGGCAACTTCTCAGCCTTTGCAGGTTTCATATGATGATGCAGATCATTCCATTTCTGATGCAGATTTACATGACGCACTTGTTGATGAGAGAGCTGATATTGAGCAGGCAAAAACTATGCCAAAATGGCTGGTGCAGACTTTGCGTGACAACAAATTAGATGCACCTTTGTCATATCGTACTCGTTCAGGCTCTCATAGTGCCTCCTTTGCATCGGATTGCTATGCTATGGCTGCATCTAGTCTCTGTGATGAGAATGAGCCTGTTTCTTTTGATGAAGCACAAAATTCAGAAAATTGGATGGCTACTATGCAATCTGAATATGATGCTATAATAAAGAATGGTACATGGTCTTTATGTGACTTGCCTCCTGGCAAAAAGGCCATTGGCACTAAGTGGGTATACAAGCTGAAGCGTAAACCTGATGGTACAGTTGACAGGTATAAGGCTAGGCTTGTTGCAAAGGGTTATGCACAGGAAAGAGGCATTGATTTTGATGAGACCTTTGCACCTACATGCCGTATGACTACTGTTCGGAGCATTTGTGCACTTGCAGCCCATCATGGTTGGAATGTACATCAGTTGGACATTAAAACAACATTTCTGAATGGTGACTTGCATGAAGAAGTGTATGTTTTTCAGCCCCGTGGCTTTGTGCAGAAAGGGCATGAAAACCAGGTTTGCAGGTTAAAGAAGGCATTATATGGTTTAAAGCAAGCACCACGTGCTTGGTATGAGAAGATACATGCCTATCTGATTGCACATGGTTTTGAGAACAGTCCAACTGAAAGCACCTTATATGTTAAGCATGCTAATGATGTGCTTCTGATCATTGTTTATGTTGATGACATGCTGCTCACTGGTCCTATTGAGACACATATTGCTGATTTTAAGGCTGATTTGCATGCCTCATTTGAGATGTCTGATTTGGGGCATTTGCATCACTATTTGGGCATTCAATTTATGCACGTTGATGGTGGAATGGCTTTGTGTCAAACGAAATATATTGACACATTATTGCAGCGTTTTGGCCTTGAAGACTATAAGACTATTGCCACTCCTATGGAGACAGGTTTACGATTGAGTCTTCATGATGTTGGAGATGCATTTGATGTTGTTCTCTATCAGCAGGCTGTAAGATGCTTGATTTACTTATGCATTACTCGGCCAGATATTCAGTTTGCTGTCTCACAGATGAGCAGGTTTCTGCATTGCCCAGGAGTCACGCATTGGAAAGCGGTTAAGCGCATCTTTCGCTACTTGAGTGGTACTCGGCTACTTGGGTTGTTTTATCCCAAGGGGGGATCACTACCGCCAGATTTGCATGCTTTTTCTGACTCATATTGGGCTGGTTGCTATGACACTCGTGTGTCCACCAGTGGTTTTTGCTTCATGCTTGGTAGCTCATGTATATCTTGGTTGAGCAAGAAGAAGCCTACTGTGGCCACTTCCAGTTGTGAGGCTGAGTATAGGGCAGCTTTCACAACGACTGTTGAGTGTGTGTGGCTCAGACACCTTATGGCTGATTTGGGTGTTGGCCAGTCTTCTGCCACCACCATCTTCACTGACAGTCAGAGCACATTGGCAGTTGCGAGGAACCCTGTGTTCCATGCTCGCACTAAGCACATTGAGGTGCATTATCACTATGTCAGGGAGAGGTTCTCTACTGGGGAGATCAGCTTGGCATATGTGCCCACACAGGAGAACATTGCAGACCTTTTCACGAAGGCTCTGCCTAGGGAGAAGTTTGAAGCTTTCCGCAAAGCTTTGGGCTTACTTCCTTTTGTGGAGTGATTTCCACATAGCTTGGCACTTCCTTATACATGAGTGCCAGCTCCTTGTTCACCGCATCACTCCCAGGGGGGATTTGTTGATATATTTAGGTAGTGATGTGTGTGAACACTCTAGGACCGCCAGGGCACTTTTTTCCCTCTTTAGGAGGTTTTTTTTCCCCGGCTTGTATATACGCCTACTGCCCTAATGGGCTACTTATCTTTGTACATTCTCTAGTAATACATTCAATATTGTGTGTTTGTGCTCCAAGCTTCTTCTTCTTCCTTGTGCTGTTCGCGTGCTTCCGCAGACGTCTATCTCCAACACTTATATTGATCTAAGCAAAGGTGTGTCCCCAAAGTGTACATGCCATTTTGGTGAAGATGTAGTGAAGCCATCGAGGCTCGAACTTTTCCTAGAGGACAAAGATTTAATGGCTTCCAAATTTTAGACAATGGTTCATCTAGCCAACCCACCAGATTAGGAGAAACCTTTTAGTTATGGATCTAGAAATGTAAGCTCTCCACTCCTCTCATCTCATAGTCATAGGGAAAGAGACCCCAAAAAATCCCCTTAACGTGTCTAACTATAAAGTCCTGGCTTTCTTCCTCCATTGTGCATCCTTCACTTGCTTTATTAATCGTGCCATCACTCTCTTAAGAAAATCTAAGTCTCTTTTGCTTTTGATTTCCTCTTCAAGTTTTACCTCACTCCTATTTTTGATGAGCCTTGGTTTGAAGCTCCACCTTGCCTTTGCTCACTTTTGTTTCCATCTAGGTGACTCTTCTAAAGCGTTTCTCTCTTCTGTCTTTTCTTATTCTTTGGACCTTTTTCTCAGTTATTCTCAAGATCTGATGCGTTGACTTAACTCCATTGATCCAACAACACATTGGTCAAATGGATCACTTGAAATCCATCAACACATTCTTTCAAAGTTAAAACTCGGGGAGTAGGCGCTTGCCTAACTTCCATTTTAAAAATTATCCAAATATGATGCACTTAGATAGTAATCTCTTCATAACGTACTCAAATCTATAGTCACTTTTTGAAGGAAGATGAAATGTGGGCTATAGTCGCTTTTCGAAGGAAGATGAAATCTGGGTTAAGACTTTTTCCTTCAACCATTGAATGTGTACATTTGCACATTGAATGCTGAGATCTCCAAAGTTGGAGACGATCATGGAAGTGATCTAGCAAATCGTGCATTCGGTGGCACTAGCACATTGCGACTCGCGGGCATGCAAGATCAAAGGCTCGCGTCGGAAGTATTTGATGGAAGACTCACAGATTAATGCTGAATGATTAGCTGAGCACTGCAAGATTGAGCTGACAAAGCTGCAGCAGCAGGTGGGAGAGGGTAGCGGCCTTGATTGAAGAGGCATATGGGCGGCCGGCAGTTCTTGACTTGCGCCAGGAAATACGATCTGCCTCTTTTCTGCTGTGGATGGGCTACTACGGCCTTTCCAACATCTCAAAAGGAAGAAAAGGATGCGGAGGGCAATGAGGGCAAGTCCAGTGGGTCCGGTTCCGACACGAGCTTCGTGATCTTTGGTGGAGGGGGTGGCGATAGTGGGACCGGTATCACCAACAACCTCTTGCTCGCTCGCTTTGATCACGATACGAACACCCTCTCCGAGGCAGTGAGTTCTCTTGATCATGCACATTGTGCACTTACAGTTATTTTTTACACGTTCTATTAATAGTATATATCGAACATCCCGTCGATTCTTATATTTTCCTTATCTAATTTCTGCTGATTTCTGGCCGATTCAGGCAGAACGTATAATAGTATCTACGCTCATATTATCTTCCATTCTCTTAAGTGCGCAAGAGACCTTGAATCTTCATCTCCTTGTATGTGTATACTAACTGACGGCATATTGGCTAACAGCTCTAACTATCGTGTTTAAAGTTTGCGATAGTACAGCTCCTTAAATATAGCTCAATCGAGCACTCAATTAGTGAGCAAAATCAAATTTTGAAAACCTCTACTTTGATTAATGGGACTTGAACAAAATGATGTTGATGATTTACCTTTTAAATTGATGGGTATTGCAAAGTGAATAAAATTTATTATATCAATCATCAAACGTGTCCAAGTCTCAAAGTATTGTGGAAGCAATAGAATCTATTCTAGATGAGACGAGATACACACATGCAAATTTTTGATTATAAGAAAATAAGACAGTCCATTTAAGGGATAAATAAACAATGATTATAAAAAAAGTACAAAGCTTCCAAGGCTTCATAGGATGTATATATTATGTGATATCCTTTGAGGGTTGGACAAGAGACAATGTACAAGGCAAGATTTTGTACAATGAGATCAGAAGATAATAAGAAAACAGGATATGGGAGAGATAAGACAAGATTAGAGCTCCATATTAGATAAGACAATGGAATTGGAGCTTTAGAGAAGTTAGATGTTGAGGCTCATTTAGCTCCCAAGACTTACATTGGAAAGATTGAGGAGATTTGTAACGAGCCTCTCCTTCCACAATGAAATAATGAATGATGTAGGTAATAATATGGGGTATCTTTTGAAGTTTCTACGATAACATGGCAATGTTCACACAATTTGCTCAAAGACCTCTTGTTGAGTCTTTGTTTGTATGGACTTCAATGCATAATGTGAGGTGCTACATGTTTCAATGTTACAAGGTAGGAGTCAGGGCAAGGCATGGTTGATTTTCTTTGCTAGTGCATCCCCATACCTTGGCTTTTTCTTGGGTTATAACTTTGCATGAAGCTTATGTAGGTTTATAGTTACAAAACCTACAATTGTTTGGATAGTTTTTTTATCCATTATGCAATTTCATGGCGATTTTGTGCTCAATAGCTAGACCATTTGACTCTTGAGAACAGGATACTACATATGAAATGAAGTTTGGGCTCTGCAAGCTTGTTTAGCTTGTTTTAGACACTACCCATTACCTTGTTGAGCTTACAACATTTGTGTCTACACCATGTTTCATATTACTAACATAGTTACCAGCACAGTTGGAACGTTCGGTTTGGACCGGCTGGAAACGGAGTTTCGGAGTTTCCAAAAATTTGGAAACGGTAGGAAACGGGAAACGGTTATATATATATATATATATATATATATATATATATATATATATATATATATATATATATATATATATATATATATATATATATATATATATATATATATATATCTCACAATGCACATCAATGTTCGAACTTCAAACTGCATGAATCAATTATCAATGTCATGACTCATGACTCATTACTCATACTTAGTACTGAAAATTGGTTACTGTACACATAAGACATTATACTACAAACAAGAATGATAAATCTAAAAGCACCAATGATCAGATATTAGAAGTTAAAACATAATCAAACATCGACATGATAAATTATAATCAGCCATCAATGTCATACCTTGTAATATGATACATCATACCATCATACTACCAACATGAAACATCATACATCATCCATGTGCCATCAATGACCAAACCAAAATCATCTACAATAGTACATACTACAGTGTCAATGTCAAATCATGAGTCTATGTCATATCATATATGATTCATCCAAAATAGTAAATACACACTAAACTACTCAGAATCAGCTCCATGGCCATCAATATGATCATCATATAATGGCTCATTATCTGACTTATCATCTCCACTATCTGAGGATGCCACTGAAGAAGATGATGAATCATCATGTTGAGTCACCCTCTGTTGCATATATACTGGAGGGGGTATATGGAGTGCAGCGTGCTATCCCTATTGGTAGCTGATATACAAGAGGGTGATACAAGTATGAGAATGCATCTAAGTGACTCACTATCTCAAACTAGTGCTCATATGTGGATGTAGTATGTGGTACGTAGGTGGAGGTGGAGTTAGTCGTCCTTGCCCGTCTCCTCAATGGCTCGACGATAATAGGCATGGATATCTGCAATCTTATGTACGTAAAATCTCTTTGTCTGATCGCCTTTGGCGCGGGGCCCTCTCCTAGGACGAGGGGTCTCAGCCTGCTCAAAAGTCCCCCTCTTTGCATGACAACAGGTTTTTGGGGGGGGGGGGGGGGGGGGTTTGGTGCATGTCATGAGCGAAGAAGTCAATGAGTTGAGTCTGTCTCCCATCGATCGGAGCTCCTGTGGTGGGCGAGAGAGAAAGAAAGAAGAAAGAAGAAAGAAAGTCATATTAACGTCTACCAAAAGGCCAAACTTGGCCTATGAGACAAAACCATGTACAACTGTGGTCATCTCTGTGTATGGATGAAAAGAAAAGTACTCACTACAGAAAAGAACTATGTAGGCTGAAAACAACAAGATGATGGTGTACCTAGCAATGATGGAGTAGTGGAGATAGAGTAGTGGTGTGTGGGGGGAGAGTGGCTCTGAGTCTGCAGATAATGGCCACCTACTACATGGGGACATATGTGGGAGTGAATATGTATACCCTAACTGGTACAGATGGGTGGAGGAGGGTGGAGTATATGGTACATCGGCGGTGTACTCAACATCTCCTGCAAGAGGGCGACCCAAGTGGTGGTGGTGCGCCGATGCTCCATCATGTGGTCATGGGCTATCCTGATGCGAGAGATATCCTCAGTTGTGGTCGTCGGTACCCAGTCGTACTTGATCTCCATCGCACTCTATGTGCCGCTGCATGCTCGAGTGTGAGCCCTATGCCTCTCGAGGGCTGGTCTGTCTGATGTGGCTCAAGTCGCCGAAAGAACTGAGTAATAGTATGCTGGGTACCTTCCTGTGTTTGACGTGTGCGCTGTAACATCTCCTCTTGTCTCTCATATGCTGTCGTGATGTAGCGATCCACCCTCCGTTGGTCTCCTATGGTCATGCACAATTGGAGTGACTCCTCAATCTAGAACTGTGCTCATAGGTCTAAGTATGCAGGGCATCTCGTAATCAAGTGCTCCTCACTCTCTATCTCGGTATGGCAAATTGGACACCACCTCTCCTCTCGAGGGACTCCTCTGGCCTGACCTCTCTCAATCTCGAGCTAATGTGATGAAACTCGAAGCTGCCCAATGACGACACGAAGGTGGTGTGGTAGGTATGTCTCCATGTAACGTGGGATCTCAATGAAGCCTTGATCTGAGATCTCTAGGAAATGCTCACGATAATAGAGCATTTTCGGTGGCAATGGATCTCTCAGGCTGATCCATGTCCTCTGTATGTGTGTATGCCATATCTCCTGACGAATGATCCTATTCCTCTCCTGGTGTGAGAGCGAGTAGGTGGGGGCGTGTGAGTCATAACCTAGTGGTGGTAGTCTGTCTATGTCAAGTCCATGGTGGGCCAGCCAATCTCGTGTGTGCATACCATGAGGAAGTGTCCCCCGCTAACGCCATGTCTCGTGATGCTTGGAAAGCTGTGTAAGTGATGCGCTCTCTATCCATGCCTTGGATCCTATGTAATAAGCATACTGTATGGAAGAGTGTCTCTACTAGCATTGGTGGTGCAACAAGCTTTGCCCTTACGATATCATGGTGCCGAGGGTTTGCTACGGATGAGTTTGGCAATCATGAGAACCTGTGGTCTCTCCACCGCTGTCCATGCTGATGCTGATAGCCTTGGCCCCCATATGGCTGCTCCATACATAAGTGGTTGGGTGACCAAAGTGTCGAAGAGCCATCCCTTTGTGCGGGGCTCTTGAAAGTAGGCTTGGTGGCACTGTCTCTCCATCAAAGCTAATGTTGCATATCCTCGTGTGATGCGATCTCGAGCTGCCTGAGACATGGGGAAAGCCCCGGAGGTTGCTGTGAACGACACGCCCAGATATACATATGAGCTGACTACCTCGATGGATCCGCCTGCGGCTGCGAAAGAACTCTGCCTCCTCACCTGCGCTGATGTATGAAAGATCAAAACCTTGGTTTTACCAAGATTCACTGATAGCCCTCTATGTGTGGAGAAGTCATCTAGACCGTGTAAATGATGCGGTAGACCCTATGCAGACTCTAAAACCAAGACAATATCATTAGCATATAAAAGAATATGGACCATGGTCCCTCGTACCTCAATGCCATCCCCTCCGTGCTGTTGCTGTATGAAGTCCACTATCTCATCAATGTATAGCCCAAAAAGTGTGGGCGAGAGAGGGCACCCTTGCTTCACCCTGATGGTGCTAACAAGTGAATCTGATAGGCAGCCCAGACATCTCACTCTACTTGATACTCTCTCATATGGGGCGTAGATCCCCCATATCATCTCCTCTGGAGCCCCGATGTCGAGTAGGTGTCTGAAGAGTCTCTCCTTGGGGACTGTGTCGAAGGCTTTGCGAAAGTCCACAAAGTAACAATATAATCTCCGTTTCCTCACTCGAGCCTGATCGATCAGGCATCTCAAAGTGAAGATGTGGTCTATGGTCAAGTAATCTCGTCTGAATCCTGCTTGTCCTTGAGCTCTGATACCCTTCCCCTCGGCGAGGGTGCTCAATTTTGTCTCGAGTACTGCCCCATATAGCTTGGCCAGTGTGGGGCCAATCATGATCGTTCGGTATGTAGTTGGATCCATAACATCGCCTGACTTAAATGGGCACTATGATGTGCTCGGTCCATGAGTCAGGGAACCCCTCAACCAGTGCTTGGTTGAAGAGGTGGGCTATGAGTGGTGCTAGAATCTTGCACCTGTAGATGAGATGCTTTGCCTGTAGACCGAAGTGGTCATGAGCTCTTCCACGTTGTAGGTTTGTGATCGCGCGGCTCACCATCCGAGGTGTAAAGAAGTGAGAGGTGGTCGGGTGTGACTTGTGAGCTCTGTGACACATAGAGAGAGAGAGAGAGAGAGAGAGAGAGAGAGAGAGAGAGAGAGAGAGAGAGAGAGAGAGAGAGAGAGAGAGAGAGAGAGAGAGAGAGAGAGAGAGAGAGAGAGAGAGAGAGAGAGAGAGAGAGAGAGGGAGGGAGGGAGGGAGGGAGGGAGGGAGGGAGGGAGGGAGGGAGGGAGGGAGGGAGGGAGGGAAACGGGGGGGGGGGGGGGAGGGGGAGGGAGGGAGAGAGAGAGAAAGAAAGAAAGAAAGAAAGAAAGTGTTTTTACGTCTATTAGGGGGCCGAACTCGGCCTATGAGAGAGAGAGATATTTTAACACCTATTAGAAGATTTCGGTACATCACCTTCTTGCCACCCGTGTGGGCTTGTTGTACTCGAGCTACACGTATAGTTGTTTTTCTGACGTGTTTTTGACTTCTTACTTCTGACGGGTAAGGTAAAACGTTTCTGACGGTATCTGACTCCGCCCAATTTTTTGCTAAAAAATCTAAGAATATATATAGTACTTACTATAGAGATTCAAAATATCATTTTCTGGTTGTCTAAAACATACAAATATTTGTTGAGTCCATAGTCCAATTGTCTAATGATTTATTATTCGATTGTTTGATAATTGAAACTCCAACCTGCTGAATCAAACGTAATATTTGAAACATTGAAAGAGTGCTTGAAAACAAAGAAAGATATATTGATCCACTCTTGCATCAAGTTTAATGGTAGGTTACTTCCGCATGAAATGCACTCGACTCTTTGAAGTGGCATTCTCATAAGTAACCTTCAGTATCTTGTAAACATAATGAGCATTATCGCAAGGTCTTTCAAGTCCACAAGGAGCTCATATAAGCCATCCAAATTTACCCATTTAGCATGTGTCATGTTTGGAGACATGATTTGTTGAAATTTACTCATATGAGGGAGGGAGGGAGGGAACAGCCGTCAGGAACGTCGGAGTCAGAAACATCAGGAATTGTTTCCTGACGCGTCAGGAAACAACACTGGCTACACGTGTGGCACTGTCCATTTTGCATCTTTGTGAGGTCATCATCAAGGTAGATTCGGCTCCCGGGGTGGGGGGTTCTAGCCCTTTGAAGATGACCCTATTTTGGAGGAAAGAGATTTGAGACTCTAATATCCTATGTTTTTAGTTGCATTAGTGTGCAAGATGATGAAGGTGGTTGCACTATTGATCATGTTGAAAAAGCAAGCAAAAATGGTAATGATGCAAATAGTGTTGAAGGTAGAGTGGTAACAATTTGCATATCCATATGAGAGATGCTTGAACTTGTGAGAGAAATGTCCATGCTAGTTGGTGATAAAATGAAGATGGATATCTTATAGACGGAGATAATGGTTGGTATGATTGGCTAATTGATCTCCATTGAATGCTTAAATATGGCCTGTGCAAGTGCCACTCTACTGAAACTTCATGTAATTTTGATGGAACATTCAATTCAAAATTCAGCATGAATGTGGTTGAAATAATTCAAGGGCTAGATCATCAAAAGGTTCATATTCCCCCCCTCCCCCCTTCCCCTTTCATTGGGACTGATGGATCCTATTTCTGGCATTTAAGACTTCAAATTGTTGTTGTGGTGATGAATGGTTCAATGATGTGGAATTAATATCTATGGGTTTAACTTTTTTCGTGCCTCTTGTATTGTGGAAGGTTTTGGTGGAACTTCAAAGCCTTATGGATTAGTCACAAATGATTGTTCCATTTGTTGCTCCTATTGGGGAATTCAAGGATGAGGGCTCTCTTCCTAGGGTCTTTGCTGGAAAAAGGGATCTCTTCTTTCTTATATCCAATTTTCTTACACAAGGCTTCCCATTGCTCGCAAGTGTGGACCCTTTTTCTTCTTTGATACTGGTCGCTCTCACATTTAGGAGACGGGCTTGTTGAATCTTCTCCTCCTTGATTATCGTGTGTACTAGCACTCCATTTTTTTTTGGCTTCCTCTTTTGTTTCCTTTTTGATGTTCTTCTTGACCACTTCGACCCATCCTTCTTGAGTGGCCTATGTGTCCTACATGCTTGCGGTGAGGACTTCCTTGGCTTCCATTTTAATCTCTCCTTCTTTGGGGGTGAGGGATGGGATTTAGATGTGGCTGCTGCTACTTCTATGCCCTTCTTTTCCAGGGCTATTGAATTCCTTAACACTTCAGAAACTGCAATCATTACAATCTTGTTGGCCAGCTTCAAAATGCGGAAGTAGATGTTTAACCTTGGCTCTTGCCAAAGAACCAGACGCTGTAGGAGAAAACTCGAGCATTGTGAGTCTTGAGATTGTAGTGCCATGAGGGTTAAAAGGCTCCCGATGCACTTTTTACACCAGTTGAGGATGTTAGAAGGCGGTCAATGAATGGTCACAAATTAAACAAAGCAAATTCTATAGGTGAACCTAACTGTCACTGATGGTTGTTGCAAGTCTGACATTTCTGTAAGACGTTTTCTGGTATAGCACAAACTTGTGTAGTTTTCCTTCCCATATCATGGACTTCATTAAATGGGTCACAGGTGCCCTCTAAGTTTTTATTAGAGGTACTCATGGCAGATTTACTTAGAAACACAGGAGTTATAATATTTTATCTTTCAGTAAACCCAAAATAAATTTTCATGTGATTGCTTGTTTTTTTTTCTGCCCTGCAGGTGCATATACTCTCTACTAGTGATGATCCACCCTATCGCATGGCTGTTCAGCCAACAGGACATGGCATTGTGTGCTCATTTACACAAAGCTGCAGGTATTATTGAAAGTTTGCAGGACAGCAAAGGTTTAAGGGGGTTGACAAATGGGCCTTTTTCTTCCAGGCTTTTTGAGATAAAGGCAAATGGGCCTGAGCCTGATATTATGAAGTTGGAACCTGCAAACAAGGTCCTAACTCAACTTCAAGATGTTGGACAGCAGAGGTCTTTGGTGTTCAGTGCTGATGGCACTCGTTTTGCAGCTGGTGGTGATGTAGGTCAACAGCGGACTTGATTCCTTTTGCGAATCTCTACATTGTTCCTGCTTATTTGATTTTGACTTGCTGTTTCTGCCAATAGAATGGGCATTTAAGAGTGTTTGAGTGGCCAAGTTTAAAACTTGTACTTGATCAGCCAGAAGCCCACAAAAGCATCAGGGATGTTGATTTTAGGTATGTCTTGCTTACCCTGTGTTGCACAGTTTCTTATTTTTAGTCTTCAAGTATCATTCTAAATGGTGAAACATAGAAGTTGGAGATTCTGGTAGGATCTGAAAGATACATGTTTATTAATTGATGTGTTATTATACAGCTTGGACTCTGCTTTTCTTGCATCCACTGGTGGCTCTGGACCATGTAGGATTTGGGATTTGTCCACTATGGCTACTGTAGCTTCTTTATCACTCGACCAGGTTAGCATTATTTTAACTGGAGTTAAATATGTCTTATCCTATCTGAGTATACATGGATCGCATAGCAGGGGGGAGACTTGGGATTTTGTAGGTTTTCCCGGGATGGCACAAATCCTTTACTATTTGTTGCGGTGAAAGAAGGTGAGAGTTGGCACCTTTATCTGGTTCAATGTGTAAAAATTTGCGATTTTTTGTTGAAAATAAAACCCTTTTGAATTTTTGAATTTAGGATAGCCTTGGTAACTCTGCATTTTCAGATGTTCATGTGTGGAGCATTTGATTTTGATATTATGTAAAGTTTGATATCATGATTTCTAATGTTGTATGTAATATTATGTGTGATGCATATGTGTGATGTATATGGTTTGTGTTATAAAACTGAAAATATCTTTGAAGGGAAAAAGCTTGATTTTTATTTCGGGTTTGAAGGATTAAAACAAATCAAATCTAGGATTAAATCATGATTTGAATCTCTTCTTCATATTTTTATCTGGTCCCAGGGATCTTACAAGTTCCATTTTTATGGTTCCTACTGTTCAAATGACATTCAATTTGAAAGATATGAATCTCAGGTTTTGTTTTTTTGATTTTTTGGAAAGGGGCAAAAGCGTGGAAATATATATTTCTGCAAAGAGGATAAGACAAATAATGATCATGAATACTATAGCATATCAAAGTACAAGGGTACTGAGAAATACCACAGGAATGATACAAATAAGACTCAGGATTCATGCAAAAAGACTTAGGTTACATCAGGCTGGCAGAATATGACCAAGGGATGATTAGCAGAGCAAGTTCTGTAGCCTAGTCTGTGAACAGGCTTAGGAGTATTTTTACTGCAGAGACAAGTACCAGCAGCCAGCAGCAGATCCAATTTTTTATGAGCATGCCATGGCATATTTTTATATGTTTCAGTTCCTTTTTAGTCTGTGGTTCATTTGTTTTAGTAGCTGGTAAACCATTTGATATCAATTGCTTAGTAGTGAGCAAGCATCCACTCTCTTCTTTAGCCTGTCTTTATCTTTTAATCCATTCTGTTTCTGGTTTGAAGATCGTTTGGAAACTGTATTTGGGATTTATGTGAGCTACTAGTAGGCCAGGAAGCAATTTATACTAGATAGGTTTATAAGATCAAAAGACATGCAAATAGTTTAAAATGCATGTATAAAGCTCAATTGTTAGCTGAATCTTTTGCTTGGAAAACGGGCATTGATGACGAAACATTTGCACTTAAAAGTCTCCTATGAGGACTAGAATATGATTTTAGATTGGGAGCTTGTTTTATTTGGAAGTTACATCGACTTGGCACTGTTATATCTTTCTTGAATGATGATTTGTATGAAGATGTTATGTATCCCACCCTTCTAGTATTGAAATTTCAAGCACATTTGGCGAGCAAGCATTGAAAATGCTCTTTATGGTTTTTAAATCAAGTGCTCATAGCATGGTATGAGAAAATCCATGCATAAATTTTACACGAAGGTGGCACATGACCATCTTGTCGGTTCTTGAGGCCCACAATCAATATAGAGACAAAGTAAAGAGAGAGAGAAAGAGATAATAGATACAAGAGACAATGCTAGATATAGCAAAGGAGACAATGCACCAACAAAATTACTCTTACCATACAAAAGTACTTGCAAACTAGATGCTCCTAAGTGCTCAAGGTAGCTCTTACACTAGAAGCTGTGATACAATGGATGTATGAGTGCTAGATAATGGACCTATTTATAGGGTTTGAGTGCTTATGATTTTTTAAAGCCAAAAAGCAAGAAAATCAACTTATCATTGGCAGAAAACCTGATAGGATTTTCAGAATTTTTCATAAGAGTTTTAATATACTATCACCTAGCTTTTGTATGATTAAATTTCAGCCATTGGATAGGTTCAAGCAGATGATGACAAATGTCAATTGACATGTGTAACTTTTAAAGAGCATGTGCAATTTTTAGTGTGCATGTATACAATTAGGGTTTGACTTTTGACCCTTCAAAATGATCGAAAATGCCAAGTGTTATGTATCATTGTGTAGCACTTGAAGCATCAAGTCTGCCATAATCTTCTCTTGCCAAATTTGATCATTTTTGACCATTTGTTTGACCAATGTTGACTAGCTTTTGCTTTCCAAATTCTGACTTTTTTGAAATATCCACTTCTTCTCTTATGGAAGGTTGCTATCCTAACAATCCCCTCCTAACTTGACACAAGGGAAATATGCTAGGTATGTATTTTGTTAACTAATATTGTTGTTTATGTAGGTAGTTACATACTTTTCATATCGTTACATATCATGTTAAGTGTCCGCTAGCACACACAAGGACCTTGTACATGAGCTCTCTTCCATCACACATCACAAAAAGAACTCACACACCCTCCACTCTTCTCAACCAAGTACTACTTAGAAGGATAGAGACAACTATAGGATGCTAAGTGAAAAAAATAGAATGCAGATTTGAATGTATTTCCTCAACTCTCAAGGTTGGTGAGGCTTAACGAAGTTAAAGTCATGTGCTCTCATCTAAAGACTACACCTATCACACACACACACACATGATGATTTGTCTAAACATGCAAATGGTTTCTTCAATAACTCCAACAACATCTTGAGAAGCTTCATCTGCAACTTTGGCGTCTTCTTCTTTCTTGTAACAAAATTCTGCTTTATGTGTCTTTCCACCACATATTTTGCAAATCAAATTGATTGAATAACACTCTGATTCCTTGTGGACCATGAGTCATGACAATGACCAATCTATGATCAATCATCACTAACTAGTAACATCAGCAATATCATCTGCATCTGAATCTGATCCTATGCTAGTAGATGAACTACCACATGAAGTAGAATAAAAAACTAGATCATCATCATGAAGCTCTGCAACGTCTCTGCTCGTCCCGATCTCTGGAACATGTCTCCTGATGGTAGTCCTCGATCTCATCCTCCCAGAAGCTCCACGTGCGCGATGTGCAGGAGCCATCATCTCTAGATGCAACATAGTATATATATCCAACTCCTTGGAGGGAATAGATGGAATATCTGTCATCCGATCAATGTCAATGCTATGAGCATGGACCTGACGCGGCTGAGGAAAAGTGGATATCTGCTCAAGAAGTCGGAGATTACAATGGCAAAAAACTAATCTCTCCAATTGGACCATGCTGAGTCGATTCCTCTTCTTTCTGTGGAAGAGGGCCCATGTGCTCCAATTCCTTTCACAAGGACTAGAGCTACAATCCTGTGAAAGTACATGAATAGCCAGACATCTCTGCAAAGTTCAAACAAAAAGAATCGATTTAATGATTTGTAAATTAATGAAATTATGAATAACTATTTATTATTAACAAATCCTTAGGTCATACCAATGTGGGAGCATATGTATCACATTTTTGCCACCAAGACACACGCTCTATCAAATGATAAGGAATGCTCGCGAAAGAGAAGCAACTCATCCTCTAACTTCCTGATCATGCTCAAATCATCACTCGCCCACCATGAAAAGAAGTGTGATATATTTCTCAAAAGCTCCTCATCGGACTCTTGTTATTCACTCCGCCAAAGTGGGTGTAATACATGGCCAAAGCATGGATAGGTCTATGAAACCAATCTCATCTTCGATTCCATATGGATCGAAGCTTCTCAAGACCTATAGATATTTGAATTTATAAAATTAGGAAGTGTATAATTATGTCTATGTTTCTTTAAGAGGTTTAGATGATTGTGTTTGAAGTAAATATCCATCTCTTGGATGCACATGTGTATTGAGTGTCCATTGTAAGGCCTTCAAATGAGGAGAGCCATATGGGCAGACAACAATGATCTTAGTTTCGAGATTAGATGTGATTGTGTATGGCTACAAGATGGTGGGATTCTGGATGAAGCCATATCTACTTTAGATGGGTTGGAGGGTTGTAGCTTGCTCTCACGCATGTAACTTGGGTTCCTTGGTCCTTAGTTTTTTTTGGGGGAAGGGGGGTGTGTGGGGCACAAGTGGCTCTACATGTGGGGGTTTCGCCATTGTAGCCCCCCCACTAAACAACAAAAGGAATATTTCTTGTTTAAATATAGTTTTGTATAAGTTGGAGATCATCGGCTAGGGCCTATGATAGGTCGGGCTAATTTTTTTGTTGTCTATACAAGAAAGGCACCTCCTCATGGAAGAGTGAAAAATATCTCCTAGCCATCCAACATCTAACTAGATCATCATCACCATCTAACTAGATCTACAAGAGGATTTTTGGTGCAACATAACCAACTATAAATGTTTAATTTAGTATATATTTTAGTTCTCTTCTTCTTTTGTCTTTCTCTTCTTTCTCTCAAAAATTGTCTTTTTTCTTTTGTATCAAAGAGCTCTAGAGTATTGTTATTGTTTATCTATTTTCAAAAAATTGCTAATGCTCACATTTGATCATTTATTTATCATGGAAAGATGTGGGGGGACCAATGACTCTCAAGGAGGGGGGCAAGAGCCCCACACTTGATGATAGAGGAAGTATTCCTTGTTTAAATATAGTTTGGATTAAGTTGGAGATCATCAATCAGGACCTGTAATAGGTCGGTCTAACTCTACTATGGTCCATTTAAGAAAGGTGCACCCATGCCAAAGGGACTAAAAAACATCCCCTAGCCATCCACATCTATCTAGATTATCATAGAAACTCTCTAGAGCATCATGCATGCATAATAATTTTTGTTGTGGTGCTACCCACTCTAAATTAGTAAGCATTCTAGTTCTCTCTCTCTCTCTATTCACCCTATTCACGGCAGGCATGGTACGACGGGCCATTCATAGGCTACAATATGGCCATTCAGCAGACCACACAGGACTACAGGGCGAGCACTTTATATACGCAGTCGATGAAGTTTCCCACCTGATCGCCCACCTCTTCAACCATGCTTTGGTGATCGCCCACCTGATCGCCCACCTCTTTATATACGCAGTCGATGTAGTTTCTCACCTGATCGCCCACCTCTTCAACCGTGCTTTGGTTGAGGGGTTACCTAACTCATTGACTCTGCATCACGATAGGCCACATCCTGGCCAAGAGTAGAGACTCTATTGTTGCTTTGTGGATTTCCGCAAAGCCTTTGACATGATCCCTCGAGAGAGACTACTACAGAGACTCAAGGAGTTACAACTACCATTAGACATGCTATGGGCCATCCATGCTTTGTATGCACGAGTCACAGGCAGGGTGGGCTGCCCCGGCGGCCTATCAGACAACCTTGTTAGCACCATTGGTGTGAAACAAGGTTGCCCTCTCTCACCCACTCTCTTCGGTCTCTACATCGACGAGATCACGGAGTATATACAGCGAGTAGGAGGGCTAGGAGGAGTCACCTTCTCGGGAAGCACAGGGGTATTCTCCATGGCACAAGCAGCGAGAGATTGACGCGAGGCTATGCGGCGCTTGCTAGATTGCAGAGACGTTGCTTTCAGGCACATTTTCAGGAGCCTTGGACTAAGGGGTGGCTCTTTGATACTCTAGTGACACCCGCACTGATGTACGCAGCGGCATTATGGGCACTAGGAATCACGGAGGCGATGTGGACGCGGATTGAGAGGCCCCAGGTCACCATGATCTCACGCTTGCTCCGCAGCAAGCCCTCCGTTCCCCATGACATTATACGAGCTGAGCTTGGCACACCACCGATGCTAGTGGAGGCCCTCTTTGAGCTGGTGACCTTTATTCTGAGGGTCAGAGAGCTCCCCACTAGTCGACTCACTAGGCTTGCATTTGAGAGCTCTAGACATTTGGCAGAGACAGGGCATGAGAGAGTATGGTATGCACAGACCTATCGATGGTTGGCAGACCATGGCATGAGCATTACCGATCTCTCCCCTTTTCAGTATGACCTCTCTTCCCCCTACATTACCCTCCCTTGTTTGGAGAGGAACAGGATCATCCGTCAGGACCTACTACAGATACACGTCAGGGAGACATGGATAGCACCACGGGAGCTTCTTCCCACAAAGAGGCAACACTACAGAGAGCACTTCCCGACAGTGACAGCGGATGGTTTCATTTAGAGACCACGATACATGGATACATATATGGCACCAGCAGAGAGAGTGGCCATTGGGTAGTTCAGAGTATCATCACACCAGCTCATGATTGAGGCTGGGTGAGCGACACATATCCCCAGGGACGAGAGATTATGCAGGATATGCCGTGAGGAGGTGGAGGATGAGGAGCACTACACATGTAGATGCCAGGCATATGAGGATATCAGAGACCGCTACCCAGAGCTCTTCAGGGGGCCAGAGAGATTAGGGCTTTATTGGAGACAGAGGACCAGTGCCCTCTAGGTCGTTTCCTAGTAGAGATCTAGCACCGCCATGCCTCACTTCTCGAACAGATGGAGATACCCCTGACCCCCCAGACTCATATTACATATTTTTTCAAACCCACAACCGCCCGAGGACCCAGCTGGATGTGGGGTGTCACATTACAGAGAGCAGTGGAGCTTAGACGACAGTGCCGACGACAGATAAATTTATATTGAGATCATTTGCTTATATTTATTATGCTTTCCTCCAATTTTATCTGTCACCCTTTCTTGTATTGTAGTTATTCATGTTTTGTTTCATAAAAAATATCAACTATTTTTGTGTTTGATTGTTTTTTTGGTCCTCTAATTTATTGTCCACTAAAAAATTTCTAAATTTTATTGAACAGGTGATAAAGGTAGTATTGCATTTTGGAATACGAACAATTGGCGAAAAGTTGGGGTTAAGAAATTTCAAGAAAGTCCTATTTCAGCATTTGCAATGTCCTGTGATGGAAAGTATCTGGCTATGTAAGTCCTCTTTCTCGTTCATGATGAGAATGAATGCTAGTCTTGTGGTTTGATGTTATAGTCCTTCCAAATATTGTCTTAGGCTTAGCAAGCTATTCAGGTTTTCTATAATAATTATTGTTGTTGTTGTTTTTGCTATAATTATCATCATCAATAATAATAATAGTATCAATACTACTACTACTACTTATTAATAATAATAATAATATGATTATGACTAGTATTGTTATCACCACCACCACCATCATCATCATCATCATCATCATCATCATCATCATCATCATCATCATCATCATTATAATTATAGGCATCAGCTCAGGCCTCAACCCTAAAAGAACACCCTAATTTTGCTTTAAATCATATTTGAAATCAGTGAAACGGCAATAGGTTACTGCTGTACCCTTCAGCATTTCATTTAAAGACATGACACTCATACTGTGTATGTGTTTTGAGGGCAAGCTTTGTGAGCTCATATGCAAGAAAAAGAAAGCTTTTTGGATGCTTAATTGAATGTAAGCTGAGCATGCACACTTTTTCCTGGGGATGCTACTCAGATACATGTGAATATTGAAGGTGACACATAGTCTAGAGGAGGAATCTAATCTACGTTCATAATTGGTTGCTCCTTGAAGCTTCAAAACTGTTAAGGGTAGTGTATGCTTATGAAGCATGTGGATTGACATGATAGTGTTCTCCACATCTGCATCATTCTTCATTTTACATTTTTCCGATCCAAGAAAAGAATTTTGTGTTTCAGGATTTAAGTTTTCCTCCCCTCTCAGCCACCCCTCTCTCTTTTCAATAAAATCTGATGATTTCCAGGGAACTACATTCAATCGTCATTAGTTGTTTTTGTTTATTCAATATTAGGACTTTTTCATTCTACTCTTCATTGTTGTAAAAGTGCTTCAGTATGATGTTTTAATGTTTTTCTCACAGAGCATACATACTTTAATAGAATTTGTAGAAGGAAAATAATCTCATTTTCATGCTTTGAATTCCCGTTGGCTACTCATCAGAGTGTATGCCACATGGAGAATTCCCTAAATTCTCCTAGTGCGAAATGATTTATCATTCTTTATCCTAGATGCAGTGAGGACAAAGTGTAAGGTTAGTCTTAAGGATACATGATTACAAATTAATTTTTTGTGCTCATTGAACTAGAATCTGCATATGGCAATTCTCAATGATATTGAAACTGGAATCTGCATATACTGGTGCTTAATGATCAGATGGAAAGTATGTATAGACTGTCAACATGCTCAATTGCTTGGCTACATGAAATCATTCAAGTCTTTCAACATGTTCACAGTGGCAGCTCTGAAGGTGATATCTCCATAATTTCAGTAGAAAAGATGACAGTTCAACAGCGAGTCAAGAATGCACATATGATTTTTGTCACATCAATGGAATTTTCTAGAGATTGCAGGTGCGCATCATGTTATGTCAATCATATAACTTCTTCTTTTGTTGTGTTTGGCTTCAGGTTTCATTAAGCTTGTGCATGTGTGTGTGTGTGTTTCCATGGTGTGTGCTTCTTGGTGTAGAGCTTTACTTTCTGTATCAGCTGATTCGAGTGCAAGGGTAACCGTCATTGAAGAAGTTCAAAAGGAAGGTAAAAGGACACAAACTTGTGACTCTCTGAGAAAACTTTTGTTCACTTATTATGTCAAATGCCTTTGATAAAATGCCTTTAATAAAATGCCTTTGTTTATTTTACTGAAGCAGCAAGGAGGTGATGGGGACAGGGGCATGGGAACAAAAGAAAGGACTGTGAATTGCTATGTGGCTTAAAATGCATACAAATGTCAACAGTGAGCTTAAAGCCATAAGAAACAAGAACCTTGCATCATAAATTTGAGTGCCAAGAAGTAAGACAATATTGGGTTGACTCTACCATGATGTGATCTAAAACCTAGTGTAAAGCAGCATATTTGCGGAACATTATAGTGATGCCAAATAAGTTGGAGTTAGAAGCAAGAGGTACAAACACCCATGTAGTATGTGGTGAAATTATGGGGGATAGGGTGTAGCAGGGAGGGATTAAAAAAATCTTTATGGTAATTCAAAATGAGAAGTCTCTTGTGCATCTGTTGTGGTATCAGAGTGCAACAGAGGAAGGAAGAGTTGCTCTTTCAAGGTCTTCCAAGTCCCAAGGTGGTAGGATGGTCATGCTTACACTTCGATGGCAAACAACAAAGTGAGAACATTCTGATGACTTGCAACTTCAAATCAAAGCTAGGTACACTAGTGGTCAAACTTAGTAATATAATCATTTTTCACATACTTCATCCATGAAAGCTGCATTGGACCCGCAATAGCCCATTAGCCAATTCGCAAGGCAGATTGATTAAGATTCCAAAAGCACACAATGTATCAAAGGGAAATATAATAAAAAATTACAGCTATGTGTATACTTATGAATAACATATACAAGGGGAAGCAAAAGTCAAAATGCATCTCTAGATGACACCTCACTACTTTTTGTTGGATCTTAAAGATGTGCAAGGTTTTATTAGGTTAGGTTTGACCTTCGCTTTTGAGCTTGTTAACTTTACAAGTTGTCTCCATTAAGAGTCGTACTCTTAGAACTGCATCTACTCCAAGGTGGTACAGAATGTTTGGTACGGCACGTATGGTACACGTACAAAACATAGTGCCATACCAAACATCGGGATATGGAATGGTATGGAACGTTTTATATATATATATATATATATATATATATATATATATATATATATATATATATATATATATATATATATATATATATATATATATATATATATATATATATATGAATGCACGTGATAGTATGATCCATATCTAGTGCTCCATATGCTCCATTACGATAAGCATAGAGAAATGTTGTCTTCACGAGTACTCCGTAATAATCTAAATATTCTTAATATGGATCATACTCAAATAAAAAGAGTATGGATCATAATGTTGATTTGAATATTTAGTGCTCCATATGATCCATATGTAGTGCGCCATATGATCCATATGTAGTTCTCCATAATGTTGATTTGAATATTTATTGCTCTTTTTGTTTACTCTTTTTGATAATATGCAAGCATGCTTAAAAAAAAACTAGCAAATTTTTTTCTCAAAAAAATACGTTCCGAATGCTGTACGATACGTACGTTCCGTACGGAACGTGCCGTACATACCAAACATGTTTGGGATGCGTTCCAAACCTACTATGATCTACTCCAAGGCATCGATGATCTAATGATGTCATAGTCCTTTGTTTGAGCTATGCATTATGAAGTTTGAAACTTGATTTGTTTGAATGTGTAGTGTAGGTTCATGGTTGAGATGGTTGAACACTTCATTGAGGGTTTGAGTGACGGTGGTGTTGGTATATTTTGGTAGTGATGTGTGAACACTGTTAGGTTTCCTAGAATACTTTTTCCCTTTTTGGGAGTTCTTTTGCTCTCGCGTATATAAATACCCTAACCCTATTGGGCTAATATAATTGCTTGTTGCCAAGCTTCTTGTTTATCGTGTTGTTTGTGTATTCCTTGCTCCTTGAACTTTAATAATGATGGATTTCAAGGTCTGCAAAAGAACACGAACAACACAAAGGAGAAGAAGAGCTCAGAGCACAACACAATACATAATGTATTACCAAGTGAATGTACAAAAATAAGTGACCCATTAGGGTTATAACTTATGGCATATATATAAGCCAGGGGTGAAAAACCTCCTCAAGAGGGAAAAACTTGCTTCGACAATCCTAAATGTTCACACACATCACTACCCAAATATATCAGTGAATCCCCCTTCGGAGTGATGCAGTGAACAAGGAGCTTGCACTCATGTATAAGGAAGTGCAAAGCTATGTGGAAAGAGATCAATCCACAAAAGGAAGTAAGTCCAAAGCTTTGTGAAAAGCTTCAAACTTCTCCCTAGGCAAAGCCTTTGTGAAAAGGTATGCATCATTATCTTGTGTAGGCACATAACCCAAATTAATCTCTTCAGGAGAAAACCTCTCCTTAACATGATGATAGTGTACCTCAATGTGCTTTATGTGAGCATGGAACACAAGGTTCCTCGCAGTTGCCAATGGGCTCTGACCATCAATGAAGATGGTGGTGATAGAAGACTAACCAACACCCAAATCAGCCAAAAGGTGTATGAGTAACACACACTTAACAGTACTTGCGAAAGCTTCCCTATATGGAGCCTCACAACTAGACGTGGCTACACTAGGCTTCATCTTGCTCAACCAAGATGCATGAACTATCAACCATGAAGCAAAAACCATTGGTGAACACACGAGTGTCATAGCAACCAACCTAGTCTCAGTGAGAATAAGCGTGTAAATGTGATAATAATGAATCATGATCCCCCCTTGGGATAAAACAATCCAAGTAGCCGGGTCAAAGTCACCAGGGGACGGGGACGGGTCTAGAGAAGGGTGGTGTCCGCGGGATGGGGACGAAGCCTAGGGTGTCTCGGGGATTGGCCCTTGGGACGACACAAAAAAAATGCTGATAAATTCAAAATAATGAGATGAAAGTCATGTACAAATAATTCCTCAACATATGAAATGACCAATAAGAAGAGAAACATAGAAAAAAGATGTTTTTTAAGTATAAACAATGAACATATAGGAAGCACGTTGAGTCGTTGACAGATAAACATTCAAAGTTAGTAGTCATTCCAAGAGTGGCAACTTACAAGTCATAAGTCTCATGTATTTTATTATGTCAAAAAATAGATTCTACATCATCATCATAGCAAAAAGATGTTACATATCATACGATCGATGGACAAATGTAAAAAAGACTACATATGATGGGAACATAAATGAGAAATGTAAAAGTCTACAACATAATTGTGATGACTATGAAGAATCCAAGTGGGGAGTCACAGTGACAGACTCATTTTCTGCAACACAATCAGTGGTTGCTTCAACTTCATGTTCTTCATTTACCACTTGGTCAGATCCTTACTCTACCTCCCATTCTCTGAAAGGATCTCCCTCCATGCATTGCATCCGTCGAAGCATCCTCAAATTTGCACTGACAAACACAAGATCACTAGCACGCTGCACACCAAGCCTGTTCTTCTTAGAGGCTACATGTCCATACACACTCCATAGTTGCTCAAGGCAACTCGTGGTGCAAGCCTAGCTAAGTATCCGAATGGCCAATTGTTGAAGCTTTGGACCATCAAAACCAAAATCCTCCCACCATAGTGGAGCACCAACACGTAACCTATCCTCTTGGGCATGTGTACATGCATATGAAGCATCTTTCCCTATCCTATATTTGGATAGTCGATCTCTGATAAAAGTCGTCTAGCTGCACTACCTGGGACAAATCTCTCTAATATGATCCTCCATCCATTAGCCACCTCTGGATCTGCATGCTGCTTTTTATCTTGGAATTCTGGATCTGTATGCTGCTCCATGAAGTGGGGAGTAGTAAGCATCCCATCTGCTAACACAAATAGCTGAAATCTCTTCATACCTGTCATTGTCTTTCACCATTGTTTTTAGTGCTTCAATTGTGCGATCCATAGCTTCATACACTTTACCAATGCATGGCTCCATGGAATCCACAATTTTCAATAAGTGCACAAGTGGATGAACAATATCCATGATGTGGGAAATATTCTCTCACCATGTTGCATCATCAGTAGAAGCCTTTGGCATCCTGTCGAAGTAGAAGCCTTTGGCATCCTCGCAAATTCATCACTCAATAAAAGACCTCTCAAGACACCACTACATTTCACTACTTGGTGTAACATGGTAAAGTTATATGCAAACCTTGTATCTGAGTACTTGAGCAAAGCAAGAGTAGATCTCGTGCTAAACTCATTCTTCACACGAGTATGGTTGTTGACGGAGCTAACCAATGAATTTGCCTCATTGATTAGAGGCAAAATCCAATCCAAATTCCCAATGTCTTTGAGAATATTATTTAACCAATGAGCCATGCAAAAGCAAACAATGATGTGAGGCTACAAATTTTCAATAATTGCACCTACAGCTCTATTTGCAGGCTCCCCATCTGCTACAATGCAAACCACATTTGATGGCCCCACAATCTCTATGGTAGTTGCCCACTCTGCAACCAGTACATTAGGAACTTTTGAAGTTTGAACAATAAATCACCAAATATTGAAATAGAATGAAGATTCAATTCTTACCGAGCCGCATTGAAAGCTATGTGGTCATGGTAAAAAAACGTGCCACTGCACTGTCCACCTCCTCCTTCAATACGGGATTCCAATTCTCATGGAGTGGTTGTTGCCGTGATTGACGTACATAGGGCATTCTCGATGGGGTGGAAGAACTAGGAGTAAGATGAGGAGTGGAAGTAGTCGTAGTAGTAGGAGTAGGAGCACAAACCGGAGCCGATGAAGATGATGCTCTCGAAGAGGATGGCATAGAACTCACAAACGATGTCGGGTCGATAGGAGCTTGTGAAGCACGACGAGCATGATCTTGAGCATCACTAATAGCAAGTTTGTTGAGTAATTCTTGCTTCTTCTCCGAAGTGATTGCGGAACAAAATCTTACTTCATGTCCATGCTCATGAAGTGAGTGTGCACGCACCTTGTTTGCTCCATCGGTCCTTTTGTAGCCACATAGATTGCAACTCCATGGTCTTGCACCACCTCCTGATTCGGCTGATATGGGAGATTCCACCTCTTCCCACCATGTCCATTTGCTTGTAGCATGCCTCCTCTTAGTGTTTGACCCACTTGTTCGCGATGAAGAAGCCACAGGAGAAGAAATAGCTCAGCCCTTGAGTATGCAAGCCTCAAGGCTGAAGATAACTCAAGTCTTCACACACACAAGATGCTTGCAATGAAGGCCCTAAGTGAGTTTGTGGTTTGAAGAGCTGAAATGGGGCCTATTTATTCTTGTAAATAACCCTCTAGAGGTTCTAAAAAAGGCTCTAAATCTGAACCTCAAAAAATCGAATTAAAAATTTGGTTTTCAAATTTGAAATTGGCCTCAAATCTGCCCGCCCATCCTCCTTTTGGTCTGTCACCGAAATTCGTCCCCGGGATGGCAGCATGTTTTGGAGGAAGCATATGGGACATCCCCCGTCCCCTACACCTGTCCCATCATTTTCATGCTTGGGGATGGCGTCCCAGCGTCCTTAGGACCCGGGGACGCGTCCCTATGTTACTTTGAGCCGGGTACCATTCAAGTAGTGAAAGATGTGCTTAACTGCCTACCAATGCTCGACACCTGGGCAATGCATAAACCTGCTCATATGAGAGAGCATAGTTACCAGCACGGTTGGAAACGTTCGGTTCGGACCGGCTGGAAACGGAGTTTCCAAAATTTTGGAAACGGTAGGAAACGGGAAACGGTAATATATATATATATATATATATATATATATATATATATATATATATATATATATATATATATATATATATATATATATATATATATATATATATATATATATATATATATATATATAATTTTGGAAACTCACAATGCACATCAATGTTCCAACTTCAAACTGCATGAATCAATTATCAATGTCATGACTCATGACTCTTTACTCATACTTATTACTTATATATCTCACAATGCACATCAATGTTCCAACTTCAAACTGCATGAATCAATTATCAATGTCATGACTCATGACTCTTTACTCATACTTATTACTGAAAATTGGTTACTGTACACACCAATGATCCGATATTAGAAGTTAAAACATAATCAAACATCAACATGATAAATTATAATCAGCCATCAATGTCATACCATGTAACATGATACATTATACCATCATACTACCAACATGAAACATCATCCATCATCCATGTGCCATCAGTGATCAAACCAAAATCATCTACAATAGTACATACTACAATGTCAATGTCAAATCATGAGTCTATGTCATATCATATATGATCCATCCAAAATAGTAAATACATACTAAACTACTCAGAATCAGCTCCATGGCCATCAGTATCATCATCATATAATGGCTCATCATCTGACTGATCATCTCCACTATCTGAGGATGCCGCTGAAGAAGAGAATGATGAATCATCATGCTAAGTCACCCTCTGCTCCATATATGCTGATGATGATGGATACATTGACCTCCATAGGATCAAGAGAATGTGATATTTTTTCCAGCAATGCTAAATTTGCATTGCAAAACACCAAATCCTCAAGCTGTCTCGTGGTGAGTTTGTTCCTTTTTTTTGTATGAAAGAGGGACCATGTACTCCAATTCCTTTCACAAGAACCTGCACCAAAGTCTTGTGAAAGAACTCGGAGAGCTAGCTGTTTCCGTCATAATTTACAAAAGAAAAGATAACATATTGTAAGTATACAAGGAATTGAAAATTGAAAATATTAAATTCGTGATTTGACACTTGTCACTAAGGAAAGCAGATCATTACCAAAATAGGTGTTTTATCACCATATTTTTCCCACCATGAAACCGGTCTCAATTGAGACTCGCACAAAAGTGCAGTGGGCTTTCCAAATTTGACACGATGGTTTCTGTACACGAGCATCTCATCCTCAATGCGAGTTTGCATATCAATATCTCCATCTATCATGATTCATTATCCATAAATAAAAAGTCATAATTAATGATCATGAATCACTGAATCATGATTCATACATAAATTATAATTCATGATAAGCAAAAATCATTTTCAATTTCCATTATCGATATTATGTACCTGTCCAACCCTCAATATACTCCTCAAAACCACTATCCAACTCATCATTCCCAAGTTGATGAGGACCACGCCATAGAGGATGCAATATATGCGCCACTGCATTAATTGGTTTATGGAACCAATTCCAACGAGCATTCCATACTTCTCGAATAGTGTCTATTATGCAAAATTCATAATGCAACAAGAAATCCTTGTTAGAGAAAAAATTTAGATAAATCTCTAATGTCTATTCATGGATCAATTCAATTAAAAAGCAATTAAAAACCTACTCTCAGGAGCCAAATATGTGTTCTTACTTAAAAACTCTCCTATTTTGTCCATACACTTATATAAGAGTCCAAGAGTACTCCCTTGCATATCCGTAATGCGCAATACTATGTAGATTGGCTTCAATGTCTTTACCAATGCCTCTGCACTAAGCCACCAATCTTCATCTAAAATATTTCTTCTAAACTCAATGAATTTTGGTGTGGTGCTCTTGTCCCATCTTATCCACGCCTCAGAACTAATGGTACATATCAAATTGGGACGCACACGAATAAGACGCTCTAAGACAATGAACATATATGCAAACCGTGTTGCGGATGGCTTCAAAATCTCCAAAGTGCTATTGGCACGATACATAGAAAGAACTTTTGGTCTTTTGGTAACCATCTTTACAATACTTTTTTCCCTTTTGAAGATCATGCATATCCACTCAATTTTGCCTATATCTTCCATGAGAAGATCTAGACAATGTGATGCACATGGGGTCCAAACAATTTTTTTGTACTCATCCTACAAAATATTCCCCATAGAGACACAATTACTCAATTACTCCCATTATCTGTAATCACTTGGACCACATTTTCTAGTTCAATCTCCTCAATCACCTTCTTTATATGAGTGTATAAAAATGCACCTGTAAAATAAAAAGTATGAAGTTACAACTTACCACATGTGACATGATACAAGATACATGCAAGAATGAAAGTATAGAATTTATAATTAAAAATTACCTGTAACAGTGAGACCAGCCACAGATGCATCAATGGCTCTCCAAAACATTGTTCCCATGCATGACGAGATAAGAACATTATATACGCTTCTTTTTCGGATGGCACATCGTATGAATAATCGTCTCATTTCCTTTGTTGCCTCTTTTATATGCACTTTTTGCGTACTAGCTTTTAAGCTAGCTTCCCGAATTGATCCTTTTCATTTGGACCCTTTGGCAAGGGCGTTCGTATGGCACTTGGTCCTTCACTAGTTCCCTCTTCACTACACTGTCTTTTTGTCATAGAAACATTAGAGCTACAAGGCAATGTTGATGGCATAGAGTCCCCTACTTCTTGGGACTCATCACGATCAGTAGACTCATGGATTCCTAGTCTCATCTTTCTCCATCCTTGGAGAGCAGCAAAGACATCATCTGGGACAGCCATGCAAGGTGCAATGTCTTTGCATACCACTTTTGTAAGGTGGTCTTTCACCCTCACCCTCGTGACTGATCCGGTCTTCTCATATCCACAAAAAGAACACTTCCATCTTCTAGAACCGCCGCCTCCTGAATATGATCCAATCTTCTGAACATATCTCGAGTATGGATCAGGAGCCATGATCAATGCTGAGTATAATATCTGAAATTCAGAAATACAATTTACAAAACTTCATATTTAAAATGAATCATGACATATGATATATCATATATCGTATATCATATTAATAATTATTGATTATAGTGTACCCACATGCAAATTTGCAATGCACATGCATCATGATTTATGCATGATGCCAAACACATGTATTATGCACAGATCATATTGTATACAATGTACATCATACTTACAGTAGGCTGCGGAAGCTCTGTGCACAGTAGACTGTAGACCACGGGCTGTCTAAGACTCCTAGAGTAGTCCTACTGTCTCCAGGCTACACAATTGAAGCGTGAGAGGCAAGGGCAGGTCACTACTCAGAGGCTAGAGCATGGGCAATACCTCATTTGACTGTCGAAGTTCGAACGCGCATGAGAATAATGGTCCTCAAAACTGAATATCGGCCAAAATTTGCCCCAAAAAAAAGAACCTCGTGAAACGCGTTTCCTGGAGGAAACGGCACGTGGAAACGGCCGATCCTTTTTCGACCCCCGGAAACGGCATTTCCGGTTACTATGTGAGAGAGCAAATTGAATATTAGGCCACATTATGCATAAGTAAATCAAGCACCCAAGAGCTTGGTGGTAGAGAACAACATGAAATGCATCTCCATCATCATGAAGACTCAACCGTAAACCTAGTTCCATGGGAGTAGCAATAGGTTTGCAATTTTCAAGGCCAAAACACTGCCATAATGTGTCAATATTTTGTTTGACACAAAGGTATTTCTCCATCAACTCGCATAAACTGAATGCTCAACTAATGATGTGAATGCCCCAAATTTGACATCTCAAAAGACGCATGCAAATCAGCCTTAAATTCAACAATATGCTTTTGATTACGACCATTGAGCAGCATATCATCAACATATGCAACAATGATCAGTAGTTCATCATATGCACGCTTAAGCTATAAGGTGCTCTCAGATGGACTCTTCTCAAAACCATGTGTAAGCAAGTAAGAATATATCTTCTCGTACCAAGCACGCTCTTCTTGTATCAAACCATATAATGCGTTTAATGCCAAGCCTCATATCGAGTGATCGATTGTAGTGCTTTGCTTGGACACTTGTCAAGTACATATGTTGCACGCATAACAACCTCAAGTGAGAAGCCAAGGTAGGTTTGGAATGCATTCCAAACGTGTTTGGAACGTACGGCACGTTCCGTACGGAATGTGCCATTCAAAAAACGTTTGGAACGTGTTCCAATACAAAAAATATTCTTTTTTTATGCTTCCAACTTGTGGATTTGAAGCTTTGGCAATTGTACAACCTTCCCTATGGGGTACTAGCCTTAATCATTAGTGACTTTGAAGTTTTAGCCTACTTTCATCAGTGCAACTTGCTTTCCTGATTCAAGCTTGTAAGTCTTGTGCAACTATGATGCATACATATGACTACTTTCATCAGTGCAACTTACTTTCCTTACTCAAGCTAGTAAGTCTTGTGGAACTATGATACTATGAAGCCAAGGTAGGTTTGGAATGCATTCCAAACGTGTTTGGAAAGTACGGCACGTTCCGTACGGAATGTGCCATTCAAAAAACGTTTGGAACGTGTTCCAATAAAAGAAATATCCCTTTTTTATGCTTCCAACTTGTGGATTTGAAGCTTTGGCAATTGTACAACCTTCCCTATGGGGTACTAGCCTTAATCATTAGTGACTTTGAAGTTTTAGCCTACTTTCATCAGTGAAACTTGCTTTCCTTACTCAAGCTAGTAAGTCTTGTGCAACTATGATGCATACATATGACACACATTGCATATGCCATATATATAATATGACACAATACCATATATATAATATGTTACATTGCTATGTTATTATATGACACACATGCATATATAATATGACACAAGTTGTAGCCTGACATGTCAGATAACTTTATCCTGACGTGAGCAAATAATCACTTTTGCAGCTCGCTGGTTTTAGTCCCCTGTTCAAAGTCTGCTGCCTAAGTGCATACAGAGCATACAGAGCTTCGTGCATCAATGCATACTTGTGATCATCTGGATTTTGTCCTTGACCTGAGGCGTCCACCTACATGCTACAGCAGCCAGCTTACAGGTTTTTTGGTGCCAAGTTCCAAGAGATTCATCTAGCTGTAGGCACTACACTTCGTGAGTGACCAGTAAACTCAGGCCTCGAGCACTCAAGGTATGTCCAAGGCACTCAAGGTACAGGCTCATTTTTGACATTTATGTAGTCTCAGCCTTCAAGTTTATAGAACAGTAGAGTAGATGTATGACAGTCTTATACTAATGTGAATGACTTATTTGATGCCATTCTTCTACAATTTTGTACTACAGTATGTTATAATTGATGACATTGATGTTGCAACATATTAGAAAGAGCAAGGTTGCAACTTGCCATATGTGCATCAATTCATTATTCACTCAGCACTGAGTACATTGTGATTGTGCAATGTATCCTATTATTGCCAAACACTGCATTGTTTTAAGGTGGTGTAGAATAAAGGTCTTGTCACCAATGAAATGACTTTTACTTCTGCTTTAAAAGCCTTTGGGATGTTAGAAGCTGGCAATAAGATGGACAAATTCATGAAATGATCGCTAAGCAAGGGTTGTTAGATCATGATATAGTGCTTGGTAGTGTTCTTGTGGGCATGTATGCCAAAATTATATATGTGAGTTTGTATCACCATTGTGACATGAATATGTTATATATAAAATGATATTGTTATTTATAGTATGTACTATAGTCTATACAAATTCCAAAATTTTTGTCAAAAAATTAGGCTGCATCGGATACTGTCAGAAAAATTTTACTGTACCCGCCATATGTAGGTTAAACGTCAGAAGTTAGAAACACGTCAGAAACAACTATGGGTGTAGTAGGAGGTTTTTCACCATCCAACTTATCCTCAACAGTAAACATATGGGATACATCATTGCTTTCAACCATGGCCAATGACTAAATACCTGGATGCGGAAATTTGACTGAAGCTCAAGAACTTGAACAGAAACATTGTGTCAAGCTCCACTAAACTTGTAGCAGACTTCGAATCACTTGCATTGGCAAACCTGTAGCAGACTTCGAGTCACTTGCATTGGCAAACTGAAACCTGTATATATTTTCACACAAAAGGAAAAAATTGCTTGCATAGTCGTTGCGATAGAGCGTTCAGAGGCTGAAACAAGCTCATGTCAAAATTTCGACCCCTTGAGTATGCTCAACAATTTTTGTGCGATTCCGTGACTGTGACCAGAGGGGTCTCGATGATGCCTGAGATGAAGCAGTGAACTGCTTAACTGCCTAAGGTACTTTAATGGTTTTTTTTTTTTAAATTTATATATATATTTCCCCCCACCCCCCTTTCTCTCTTTTTAAAGGAAAAAAATAAAACTCACATTGATGGCATAGGATCTCTATAATGCAAAGTGTTGCGTACGTCACAATGCACTTCCATCGCATTGTGTATATTGTAGACACTATGGAACATCTTGCCTTGCAACTATGGTCAAGTGCAGGTGGTAAATTCACCATTTCTAATGTTTCGTATGTACCAAAAATGAAAAATAATTCACTTTCTATCTCTACTTTCTTATCAGATGGTTATAAAGTGCTTTTTAAGGATGATAAATGTCAAATCCTTACACCTTATGAGAAGTATTGTCTATTACAAGGTGAAAACAGAAAAGGTATGTTTGTTTTGTAAAAAAAACAACCATGCTAATCTTGCTAGGTCTTCTGCACCAAGAATTTGAAGTTATGGCATGCAAGATTTGGTCATATAAGCTATATAGCTCTCAAATCTATGAAGGATAAAGGTATGGTTGAGAATTTGCCAACTTGGGATTTACCAAATGATGCAGAATCATGTGAAGGATGTCTTGAAGGATAGCTACATAAGCTACCTTTCAAGAAGCATTGATTTATTACTGCTAAGAGGAAGTTGCAGATCGTTCATTCAATTATGAATGGATCCATGAGAGCATATTCTATTTATGAACATATGTACTTTGTTACTTTTGTCGATGATTTTTTTAGATATTCTTGGGTAGCTAGATTAAAACCAAGTTTGAAGTTTTGTTACCTTAAAGAGTTTATTGCTATGGTTGAAAATGAAATTCAATCCAAAATTTTGATTTTGAGAAGTGTTCGAGGAGAGAGTACATGTCTAATGACCTTAGGTCATAGAGGGCAAAGGTATTTCTAATGAACTCACTATTGCTTATACTCGAGACAGAATGATATTGCAGAGAAAAAGAATAGGATACTTGTTGAAATGACACATAATATGACGCCTTCAAAGAAACTTTCACCAAAGTTTCGGTTTGATGCTAGTGACACAGCTAATCACATTCTTAAGAGGTCTTCTCCGAAATCTTTGAATGTGATTTCACCCTATAAAGTCTATTATGGTAAGAAATCCAATGTGATTTATGTCAAAGTTTTTGGTTCGTCCTCTTATGTTCACATTGAAAAAAGATAGTGACAAGTTTGATGAAAAAGCTATCAAAACTGTTTTTGTTGGTTATGGTATTGAAAGTAATTACTATATATTTTAGGTACCAAAAACAGGTAAAACCCTACGCTCACACAATGCATGTATAGCTAAAGTCAAATTTATGATAGAGATATAGAAATCTGTAATTTCATAAAGGCAAGTAATTATGCATTTTTTGAAAGAAATTTGGATTCATATATTCAGCCATACAAGGGAGGCGAAGAGTCATCTCAAACCCGTACGCAAGTTTACAAAGATACGTGACAAGAGAAAGTTGTAATTCCTACACAAGCTGAATTTTACATGCCATCACCACAACCTAACCAATTTATGAAGTTGGAGAATCTTGAGGAACTCTAGAGGAAAGGGAGATGGAAGCAGTTTAAAGAGGCTTCCAAACTGTCTTGCAAACTATGCAAGAAAGTGGTATTGAATCATTCAAAGGAAGGACAAGTAGTCAAAAAGATCATGAAGATCAAGTAAATTATGCAAAAGTTTTGACATTTATAGTATGCTTGCACGTATTTTAGTGGAGAATGAATCAACTAGTATTGAAGATGCATTACATAATCTTCTTTGGAAGAAAGCAATGCAAGAGGAGATTGATTCTTTTCATAAGAATCAAACATGGATATTTTATGAGTTACCAAAGGAAAAGAAAGTTGGTATCAAGTGCATCTTGAAGATCAAAAGAAAAGCAAATGGTACGACTGACAAGTATAAATCACAGGTTGTTGTCAAAGATTTTGCACAAAAGAAAGGTATTGACTATGATGAAATGTTTGCTCCTATTTTTAGAGTGGCCACAGTCTGGATTGTTCTTTCTATTGTTGCATTCTTTGGTTGGAAAGTATATCAGTTAGATATCAAAACTACTCTTCTTAGTGGAGATCTTCATGAAGATGCCAATATTCAACAAACAGAGGGTTTTGCAAAAGAAGATAAAAAAACATTTAGTATGCAAATCTATAAAAGATCTATATTGTTTGAAGCAAGCATTAAGGGCTTGATATGAAACTTGAAAGATTCATTTATATCTTTTATCTACTGGTTTTAAAAACTCGGAAGCTTCCCCTACACTCTATGTTAAGTCGGAGATAGATCTTTTGATTATAACCATCCTTTATGTTGAATCTTGATGATATGATTATTAGAGGTCCCATGATAAGTAGAAACAAAATCAGGAATTTTTGATGCTACAATTTGTAGTCAAGCACGTGGATGCTGGATATATTTATGTAATACACATCCTAATATTGAGTTTGTTATTTCTCAAGTAGGCTCGTGCACAAACCTCTAAGAAATCATTGGAAAGCAGTGAAGAGAATTTTTTGATATTAAAAGAGGCTATGAATTATCATGATTTTTCCAAAGTCTACACATTTTATACTTCAAGGATTTGTAGATTTTGATTGTGAAGGTGACAGAGATAGAAGAAGAAGTACAAGCGGCTATTGTTTCTTTGTTGGTGAATGCCTTATTTCTTGGCATTCTAAGAAACAACCAACAATGGTTATATCTTCAAGTGAACTAGAGTAAAGGGTCTCCTTTACAACTACAGTTCATGCTATATTCTTGGAGAAAATTCTAAGTTATCTTGATGTTTATGTTCATCTTCCTATGTAGATATATTCAAATAGTCAAAGTGATATCACTATTGCAAAGAATCTTGTTCATCATGCAAGGACAAAACTTATTGAAGTTCATTATCATTATATTCGTGAGCAAGTATCTAAGAAACACATTGAGCTTATCTAACTTTCTAAGTTATATTAAAGTCTTCTAAAGGCCAAAATTGACCTATGAAACAAAACCAACCATGATATACGAAGTATCTGTAGACAAAATAATAATAATAAGAAAGAAAACATCTAAATTGAACTGAAATCAAAGCCTACCAATGTGTTGAATATGATATGGTTTGGCACCGCAGAAGATGACCACATAGTACAAGAAAGGACTACACATGATACCGTGTGTGTGGGCTGCAAAGGAGGCAACTAAAATGAATAGACCTAAGAACGTAGTGTGGGGTGGGGTGGATGAAGGATCTGATACATGGGTATTGGATGAAGTAACTTCTGGAAAATGACATGCCAAGTTGTGGATAGTCGTCTCTGTTTTATTTATTGCTCATGAAGTAATCGTATTCTCAATATCTCATGCTGGTAGAGTTGAGGTCTCCTATACCCATGGACATGCAGTCGTCACTTAGCTCTGAGTCTCTGCCTCCTCGAGAGTGAGCCCTCGACCATTGGGGATCAGCGGTGGGTCAATCCTCTGAAAGAAATCAGTAATCCTTTGCTGGACACCCTCACCCACTACCTATGTAGGCTGTATCTGGAACCATACCCCATCGTATAATGAAATGCTCCTCACTCTCCACCTCTGTCTGACAAATCGGGCATATGCGATCCTCTCTGGGTGTCTTGCTAGCCCGACCGCTCTCGACCTCCAACTGGCATGAAGATACTCGAAGCTGCCCAATAGGAACTCGTATGTGATGTAGAATATAGATCTGCATGTAGTGAGGCATCTCAATAAACCCCGGGTCTGAAATTTGTAGAAAAAGCTCACGATAATGGAGCTTTTTCACTGGTAGCATCTCCCCAAGTAAAATCCACGTCTTCTGTATATATCTGTGCCATAGATCCTGACGTATGATTCTATTCCTCTCATGTGGACATGTGGATAGAGTGAATAGGTGGGAGCATGTGTATCGTACTCTAGGGCCGGTAGTTGGTCCATGCCAAATCCATAGCTGGCCAACCAATCTCTAATCTGGGCATACCAGCATGAAGTATCCCCAGCTAGAGAGAGAGAGAGAGAGAGAGAGAGAGAGAGAGAGAGAGAGAGAGAGAGAGAGAGAGAGAGAGAGAGAGAGAGAGAGAGAGAGAGAGAGAGAGAGAGAGATTTTATGGTTTTTGAACAGCTATGCGCCTCCATATGCTGATTTTTATACTGCTTGTCATCATCTTCGTTATATACTTGGCGAAAGACGCTCTCTGGGATCACCAAGAGGAGACTCTTCGAACGATGATTTCACAATCCAATGCAACAGAGCCGTAATAAAGGCTTTTAACACGCATACAACATATGAGTTTTGGCGTCTTTGCGTACATGTTTAGTTAGGCTTCTTGCCTTTTGTAAGCTGCCCTCAAGGAGACTTACAAGGCATTTTCGTATAAAAAGCAAGTTCTTTTGTATCTAGAGGTGGTGCATAGAGTTTTCATTGAGTGTCATAAGCTCTCTCTCTCTCTCTCTCTCTCTCTCTCTCTCTCTCTCTCTCTCTCTGTGCTGTGTCGCATACATGTCCCTTCTATCTCACTCGACCTTGGTGCAGGAGTTTTCATTTATTTGCTCTCTCTCTCTCTCTCTCTCTCTCTCTCTCTCTCTCTCTCGTTCCCCTTCTATTTCACACGTTCTCG
This sequence comes from Ceratopteris richardii, assembly GCA_020310875.1. Classification (NCBI taxonomy): domain Eukaryota; kingdom Viridiplantae; phylum Streptophyta; class Polypodiopsida; order Polypodiales; family Pteridaceae; genus Ceratopteris; species Ceratopteris richardii. The sequence continues at coordinate 56,640,405 of CM035419.1, forward strand.
TGTGCTTGTGTAGTAGCACTAGGCATCGATCATGGGTTTTTGCGCACGCGCACGCACATATACGCGGACGGCGCGCGCATACAGTTGCGATGAGATTGAGCTCACCATTAGTCAAAATTGAACGATGGATGGAGGGTGGTATTGTTTAAGGCATCTTGGTTAACACACTGGTGCCTTTTCTAACATTGTTACGTTTGACTAACACATCCTTGCGTTGATATTCTCAGCTCATTATAGAACAATCGCAGCAATAGATAATGTCCATTGCTGCTCTGCGTGGATGATTTATGAATCAGCCGAAAAGGTTTGTACGGACGGGTGTAATAGTTTTTGTGATGATTGAAGAAACGTAGAAAATAAGATTTGTGATGATTGAAATGGATATGGCACAGTGAATTTATAATCTGTCAATATTGGGAAGTAGAAAGAATATGTTTTTCCGTTCACTGAAAGCATGGAAATAGACTATGAACAGAAAAAAACCAAGGGTGAAGTATAATAAAGAAAATGTGATTTTGCACGATGTAGAATGCTTTTTCTTTCGAGGCTTTATCTAAAAGTCTCTCTCTCTATATTATAAGAAGTATGTCCCCCAACTTCTCTAGAGAAATCTTTTAAGTCTGGACATGTCGGATGTGTTGAACAAGAGTTAATGGAATTATGTCCCTGAAGGAATGCGACTGTTGAAGATGGAATTAGATCCAAATTTTTGAAGCTTAGCTTCAGTTTTTTTTTTTATTTTTAATGTTTACTTTTTATGTTTTACATGATTGTAATAGTAGCTACATATGAAGAAAGTCTTGATTATTTGCTAGTTACAAAACTGTGTTATCTATGCATAGTTGGGAGTAGTGCATTGCACACAAATAATTATTTTGCTAGAAAGTCTATATAATTGCAGGTCTCAATTGTCAACTTGTCCAAAATTAAAAGGGAGAATTGTAGATGGCATCTTTTTTAGTTGACATGTGCATCAAATATGCTAAGGTGGGCTTGAAACACCAGCTTGTTTTTTGAGAAATGTGAGATGTCTAGGGGAGGCATTTCAAAATATGTATGTGCTCTTGTGTGTGCATGTGGCTCATCGTTTGTGAGGTTATATAATTGGTTTGTGTTTTGACACATGCGGTTGGGATGTATGCATGTGTAGTTCATTGCTTGTATTATTCGGTGTGACTTCTGGCATATTGGCCTTTCGTAGTGCAGATGTTCAATATCAATAAAGGTAATGCCTAGTCACACGCGTATGTTTGAGTTATAAGATAGTAGTGATTCTCCAAGAAAGATCTAGGTCCTCTGTATATATGTGTGCCCATACATACACATCTTAGAAATTGAGCAAGGGTGACACAACCTTGCTCAATTTCTAAGATTGCTACAAAATTTGGAGAGATACTCATAGTGGTGGTGTATACTTCAAAATGACTCAGCTCTTATAGTGTCGATGACACATCCTTGCTCAATTTCTAAGTTCAGTATACAATTTAGTGAGATACTCATAGTGGTGGTGTATACTTCAAAACGACTCCTTAGTGAGTTGTGTAGCTCAAAAGTTGATTTGATCTTGTTTTGCCTCTAAATGCACCATCATAGCAAGCAATCTTATCTTTTTGTGTCAATTTTAGTTTGGTTTTTTTTTTTGGTAGTACGTCCTCGAATGTTTGCTATAGGTCCATTTGAAATCCATTGGATAATTTTGCTCAATTTTTTTTTGAAACAATCAATTTCTTGCATGAGGGCTACCAACCATGATTGAAAATAATGATGTATTTGCATTCTTTTTTTAGAAAGATCAATGATTTGAAGAAGCAAGGGTAAAGGACGCTAAAGCATAAATTTATAAATGCTTGTCAATCAAAGAAAGAAGATAGAGACGAGAAGAAATTAGATAAGCAATGTTTTTTTTTTAAAGGAAAATGATCATATCATTGAGAACTATCCTAAACTTCTTGCTAAAGAGTCAAAAAAAGAAGAGATGGGAATGGCTATGGAGACAAAATATATCACCTCTCAACTTGGGTTCTTCACTTGATTGCACCCCAAATGAAAATAGCATCATATGCACAAACCACTCCATGCATCTTGTCATGGGAGTGGTGCAACAAAATATATTACCTCTCAATGTAGTTCCTTCACTTGACTTGAGTGCACATGGAATGAAAATGGTGTCACATGCACAAACAACTCCTTACGTCTTGACATAGGAGTTGGAAAAATTCTCTTTATAGTTAATGGCAATACATTAACATTATTAGATGCCCTATGTTTGTTAGGGATTAAGAAAAAGATGTTATTAGTGTTAGCACTACCTAGAATTGTCATAGTTGTAAGCTTATTGATGACAAATGTATAGTTCATGATCTCTTTGAAGCAATAAAACATTTGTGCATGTTGTGTTGTGGGTTATATAATCTCACAAATTATAAAAAATCTAGGGATGATTTTACATGTGCAGTACAAGACATGCAAGCCATTTCAAGACATGCAAGCCATTTCAGATGCAAAACTTTGGCATGCACCTTTTAGTCATATAATTTTTCCTAGTTTTCTACACGCAAAATTCTCATATGGTGTCCCCTTTACCTAAGCTTGAGACACCATCCAAACATGTATACGAGGGTTGCATTTTAGGTGGGATGGAGTATAATTATTTTCTTTAATATGGTACACTAAGAGGTTAATGAAAATTGCATCTTGCTCAAAATGATGTATATGGTCCTATGCTAACACCATCTTTTGGCAATTACCTTTACTTTGAGAGTTTTATTCATGTTTTTCTAGGCATGCATAGGTCTATTCACTGAATTCAAAATTTGAATGTTTTTATGCTTCAAATAGTTATTGCTTATGGTTGTAAATCTATCAACATATAAAGTGGTCATCTTCCACTCTGATTGAGGTGGGGGTATATGTCTTCTAAGTTCAATACAATTATGCTTGAATATGGCATAAAATGCCAATTTAAAGTGCAATAAACCATGAAAAACGTCTCATGAAAATGGAAAGGTATATGGTTAAAAGCCACACATTAACTCAGTTTCTAGGGTTGTAATTGTGCTACATATATACTTAACAATTTTCTATAAAGGCATTACAAAACGGTGTTATAGATAGGAAAAAAATCTCTCATGAAAATGGCAAGGTGTATGGTCAAAAAGTTAGACATTATCTCATAGTTTCTCGCTTGAGATTGTAATTGTGCTACATATGTACTTGACACATTTAACTTCTTGTGAGGCTTGACATGATTCCCCATCTCTCTCGCTCATTTGCATGATTTTTTTGTCTAGCATATGCATTCCTGCTTAAACATCAATGCAAAAATCCATCATCTATTTCACTCATAAATTAGACTTGTTTTGATTAGTGAACATGTAGATTTTGTAGAAGATTGAGTGCAACCTTTACTTTCATGTATCAAGGATACATCAACTAGCTCAAAAGATGTGTATGCAACCATTACTTTCATGCATCAAGGAGACATCGAGTAGCTCAAAAGATGTGTACGCAAGCTTTACTTTCATGTATCAAGGAGACATCAACTAACTCAAAAAAGATGTGTATGATACCTTATTGCTCCTTTTCATTGGTGTATAGTCAAATATATCTTCAAGTGAGTAAACTTCTTAACATATGCAAGATATGATTGAGGGTACAAATCATTGCACTTATGATGTAGTTACTAATGAAAAAGCAGATATTGGTGAGGCAAAATATATACCAAAATGGTTGATGGTAGACTTTTAAGACTAAGTTAGATATACGTCTACATTATTGTAGTATTTTTGGCTTCAATGGTGCTTCCTTTGTGTATGATTACTATGGAATGGTTGTGTCTAGCCTCTTTGATGAGGATGAGTTTGTTTCCTTTGGTAAACCTTGGTAGCTTTGCAAGTTGCATTGGATGCTATTATGAACAATGATACTTGGTCTTTATGTGACTTGTCTCTTGCATCTTTGATAAAGCATGGTAGCTTTGCGATTTGCATTGGATGCTATTATGAAGAATGATACTTGGTCTTTATGTGACTTGTCTCTTGCATAGAAAGCCATTGGCACTTAATGGGATTAAAAATTGAAACGGAAGTCTGATGATAGTATTGATCCCTATAAGGTAAGGCATGTAGCCAAAGGTTATGCTCAAGAAAAGGGTATTGAATTTGATGAGACATTTCGCTCCTACATGTATGATAACGATTCATATAATCTATGCATTGGCAACTCACAAAAGTTGGAATGTATATTAGTCGGACATCAAAAAGTGCATTTTTTAAATGAGGAATTGCATGAAAAAGTGTATGTTTTTTGAACATGGGGGTCTTTGGAGGCATTATGGTGGATCTCCTCCATTTTTGGTGGCTATTTTGTTCAAGTAGTGATTTGAAGGATCCATTTGGTGGAGCTTTGTGCCTAGTCAATGTGGTTTCGTGAAAATAATTGGTATATTTTGGGATTGATGTTTGTGAGTACACCTATTATTATTAGGGTACTTTTTTCCCTCTTTATCAGGGTTGTTTCTTGGTTTGTATATATACCCATATCCCTAAAGGGATAACACTTAGTAATGCATTCGATATAGCTTATAAACTTCTTCTTCTTCTTCTTCTTCTTCTTCATTGTGTTATTCTTGTGATTTCGGGATCCTCAAACTCCAACACTTGGTATGAAAGGAGGTTGTTTGTTTCTAAGGTGCATTGTCAGTACAACACCATTCTTTATCTTATATCACTACAAAAATTGGTGATCAGACTCTATGGTGTATGAAAAAATTGATATGAGCTTGTTTCGGCCTTTGAATGCACTATCACAGTTGGTTTCGACTACTCATTATGGGCATACATGATACACCATGAATTGGTTGCAAAGGGGGTGCGGAATATTATGAAAGGCATTTGTTACATAGGATCAAGAATGATTTTCTTGCACTCTCAAAGCATTTTCGTAGTGAGGAAGAGCTCTAAATACATACAAGAATAGTTTTTGCAAAATGGGAAGAGTATTCCCTTGAAAATCTACAAGAGGATCTAGGCTTCTTAATGTTTTTTATTTTTTCAAAATAACAAAGGAGCGGTCTTGAGGGGAGTGTTGATATATTTAGATAGTGATGTGTGTGAACACACTAGGACCGTCGGGGCACTTTTTTCCCTCTTTAGGAGGTTTTTTCCCCCCCCGGCTTGTATATACACCTATTATCCTAATGGGCTACTTATCTTTGTACATTCTCTAGTAATACATTTAGTATTGTGTGTTATGCTCCAAACTTCTTCTTCTTCCTTGTGTTGTTTGCGTTCTTCGGTAGACGTCTAACTCCAACAATTGGTATCAGAGCAGGTCGTCGCTTCATCTAGGGCGTCGTCTACACCTCTCCAGTTGAAGTCTCAGAATCATACGAATATTGGTGAGCATACTCAGCATGTTTTCGAAATCAAAACAGCTTCACTATGTGGTGCCGAAATTAAGATTTGAGCTCGTTTTAGCCTCCGAATGCACTATCGCAGTGCTTGTGCAGGCTATTTTGTCTTTTTGTGCCAAAGGTATGTGCCAGTTTCTGTTTGCCAGTATAAGCGTCTCGAAGTCTACTATAGGTCTAGCAGAATTCGTCTAGGTAGTTCTATTCAACTTTTTTAGCTACAGTCAATTCTCTGCATCAAGGTATTTAAGTCACCGGCCATGGCTAAAAGCAGTGATGTATTCTGTATGTTGGCTGTTGAGGATAAGTTGGATGGTACCAACTACCCGTTATGGGCTTATATGATGCGACATGTATTGGTTGCAAAAGGACTGTGGAACATTGTGCAGGGTGTTGAAAAACGTCCTATCACACCTGCAATTGTTACAACTGCAATTACTGACGCTGATGCAGAAGTTATCGAAGATAATGATATTCTGCATATTCTTGTTTGTGCTTCGGTTTTTGCTGACCTACTGCAGAGCAGATTCGTTGGGATGGTAGAGATGCCCAGGCACATGCATTGATAGATTTGTCTGTGAAACGTGCCATTATTCCTCACATTCGCTCTTACAGAACAGCTAAGGATGCTTGGGATACACTTACCGCATTGTACCAAGCTAGGAATGAGTCTTGTGTTGCTTACCTCCAAAAATAATTGGAGAGTGAGCACATGAATGAAGGTGATACTATGGACAATTTTCTAACAAAGATCAAAGACTTGAAGGAATAGTTGATTTCTGCTGATGAGGTTATACCAGATAGCTCACTTGTGCAGACGGTTCTGAATGTTCTTCCTGATTCATATCATCATTTTGCTTCTACTCTTCAGTTGATGATGAAAGGCAAGCCAAATGCCTTGTCATTTGAGGAGTTAGTCTTTGTTTTGTTGCAAGAATATCAGTCCAAGCAGAATAGGCCCATTATACGTGTTGTAGATCAAGCTTTCCTGGCTAGTCAGAAGGGCAAAGGAAAATGGAGCTCTTCAAGTAGTAAGCAAAAATCTGCTAATTCTGCACAATCGAAGAGGGAGGACAAAGATGAAAAGAAATCAGAAAAGCAGAAATTGTTCTGCAGGTTCTGTAAAGGAAATGATCATATCATAAAGAACTGTCCAAAATTGGCTGCTAAAGAGGCAAAGAAGAAAGAGGCTGGAATGGTTGTTGCAGAAGCCTCTACACCAAAAACAGAGTCTGCTAATCTTGTGCAGGAAGAAGAATGGGCGTTTACTACTGTTTGCAGTTTTGATCCATCTTTTCATGAGCAGTGTATGTCTGCAGTAGACTCAGATGTTTGGTACTTTGACAGTGGGGCGACCAAACATATTACCTCGCAATGCAGTTTCTTCTCTTCACTCGAGCCTGCCCCTACAGGTAATACTGTTACATGCGCCAACAACTCCTCTTATCCTGTTATGCAAGTTGGTAAGATCATTTTGACTATTGTTGATGGTAGTTCTTTCACTTTGTCCGATGCTTTATTTGTGCCAGGGATCAAGAAAAATCTATTATCAGTTTCTGCATTAGCCAAGATTGGCTTGGTTGTGAAATTTGTTGATTACAGATGTACAGTTCATGATGTGTCAAATGACGATGTAATTATTGCTTCTGGCATTTTATGTCGTGGGCTGTATAAGCCCATAGACTATGAAAGATCTGTAAATGATGTGGCATGTGCAATACATGATTCTCAGGCAATGTCAGATGCAAAGCTTTGGCATGCACACTTTGATCATCTGAATTTTGCTAGTTTGCTATGCCTGCACAAATCTGAAATGGTGTCCTCTTTGCCTAAACTTGAGGCACCCGGAAAACATGTTTGTGAAGGCTGTATTTTGGGCAAAATGTAGAATTCGTCCTTTCCAAAATATGGTTCAGTTCGGGCTACTAAAAAATTGCAGCTTGTACATAGTGATGTCTGTGGTCCTATGCAGACACCTTCTTTTGGAAATTATCTTTACTTCGTGACTTTCATCGATGATTTTTCCAAGCATGCATGGATATATCCATTGAAGGCAAAGTCCGAAGTGTTCATGTGCTTCAAACAGTTTCTACTTTTGACTGAAAATCTATCAGCATGTAAAATGGGCACCCTCCGTTTTGATCGAGGGGGGGAATATAACAAAATGGAGTTGCTGAATGGAAGAACATGTCACTCATGGAGATGGCGAGGTGTATGGTCAAGAGTCAGGCTTTACCACAGTTTCTAGCTTGAGGCTGTCATGTGTGCAGCATATGTACTTAACAGGTGTCCCACTAAAGCGCTATAGTCTATCACTCCATATGAGGCTTCGCATGATTGCAAGCCATCTGTTGCTCATATGTGTGTTTTTGGTTGTTTGGCATATGCATTAATGCCTGAACAACATTGCAGAAAATTGGATGATAAAGCAGTAAAATTTATTTTTATTGGGTACAGTTTTGAAAGTAAAGGCTATCGAGTGTATCATCCACAGACTAAACACATTTTGGTTAGCCGTGATGTTGTTTTTGTGGAAGATGCTATTCAGCCATTGCTTTCATGTACTAAGGAGACATCTGTTAGCTCCAAAGACATGTATGATACTTTGCTGCCTCTTTTACATGTGGATAGTCTAGTGCTGGTCATAATGAGGCAACTTCTCAGCCTTGGCAGGTTTCATATGATGATGCAGATCATCCCATTTCTGATGCAGATTTACATGATGCACTTGTTGATGAGAGATTTGACATTGAGGAGGCAAAAACTATGCCAAAATGGCTGTTGTAGACTTTGCGTGACAGCAAATTAGATGCACCTGTCTTATCGTACTCGATTAGGCTCTCATAGTGCCTCTTTTGCATCACATTGCTATGCTATGGCTGCATCTAGTCTCTGTGATGAGAATGAGTGTGTTTCATTTGACGAAGCACAAAATTCAGAAAATTGGATGGTTATTATGCAATCTGAATATGATGCTATAATAAAGAATGGTATTTGGTCTTTATGTGACTTGCCTCCTTACAAGAAGGCCATTGGCACTAAGTGGGTTTACAAGCTGAAGCCTAAGCCTGATGGAACATTTGACATGTATAAGGCTAGGCTTGTTGCAAAGGGTTATGCACAGGTAAGAGGCATTGATTTTGATGAGACCTTTGCACCTACATGCTGTATGCCTACAATTCGGAGCATCTATGCACTTGCAACCCATCATGGTTGGAATGTATACAATTGGATATTAAAACTGCATTTCTGAATGGTGATTTGCATGAAGAAGTGTATGTTTTTCAGCCCCGTGGCTTTGTGCAGAAAGGGCATGAAAACCAGGTGTGCAGGTTAAAGAAGGCATTATATAGTCTAAAGTAAGCACCGCGTGCTTGGTATGACAAGATACATGCCTATCTGATTGCACATGGTTTTGAAAACAGTCCAACTGAAAGCACCTTATATGTTAAGCATGCTAATGATGTGCTTCTGATAATTGTTGTCTATGTTGACGACATGCTGCTCACTGGTCCTATCGAGAAGCATATTACTGATTTTAAGGCTGATTTGCATGCCTCATTTGAGATGTCTCATTTGGGGCATTTGCATCACAATTTGGCCATTCAGTTATGCAAGTTGATGGTGAAATGGCTTTGTGTCAAACAAAATATATTGACACATTATTGCAGCATTTTGGCCTTGAAGATTGTAAGCCTATTGGCACTCCTATGGAGATAGGTTTATGATTGAGTCTTCATGATGCTGGAGATGCATTTGATGATGTCCTCTATCAGCAGGTTGTTGGATGCCTGATTTACTTATGCATTACTTGGCCAGATATTCAGTTTGCTGTCTCACAGATGAGCAGGTTTATGCATTGCCCAGGTGTCAAGCATTGGCAAGTGGTTAAGCGCATCTTTCGCTACTTGAGTGGTACTCGACTACTTGGGTTGCTTTATCCAAGGGGGGATCACTACTGCCAGATTTGCATGCTTTTTCTCACTCAGACTGGGCTGGTTGCTATGACACTCGTGTGTCCACTAGTGGCTTTGGCTTCATGCTTGGTAGCTCATGTATATCTTGGTTTAGCAAGAAGCAGCCTATTGTGGCCACTTCTAGTTGTGAGGCTGAGTATAGGGCAGCTTTCACAGTGACTGTTGAGTGTGTGTGGCTCAGACGCCTTATGGCTGATTTGGGTGTTGGTCAGTCTTCTGCCACCACCATCTTCACTGACAGTCAGAGCGCATTGGCAGTTGCGAGCAACCCTATGTTCCATGCTCGCACTAAGCACATTGAGGTGCATTATCATTATGTCAGGGAGAGGTTCTCTATTAGGGAGATCAGCTTGGCATATGTGCCCACGCAGGAGAACATTGCAGACCTTTTCACGAAGGCTCTACCTAGGGAGAAGTTTGAAGCTTTCCGCACATCTTTGGGCTTACTTCTTTTTGTCGATTGATTCCACATAGCTTGGCACTTCCTTATACATGAGTGCCAACTCCTTGTTCACCGTATCACTCCTAGGGGGGATTTGTTGATATATTTAGATAGTGATGTGTGTGAACACACTAGGACCGCCGGGGCACTTTTTTTCCTCTTTAGGAGGTTTTTTTCCCCCGGCTTGTATATATGCCTGTTGCCCTAATGGGCTACTTATCTTTGTACATTCTCTAGTAATACATTCATTATTGTGTATTATGCTCCAAGCTTCTTCTTCTTCCTTGTGCTGTTTGCGTGCTTCTGCAGACATCTAACTTCAATAGGGAGCATTATAAAAAAGTCAAGTCCCTTATTTGTTAAAACTTTTTGTCAAGTGAAGTAGTAAGATCTGCCTTCTTGCAAAATCTTCACTTTGCTTCTCCTTGCATTTTGATTTTGTGTTTTTCTTGATTTTGGGTGTGTGACACTTTCATAATATGAGTTGATGTATTATCTATCATGTTTTCACTCTTTTGAAGCTATTCTGTATGATTAATTGCTTGTCTTGGTGATTTGTGTGAGTGAAGGATCTTCACAGAATTATGAGCTACATTGAGGGGTTTTAAGTTTCTATTTTACATTTTCTCCTATTGCAAATTATAGTACTCATCAACATGATCCATGGCATGTGAAAAATGGATTAGTATTGAGTGAAATATGGTCAATATTGTGACCAATCCTATTTTTTGATTGTGAAAGGTTATATTCGGCTTGGCTTAGGAGAGGTGTCTTGATTGATCAGAATTTTACTTTACCATCTCATTGCTTACCATGAAATGTTTAGCCCATAAAAAAAGGTGTACCTCATTGCTTATCATGGAAGGTGCACCCCCTCACTTATTAGCACCTCCAACAAAATGAAAAATGTGATGTAGACTTTCAATTGTCTATGCAACCAACATAATCAAAATTTGTGTAACCAATAATGGATGCCTTTGCTATCTCAAAATCATCTTGACCACTTCCCAATGCTTCTTGGTAGGATTGGACATATATCTGCTTACAACTCCCATTGCAAATGCAATATTTGGTATCGTAGTTACCATAGCATACATGAGAATACCAACAAAATAATGATAAGGAATTTCTCACTTGAATTCTTTTTTAGAAATGATAAGCTATAAGAGGAGTTCTCAATAATCAACATATGATCGCCTTAAAGTATCAAGCATATCAAGTTGCCATTTAAGCATCCCTTTCTATAGAGACAATGATCCTCAATGCTTCAAGACTTTTGTAAGCATTGTCTAAGGGACTGTTTAAGTCCATATAAACTCTTCTTGAGCTTAGAAACTAGAATTTCTTTGTTAGGAACTACATAATCCTTTGCTTGTTCCATATAGATCTCATCTGTAAGATTTTCATGCAAGAAAGTAGTTTTCACATCCATTTGGACTACCTCTAAGTCCTCCATTGCAATGAATCTAAGCAACATGCACAATTCAATTATATTGAATACTAAGGAGAAGATTTCCTTGAAATCAACACCATCTTGTTGCTTAAAACCCTTTGCAACAAGTCATGCTTTATACTTTTGAGAAGCGCTATGTGATGTGAATTTTAGCTTATATACCCATTTACCTAGTAAACCTTTCCTAAGCTTTGGCAAAGGTACTAATTCCCAAGTACCACTCTTGTGAATAAAATCCAATTCACTCCTCATGACACACTCCCACTTGACATGGTCTTTTTTCTACACAACCTCTTTGTAGTAAGAAGGCTTACCAACATCTGTTAGCCTAATAAAATCCAAACCTAGAACATATCTATCAGGTTGATGCAAGACATGTGTAGAACATCTCAATGGTTGTTGAACAAGAACATTTGTAGACTCATCTAATTGGACATTCTCTTGAACATCCCTATGTGTGGCATTTTTATGCATACTAACTAGAGGATCTGTATCCTAAAACACCACTCTTCTCACTTCAATCTCCTTAATTGGTTGTTTATGCATCGTAGACTCATTGAAAATGATATCATTACTTGTGATCACGGTGTTTCACGATCCCATAACCAATATTCAAATTGGCCTTCTCAATCATATCCAAGAAAAATGCATTTCTTTGACTTATGGTCTAGCTTTTGCCTAAGATTCTTGGGTATATGGACATATGCTTTACACCCAAAAACTCAAAGATGATCATAATATGGTGGCTTTCCTCTCTATATCTCTTGTGCCACTTTTAGACCTTTAGTAGTACTAGGTGAAAGGTTGATCACATGAACTATAGTCAATACTGCTTGTGAAAGGTTTGCATGATGCAACACAGAAACTACTCTATCTTGAATAGTTCTATTCATCCTTTCAGTTACAACATTATGTACTCGGGTATAAGGAGCTGTAAACTCTCTACAAATTCCTCTAAACTGACAGAAAAGGTTGAACTCATGTGAGGTATACTCACCCCCATTATCTAAATGTAAAGCCTTGAGCTTAGTTTCTTTTCGGGTCTCAACTGAAGCAAGCCATTTTTTGAAAGTAGGGAATAGCTCATCCATTGATTTTGATAGGATGTACCTAAACTTTTCTATTGGCATCATCTATGAAATTGAAAAAGTAAAGAGAACCACCTAATGATCTTGTGCGCATAGGACCACACACACATCTATATATGGACAAGATCTAAAGGCTGAATTGGAGAGTCAATGTGCATCTTATGCACATTCCTAGTTTGCTTTTCATATGGATAATTCTCACAAAATGAAAAATCAGAGAAAGGGAATATGGGTAAGTAGTCAAAATGAGAAAGATTTTCCATTCCACTACACGATATGTGGCCCAAAGAGCCATGCCAAATACAAACCATAGGCTATTCAATAACAACTAACAAGAGTTCTTTCTTAGATACAAACAAAGAATAAAGCGAGACAACTTTGCTTCATTTTTCAACAACTATATTGCCCTTTGATATGCAAAAGGAATGAGCATAGAAAATCACCTTGTAACTGTCATGAGGAAGGAGATAAGGAAGAGAGCTCACACACACACACACACACACTTACAATCAAAGAGAAGCACACACACAAAGATTGAGGCAAGGAAGAATTATCTTCTTCTTCTTCTTCTATTACATAAAAGGAATGTACAAGAATGACCTAAAACCAAAAATACAACAAGTGCAATATATAAAGAATAGTACATAAGGAAAATCCTAATGTCTGCGAATGAGTGAGCTGGCAAGAAACAAATGTGCTATCACTCTCGGTAGATAAGTCTAGTAAAGCTCAATTAAGTATCCTTGACATATACCGGCGTAAGCACTATACATGTCAGAGAAATGAAAAAGTGATACGTGTCATCCTGGATCATCACATGTTGAGCTTGATATCTCAACACTCCCCCTCAAGCTCAACTTCATGTCCTGTAATCCAAGCATCTTTCGAAACTTTTTTAGCTTTTCTGCCCCAAGTGCTTTAGTGAAAATATCAGAAACTTGCTCATCCGTTCTCACATAAGCAAGATCAATATCACCTGCTAATACCTTCTCTCTGATGAAGTGATAGCATACCTCGATGTGTTTTGTTCTAGCATGAAAAATAGGATTCCATGTTAACTGTATGCTACTAAGATTATCACAATAATGGTGATAGGCTTTTGCACTTCCACACCTAAATCTGCAAGTAGCATCTCTAGCCATGATGCCTCACATGTTGCCATTGCAACACCTTTATACTCAACCTTTGTACTCAACAAAGCAACAATGGGTTGCTTCTTACTGCTCCATGTAATAGTTGCACTCCCAAGTGAGAATAGAAAGTCACTAATAGATCTTCTATCTGGAATGCGACCAGTCCAATTTGCATCGGTGTATCCATGAACTTGCAAATCTACACCAACTTCATAAAACAATGCATAATCCAAAGTAGCACTCATATAACGTAGAGTGCGCCTCAGAGCATCTAAATGTGGCTTCTTGGGAACCTACATAAATTGACTTTCAAGTCCAATAGTGTAGCTTAGATCAGGCCTTGTAATTGTGAGATATGTCAATTTTCCCACAATCATAGTAGCCTTTTCCAATGCTTCACCTGATGTAGTATCCAACTTCAAATTCTGATCTAATGGCATAGAAATTGGCTTACAATCACCCATACCATACTTTTGCAACATATTCAAGGCATATTGCCTTTGTGACATCCATACACCTGTTTTTGTATGTATAAACTCAACGCCCAAGAAATAGTGCAACATACCAAGATATTTCATGTCAAATTCCTGCATAAAGAGTTTCTTTACCTCTTTAATGCTTGCTTCGTGGTTGCCTCCTACAATCAAGTCATCAATGTAACTAGCTAACATTGTGATGCCATTATCAGCTTTCCTTGTATATAATGAATGATTTGCATCACACATAGAAAATCCAATGGTGGTTAAGTAATCAGCAATCCTTGCATGCCATGCACAAGGAGCTTGCTTAAGTCCATACAAAGCCTTTTGCAACCTGCACACATATTTTGGGTGCTTTGAATATTCATATTCTTGTGGCTGGTCCATATATACTTCTTCCTGTAACTCGCCATGCAAGAAAGCATTCTTCACATCCATCTGATGTAAAATCCATCCTTTTGTTGTAGCTAATGCAACAAACGTTCTCATTTTAGCAACCAGGCTGACCCAACTTAGGTTTCTTTCCTCGTGGCGATCCCAATCTGCATTTCCAATTGCATCTTCAAAACAAGAAGGTTCAACATCTTGTATTACCTTGGTCATGTAGGCGCAATGATGAGCCATATAACTATCATACGTCAATGGTTGCACAGAATTTTGCATCCTCCCAGATCTTCTTGATCCTTGTTCACTTCTGCTTGTATCATCTACATGTGCTTTTCTAACTCCTAGAGTCTTGACAGAGGGCAATCCAAGTTCCTCATCAAGGCCCTTCTGTGAATCGCTTGAATCTCAATCAATGTCTTCAAAACCTGTAGATGTTTTGCTACCAACATAAAGCTTTTCTTTACCTTTCTTTGATGTAGTTGATAAATTTGCCGGACTGAAATTTCCATGCAATCTTCCACTTCATGGATTTGAGTTGGAACTATTGCTTGGTGACAAATTTGGTGCACTCAAAATGAGATTCTGCACTTGATTTTCTAGCATTTTCTTTGGTGCACTCAATTCCATCTATGGTATTTGAATAGATGCTTGACATTTCATCAAACACCACATCTCTGCTTACCTTCACCTGTTGTGTGAGTGGGTTGTAATATTGATACCCCTTTTGCTCAAGGGAGTATCCAATGAAGGTTCACTTTTTTTGCTTTTTGATCAAGCTTCATCCTCAACTCATTTGGAACATCTATATATGCAATGCAACCAAATACTTTCATATGTGAGAAGTTTGGCTTTTCACCTGTAAACTTCTCTTCAGGTATAGCTTGTGTATAGCAGCAGTCGGAGTTTTGTTGATGATGGATACAACAATATGCACATCTTCTGCCTAATAACAATTTATTCTTCTCAACCATCAAAGCTCTTGCTATTTCTACAATATGTATGTTTTTGAATTAAGCAATGCCATCCTGTTGTGGTGTGTACGTGCATGAAAACTGACATCGAATTCCATGACTTTTAAGAAAGTTGCTGAACTCATTTAACATGTATTCACCTCATCCATCAGACCTTAATATCTGAATGTACTTTCCTGTCTGCTTTTCCACCATAGCCTTAAAATTCTGGAAGTCAGTGAACACCTCACTCTTCTCTTTCATGAAATATACCCATACTTTTTGTGTAAAAATGAAATTAACATAAAATCTACAACTGCCCATACATCTGGTCTTTGCAGGACCCCAAACATCTGTGCGTAATATTTCTAGTACATTCTCACTAACATTCTTGTCATGAGAAAATGATGCTCTTGATTGTTTACCGAATTGACGTTGCACGTACCTTTTGCATCTCTACAACTTTGAAATTTGGTAGTCCATTGAAAATCTCCTTTGATTGCATCAATTTTAGCCTCTACAAGTTTGCATGTTCAATTTATTTGTGCCAGATCTCTATATCAGCAATAACTCCTGCACCTTTTGCAAACTTTGCTGCATTCATTTCAGGAATTTTCACATTTAAGGTGAACATCCTATCCGCTTTGTTCCTTTGGCAATCAATCTTCGATCCTGTTTGTTCTCTTCTACATATAGCCCATCAACATTGAACCTGACTTGTAATCCCTTGTCAACCATTTGTCCAACAGAAACCAGATTCTTTGTTATAAATGGAACATGCAACACATCAACAAGATGTTTTATCGTTCCATCCTCCATAGATAGTGCTATGTTTCTTATATGCTTGATAGGGTCTGATGTGTCATCACCTGTTTCAACATATCCAGGAACTGGCAATTTTTGCAAAGTACTAAACCATTCTGCATGATTGGTCATGTGGTTTGGATCACTTGAATCAACATACCATACATTATCATTCGATTTTGAAACATCAATAGACATCATATTCATCATGTGATGTTGAAGCATGAACATCTTCTTAGAATCATCTGCACATGTTGATGCATAGTTGTTTTGCTGCCTTCTGTTATTTTGATTCTTTAACTGCAATCATGTTCAAAGTGTCCAAGTTTACCACAATTCCAACATCCTTTACTATCATTACCTGAATCATTTCTTTGGAAAATTCTATGGCCTCTTTGGCTCCCCCTGCCTCGAAATTGTCCTCTACCTCCTACATGATTCTGTTGTTGAACTTGGTCTTGGTTATTGTGTCCTCTTCCACTTCCAAAGCCTCTTCCTTTGCCTCTTGCTCTGCCAGAGTAGAATACCTGCTTAGAACTAGGTTTTCCTAGGGAGTTCGAGTCCTCACCAAGATTTTTTTCTTCAATAATCAACATGGACTCCAGATCAGCAAAATTCAGAATATTTTCACTGGTCTGAATAGACATTCTAAACTGCTTATATGCAGCTCCTAAACCATGAAGGCATACTTCCACCTTATCATCATCATCTACATTCACACCAATAGATGCAAGTGACTCACATATGCTTTTTATTTTTAGGGTGTAGTAACTTATCGACATGCCCTTTTTCTCGAGTGTATGCAGCTCATCCTTGAGTTGCAATTTCCATGCCTTGTATTGGTCTCATACAATGTGACCGGACTATTCCAAGCCTCTTTCAGAGTCTTGGCATCTTGTATGTGCCCAATGAGGCTATCCTCTATGCTAACAAATAGCCAATACATTACCTTTCATGCTCTTTGATTCCATTCTTCATATGCTCTTAATGGGTCTATAGTTGGATTCCTCTCTGGTAACTGTGGAGCATTTTTGTTCTCTCCTTCGATGTACTTCCAGTAGCCTTTTCCCATCAGGAAATTCATCATTTTGAATCTCAAAGCATGGAGATTGTTCTTGTCCAGCTTATCGCTCATAAATTGACATCTGTATTTTCCATTTCTGCAGTAGTTCACAACACCACAAAACACTACAAGCAATACTTCTACTTGAACATTGTCACATTATGACGTGACAATTCGATCTTAGAAAAACACAGTTTTCATGTATCAACAGTACACAGAATCACTTGAAATTCTGGATCTGGAGTATATGAGTATTGTCAAATAGGACGCATTTTATAGTTTTGCAAACTAACTTGGATTTTTTGTGGGTCCCACGTTTCGAGCTCAAAACAGAGGTCGAGATGGCTTCAAAACTCTGATATGACAAAAACAAGTGATCCTAAAGGGATAAATAAAAAAAAACTATTTTGACGCCTTCTGCCTTCATACCAATTTTTGTAGCAATCGGAGGTTGTTTGTGAATCGCGCTTTCTTCATGTCTTCTCACGTACTCTTCGCCGTCGGCCTTCTCCACTAGCTCTCTACAGCTAGACTGGCTCTGATACCATGTCACGAAGAAGGAGATAAGGAAGAGAGCTCACACACACACACACTCTCACAATCAATGAGGCACACACACAAATCGAGGCAAGGAAGAATTATCTTCTTTTTCTTCTTCTATTACATAAAAGGAATATACAAGAATGACCTAAAAACAACAATATAACGAGTGCAATATATAAAAAACAATACATAAGGAAAATCCTAATGTCCACAACTAAGTGAGTTGGCAAAAAACAAATGTGCCATCACTCTCAGTAGATAATTCTAGTAAAGCTCAATGAAGCATCCCTGACATATACCGGTGTAACCACTATACGTGTCAGAGAAATGAAAAAGTGATACGTGTCATCCTGGGTCATCACATGTTGAGCTTGATATCTCAACAATAACGATGTTCATCAAGTTGAGCAAGTAACATCAAAATGCATGATAATTGAGGGACATGGCATACATTATGCATAGTAAATTTTTAACCATCAATGAACTACATAACCACATCTCCAATCCCAAAAATGTCATGCTAGTAAGAGTCGTCGAGTTTCATGGTACCAAGAGACTTTACTGCATAAGTAGAAAACCATTCTCTGTGTGGTGTCACGTGGAAAGAAGCACTAGAATCTAGCAGTCACGTGTGAGAAAGAGAATTAACTATAAGAGCCTTAGTGGACACAATACTTTCAAGTGTTAACATATCAACATCATCAGAAATAACATTAATTTCTTCAATCTTCACAATCAAAGTAGATGGTGCATGTGCTATTCAACATGCCCATCAACATTTTGTCCTTTACCTTTAGCCTTCTTTAATGCATAGAATTCTTTCTTCATGTGTCCGTTCGTATGACAATAATGACATTTGATATCGCTCTTCCTTGATTTACTTTTGCTTTTATTTTGTTGACCATTCTTTTCCTTGTTCTTGCTCTTGCCATGTTGCTTATTCTTTCTTGGTAAGAATCATAAACATTAATGCATAACCAATTTGAGTGCCAACCATAGATTTTTTACGTATCTCTTCACTCAAGAGTGCTCAACATATCAGCATAGACTAGTTTACCAACAGATGCACTATTGCTAATAGTTGTGCAAAATGTATCCCATGATGATGCCAAGGTGCATAACAACAAGAATACTTTCATCTCATTGTCCGTCTCCATTTTCTGAGCTTGTAACTCAGATAATATATCATCAAACTCATCTAGATGACAAGCAACACTATCTGTGTCCATGCGAGGCTCATATAACTTTCTAATCAGCTACACTTTATTTGGTGCCATTTCTTTTTCATATGTATTGAATAACTTCTTCCAAAGCTCCTCTACACTTTCACATTCCAATACTTAAATTAAACATTATCTGCCAAGTGCAATCGAATGGTAGACCTAGCCATTTCATACGATCCATCCCAATCATCATCAACCATATCAACAAGTTTCTTTGAGATTCCATTTACTGGCTTCCTTTATCTCCTCTGAATAAAACATCCTTAATCTGATTCTTCCATAGAGCAAAGTTTATGCCATCAAATTTTCAACCTCAAAATGGCCTTTGTCCTGCAAGTTATAGCTCCTCCTAGGAACACTGCCACTAGAACCAAATCCACCATATGTGCTTGAGATGTTTTTATGCCATGATGATAGAGAACTAACTAGAACTAAAAACAAGCTAGAATAGTCGGAACACCACTAAAGCTCAAAAAAGGATGACCAAATGTGAGATTCTGGAACAAATTTGATAGTCTCCCCCCCCTCCCCCAAAAAAAAGGATTAATGAACATTTATGACCAACCAAGACAAGTATGTGAGAATGTATGTGCTCATACCGATAAGTTTGTTAAGGAGTAAAATCCACCATTGTATTATCGAAAAACAGAATTCTAGAAAACTTTTGTGAAAGTCTCATCTACAAAATGAGCAATAACCGATGTCAAAAAACTCATTAAAATGCAAGTACTCATATGTACACTTGCATAGTGAATGTAACTCCACTATGTATGAAAAATTAATTGAAAGAAGCCAACTAGGCTTATTTAGCTCCTATGAGCAACTAACATACATCTCCTATGGCGAGGTTCGGCAAGTCTTCCACTTGCATCACCAAAGAGGCTTTGACATTAGGATGTCTCCCAATAAAAAAAACCTTACCACGACCTTATTGATCAATGTCAAGCACTCTATGCAAAAATGTAATTGCTATATCAATGACCACATAGACATACCTAAGCCGTATCCACATAAGCATACATAGTGTGTATGTGCTCAGTATATGCAATAAAATGGCACTGAAATGATAAATTTATAGCTCAAACACTAGCCAAGAACACCTATAATTGTCTCTCAACTCTGTTCTTTAGGCTCAAAAGACCTGTAGAAACTTGCGGTGGCTGCTCCCACCACAACTGAATAACTTTTAAGAAACATGTAGACTTACTATTGTATCTAAAAACACAGCCCAAAGATGAATATTAATCGTCAGAGAAGCATTAGGAACACTCTTCTTGATGTTCTTGGACATCTTTAAAGAGAACGATGTATGAAAGTATTCCAAAATGGCTCCAAGAATCACTCGAAAAATGCTTCAAAATAGGCTTTGAAAGCAAAGAATGAATCTTTGGGGGTAAGCTTAGTCTTTTCCATTCCTCAAACACCATAATAGTGTAGCTTAGTGGTAAGAGATTGCCAGTTTAGCAAGCTTGAGGGAGAACGGCACTTAGATGGATGACCTCCCCGAAAGTATTGGAAACCTCTATCTTCCTTGATCATTGAGGTCCTCCCTTGCATGTAGCAAATGACACCTAGTCTATGCCTTGGTCGCCACCTTAGTCATAAGCCTTTGAGATAATTTGTTACAAAATGCAGCCAAACTTACATTCTATAGCTAATCATGCCATTATATGTTTAATTAAAGAACATATACAAAAGTATCCGACAACCATTTCTCCTCTCACATGGACATTAAGGATAACAATTTTACTCAAAATTCAACTTATCCTTTACTTGAATGCAAATTTTAGCCAACACTTAGTCCACAAGATGTATTTGATACACTCATGCCTGTGTTTCAAAGTGGTGTGCTTGACTATGACAATCAAGGCAAACCAAATGAGGTTCAAAGAGTTGAAAATTTTTAGCCAAGTATGGTTGAAAGCAATTCTTCATTCCCTACTACATGATTTGAGCAACCATAATAAATATAGAACACATGCTCATTTGAGTTACCTCCTTTCATTGTTACGTTCATGAGTGTGAGTAAATCCACTTGGGATATATCATCAATGTAGTTGTGGTAGTCTCTTCTTCCTTTGTAGTCTCCTTGATAGTTGTTGTAGTTATTGTTATTGTTGTATCCATATGGATTGTTGTATCTCCCTCTAGAAGCTCGATATCCACCTCTGTTGTATCCTCTTCCTCTCTGATTCCTTGGGTTTTGAAATAGTGCTCCGTGATGTGCTTCATTAATCCACATATGGTACAAGGTGAGGAGCTTTGAGATATCCCCATATCCTTTTTACCACCTCTGCCTCTTCCTCTTGAGCCTCTACTTCTACCTACAAAGTTAGCTTGGGATGTACTTCCTTCATCATCTTTTTTTTTTGCATTTTCCTTTGGTATCTTTACCTTTACTTTTATCTATGTAAAGGATCCCAGCTCTAAAGATTGTAGATTGAAGGAAGGATGACGGCTTGCAAATTGGAAGATTGACGCACTGCAGATTTGAAAATCATTGAGGACGTGAAGACTTGAAGACTTGCAGCTTGAAGAATTGCAGATTTTGAAGACCTAAAGATTTTCATACTTGAAGACTTCCACTTGGAACATTTCAGTTGTGTATGTTCTTCCTTTCTAGCTTTGTCGAGGATGACAAAGTCTAGGGGGAGAGAGTGTTGGGTTGTAGGGTATGCACACATCCTCAATTGTGCATGGGAACCCTCCCTAGACCATAAGAATAACTCTTTTTGTATCTACTTAGAATTTCACATAAAAACACCCTCTTTGGACACTTTTTGATATTTCCCTTATACTAAGGTAGTGAAACCTTGTAAATAGCCACCTCTCTTGCACACATATGAGAGAACACACGTGAAAATCCCACGCCTTCAATTCTTGGGATTTGTTTGTTAGAAAAGGAATATTTGCCAAGATATGTTAGTTAGAGAGAGATCCACATTTTGACTTTTCAAAGGAGCACATGGGGAATAGAGCTTAGCCTATATATAGAAGCTCATTTTTGTAAGGAGGAGAGCTTTTGGTCGACGTGCTCTCATGTAATATCTCTTATCAATGGAAGAAGGCTCTCATTTACTCCAAGACTTGTTACATTTACATGTATTTGTGTCTTTGTGAGTGTGTGAGAGTGGAGTGTGTGTGCCTATGCATGTCTCTCCTTTGTGTGAGTAGAGTAGTTGCATTTGCTTCTATTTTCCTCGTGGACTAGGATCCTTGACTCCCTATTCTCCTTGACTCCAATGGCTTGAACATGTTGGAGGTAGGGGTGGATGAGAGGAGAATCACTCTTGAGCTTTCCTTCTTGCTTCCATGCAAGGTGGTGAGGGTTTTTGGTCGTTCCTTGCTACAACCTCAACACCATCTCCTTCAAAGCATCTATTTTTTCTTTCATAACCTTTTCCCAATTAGGGTTTCCCTTTTCCTCTTCATAGGTTGAGGGTTCTTTTGAAATTAATTCTTTTTCCAAATAGATTGAATGCTTTGTAACAAATGTGGAATCATATCCATACTTTTTTGGTTCTCTCTTCTCCCTTGTTTATCTTCTAGGTGCTTGCTTGGAGCATTCTCCACACTCTTGCATTTTTGCTTTGCCTCTTTACTTCCATAGCTTGTAATCCTTTTCCATTTCATCTTGTTCATCATCTGTATCATTTCTTGGATCCCGGACCTGTGTCTCATGCTTGCTTCCTAATTGATGGAAATTAGAATCAAGATCTACGGTACATCTACCTTGTATTTGTCTTCATCATACCAAGATGTGTTTTTCAAACAAAACATCCCTACTTGTAGTGAATTGCTTGGTTAAAGGATTGTAGAACCTATAACCCATCTGAGTTGAATCATATCCAATAAATACTACCTTTGTTTCCCTTTCATCTAGCTTACCTCTGATTTGTGAAGGTACATGAACATAAGCTAAACAACCAAACACCTTGCAATGTCCTAGAGTAGGTTTTCTTCCTTGCCATGCTTCATAAGCAGTCATACCTTGAAGTGATTTGGATCTTATTCTATTGAAAAGGTATACAGCAATTGAAATAGCCTCTGTTCATAAATAATATGGCAACTTCTTCTCTTCAAGCATTGTTATGGTTGATCCAACCAATTTCTTGTTTCTTCTCTCTAAAATTCCATTCTATTGAGGAGAGTATCATGTAGTCACTTCCCTCTTTATCCCTTTATCCTACAAGAACTCATCGAATTCCTTTGAGAAGTATTCTTCCCCTCCATCAGATCTAGGTCTCCACATGTGCTACATACCTTCTGAAGTAATCAAACACTTCGTTCTTACTTTTGATAAAGTACAGAATGGTCCATCTACTACGGTCATCAATAATGAGACATAATACCTTGATCCTGCCAATGAAGGTTCTTGGCTTGGCTCCCATACATCTATATGTAGTAAGTCCAATACATTGCTATGGATGTAGCCTTTGTGGTTGAATGGTTGTCTTTGTGCCTTCCCAATATGACATGCATCGCATCTGTTGATCATGTGTTGCTTTGATATGTTTGGCAGTTCTAGAACACTTTGATCCTTGTATATATCCTTCAAGGTTCTTTCATTCACATGTGCTAGCCTCTTATGCCACACTGCAATCTCACTTAGGGTGTGAGACCCAAAATTGAATAGAGATATGTTCTTGGCTTCTCACCTTTGGCCTATTGACATGGGTCTTCTACAAAAGCTCCATGTTGGATGAACCTAACTTGCAAGCCTTTCTCAACTATTTGGCCTACACTTATTAGGTTTTTTGGTAATAGTGGGAACATAGAGTATCTTGCTTAGAATGTTTTTCCTGCCATTGGAAGCTTTTACAATAGCAATCTTCTCAACCTTATGCTTTGTGTCATCCCCTATTTGTAATTCATGCCTATGTTTTGGACTTTCCAAATTAGATAAGAGAGCCATGTTTCCCGCAACATGATTTGAACATATTGAATCTATGTAGAATAAATTATCATCTTCTTTACCTCCCTTGTGGATTAGATTCATAAGGAGCATGAGTCTTCATGTTGTTGATCTTTAGAATGATTTTTGTAGTCCCTTTTGTTTGAAGTTTTGTCCACCTCTACCTCTATTGCTTCCATATCCACCTCTTCCACTTCCTTTTTGGGCCTTTTCATTGAACCAATAGTTATGAGTGGTGTAGTTGGTATTATTCTTAACTTGAATCCTTACTTATCATTACTTTTTACAAAGAAAGACATTCTTCTTCGCTTAATGCAAACTTTATATTAAGTAATTGATACTTAGTATCACTTTGGGAAGGAGATCTTCTAATATACTTGAGTTGCAAAGTTGTAGCCCACATAACTTTGGAACTATCTAAATTCACTTCTTCCCAAATGTCATCCTTTCAACTTAAAGGTAAGATAGTTTCTCAGAGATTGTACATGCACTTACTTTCTTTTATATACTTTAGCAAACAATGTCTTATATTCATGCGAATGTGTATGTTTATATGCAAGTACATATGCATGTTCTTGCATGCTCAATTTGATTCAAGAATCCCTTCGCCCTAAGTATGCTTGATATCTATTCATTTCATGCACTTACTTTTATGCACAAACCATATACTTTTATTTCCCTTTTAATGAATGAACATGCTAATGCACATGCTTGAGTGCATCGAAAACTTTCACTAACAAGAAGGAAGTTTTGAAATGTGCATGAAAGAAACCTTTGAATTTAGATTTAAGGATTGGCAACCATTATTTTTGAAAGAGAAATGCACAAACATTCTTCCTTTTTATTGCGTGAAGTCAAACGCATTGCTTATAGATGCATGCAAGGGCCTATGTGTTTGTTCATTCAAATCTTGAATGTTAGCATTCATTTAATAGTAACAAAAACTGGGTTTACTCTCATAGTTCAATGAAGAAACTATGCAAGGTAAATGAAAGCTCAAACAAGAATTGAAGTCAAGAATAACTTGGAAAATACTTAGCTTTGATAATAAGTTGCATCCTTCCATTGATCCAAGAGCCATCCTTCAATTTCTTCTTTTTCTCATGTAGCATATATGAGTTCGTATAATATCTGATAGCTTTGAAATCCCTTCTCTCTCTCATTAATGAACTTTTTGATGCATCACCAAAGAAAGAAACTATTTTCCTTCATCCATCAATACCGCAAGGGAAAGATAGAAAGAAAAAGATGCGATTCTGGTTGTTGTTTTTGCATCTTTTCTCCTTTCTAAATCCAAAGTACGGTGGTGTTGGGGTGAATAACTTAAAACCCATGAAGTTTATGGATTCTGTAGAATATTGATCTCATCATGCATCAACATTGGTGTGGCTAGATCATTCTTCTTATGCCAGACATGTTATGGGTTCGAACCTCTCGCTTTTTTGTTGTGGGAAGATACACAATAACTCAATATTTTAATACAAAATGGATTGGCATATATATATATATATATATATATATATATATATATATATATATATATATATATATATATATATATATATATATATATATATCCATTGTTTTTTTTGTGGTTAACATCTGATTATTTACTTGATACTTGATGGGGATGCTAGTTCAGATCACGTCAGCTCTTCCATAGTCTCTTCTCAATACCCGTGTTGTGTTGCAATAAACATGGCAATAACATAATCTTAAGTATTTCTCATGCAATACAAATGCTTCATGGATAACATAGCTTCCTCAATGAGGGATAATGTGGGTTTGAATCCCATCTCGCATCAATTGTTGTGTATAATTCTTCACCTCAAAGAATATAATATGTGCATGAAAGATAGAATAAAAAAGAACAATTCTATATACCAAAGAAGTGTGAATAAGTGATAGTAGTGGATATGCCATGGTATCCTCATTGGGCAGACGTGAGTTTAAAACTAGAGTGGCACAATTGTGTTCAATTCCTTCTATAGATAGATACTTTACAGAGAGAGACTACATGTGCCCCAAGTGTCCTCGTAAATTGGAGTTCACTCAAGTGGATGTTTTTAAAGGCTTTAGGACTCTTGGGAAAAAATACTCTCCCACAAATCTCATAAGACTTGAACCCAAGGCCTCATGCTTCCCATCCATTTGACTCAACCACTAGGCCAAGCTTGTTGCTTCTTTAAGGGAGCGGATGAACCAATACTTTAAGTCTAATATCAAGACTTTGTCCCTACACAAGAATGACCACATACTATTCGAATTTAGATCTATCTAAACTAGTTGGATGCTCATGTAATAATAATAGAGAGTAATGCTCTTTTCATCGATAACACTTAGGTTTTTGGCATTTTTATTGATTGAGACATAATTTTCTAACATTTTCTCATTTTTCATATTTATCTTAACAATAGATGATTATGCTTTATGCTCTTTTTCCTCATTGGATCCTTAGATCCTTTACCATAACCCTTATGACCAAGCTTCCTACAATTTGGGCCCACAATGCTCACTTGATTTGGATTTTCTCTCATCCTTGGTCCACCATAGTTCCTTATCTAATCAATTTCATTTATCAAAAGCTGCTTTAGACTTATTAATGGGTACATCTCTTTGAGTGAATTCTTGAAATTGGGTTGTTGAAGAATCACTCACGAATTTGACGTACAGACAAGGAAAGACAAAGAGAAGCAGGATCAGCATATTCAGAAAATCAAAAGCCTTAATGAAGGGTCAAATCCACGACCGTTATGTACAGCACAGAATCCTCCAGAATCAGAGATTCGTTGCACCGAATCAAACTGTATATACAGAGAGAACGTGCATAAGAATAAGAGAAAGGGAAGTGCGAGCTAGAACGTGCGTGAGAAGAAGCGCGCAGTATAAATAAAGCAGAGAGAGGAGAAAACAATAGAAGAGGATGAGAAAGTAAGAAGACGCCAGAGATCGCGTATATACATAGAGAAGTTTTAGAAGACGCCAGAGATCGCGTATGTAAAGATGAATAACAGAAACCTGAAATGTCAGGTATTCATATGAGAGAGATGATAATAAGAAACTACTCAGTGTAGGAGAGTTTCTGTAGCTTGAGCAAGAAGAGGCCAAGCTAGTTTGTACACATCTTCTCTAATAGAAAACACATGTTCATGTGGAAGTTTGTGAGTACTGTTTCGTATGTGAAGAACTCTGAGTATTTTCGTATTATGGTAGAAAGTTCGTTAACAGTTAAAGTTAGTTAACAGGTAACGTTTTCACAGTAAACGTATTTTTGGTCAGTTACAGTTTTCTCAGAAAACGTGCTTTCCGGTAGAACAACGAAGTATATCACGCAGAGTAAATTAGAGTTTCGTATGAGAGATAGCTCATCTTGTAGCTAGACGTCTCTACTATCAGTTCATCAAAGTTTTTGATGAAATGGAGATGTACACACAGTACAAAGTCTGACCGGAAAGAGGGTCTCTGAACTTGTGAAGTTTTTCTTAAACTTCAGGAAGAGTTCATTTGGTGAAGGAAGTTCACACATCACTTCCTTACTTCATATAAATACACTTGAAGTTATTACAAACAGAATTGAAGTTCATTCCGGTAGGATTCCGTTATAATTACGGTGACGTTTTAGTAACAATCCGGTGAAGTTCCGGTGAAATTTTTCAGTAAATTCAAAACGCAGTCTTATATGTTTGAGTGTCAAAAACTTTGCTAAGCTACTGCTGATTACAGAGGTGAATCACTCTAGCTTAGTTCTTCTTTGGCGTGGCAAAATTCAGCAGGCTCGATAAAGACCGAGCTTTTGCTGCATCAACAAGAAGTGGTATCAGAGCGAGTTAATCACTAACAAGTGGTATCAGAGCCAGGCATATCTAACCAGAGCGGGTTAGATCCAAGAGCTCGGTTAATCACACAAGTGGTTTCAGAACGAGAAAGATTCTGAAGAGCAGAAAGATTCTCAAAGTTCACCAGAAGTAACAGAAACAAGAAAGATCATGGCAGATCATGTCCAAATTGATAAATTGGACAGAGATAATTACCCCGCATGGTGCGCATGGAAGCCTTACTTATGAGTAAGGACTTAATGACGTATGTGACCGGAGAAGAAAAGAAGCCCACTTTCGAAGATGATAGTCAACCGGAAAAAGAAGAATTAGAAGCCCTGAAGCTATGGCAGAAGAAAGATGCAATGGCAAGAGCCTACATCTACAATACAGTTACGGACCATCTACTACCACACATTAGAGGTCTGGAGAAAGCGGAGGACATATGGAGTGCGTTGGAAGACCATTTCCAAAATACTACGAAAGCTAGGAAGGCTAGCTTATGGTCCGAATTCACAACGTTCAAAAAGAAGTCGAGTCAAAGCATTAGTGACTATGTTACTAAAATGAAGGATCTAGCAGATAGTCTTGGATCCATAAATGAAGATGTCGAAGATCACAGATTGATAGGGCAAGTGCTCACAGGTTTGAGAGGAGATGAAAGGTGGAAACCTTTTGTACTCTCAACTGAATTATCTTTAAATCATTTTGTACCAGATTTAAACCAGTTGCTTGGTTTGATGCTCACATATGAGCAAGACCTGAAAGGAGAAGCAGAAAAAGGACAAAGTTTTGCAATGTACATGAAGAACAAGAAGAAAGATAAAGGCAAGTCAAAAGACGAAGAAGAGTCGAGTTCTCAGGCTTATTATGCAAGAAGTAAAGACACCGGCAGAGGAAGAACAAGAGGTTTTGGAAGAGGAAGAGGTGGCCAGAATACCAACAAGAAAGCGTGTTGGATTTGTGGATTAAGTAATCATCTGGCTCATGACTGTTGGCACAATCAACAGGGATCAAGTCAGAATCAGAACAGTAATAGCAGAGGCAGAAGCGGAAGATATCAGAATAATTATCAAAGAGGAAGACAAAATCAAAGAGGAGGCTATGGTAAAGGTGGAGCAAGAAGTTGGGGATAGAATCAATCCTACAACACCACCTATAACAACTACACAAATGATACGCAGAATGAAAGTCATACATCATTGATGATAAACTCAATCAGCACATCAGATAACGAAGACCTAAAGGTATTTTACATTGATTCTGGATGTTCTAATCATTTGTCACGAAATATAGAACTGATGTCAGAACTGGAAAAAGGTAGTTCCAGTCATACTGTTCAAACAGGTGATAATACGAGACATAGTGTACATTCAATCGGAAAAGTGAAATGCAAGAGTGGAGCAGATTTGCTAACCAATGTTTTGTATGTTCCGACAATACCGAAAAATTTAATCAGATAGCGAAAAAAGGTTTTCAGGTCAGATTTACAAATGAAGGAGTATTTGTAGAAGATCCCGAGAATGGATATAATCAGATCGTCTCTGGTAAGAAAGAAGGTAGACTCTTTACTTTAAGTGTACAAGGGAACATTGGCCAAGCGTTGCTCACACATGGTGAAAAGGTGATCACAGAACTTGATCTATGGCATAAAAGATTAGGTCATCTTAATGAAAAAGGAATTAAAGCAATGATTTCAAATCAATCTGTACTGGGATTACCAAATGTACAGATACAACATATGATTCATAAGTGCGAAGCATGTCAGATGGGTAAAGCACATAGGCTACCATTCTAGAAGAAACGATTCAAACATGATGGAGTACTAGAACTCATTCATACAGATGTATGGGGACCGACAAAGGAAGGATCAATCAGCGGATCGAGGTACTATGTTCTTTTCATTGATGATGCAACAAGATGGATAACCCTTTATGTTTTGAAAGAGAAATCAGAAGTGTTTGGAGCTTTCAGGCATTTTCATGCATATGCTGAAAGACTTACAGGACAGAAACTCAAAAGACTAAGGTCTGATGGAGGGGGAGAATACTTCTCCCGAGAGTTCAATGACTATCTTTGGAATGCAGGTATTAAGAGGGAAATAACCTGCAGATATACACCACAACAAAATGGAGTAGCAGAAAGAAGGAACAGAGTTCTAGTTGAGTTTGCACGAGCTATGCTAAAAGAAAAGGATTGTCCAAATTATCTTTGGGCTGAAGCTGTAAATACAGCTACATACTTGGTAAACAGATTACCATGTACATCGTTAGATGGAATGACCCCTTATGAAGCTTGCTGGGGTAAGAAGCCAACACTTGATCATGGCAAAGTGTTTGAATCAGTAGCTTATGCTTATGTACCGTCACAACTTAGACATAAGCTTGAACCAAAGCAGAGAAATATGTGTTTTTGAGTGCCAACCATATATTTTGTACAAATCTCCTCACTCAAGAGTGCTCCACATATGTCATCATAGACTAGTTTACCAATAGGTGCACTATTTCTAATAACCATGTGAAACATATCCCATGATGATGGCAAGGTGCATGACAACGAGACTGCTTTCATTGCGTTATCCATCTCCATTGTTTGAACTTGTAAATGAGGGAATATAGCATCAAACTCATTTAGATGAGCAAGAACACTATCAGTGTGCTTCATGCAAGGGTCGTGTAACTTTCTCATCAGATACACTTTATTTGACTTCATTTCTTTTTCATATGTATTGCATTTCTTCCAAAGCTCTAGTCCAATACTATAAATTAAACATTATTTGCTAGGTGCAATTGAATGGTAGACCTAGCTATTTCATGAAACTCATCCCAATCTTCATCGTCGTCCATATCAATAGGCTTGTTTGAGATTCCATCTATTGGCTTCCACTATCTCCTCTGAATCAACACATCTTTAATCTAGTTCTTCCATAGAGCAAAGCTTGTGCCATAAAATTTTTGGATCTCAAAACAGTATTTTCTTTGCAAGTTATAATTCCTCTTGGAAACACTGGCATTAGATCCAGATCCATCAAATTTGCCTGAGATTTCTAATGCCATGATGATAGAAAATTGAATAGAATGAAAATGGAGCTAGAATAGTCCAAACACCACTAAGGCTAAAAAAAGGATGACCAAGTTTCATATTCTAGGAAAAATTTGAGAAAGTCTCCCCAAAAAAATGGATTAATGACCAACCAAAAGGATTATGTGAGAATGTATATGCTCATACCAATAAGTATGTCAAGGAGTGAAATCAACCACTGTATTGTTGAAAAAAAAATCTAGAAAAAAAATTTGAGAGTCTCCTCTACAAAATGAGCATATGACTAGTGTTAGAAGCTCATAAAACTACAAGTAGTGACATGTAAATTTGCATAATGACTTGCTGACTCCACTACATATAATCAATTAACCAATAGAAGCAACTAGGATCATCGAGCACGTATGAACAACTAGCTTATATGTCTTATGGCAAGGTTGGGTAAGTCCTCCACCTGCATCACCAAAGATACCCCAACATCTAGGTGTCTCATAGTCAAGAAAACCTCATCACAACCCTCTTTATCAATGTCGAAGGCTTTATGCAAAATTGTAACTGTTATAGCAATCACCACATGGATGTATAAAAGCGGTATCCATAGAAGCATACATAGTGTACATGTGCTCAATATATGGATTAAAATGGCACTGAAAGGCTGAATTCATAGCCTAAACACTAGCCAACAACACCTGCAAGTGTCTGTCAACTTTGTTCTTTAGGCTCAAAAACTTGTATAAATGTGTAGTGGCAATCCCACCACAACTGAAAACCTTTCAAGAAACCTATAGAGTTACTAATATGGATAAAAGAACAGCCCCAAACATGAATATTCATTGTCAAAGAAGTGTAGATAATACTCTTCTTGATGTTCTTGAACTTGTGTAAAGGGAACTATGCTTGAAATTATTCCAAAATCGCTCCAAAAATCACCCAAAATTGCTTCAAAGCGAGCTTTGAAGAAAAGAATGAAGCTTTGAGGGCCCAAAACATGTTCAAGCTAATGTAAACCTTATTCTTTCTCTATCTTCAAAAACCACAAAAGTGTAGCTTAGTGGCAAGATATTGCCATTTAAGTGAGCTTCGGGGGAACAATATTGCCATGGGTGACCTCCTAGGAAGTATTGAGAACCTCCATATTCCTTGATCATTGTCCTCCCTGATGCATAGACAACGATGCCAATGGTGATTTTGGTGACTCGAATGACAAGATACTTGGTCATTGCCTTAGTTGTAAGTCTTCAAGAAAGCCTTGGGTGGGCAAGCAGGTGCTCCCTTCGGTTGCATAGAAGCAACAAAGCTTTTACATCATAATGTTTTGATAGCAATGAAGTATTTCAATGGTGATGCACCACGGTGGATTCTCCTCTCTTAGAGCTCCACAAGGATACCCTTGCAGTAGAAAACCGAGATCCAGAGGTCACACACAGTACTCTGACAAGGGTATTAGCCAATCAAAAAGCTAATTTTTATGCCCCAATATGCTTCTATTTTGGTAGAAAACTTGTCTGATTTCATGTGTTTTGCAAAAGGAAAATTTCACTCCTAAATATGGTCACCTACTCAGTTGTTTGAAGGCATGCGGCATGAATCGAGCCAAGGACAAGGTTCAAACAATACATCCTATGAATAATGGACAAAAGGTTCCTAATAAGTTGACATATGATGAAAATGCTCTTATAGATGTCTATGCAAAATGTGGTGCATATAAAAAGGCACACATTCTATTATTGAGGCTATATACGAGAGAGATCCAAGAAAAGGGTCTTATGCTTGGTGAAGTTACTTACTCTTGCATATTAGAAACTTTGGTATTGTATCCTTGCTAAAGGCATGTGCGAGGTCTAAAGACCTCGAAATAGGATCAAATATTCATGCCAATTTGAAAATATGAATTTAGAAAATGACATTTTCTGTGGCTAGTACCTTTATTGATATGTGTAACACCAAATGTGGAGTGCTTCACAAAGCAAGCAAATGAAGTGTTGACAATATGTCAAATCGGGATGTTGTGACATGGACTTCATTTTTGATGGGCTATGTTGATAATGGTCGAAGTGAGGAAACACTCCTATTGTTTGAACGGATGCAACTAGAGTGTATCTTTCCAGATGCAATCACATTTATTTGCAACTTGAGAGATGGGGGCAACAGTGGGAGTCATAAGTTAAGGCCGGGAAGTGCATGTAAAGGCATATAAAGAGGTTTTTTGGTTTGGGATGTGATTTTCTAGACAAGATTGATCACAGGATATGTCGAGAACAAACCAAGTGAAGAAGCATTGCAATGCTTAGAACAAACACAATTGGAGGGAACATTGTTTGATACTATCATAGTTGTTTCTAGTTTGAAAGCATGTGTTGGATCAGGAAAAAGTTTAAAAGGGCCAAGAAATACATGCAAGATGTATAGATGACAGGTTGCTTGAGACTTACCAATGCCTTGATTGATATGTATGCAAAGTTTGGGTTGCTTACTGATGATGCAAGACAAGCATTTTACATGCTTTCAAATCAGATGTGGTTTCTTGGGCATCATTAATAACATGGATTGTGGAACTTGGGTTTTTTTTATAGAAGCACTTCAGTGTTTGGATCGGATGCAAATGGAGGGGTCATCCCAAATGCCCTCACATTCACCTGCCTTTTGAAGGCATGTGGCAGCATGAAGGATTGCGAGAGGGGTCATTGGATACATATGGGAGGGGCTGAAGAAAGAACAACCTCGAATCATACAAGCTATTCCAACTATTATTAGGGGGGGAATCTTGCTGCAAATACAAGTATGATGTTCATTACTTGTATTATTTCTTGCGAGGTTGCCACTCTAATAAATAGGATCCTTAATTTTTTGTTTGACTATCCCTTGCACTTTCACATAAAAAAGCATTGTCAATGTTACCTAGCATCTTGCACTCTTCCCCATCGATTGAGGATGCTATTCGTGTGTCTAGAATCCATATTTATCACATTGCATTTATGCTTTTCAAAGGGGTTTCAATTTCTCTGAGCTATTACGATCCTAGTTTTTTTTTTAATGGAGGTTCGGCCGAGACCTACTCCTTCAGGCTTTAACTTTCAAATTGCAATTGTACAAGGAAGGGCATAATATCCATGGGAACCCCCTTATCCCACAAGAACAGGGGTTTACATAGCTGGGTTAAACTGCACTCACAACTACCATGGGGCAAGACAAATGGTGGCACATCAGCCACAAGATACAACTTTCCATGTTAAACATGTCCCTTACATGATGCCAGTGGGGGTTGAACCTTCGCCCCCACCTCAAGAGGTGAGAGGCCCAACCACCCGGACAAGCGGCTTGAGACTAGGATCCTAGTTTTATAATTGAGCTTTGATTAATAATTCCTGAACCCATTGAAGGATCACTCCCACTTGCTGGTTATTTTTTTGCCCAAAGTTTATAAGTAGTCTTTGTATGCAATGGACTGTTTCATATAAAATCACAATAGACAAATGATAGCATGGAAATTGTAAAATGGCG
Source organism: Ceratopteris richardii (assembly GCA_020310875.1). Classification (NCBI taxonomy): domain Eukaryota; kingdom Viridiplantae; phylum Streptophyta; class Polypodiopsida; order Polypodiales; family Pteridaceae; genus Ceratopteris; species Ceratopteris richardii. Next base: position 56,674,627 of record CM035419.1, read on the forward strand.
GTTATGATGTGTGCATTCGGAAATTGAAAGGTACATCTCTCGAGCTACATGATGAAATGTTTCTGCATACCAATTATGAGACATTAGCATGACTAGAATCATGTGCGCATCTTCAAAAACTCATCCTCCTCATATTTTTCCTTCTATGGAAAATGAGCATACCATTCTTGTGGCAAGGAAAGTTTTTTTTTTGAGGGGGGGAGGGGGTGTTCTTTTTTTACATCATAAGATGTTGTGTAAGTGGGAGCTCTAGGCAATATGAATCTTGAAGATGATTTGTTAGGACAATTAAATTGACTCTGTCGATGTTTCGGTGCGATTCAATCAGAAGCTCATATGAATCGGAGAAATTACCCTTGCATGATGTTTAAAAACGAAAAAAACACAGGTGAAAGTTGTGACAAGATGGCAACCATTGAAAGGGGGATAAACCTTATTTTACCTTTCAAATCCCAATGGTGGTAAACTCAGTTACATAATATTGCATGGTGTTTGAATGATTGACCATCAGACACTTTTGTATATGTTCTGTAATAAAACATATAGTGGATTGGTCAGCCACAAACAGTAACTTCGATCGCATTTATAAAATAGCAATACTGCAAATTGTGTGGTCTTGCATATTCCATAGGTCCCATGCAGACTATTGTGCACACCATCCGAAGCTCAATTTTGTACTGAAGGGTATCTTCGTGAAACTCTTATGAAGGGGAATCCGCCATGGTGTATTATTATCACACCACTTCACTAAGCAATGTTGTTCTAAGCAAAATGTTGTTTTGTTATTGTGCAATAACTCAGCTTGATATTCAATTTGCAGTCTCTCATATGAGCAAGTTTATGATTTTCCAAGGTGGTAAACATTAGTAGCTGATTAAGTGCATCTTTGACTACTTGAGTGTACACAACTACTTGGATTGTTTTATCCCAAGGGGATCATTATGGATTGATTTACATGCTTTTTCTAACTTTGACTAGACTAATTGTTATGACACGTGTGTCTGCCAGTTCTAGTTGTTAAGTTGAGTATAGGGAAGCTTTCGCAATGACTATTGAGTGTGTGTGGCTCAGATGCCTTTTGGTTGATTTGGGTATTGGTTAGTCTTCTACAACCACCATCTTCACTGACAGTAAGAGCGTATCGACAATTACAAGGAACCATGTTTTCCATGCTCACCCAAAGCACATTGAGGTGCACTACTATTATGTCACAGAGAGGTTCTCTGATGGAGAGATCAATTTTTCTTATGTGCCCAAACAAGATAATGTTGTAGAACTTTTCACAAAAGCTCTACTTAGGGAGAAGTTTCAAGATTTTTGCAAAGCTGAGGGATTACTTCCTTTTGTGGATTGGTCTCTTTCCATATAACTTGACACTTCTTTATACATGAGTGACAGCTCTTTGTTCAGCACATCACTCAGAGGGGGGATTTTTTGATATATTTTGGCAGTGATGTGTGTGAACATACTTAGGACTCTCAAGACACTTTTTTCCCTCTTTAGGAGCTTTTTTTATGGCTTGTGTATGCATTGGGTCACTTATGTTTATACATTCACTTGGTAATACATTTAGTAATGTGTGTTGTGATCCAGAATTCTTATTTTTCCTTGTGCTATTTGTGTGCTTCTACAAAACTCAAACTCCAACAAAGTATACTTTTGGATGAGCAATTCGAAGCCAAAATTGGTGCCTCAATGCCTCAAGTTTAATTAGGTTTTTGTAGGCATACAAACTTGCAAAATCCAAATGATCAAAATGTGCATTTTAAATTGTACATGCATGATCATCCATTGATTTCTATAATTTGTGACATTATACAACCCACAATTTAGCATATTATATTCCATCATTTTCTCACCATCAGAGAGATCATGAACTGTACACCTATCATCAACAAAATTTAGTATCAAGCTAATCTTGGCCAATGATGACACTCATAACATATTGTTCTTGATCCTTGGCACATATAAATCAATTGATAATGTGAATGCATTACGACTATCAATAGTAAGAATAACTTTCCAATTCCCATGATAGGATAGGAGGAGTTGTTCTCACATGTGCTTATTCCATAAAGGGTAGGCTCAATTAAGGTGAAAAATTTGTGAAATTGTGTTGAGAGGTTGTATGTTTGGTTGCACCATTGTCAAAGTACCAACTCAACTGTATTTTAAAAGCATGTGTCTACAACAATCATCCATGCCTCTTTTTTCTTTGCGTCCTTAGTAGAAAGTTCAAGAAAATTCTTTAAAGCATGATCAATGGCCTTACCGATATTCATAATTTTTTTTATTATCTACTTTCTTCTCATCTTTGTCTTCCTTCTTTGATTATGAAACACTTACATATCTTTACTCACTAGAGAAAGAGCCCCCTTTACCAAACTTTTGACGAGCAAAAAAAAGCTTGATCTACAACACATGCAATAGATCTATTTTGTCAAGATTGACCCTCTTGAAGCAAAACAAAAGTTAACCCTTTCAATGTTAATTACAAGATTTGTTTCCTTCCATCATCAATTGAAAAGTATACTAAAATCTATAATAGGAATCACGAATCCCATTGAGAACAATTTGCACAATTAAATTAACTGAAAAAAAAATCATATGTACCAATGAATTGCTCCAAATCTTTTATCTTTTGCAAGAAAGCTATCCATTGAACCCTTTCATTCGTATGCTCAATCTATAATTTTCTGAAGACAAGCAACACAAGCCTCATTTCTTACCTAATACAATGTAATAAAAGTATCCCAAACATCATTGCCTTTTTTGCAAAAGAAAATATGAGGGATAATAGCATGCTTTTTTTCAAATCGATCAAGGCATGCACCTATGTTTTATCAAAATGAAGCTTGCCCATCATAGTGTTCACATGAGAGAGAACTCAAAAGAAGAACTAAAACACATAAAAGATGATGAAATACCACCCACCCCATGTAACTCTAACCCCTTTTATAAGTCTTGATCATCTGTATCCTCCATTATTCCCATTTACACTTTTAGATAAATATTGGCTCTCATACCCAAGGCTTCCTAGCCTCTCAATAAAGCTATAGGGTTCAATAACATTGCTTTATAACATTTCCTTCCCCTCTATAGCTCCATGTTGGAGCAGTTGAATGTTGTAGAGGTCCACCAAGAATTGGAGCATAATTATAGTTAGGGACTTTGTGAGCATGCTCTCCAGGTTCTCTTGAGAGGTACACTACTCCATAGTAATATCCTAAGATATGAGCTTCCAATGGATGAAATGTTAGTGGATCTCAATGTGCTTCTTTTTAGCATGGAACATTGGATTCTTGGCAATGGCCATGGCTAATTGTTGTCATTACGGATGCATATTGGAGTAACCTCTAAAATACCAATTTCAGATAATAAATGTCAAAGTAAGATGGCCTCACATGCTGCAAAGCTAGATGCTTGGTACTCAGCCTCGATGGATGATAGAGAAATTGTAGTTTGCTTCTTACTTGCCCAAGAGATAGGTCCTAATCCAAGCAAGAATATGTATCCAAAAGTAAACCATCCTGAATCAAGATCACTAGCCCAATTTGAATCCGAATATCGAATGAGTTCAATGCCCCCTCTATACCAAAGACCATGGTGTCAAGTGAGGGCAAGGTATCAAAGTAGTCTCTAAGCAACATCCCAATGTTTTTGACAAGGCTGATGTGCAAATTGACTGAGTATACCAACTCCATAGGCAATATCTAGTCTAGTGTTGGCTAAGTAAAGTAAAGAACCAACAAGGTATCAATAAACATATTGATCCACTAGCGATGAAGTGTCATTTAGTATGAGCTTGATGTTTTGATCAAGTGGTGTAGTAGATATTGAGTGACACTAGTCCGTGTTACCTAGAAAGAAGGTTAGAGCAATACTTCTTTTGTGAGATAAATATATCTTCTTTTGTCTACCATTCTTCAATGCCTAAGAAGCAGTGAAGTAGGCCAAGATCTGTCATTAAACACTCAAGATGAAGCTATATGATTTAGCTCCTTTGAAATCCTTTAGCTATGAAGAACTTGTGAATGTTTTCATACCAGGCCATGGGAGCTTACGAAAGTCCATGAAGTTCTTTGTAAAGTTTCTATACATAATCTTCCTTAGCTTTGAGCTTGGAACCTTTGGGTTGTTCTACGTATACTTCTTTGTGAAGATCTCCATTGAGGAAAGCATTTTTTCTGTCAACTTGGTAAATGGGCCACTTGAGGTGTGCACTTAAGGTAAGAATAATTCTTATAGTTGTAAACCTTGCAGTAGGGGCAAAGGTTTTTCACAATCAATGTTGTACTTTTGCTTATAACCCTTAGTTACAAGTCTAACTTTGTACTTTTCTAAAGTACCATCGAATTTGTACCTAAATTTTTATATCCACTTAAATCCAATAACTTAATGATTTATATGCTTTGGAATACATGTCCAAGTGTTTTTCTTTTCAATTGCATCCATTTCTATTTGCATAGCTTCTTCCCGCTTAGGTTGACCTTGAGTTTGCTTTGAAATTGGAAGGCTCTGGAATCTACTAAATCTAGTGCATAAATGCATAATTCACATAGTTATTTTGTTCACATTGCTACTTCTCAATGAGCCGTTGAGATCTCTTACGTTGGTGAGAAGCACTTGCTTCTTAATTTTTTGTGGAAATAATTATGTCCCCCCCTTGAAGTGCTGATGGGTGGACTCAAAATTGAACTTGGTTTTTTGGTTGGTTACAATCAAGATCATACAATTTGTATGCCTTAGATTGTTCAGTATAGCCAATGAATAGGTGTTTCTTGGACTTAGATTGCAATTTATGTCGACCTTCCTTGGGCACATGTATAAATGCTTCACTTCCAAACACTTGAAAGTAGTTAACATTGGGCTTGCATCCATAGTGGGCTTCAAATGGAGTCTTGTTGTGTTAAGCCTCTATTGATTATGTGAATTGCAATGTGTATATCTTAGACCCAAAACTTGAATGGTAATGCTTTGTTGTGAATTATAGTGCATGCCATTTCTATGATGCTTCGGATCTTTCTTTCAGCTACTTCATTTTGGGATGGAGTATGAGGTTGAGTGACTTGCGTCTTGATACCATTTTGCTTTCAAAAATTATACAAAGACAAGGCTAATGAACTCACACCTCCATCTAATCTAGTGGTCTTGACTGAACTTGGTGCCTTATTCTCAACTTGATAGAGCCATTCTCAAAACTTAGAAAATGTATCTTCTTTTGACTTGAGGAAATAGACTCAGATATATCTTGTGTGATCATCTACCATTAGAAAGAAGTAGAGTGATCCACTAAGCAATGGGGTATTCATGGTTCCACAGAGATCCATGTGCACTAGGGCTAGAGGATTTCTAGCTTGAGTGGAAGCTTCTTTGGGAATTGGAACCTTGTGTTGCTTGCCTTGAGTGCAATCTTGACACATATATTTCACTTGCCCAATCTTGGGTAATCCCTTAACCAATTGGGATGTTGAGATCTTGGTTAAGTTAGACATGTGTCCATATCTTTGGAGCCACAGACTATAAATTGACTCCTTAGAAAGAAAGCATGAAATCTTGTATAAGCCTTTGTCTTCATCTCCTTGGGCTATAATATCCTTAGTGCTAGGATCAATCACCTTTATGGATGTGTTTTCAAATAAAACTTGTTTGTGATTATCGGTGATTGCTTTGATAGAGAGGAGGTTCATACACAAGTTGGGTACAAACAATACATTTGATAAGGCCACGCGTTCTCCTTAGTTATTTGTAATTTGTACTTTGCCCTTGCCTTCTATTGAAAGACTCTTGTTATTTCCTAAATAAACTTTGTCATTGTGGTCTTCTAACTCTTGAAATGATTCGCAATATTTGTGCATGTGAGAGGTTGCACCACTATCAAAGATCCGCTCTTGTGAGGAGCTTGAAGTAATTAGGGCATTGGTCTCTATGGAGATAAATAGATCTTCACTCATAGTGTGACCTATGCTGAGAGGAATTAGTTTGGTGTTTTGAGGTAGAGGCTTTAGAGTTGTTCTTCCTTTTATAGTAGAACTTCTTGAGATGCCCTATTTTACCACAAAAATTGCAGGTGAACTTCTTGGATGAATGTTTAGATCCTTGTTTAGGAGCATTGCTAGAGTTATGACTAGCATTCTTGGACTTGTTGAATGGACTTTTAACTTTCATTGTGGCTTCTTACAAGGTTGAAGACTTTACTCGTGAGTCGTGGAGGAGAAAAAGTCTCCATACTTCCTCCCAAATGAACATTATATCCTCACTTGATGCATGTCTGCCACACAATGCAAGCTTGCATTGGTAGTCCTAAAAAATGGTGATGAATTTGGTAATGGGATCCTAGGGCCTAAGAGAGGTTATGGAACTCTCCTTATAAGCCACAAATTCTAGAGGGAGTCTTATCCTCATAGAGATCTTGAAGTATTTTCCAAACCTTGAGAAGCTTTGCAAGAAGTAATATGCCCTTTTGTAAACTCATCACATGCTAGCAATAATTGTCCTAGGGCTCTCTTATCTTTTACATTCCAAATGTTCCAGACCTCTAAGTCATTGTCCTTATCTAGCTTAGGTTATGTAGCATCAACTATTTCATGCAATAAGTTTGTATATAGATAAGCCCTAATCATATGCTTCCATGAATTATAATTTGTGCCATTCGACCTCTCATTGTTGGGCATGAACATGGGCATAAATGAAGGCAAGTATAACTGACTAGAAAATGTTGCATTTCGGGATTGTAGAAATTTGTTGCCTTTGAGGCAAATTGAACTTCAAAAATGAATTACCACACTTGTGAAATGGAGTCAGCACCAAAGTGTGCGATGAGTGGAGGACGGGGCATAGAGTAGCCATTTGTAATTGTTGACGCCTTACAAGGTGGTTTAGAATAACCCCAAAAAATACACTGAGAAACACCCTTGTCGGGGCTTAGAATGGCTTCCCAAATCACACACACAATGATCTTTTTATACTTCTTGATGGTACAAAAGCAGGGCACTTAGTGCCAAATGGTGTCCCCAATGGAGAGGGTTATAACCTTTTGGGAAATACAATTGGAGACCTAATAATGTGCCACAATGAGGGTTAATTACCCTTGCCAAATACAAAAGGATGTCTAAAGCGTTTAATTTGAATGGCTTAATATAATGAGCCATAGACAGAGAGAGTGGATTATAGATGCACATGGCCCTTCAAGGAATGCGTCTATGTTACATAGGAACGTAAAGCCCAATGTGAGAATCAATCCTAGACATGAAATACTTTAGAAGATATAAAACATTTAAGTGATTGTGAGATCGTTTTATATGGCCCTTTTCTTAAAAAGGAATCTTTACAATACGCTCAAATGTGAAGAATCCGAGAGGAAATTGATTCATTTGAAAGACTATAAGCACATGGAAACATGTATGCAAAAAGTTGAAATATGTAATGCACAATAAATCAACGATTATGTCATTGTCATTAGAAGACAAGTCAAGTAAAGATGTGGGGCCAAAACAGGCGTGCAACTTTCTTCTTTGGACTTCATTGCAGCTATTGAATCGGAGTCTATGCGACAGTCACCTCTCTCTCTCTCTCAGAGTGTTGTGCTATGATGTAGCCTCTTTTCTCAGGTTTTGAAAGAGCTCTTCGAGATCCTATGTGAAGCTTTCATAGATGCTAAATGTCCTCTCTCTCACTATGTCTTGTATAGGAGCTAGTTCATGCTGCCTGCATGTGGCGGGGATGGATGCTTGCACATTTTCTTTGTGATGTAGAGATATATTATTCTCTCTCTATCTCTCTCTCATTATTGGAAGAAAGGGGAGAAGTTGAGAGCTATGCAGCAAAAATAGTGGAAGGGAAGATTGTGTAGCAATAGAGGTTTTCTACCACCCTCTCTTTCTCTCTCTCTATATATCTCTATCTCTCTCTTTGAGGTAATGATGCACATCAATTTCTCATGCTTTGTTATCATCACTCACTCTCTATCACTCTTAAGCATAGAGGAGATATTTGATTGCTATCAGCAATTGTATGCATGCGAGATGGGATTGAGCATCTTTGTGGGAGGTGACACACTTGTGCCCTCTTCTCTCTCTCTCTCTTTATCTCAAAGAGGAAATAAGGTGCATTTGTAGATCACTAACCGTGGAGCTCAAGTACTTGACATCCTTCTTCTTCATTGTATTCTCAAGGAGAGCAGGGTGTCTGTTGAACTGTGGTGCACACAGTGTAGAGAGACTAGTGAGAGCATCCCTATCTAATGGGAATACCCTACATGAATGAAAAATCTTTGTGTGCAAGATCAATGGCACGGACTCCTCAAAACTTTTCCATGCCACTATAGCCAGAGAGAAGAGATGACATAGGGAGTACACGAGCACAACACACAAGAACTAGATCGAATGGACTATGAGTGCATAAATTTGCCTCAAGCAGTTATTAGTGATATGTACTTCCACCTTCTAATTGCTTGAAGAGAGAAGTAGACAAACCTTTCTTCAATCAATACATGCGATACACCTCCCACTCAAGAATGAATCATGTGAGATGGTCCAACTTATCATGAATAACTTGTGACCAAGTCCAAGTAAATGGAGATGAGCAATGATCTAAAGCTATCGCACAAGGTTCAAGATCCACTAGAGTTCTCTTTTAGCATAAAAGCTATCAAAATTTTGATAGCATCTCCTCTGTAAATTGGACTCTGGAACCAAAATAAACCATGTGGGAATCACCATCCACATATCAAATCAATGAACATATGCTAAAATAATAGCCAATGAAGGTGACAAATGGATATGCAACTGAGGCTCCAATCTGGATCATGTACCTGCAAAGAAAACAAAGATACAAGTACCAACCAAGATCCAAAATCAAATATCATAAAATGATGTGTAATCAACAAGTAAATGCGTAACCAAGTGGCATAAGCAAGATATAGACCACAATGCCACTATACATCCACTGATAGTGCTATGATCAAATGCATGATGACATAAAGCTCATAAAAGGGTATACCACAATGTCATCTCACATGTCAAACATGTGACAAGATCATGCTCTACTCTCATATGGAGGAGCTACGACAATGATTATACATGGACAATGCCTTCAAGCTCTAAAAATAAGAGCTCGCACACCATAAAATCTCTCTCGAAGAAGTTCCAAAGCAAATTGAATCTCCAAGAACAACTAAGGTTCTTATGGTGACAATATCTTGCTCTGTGTTGCAAATCTTGTGCAGGAAGAAGAATGGGCATTTACTACTGTTTGCAGTTTTGACCCATCTTCTCATGATCAGTGCATGTCTGCAGTAGACTCAGATGTTTGGTACTTTGACAGTGGGGCGACCAAACATATTACCTCGCAGCACAGTTTCTTCTCTTCACTCGAGCCTGCCCCTACAGGGAATACTGTTACATGCACCAACAACTCCTCTTATCCTGTTATGGGAGTTGGTAAGATCATTTTGACTACTGCTGATGGTAGTTCTTTCACTTTGTCAGATGGTTTATTTGTGCCAGGGATCAAGAAGAATCTGTTATCAGTTTCTGCATTAGCCAAGATTGGCTTGGTTGTGAAATTTGTTGATGACAGATGTACAGTTCATGATCTATCAAATGGTGATGTTATTATTGCTTCTGGCATTTTATGTCGTGGGCTGTATAAGCTCATAGACTATGAAAGATTTGTGAATGATTCCGCATGTGCAGTTCATGATTCTCAGGCTATGTCAGATGCAAAGCTTTGGCATGCACACTTTGGTCATCTGAATTTTGCTAGTTTGCTACGCCTGTAGAAATCTGAAATGGTGTCCTCTTTGCCCAAACATGAGGCACCTGGAAAACATGTTTGTGAGGGTTGTATTTTGGGCAAAATGCAGCATTCATCCTTTCCAAAAGATGGTTCAGTTCGGGCTACGCAGAAATTGCAGCTTGTACATAGTGATGTGTGTGGTCCTATGCAGACACCCTCTTTTGGAAATTACCTTTACTTCGTGACTTTCATTGATGATTTTTCCAGGCATGCATGGGTATATCCACTCAAAGCAAAGTCTGAAGTGTTCATGTGCTTCAAACAGTTTTTGGTTTTGGCTGAAAATCTGTTAGCATGTAAAATGGGCACCCTCCATTCTGATCGAGGGGGGGAATATATGTCTTCAAATTTTAATGCATTTATGGCTGAACGTGGGATAAACCACCAATGTATAGTGCCATATACTACACCTCAACAGAATGGAGTTGCTGAACGAAAGAACAGGTCACTCATGGAGATGGCGAGGTGCATGGTCAAGAGTCGGGCTTTACCACATAGTTTCTGGCTTGAGGCTGTCATGTGTGCAGCATATGTACTGAACAGGTGTCCCACTAAAGCGCTGCAGTCTATCACTCCATATGAGGCTTGGCATGACCGCAAGCCATCTGTTGCTCATCTGCGTGTTTTTGGTTGTTTGGCATATGCACTAGTGCCTGAACAACATCGCAGAAAATTGGATGATAAAGCAGTAAAATGTATTTTTGTTGGGTACAGTTCTGAAAGTAAAGGCTATCATCTGTATCAGCCACAGACAAAACGCATTCTGGTTAGCCGTGATGTTGTTTTTGTGGAAGATGCAATTCAGCCATTGCTTTCATGTACTAAGGAGACATCTGTGAGCTCCAAAGACATGTATGACACTTTGATGCCTCTTTTTACAGGTGGACAGTCTAGTGCTGGTCCTAATGAGGCAACTTCTCAGCCTTTGCAGGTTTCATATGATGATGCAGATCATTCCATTTCTGATGCAGATTTACATGATGCACTTGTTGATGAAAGAGCTGATATTGAGCAGGCAAAAACTATGCCAAAATGGCTGGTGCGGACTTTGCGTGACAGCAAATTAGATGCACCTTTGTCATATCGTACTCGATCAGGCTCTCATAGTGCCTCCTTTGCATCAGATTGCTATGCTATGGTTGTGTCTAGTCTCTGTGATGAGAATGAGCCTGTTTCTTTTGATGAAGCATAGAATTCAAAAAATTGGATGGCTGCTATGCAATCTGAACATGATGCTATAATGAAGAATGGTACATGGTCTTCATATGACTTGCCTCCTGGCAAGAAGGCCATTGGCACTAAGTGGGTATACAAGCTAAAGCGTAAACCTGATGGTACAGTTGACAGGTATAAAGCAAGGCTTGTTGCAAAGGGTTATGTGCAGGAAAGAGGCATTGATTTTGATGAGACCTTTGCACCTACATGTCGTATGACTACTGTTCGGAGCATTTGTGCACTTGCAGCCCATCATGGTTGGAATGTACATCAGATGGACATTAAAATAGCATTTCTGAATGGTGACTTGCATGAAGAAGTGTATGTTTTTCAGCCTTGTGGCTTTGGGCAGAAAGGGCATGAAAACCAGGTGTGCAGGTTAAAGAAGGCATTATATGGTTTAAAGCAAGCACCACGTGCTTGGTATGAGAAGATACATGCCTATCTGATTGCACATGGTTTTGAGAACAGTCCAACTGAAAGCACCTTATATGTTAAGCGTGCTAATGATGTGCTTCTGATCATTGTTGTCTATGTTGATGACATGTTGCTCATTGGTCCTATTGAGAAGCATATTGCTGATTTTAAGGATGATTTGCATGCCTCATTTGAGATGTCTGATTTGGGGCATTTGCATCACTATTTGGGCATTCAGTTTATGCAAGTTGATGGTGGAATGGCTTTGTGTCAAACGAAATATATTGACACATTATTGCAGCGTTGTCGGGAAGAAGGAGGTCGTGGCTCGAAGCCGGCGCCTGGGGTTGGATCAGGCCCCGCTCTGGAGCGACGTTCCCGCTGTCCTGCGAGCGGCGTCTGCGCGCTGGGCGCCTCGCCTGTGCTCTCGGGAGCGTGCGCGATCCTCGTACGCGTGGGGAAAGAGACAAGTCAGATACAGCACTGATTCTCAAAATCACTGGGTCAGTGTGTATACAAACTCGATGATACAATAAAATCTGAATGATACAGTGATGCCCGCTACGGTGCGGGTCCGCGATACAAAAATCCGCTACAGTGCGGAACAGAAAAATACAAATAAATGCCACCGCTACAGTGCGGATCGGCTGGATATGATGTAGGCCTCCCGCTACAGTGCAGGAAGTCACCCTCGATCTTTGTCTTCTGGTTTTTGCGATTTAATCTTTTCTTCACTTTTCTTCGATCCAAGCTTTTCTTCAAGTCCTCACTTTGTAGCTCTTTACTTCAAAATTCACAATAATCTCTGATCACGCAGTAACCTGCAAAGACGTTCCACAAGGCAATCCAGAGGATGGGGTCTTTATCTTCAGTCTTCAATCACTTTCTCTTCACTTCATATAATCAGCATCCACATAAACCTGAAGGAGCGTTCCACAGAAGAAACCCACAGGGCGAGGACAAACATGTTAGTACACTAAAGCATGTAAAATTTCACTCGTAAAATGTAGCATCATAGACTTTAATGAAATTCATTTGTTACGAAATCAATTCTTCAAATCAATTAGCATTGTCAAGCTTTGAAAACCAACTTTCACTTTGTCATTGATGTATCTTTATCTTCATGAATAAGTATCCTGGATATGGTATGTCTTAACATTTTGAAAAGGCGTATAAACAATACAACTCATCATAAATTTGATTTCAATACCTCACAAAGTGTGTGGTTATTACATGCCATCATTTTGGCTTCCATTTGTTTATTGGAAAGTGTTTTCTCCGTTTAAGTGTTCTTGAAACAAAGCCAATTTGGATTATTAGAATCATGCCAAATTCATCGCGTGCACCTATTGCGTCTATATCATCATCTCATCTCTCTCCGTGTCTTTTTGAACACCGCCACCTCTCTCTCTCTCTCGGGCTCTTTCAGTACCACGTCAGCCTTGTCTCCACCAACCATCGCGCAACACCATCCGAAGCTTTCTGTTGGCATTCCTCTCTCTCTGTCTCTTCCGACTCTGCATATCAACGGACCTTCTCCCAGTGATCTCTGTTTGCAACGCGGAAGACTGGGCCCCGATTCTCTCTCCTGTCTCAATCTCTCTCTACGCAGACTTCTGCCACCTGTCTACGTGCGATAAGAGCTAGCTATGGCTCTCTCTCTCTTCCAGATACGTCCGTGATGCGCCTGTAATTATCCGCCAATCTCTCTCTCTCTTTCTCTCGCGTGTGTGCGCGCTGCGCCGCCGTGGGAGGGGGAGAGATTCCCTCTCCTTCACCCGTGAGTGGCGCCTCCGTCTGAACTGCAGCACCGACCACCTAGTGGCCATCTGTGCTCCGCCAATATCACGTAGATAACCTCTCTCTCCCTATCTATGATGCTGCCGCCTGCAATATCCGTGAACCTCTCTCTCTCTCCGCACTTTCTCTCTCTTACTGCTGTGTGTCGCCAAAAATCTCAATCTCTCTCTCTCTCGCCCTCATCACGTTGCCTTCCACGTGCGAGTTTATTTTCTCCCTCTCTCCCCTGCCGCCGTTTCCTACGACACTGCGCCACGCAACCAGCATCCATCAGCAATCGGCCACGACTTTGCACGACAGCTCTACACAGGGTTCTCTGGATCCTCTCTCTGCAATCTCTCCCTATGATTGTCTCCGCCTTCTGCTCCGTGCGCCCAAGTTCGACTCTCTCTATCTCTCTCTCTCTACGTGGGTCAACCACAGGCTCAAAGTCGGTCTGCCAGCTTCCACGTCAGCAGCCACATCATGGGCTCTCTTGCATCAGCGTCAACAGCAACTCCACGTTCTCTCTGCAGATTGCTGCGCCGCCGTTCTTGCCACATCTTTCTTCGCACGCGTCAATGGCAGAATCGACCGTGATCTAGAGTGCGCAACAAGATTCATTCTCTCTGTTCACCACATGGGACGTCGCCGCCTTGTCTACCCACATCTCTGTCTCTTAGGATTCTTCCGTCGACGACCTCATCAACAGTGACCGCTGTGCGCGACCAGCCGACTCTACCACCAATAGCGCCGCTTAGCTCTATGTCATCTGCCAGCCACGAATCACGAATCTTCTCTCTATCCGACTACCTACAGCAGTGTCCCACAGATTTCTCTCTCTCAGGGCGTCAGCACTCAGCATCTCCGACTTCCTCTCTAGCGAATCAGACACGGTGTCTCTTCACGCCCAATTTCTCTCTGCAACCTATCAAGCCGCGTACACCACGCGCGATCGTCTATCTCTTAAACTAGCTATGGCTCGTGGCCTTGATCACCCGACCAAGGTGGTTCCACCCGCCTACTAGCCCATCGTAGCGCACCAACGACATATACGCACATATAAGCTGGCATGAGTATGAATGTTTCTTTATAAATCATGATCCATATGGAGGTAAGATCTCGCAAGAAATAAATACTAGGATCCAAAGTTTCCCACTCACTAAGTGTTCAAATCAATCAGCATATACATGCACTCGGTCTAAGCATGTCATCACATTCCCAAGCTTTCACTCCCAAAAGTCTAGTCCACTAACTGACTCCATTCATATAATCCCTAGTCATTCATGCTTCATGCAAACCCATAATAGATCTTTGTCATCTTCATTCTACATGATTTTCATAAATTCACACATATTTTTATCACACACATCAATGCAATGCATATGCTCTATCAGAAAGAAAACAAATCTCAAATCAGAAACATTTCATCTGGTCATTTTTCTTCATTTTGATCCAGCTTTTCTTTATCTTCATGGTCTATCATTCTTCATCAGCATCAGTCTCAGTGTCATCAGTTCCCTCCAGAAGTTCTTGCTCAATCTCATAATCCGCTTCATTTCTTTTCTTGAATAATTTTATCCTCTTTCCTGCAATCAAAGATCTCAAAGGAGTACTGTCTAACTCACGAAGTGCATACGTACCATTTTCAAACACAGACGTAACCACATACGGCCCAAACCATCGTTTGGTCAATTTCTTCCTAGCATCATATTGAGTATCGAATGTACTGTCGTACACCAACACCCAATCATCTATCTCAATCCTATGTGGTCTCAGTCAATGGGTTTTGTCAAAATAGATCTTGTTTTTTAACCTTGACTCCTTTAACTTTTGGACTGCTTCTTTTAACTTTTCATTTCCTTGTTCTAACTGATTTATTCTCAATGATAATAACTCTTCTCTCGTCATACCATCATTCCACGGGAGCGTCAACCATGTCACTATCTCAGTCTGGATGGGGAAGATTGGCTTCTGACAATACATCAATTCAGCAGGCATGAATCCTGTGGACCAAGTGTAAGTCATCCTATCAGCCCATAGTGCGAATGGAAGAAACCTAGGCCACTACTTGATGTCATCACTGCAAGCCTTAGAGATCGCCTTCACAATGGAAGGGTGACCTCTCTCGATTTTCCCATTTGCTTCTGGGTTATAGGCAGTGGTGAGAGACAATCAAATTCCATGACGATCAAAGAACTCTTTTGCCTCTCTCGCATCCAACTCTTCCCTGTCCGCAACCACTTTCTCAACGTATCCGAATCTTGAGATCACTTCTTCTAAAAGGAATTTGCATACATTATAAGTAGTCTTCGTACGAAGAGCTCGACCTTCCACATGGTTGGTCAAGTCCTCTCTAGCAAGCACAATGTATCTCATCTTATCTATCCCTTTGGGCATGGTTACAAGGTCGACCACCCACTTGTAATGGATACAAGGAGGGTAAGTCGGATGTAACGGGTCTCTGTGCCTAACTGATGAATGCACCTGGCATGTAGCACAAGTGTCTACAAAACCTCTCACACTCACATAAATCCCTGGCCACCAGTAGGCTTCCCTAATCTTCTCATATGTTGCATAGAATCCTTTGTGACCTGCCCATAAGGTCTCATGCATCTCTCTCATAACTTTTCTCTGAAGACTCCTCGAACTCAATACTCTCTGTGGACACTTCACCTTGCCTTTAGCGTGTCGCCAAATAAGCCCATCCTTCAAGAAAAAGTTGTAAGACTTTTTCCTGATGGATCTATACTTATTTGTGGACCAACCGGGGGAAGGTTTCAGAGTACTCAGATATCTTCCAATATCTCTCCACTCGCCATCATACTCATTCTCTCGGAACTGCTCATATGCATACACCAATGGATCGTATCTTATCATATGTATATCCTTTTCTACCTCATCATCATCATCAGACTCATCATCGAATTTTTCTCTTGAAAGCATATCAGCCACTGTATTCGACTTCCCAGCTATGTGTACAAATGCAAGATTTATAAACTTTATATAAGAGATCCATCTAAGCATAGCAATATCCGGAGATGAACAATTTGCAATCATGCCAATCAGTGGAAGACAGTCAGTCTCAACTATCACATTCGCCCCAATGAAATACTCTTTATCGCTCTTTAAAGCAGTCACTAATCCCCATAACTCTCTCTTAATCTGTGGATATTTTCTTTGGGTATCATGTAGGATCTTAGCACCAAAGCGCACTGCATATCTCTGCCCCTCATCATCATCTTGCCCTATGACCCAGCCTATGCCAATAGGACTGGTATCAACGGTCAAAATGATAGGTCTCTGACCTGAATAGTCAATACGCTTCAGAATCGGAGCTTCAATTAGTAGTTGCTTTAGTTTACGCATAGCTCTCGACTGTTTCTCTGTCCATACAAACTTCTTTCTCTTTCTCAGCAGATCATATAAGGGGTTCGCAACGTGAGCAAAGTGAGGAATCCATATCACATAGAATACACAGGCTCCTAGAAACCTTCTCACCTCACTGACATTACGACACACTTCAGTGATCCTGCTAATGGCCTCAACTTTCTGTGGGTATGGCTTGCGGCCATAATGTCCACACAGATGTCCTACAATGAGGACCTCATCAACGCCAAAAACCGATTTCTCTAAAGAAAGTGTTAGCCCCACATCTTCAAACCTCTCAAAGATCTTCTCACAATCAGCAATATGATCTCTCACAAACTTTCTACATCCTGAAGCATCTAAACTCACATCTTTCACTCTTTCCTCACATCCCTTTTATCGGAACATCATCAATAAATGGCATAGTCACAGATGGTATAAAGTCTCGTAAAACCAGATTCATGGCATTCATCATGTGAGCCACAGAATTCGTCGCTCCCTACGGTAAAGTACACATGCGTACAAGGCCCAGTGGAGTCCTCATGGTCGTAATGTCTCTACTCTCCATAGCCAACTGAAACTGGTCATAACCTGAATACAGATGACCCATAGAGTAGATGGAATGCCCAGCAAACGCCTCAGCAAACTCATCCACTATGGGTCCTGTCCCTACATTTCTAATTATGACTTTATTCACAGGTTGCAGATCCTGAATGAAACGAAGCTTCCCATTTTTCTTAGGCACAGTAAACCACCTATTCGAATATGGAGCCGAGGAGGGTTCCAATATCCGCATGGAAATCTTTTCCTTTAGCAGTCTCATCAGCTCAGGCAAGTGAGCTTTTGGGACTGGTATAGGCCGGATATTCCATGGTATATGTGGCACTGTAAATATAATCATGGGAGGTACTTGTTTCGGGTCTGCACAACCTATCTCATGTGGAAAAAGTGAAAATGCTTTTTCATGTTTCTTGATGACTTCAATAAATTTCTGTTTCTCTTCTTTTCTCAGAAACAATTTCTCTCCAAATTTGATCTCTTTAATAGTCTCATCAGTAAAATGATGCCCTATGAGCTCTCTTCGTCTCAGCATAGGGTCATCTGACACTCGCAGATATTTCTCATGACTATCTTCTGGCAATGGCTGAGCTATAGGCTTCACTTTCTTATCCACAGTCTTATACTTTGTATTTACACTTACTTCATGCTCTCTCATAAATTCCTCAATCATCTCATACTCTTGGATAGAGCTGAGCATAATGATTTCTGATTTCTCATTTCTCTCAAATGCCTTCTCAAGCTCTTCCAGAGTAGTCGAACTTCTCTCCAACTGGATCACATCTTCAATCTTCTCATCAGATAACATCATTCCTAAATGCTTATAGTATCTCTCATGAACTTTCCTGAATTTATTTGAAACATTTTCTTTCTATAAACATAGCAACTTGAATGTAGATGAATAAATAGAAAAACTTTCAAAAGTATGTACAAAGTCATGCGAGACATCAAACCAACTCCCACTGTTGTCTCGCTCAACAGTGGATCCTAACAGAAATTTTGATCAGCAGAAGCTCCATACTCTCCAACAGGCATACACTCATCATGATCATGTGAATTAATAGGTTTCTTTCTTATATTCTTTCTATTCCAGGAGTGATTTGGACACACAATCATCACTTGCAAAGAATGTAGACCAGATCTAGAACGGATTCGTGCATAGGCAGATCCATCATCCATGGCCTTAGTCTCCATTCTTACCTCAGCTATAAAGGGCTGCCCAAGGATAGCCTCATATGAACAATGGTCCTGGACAAAGAAGTGAAATTCCTCAGAAATCCCACCTATGGTCACAGGCACAAAGGCGCATGCCCCAAGCAATGCTCCTGAACCATTATCCGCTGTCCTCATCCTCCATCCATGATCTTTGTCAATCGGCCACCTAAACTTATCATAGAGCTTCTTAGAAATCATATTTATCTCTGATCCTGAGTCAATCAAGGCCAGAGCAAAACATGACTCCTCATTGCTCCCTAGCTTCACCTTCATCTCAGGTGTTCCTCTCGCCCAAAAGGTCCTGCTAAACTCACTTTCTGTCTTCCTCATTTCATCATCAGGTATGATAGGACCTAGAGAATTTTTATGACACCTGGCAACCTCATCATCATCATCATCAGATGTGTCACTCAATGTAACTACTTCATTTGTCACTTGAATATCTTCAGGTGCTTCTTCCATCTCTACATCTTCAGGTAGTGGAAACCTCTTTCTCTTAACCAGCTTTATAAAACTATCCTTGAACTCAGGCTTCGCTATGGAGAAGACCTGTTCCAAGGACATGGTCACTTGGCTCTTCAGTAAAATGTCATTTAATATCTCTCTTGCATCATTTTTCCTTTCCAACTCAGAGATTAATACAGCCTTTGGAGTTCTCTTCTTTTTCTTCTTCTTTTCTTTGTCAGCCTCTTGAATACTTTCTTGAATTTCATCTTTCTTTTGAACTGGTTCAGGTTCTTTCTCTTTCTCTTTAGTCAGTTCTTGAATCTTTGTTGGCCCAGCCGGCCTCTTTCCCTCTCTTCTCTTTCTTCTTTGCCTCTGCCTGAGTAGCTACAGGCTCTTTAAACTGAACTTTCTTCTCTAGCTCTTTAGCTTTTTCTTCGGCCTCTTGGCTTTGCTTTCTGGTCACTCTTCTTTCTGGCGCAGTCTCTTCCTGACTCTCATCCCTTTTCCTCTTTTCCTCCACATTGGCTATATGGGAATAGACCGAGGATTCTTCAACAGGAGACTTCCAGGCAGTCTTCTGCATAATGGCATCCCTAGCCCTCACTAAAGCCTCAATGGAATAATTTCTTTGGGGTCGAGGTCTAGGCACTTTTTCATCTTCTTCCTCAACAGGTTCTAATCGTGTGGCTGATGTACTTGCATTATTGCCAGATAAATCTTCATAAAATTTCTTCATTCCCCCCTTTCCCCAATTCACAGGTAGAGGAAGACGGGTCCTGAAGTCACATAACTTCTTATCGATATCTATCACCAGTTGATGCTCTTTTGCTAGCTTAAGCTCTTCACAGGCATATGAAAAATGCTCTTGTGCATCACACCATACGCATCTCTTAGCCCCTCCAAACCCACCAGTCGCTCGTCTCTCAAAAGGTCCAGTGTTTCTTTGAAACGTAGGTTGCACTGGTGGTGCAGGTGTCTGTTGGGCAACAGGCTGCACTAGAGGTGCAGGCTGTGGCATCACATAGCCTTGCATATTTGGAATGGGCATAGTGCCTCTCTGTAATGTATCTACATAACTCGTACTCGCCTGAGGAGGAGTGGGGTCCTGATATCCCATAGAATTAACTTTATTGTGAATACTCGCCATTTCTTTTGACATAGACGCTTGCATCGTAATAAGATTCTCTATCTGTCGACTGAGAATCTCAACCTGTAGCTCTATTGGCGATCGCGAAGTGGATGCAACATTAGCAAAAGCTGACGTTGCAGGCACATTCGGAATTGCCGGAAGTGGAGCTTCCCTAGGCGGTTGTGGTGTTACCACTGCAGGTCTATCGTATAACACCGCCTGGCGTTGTCTCATTTGGGCAACCGCTTCTACCTCTCTCCTCACTACACCCCAATCTTCAGTCAATCCAAATCTCTTCCCAGGCTCTTCAATCCTCCTTTCGACCTCAGCCCTGTCTTCAAGACTTAAGATCCTAAGGAAAGATATAACTAGGTCAGGTTTCAAAGCATCTAAATCGGCCTATGGAAGTTGTTCATATCTTCTCAAGAACTCATTCAAAAGTTGAGTAAGGGATGCAGTGGGCTTCGGAGAGCTTATCCACCGCAAGAACCCTTCTCTACTGTGTTGGGAAAAGTCTTCTAAATAAAACAGCTTATGCAATTCTTTTCTGAATTCGGCCCAAGGCTTTGCTATATGTGCAGTAATAGGGGCTAAAATGGATCCTGATACTACCCGTGTGAAGTAATGTGTAAACACATCCTCAGGTAGACCATAAATCCGTGCCTGTTCCTCAAAAACATCTAGGTACTCGGTTACATTCAAGCCTGTAAACTTCCCTTTTTCTCTCAATACCGCTTGGACTACGCGGGCCCCTTGTTTTTCTATTACCATTTCCTTGAATATATCCTCCATCTCTCTTCTCTGCTCTGTCCTAGAATGTAGCACAAGGTCTAGTGTAAGTGGTTCAACTATCTCTCTAAGCTCTGAGTAGAGATCAGAGAAGAGGTTTGATGAGTCACGAGCCAGGAGGTAAAGGTCAGTCAATGCTCCTTTCTAGGCCAAAGTCAGGTGTATCTCTTCTTTCCTTAAATCCCAGAAACTTCAATGTATTTTTCCCCTTTTTCAATGATATTTTTCAGACGCTTTCTATCATTCTCTCTAAACTAGAAAATCAGCAAAGCCCTAGTCTAAGCGTAAAAAAAACTCACACGTATGGACTAAACTAATGCAAAGTGTGGATGCTCAAACTCAAGCAGCAAGACAATCTTTCTGTTTCAGCAGTGTATGTGAAGCAATGCAAAATTTCAAATAACTTGAAATGCTAGTACCTGGAAATATCTGACTCGATGCGGAGGTTCTTGTCTCTTTCCTCAAGGAGTAGGTGACGCGATGAGGATCACCGGGCAACCACCTCGCTTCACGTCGGGTTCAGGTGTCGGGAAGAAGGAGGTCGTGGCGGGAAGCCGGCGCCTGGGGTTGGATCAGGCCCCGCTCTGGTGCGCCGTTCCCGCTGTCCTGCGAGCGGCGTCTGCGCGTTGGGCGCCTCGCCTGTGCTCTCCGGAGCGTGCGTGATCCTCGTACGCGTGGGAAAAGAGACAAGTCAGATACAGTACTGATTCTCGAAATCACTGGGTCAGTGTGTATACAAACTCGATGATACAATAAAATCTGAATGATACAGTGATGCCCGCTACGGTGCGGGTCCGCGATACAAAAATCCGTTACAGTGCGGAACAGAAAAATACAAATAAATACCGCCGGTACAGTGCGGATCGGCTGGATATGATGTAGGCCTCCCGCTACAGTGCAGGAAGTCACCCTCGATCTTTGTCTTCTGGTTTTTGTGATTTAATCTTTTCTTCATTTTTCTTCGATCCAAGCTTTTCTTCAAGTCCTCACTTTATAGCTCTTTACTTCAAAATTCACAATAATCTCTGATCACGCAGTAACCTGCAAAGACGTTCCACAAGGCAATCCAGAGGATGGGGTCTTTATCTTCAGTCTTCAATCACTTTCTCTTCACTTCATATAATCAGCATCCACATAAACCTGAAGGAGCGTTCCACAGAAGAAACCCACAGGGTGGTGACAAACATGTTAGTACACTAAAGCATGTAAAATTTCACTCGTAAAATGTAGCGTCATAGACTTTAATGAAATTCATTTGTTACGAAATCAATTCTTCAAATCAATTAGCATTCTCAAGCTTTGAAAACCAACTTTCAATTTGATTCATTGATGTATCTTTATCTTCATGAATAAGTATCCTGGATATGGTATGTTTTAACATTTTGAAAAGGCGTATAAACAATACAACTCATCATAAATTTAATTTCAATACCTCACAAAGTGTGTGGTTATTACATGCCATCATTTTGACTTCCATTTGTTTATTGGAAAGTGTTTTCTCCGTTTAACTGTTCTTGAAACAAAGCCAATTTGGATTATTAGAATCATGCCAAATTCATCGCGTGCACCTATTGCGTCTATATCATCATCTCATCTCTCTCCGTGTCTTTTTGAACACCGCCACCTCTCTCTCTCTCTCGGGCTCTTTCAGTACCACGTCAGCCTTGTCTCCACCAACCATCGCGCAACACCATCCGAAGCTTTCTGTTGGCATTCCTCTCTCTCTCTGTCTCTTCCGACTCTGCATATCAACGGACCTTCTCCCAGTGATCTCTGTTTGCAACGCGGAAGACTGGGCCCCGATTCTCTCTCCTGTCTCAATCTCTCTCTACGCAGACTTCTGCCACCTGTCTACGTGCGATAAGAGCTAGCTATGGCTCTCTCTCTCTTCCAGATACGTCCGTGATGCGCCTGTAATTATCCGCCAATCTCTCTCTCTCTTTCTCTCGCGCGTGTGCGCGCTGTGCCGCCGTGGGAGGGGGAGAGATTCCCTCTCCTTCACCCGTGAGTGGCGCCTCCGTCTGAACTGCAGCACCGACCACCTAGTGGCCATCTGTGCTCCGCCAATATCACGTAGATAACCTCTCTCTCCCTATCTATGATGCTGCCGCCTGCAATATCCGCGAACCTCTCTCTCTCTCCGCACTTTCTCTCTCTCTCCCTATCTATGATGCTGCCGCCTGGAATATCCAAGAGGAAAGAAACGGCAAGGACCTCTTTCTCCGCTGTGAAGCCTGGTAAGAACCTCAAAAAGTAAGTTTCTTCTCCTTTTTGTTTTCTCTTATGGAGTGTATCAAATTGGTATCTATTAATACAAAAGGGCTTTCTGATCCGATTAGAGGTAAGGTTTTAAATAACTGGCTTAAAGACGTTTCTATTGTCCCTGACTTTATTTGCTTACAGTAGGCTTAAGATAGGTGGTCACCCTCTTTTGATGAATTTGAGAACTGTCTCAAGCAACTGCCATTGGATGTATACTGACCACATGGGCAAAGGGGGAGCGGCCATTGGAGTTGCTAACGGAATTAGACACCTCATTGAAGATGTGCAGACGAGTCCTTCTAACCAATGGATTGCGGTTAAGTGTAAAGTGCCTCTCAATGTCACCATCGTTTGTGTTTATGCTTCTAACAATGCTTTTCAGAGAGTCAATTGTTGGGAAGAGATATCTAGGATCAAAGGCGACATCTGGCTGACTGGAGATTTTAATATGGTCACTACTAGTTGTGACAGAAATGGTAATAGTGAAAATGTTATTTCTGGTAGTGAGAAGCAGAGCTGGTATAATTTGATTGATAAGCATAACTTACTGGATCTTTCTGCTAATACCGGGCATACTTGGAATAACAGGGGGCAGTGCTCCTATTTGTCTGCTAGGCTTGACAGGTTCTACATGAATGCGGGCAGGAGTCGGGAGTTGTCTAATTACTGTTGCTCTATTGATCAATCTCTATTGCTTTCTTATCACTCGCCTTTGATTGTCAAGTTGTTCAATAACAGCCCCAATTACAGGGCTGGCTGGCCTCATCTGGACTCTTCGTTGTTTAAGATTCCTGTTGTGAAGGATAAAATTTCTGAAATTCTTTTAATGTATTTTGACTCGGATCTGCCGCCTTTTGTGGCCTGGGAAAGAGCTGTTAGAGAAATTCAGGATATTATTAAACACTATAAAAATAGGACCAAGAGTATAAGATACAAAAGAAGGATGATGATCATACAGGAGATGAATTTTCTTGAGCAATCTAACATTGATGTGTGTACCAAAAGAGTCAAGTTGTTTGATCTTCAGGAAAAAGTCAAGAAAGTGGACTACCTCCTTGCTAGAGGTGCCCTTGCCTCTTCTAGAGAATTCTGGGCAGGTAAGATAGACAAACCTAATAAGCATATGTTTGAGCTTTTGAGAAAGAAGAAAGTCAGGGACTTCATCCCCCTGCTTAGAGACAATGATGGTTTGCATGTTTCTAGTATGAAGGAAAATCTGCAGGTTGCTCAAAGGTTCTTTGCCAATGTATTCTCTCAACCTCCCAAGAGAGGGGATTCTGTGTGGAGTGCAAGAGCTGCCATTGCCCTTTGTAGGAAAAAAATGGTTCCTCAGGGAATGGACTCCCTCCTTGACATGCCCCTTTCTGTTGGTGAGATTAGAGAATCCATTAACAAATTGAAGCCTGGAAAGTCTCCTGGTCATGATGGTTTGCCCAATGAGTTTTTTCAGGAATTCAAGGAAGATTTGGTGCCCATTATTCTCAAAATTTGGCAAGAAGCCTCTAGAAGGGGTTCCCTTTCTCCTTTTATTAACACTCGAGTGATCAAACTTATCCATAAAAAAGGTCCCAAAGATGATTTGAATAATTGGAGACCCATCTCCTGTCTGACTTCTTTGTATAAAATCTTTGCTTCTATTTTGGCCAGAAGGCTAAGCCCTCTCATGGATAGCATCATTCTCCCTGAGCAAAAAGGGTTTATAAAAGGAAGGTTCATCCTTGACAACATTATCACTATATGGGAAGGTCTTGAGTATTACAATGAGCTCAATGTTGATACTTACTTCTTTAAAATTGACTTTGATAAGGCTTATGACAGGATTGAATGGGATTTCATTCTGCAATCTTTACAGGATATTGGATTAGGAAGAAAATTCATCAAATTTGTCAGCATTTTGTTTGGTAATGCCTTTTCTAAAGTGACTATAAATGGTTGTCTTACTAACCCCTTCAAGTTGTGCAGGTCTATTAGGCAAGGATGCCCTTTGGCTCCCTTGCTTTTTGCTATTGCTAGTGATGCTTTAGGTTGGTTGGTTAAAGATTGCATCTCCAAAGGAAACATTACTGGTTTAGATATCCCCCAGGCTTCCTCTCCCCTGGGTCTGCAGATGTTTGCAGATGATACCAATATGTTAATGCAAGCTGGGGAAACCTCTGCTTACTATTTCCTTAACTGCCTTAATTTGTTTTGTCTTGCTAGTGGCTTGGTGGTCAATCATAAGAAAACTGGTTTTTTTTTCACTGATAATAAGATTCCTCATTGTGTTGAGACTGCTGGCTGTGAGATTATTAAGAAAGGCTCCATTTTCAGGCTGTTAGGAATACCCATGGGATTTGGTGTCACTTACGAGCAGAGGTGGCAATGGGTTCTTGATAAGTTCAGATCTAAAATCTTCAAGTGGAATGACATGCATAGTAATTTGTCTCAAAGAACTTTTACCCTGAAGCATTATATCCTCCCCTCTTTGACTTACTTTCTCTCCTGTTGGAGGCCTAGCAAAAAGCAGATTGGGCAGGTCATCTCTCTGGCTAGGAAGTATTTATGGGGAGGATCTAAAATCCCTAAAGTTGCTTGGAATATTTGTTGTATGAAGAAGAGTGAAGGGGGCCTTGGTCTCATTTGTCCCTCTAGGATGGCCACTCAAATGTCTGCCAAGTGGATTGTTAGAGCTGTTTCCTCTAATGACTACTGGGCTTGTTTGATTAAAAGAAATGTCAATAGATTCAGAGTCAAGAACAACAAAAGCTGGGATGGTTGCTCGCTTTGGGATGTGATCTCTTCTCCTGTTGAGTTTGTGCCTAAGGGTAGCCAACTGATATGTAATTTTTGGAATGCTTAAATGACAGTTAAGTCCAAGTACATCCTCCCGTTATGGTTTGCTAACAATTTTACATTCATTGTACATGACTCCATTTGGCTGGGCTGGTCTGAAAGGAACAACCATCTGTCCTTCCCCATCAGATGGAATAAATGCAGGAAAAAAGGCTTTGCCCATTGGCAAGACTTGATAAATGGAGGAGAAGTGCTGGATGACAATGTTATTCTTGATACTGATGGGTTGTCTGTGTTCTGTAAACAGATTCTTCTGGATAAGAAAGAGCAACTGCAGAAAAAGCTGGAGGTCAACTTGTGGAAGAAAGAGATTACTCTCCAAGACATTGCCTGTGATATGCTAAGCTCCTTCAGAAGGAATGTCAGAAGTGTAAAAGAAATCTCTGGGAAACTCAACAAGAAGTGGGATCTGCAATGGTCCCATTTACAGTGGAAGTACAGATTTCAGTGTTGCTGGGCCTTCCCTATCTCCAACAAGCAATCTTGTCTAAATTGGCTAATTCTCCATAAAGGAATCTGGACGGGAAGTCATGCTAGGAAGTATAAAATTGATGCTGGTCTCTGTAAAACTTGTGACAAAGAAGAGGATTTGGAGCATTTGTTTATAAAGTGCAAAACTGCTGCAAGATTTTGGAGCTGCATATCGTCTTTCTGTCGGTTGCAGGGTCTAAAAATTCCCAGCTGTAAGGAAATCCTTATTGGTGAATCATGTGGCCTTGACATTCTCCTGTGGCAGATTATTAGGAATCATTTCTTCTGGTCTATTTGGAAAAACAGAAACAATGTCCTTTTTAGATCGAATAACAAAGACCACTTCTTCTCTTGTATATATGGGTTGAAAAAAATATTCAACCTTTTCCTCACAGCCTGTCAAAGTACTCAACCGGTCCCCCTGAGTCCCTTTGAAATCTTAAAGAAAAATCATTTTAATGCTTGGAAAGCTAAACTCCTCCCTTTGTACTCCAAGTCCAGATTGGACTTGATCACCTTCCTTGGTGATTATGTTAGCACTATTCTTGGGTGATCCTGTTCTGCCCTCCCAGTCAGGGAAGATGTGGCATCTGTTGTAATTTTTTTTCAGCATCAATTTTATACTTTCTGTTGTGTTCAAAAAAAAAAAAAAAAAAAATCTCAATCTCTCTCTCTCCCGCCCTCATCACGTTGCCTTCCACGTGCGAGTTTATTTTCTCCCTCTCTCCCCTGCCGCCGTTTCCTACGACACTGCGCCACGCAACCAGCATCCATCAGCAATCGGCCACCGACTTTGCGGGACAGCTCTACACAGGGTTCTCTGGATCCTCTCTCTGCAATCTCTCCCTATGATTGTCTCCGCCTTCTGCTCCGTGCGCCCAAGTTTGACTCTCTCTATTTCTCTCTCTCTACGTGGGTCAACCACAGGCTCAAAGTCGGTCTGCAAGCTTCCACGTCAGCAGCCACATCATGGGCTCTCTTGCATCAGCGTCAACAGCAACTCCACGCTCTCTCTGCAGATTGTTGCGCCGCCGTTCTTGCCACATCTTTCTTCGCGCGCGTCAATGGCAGAATCGACCGTGATCTAGAGTGCGCAACAAGATTCATTCTCTCTGTTCACCACATGGGACGTCGCTGCCTTGTCTACCCACATCTCTGTCTCTTAGGATTCTTCCGTCGACGACCTCATCAACAGTGACCGCTGTGCACGACCAGCCGACTCTACCACCAATAGCGCCGCTTAGCTCTATGTCATCTGCCAGCCACGAATCACGAATCTTCTCTCTATCCGACTACCTACAGCGGTGTCCCACAGATTTCTCTCTCTCAGGGCGTCAGCACTCAGCATCTCCGACTTCCTCTCTAGCGAATCAGACACGGTGTCTCTTCACGGCCAATTTCTCTCTGCAACCGATCAAGCCGCGTACACCACGCACGATCGTCTATCTCTCACGATCTTCAACGACAGCTGCCAACATGTGCCTACCTCCACCTTTCTCTCTCCCTCCTAGAATTCTGCTCCACCTCGCGTTTACAATCATTTGGTGTAAGAGCTACATGTGACCTCTCTCTCGTCAGCTTGTGCTGCACGCCGACACACTCTCTTTAATGTGCATAGTCCTTAAGATCTCTCTCCCTGGCCTACTAAATCAGCGAGCAACTCTCTGTCTGACACACATACAACCGACTCTCTCGGAGTATTTATAATTTCGACCTAAACTCCAAGGGTTTCCAAGGGCTCAAGCCCACTTTTCATGGGATAAACTCGTGTTTCCAGTCAGTTTCAAGGATCAAACCTAATGTTTTCATGGGTCTAACGTCAGTTATTTACACGCACGGGTCTAACACACATCTCAAACATGTTTCCGCATCACACAATCAATCAATTCGGCCAAAATATGTACAGAATATACCACTCTCTCGATCAAAAACATCACACAAAAACTCAAAATTAATGAACTTTTGAAAAAAACTCAGTGCACACTCCCTGCGGGATTTCATCCCGCTAGCGTTTTGGCTTTGAAGACTGTAAGCCTAATACCACTCCTATGGAGACAGGTTTACGATTGAGTCTTCATGATGTTGGAGATGCATTTGATGTTGTTCTCTATCAGCAAGCTGTTGGATGCTTGATTTACTTATGCATTACTCGGCCAGATATTCAGTTTGCTGTCTCACAGATGAGCAGGTTTATGCATTGCCGAGGAGTCACGCATTGGAAGGCAGTTAAGTGCATCTTTCGCTACTTGAGTGGTACTCGGCTACTTGGGTTGTTTTATCCCAAGGGGGGATCACTATCGCCAGATTTGCATCTTTTTTTTGACTCAGATTGGGTTGGTTGCTATGACACTCGTGTGTCCACCAGTGGTTTTTGCTTCATGCTTGGTAGCTCATGTATATCTTGGTTGAGCAAGAAGCAGCTTACTGTGGCCACTTCCAGTTGTGAGGCTGAGTATAGGACAGCTTTCACAACGACTGTTGAGTGTGTGTGGCTCAGACGCCTTATGGCCGATTTGGGTGTTGGCCAGTCTTCTGCCACCACCATCTTCATTGACAGTCAGAGCACATTGGCAGTTGCGAGGAACCCTGTGTTCCATGCTCGCACTAAGCACATTGAGGTGCATTATCACTATGTCAGGGAGAGGTTCTCTGCTGGGGAGATCAGCTTGGCATATGTGCCCACGCAGGAGAACATTGCAGACCTTTTCACGAAGGCTCTGCCTAGGGAGAAGTTTGAAGCTTTCCGCAAAGCTTTGGGCTTACTTCCTTTTGTGGAGTGATTTCCACATAGCTTGACACTTCCTTATACATGAGTGCAAGCTCCTTGTTCACCGCATCACTCCCAGGGGAGATTTGTTGATATATTTAGGTAGTGATGTGTGTGAACACACTAGGACCGCCGAGGCACTTTTTTCCCTCTTTAGGAGGTTTTTTTCCCCCGGCTTGTATATACACCTATTGCCCTAATGGGCTACTTATCTTTGTACATTCTCTAGTAATACATTCAGTCTTGTGTGTTGTGCTCCAAGCTTCTTCTTCTTCCTTGTGCTGTTCGCGTGCTTCCGCAGACGTCTAACTCCAACAATTTAATAGTGTTTACAATTATGACCCATCTTCACATGAATAATGTATGTCTGCACTAGACTCAAATGTTTGGCATTTTGATAGTGGGGCAACCAAACATATTACCTCACAGTGCAATTTCTTCACTTCACTTGAGCTTGCCGCTATAGGGAATACTATCACATGCGCCAATAGTTCATCTTATCCTATTATGGGAGTTGGTAAGAGAATTCTGATTATTGTTGATGGTAGTTCTTTGACATTATCAGATGCTTTATTTGTGCTAAGGATTAAGAAAAATCTCTTATCAGTTTCAGCATTAGGCAAGATTGGCTTGGTCTTGAAATTTGTTGATGACAGATGTACAATTCATGATCTATCAAATGGTGACATCATTATTGCTTCTAGCATTTTATATCATGGGCTGTATAAGCTCATAGATTATGCAAAATATCTTGATGATTAAACATGTGTAGTTCAAGTCTCTTAGGCTATGTCAGATGCAAAGCTTTGGCATGCAGTCATCTGAATTTTGCTAGTTTCCTATGACTACAAAATCTAAAATGGTGTCCTCTTTGCCTAAACTTGAGGCACCTAGTAAAGGTGTATGTGAAGGATACATTTTGGGCAAAATGTAGTGTTCCTACTTTCCAAAAGATGTCTCAGTTCGAGCTGCTTAGAAATTGCAACTTGTTCATAGTGATGTCTCTGGTCCTGTGCAGACGCCTTCTTTTGAGAACTATCTTTACTTTGTGACTTTCATCGATGATTTTTCTAGGCATGCATGGGTACAACCATTGAAAGCAAAGTTCAAAGTGTTTATATGCTTCAAATAGTTTCTGGTTTTGGTTGAAAATATGTCAGCATGTAAAATGGGCACCCTCCAGTTTGATCGGGGGGGGGGGGGGGGGGGATATATGTCTTCTAGTTTTAATGCATTTCTGGCTGAACTTGGGATAAAATATTAGTATACAGTGCCGTATACACCTCAACAGAATGGCGTTTCTAAAAGGAAGAGCATGTCGCTAATGAAGATGGCAAGGTTTATGGTCAAGAGTCAGGCTTTATCACATAGTTTTTGGCTTGAGTTTGTTATGTGTGGAGCATATGTACTTAACATGTATCCCACTAAAGCACTGTAGATTATCACTCCATATGAGGCTTGGCATGGTCATAAGCATCTAGTGCTCATCTGCACGTTTTTGGTTGTCTCGCATATGCATTAGTGTCTGAACAACAACACAAAAAATTGGATGATAAAGCAGTGAAAAGTATTTTTGTTGGGTACAATGCTAAAAGCAAAAGCTATCGTCTCTATCATTCACAAGCTAAATGCATTTTGGTTAGTCGTGATGTTGCTTTTGTGGAAGATCTTATTCAACCATTACTTTCATGTACTAAGGAGACACAAGTTAGCTTCAAAGACATGTATGGCACTTTGTTGCCTCATTTTATAGGTGGATAGCCAAGCTTTGGTCCTAATGAGGCAACTTCTCAGTCTTTATAGGTTTCATGTGATGATGCAGATCATTCCATTTCTGATGCAGATTTACATGATGCACTTGTTGATGAGAGGGCTGATATTGAGGAGGACAAAAACTATGCCAAAATGGTTGGCACAGACTTTGCGTGATAGCAAATTAGATGCATCATTGTCATATCGTACTTGTTCAGGCTCTCGCAGTGCTTCTTTTGCATCAGATCGCTATGCTATGGCTGCCTCATGTCTTTGTGATGAGAATGAGCAAGTTTCATTTGACGAAGCACAAAATTCTAAAAATTGGATAGTTGCTATGCAATCAAAATATGATGTTATCATGAAAAATGGTACCTAAATTTTATGTGACTTGCCTCATGGCAAGAAGGCCATTGGCACTAAGTGGGTATACAAGCTGAAGCATAAGCATGATGGAACAGTTGACAGCTATAAGGCTAGGCTTGTTGCAAAGGGTTATGCTCAAGAATGAGGCATTGATTTTGATGAGACCTTTGGACATTAAAACTCATTTTGTGAATGATGGCTTGCATGAAGTCTATGTTTTTCAGCCCTGTGGCTTTGTGCAAAATGGGCATGAAAACCAAGTGTGCAAGTTGAAAAAGGCATTATATGGTTTGAAGCAAGCACCATGTGCTTGGTATGAAAAAATACATGCCTATCTGATTGCACATGGTTTTGAGAATAGTCCAACTGAGAGCACCTTATATGTTAAGCATTTAAATGATGTGCTTCTGATCATTATTGTCTATGTTGATGACATGCTTCTCACTAGTCCTCATGAAAAGCATATTGCTGATGTAAGGCTGATTTGCATGCCTTATTTGAGATGTCAGATTTGGGGCATTTGCATCATTATTTGGGCATTCAGTCTATGCAAATTGATGGCGGAATAGCTTTGTGTCAAACAAAATATATTGACACATTATTGTAGCATTTTGGCCTTGAAAACTGTAAACCTATTGCCACTCCTATGGAGATAGGTTTAGGGTTGAGTCTTTATGATGCTAGAGATGCATTTGATGCTATTCTCTATTAGCGGGTTATTGGATGCTTTTTTTACTTATGCATTACTTAGCCAGATATTTAGTTTGTTGTCTCACAGATGAGCAGGTTTACGCATTGCCTAGGTGTCAAGCATTGGCAGGTGCTTAAGCACATCTTTTGCTACTTGAGTGGTACCTGGCTACTTGGATTGTTGTATCCCAAGAGGGGATCACTATCACCAGATTTACATGCTTTTTCTGACTCTGACTGGGTTGGTTGCTATGACACTTGTGTGTCCACTAGTGGCTTTTGCTTCATGCTTGATAGTTCATGTATATCTTAGTTGAGCAAGAAGAAACCTATTGTGCCCACTTCAAGTTGCAGGGTTGAGTATAGGGAAGATTTCACAGCGACTCTTGAGTGTGTGTGGCTCATATATGTTAGACGGCCGTCGGACAAGGACAATTGTACTTAGACAGAGGGCTTTAATGAAGAAAGAACCCTTCGGGAAATGCGCGGTAAAGAAAGATTCGCGCAAACCTTGTAACAGATTTCTATTTAAAGCAATGAAAGGAAAGCGGTAGAGAGCCCGGTTTTTGGGATTTGCAAGTGTAGTATTGTATGTGTATGTGTTCTGTTCCGTCTGTTCCAATGTCCCTGCTGCGTATCTGTTTGTGTGCGTAGGCGCGTTATAATGCAGTGTTACGAATCGATACTGTGTTGTAGAGATTCCGTCCGGTACTGATTGAAGTGTTCCTGAACGTTGCTCAAGCTAGAACGCGTTGTTTGATAGTTCTTCTGTGGAGTAAGTAGCGCGAAGAGTAATCTCGAACTAATTGTCTGTAAAGTCTTTGTAAGCGGCTGAATTCGTTACTGCATCTTATATTTGCTGTTTACCCCAACTACGGGAAGACTAGTAGCTGTAACTGTTTGAATGTGAGTAGAACAGCGTCGGTTTATGGTTAGTTGTTTATTACGAGGAGATTGACTGTTCGAATCCGCGTGACTTTAAGGCATAAGGTCTAGTTGGCACACCTATCTGTCTTGAAGAAGTACGGATTAGGTGATTTTGTTATTGAAGTATCTTTTGCGCGTAGAATACGTAACCGGACTGCTAACCTCAGTCCTGAAGTTCTAATTCCAATACACTGAACAGTCTTCCGTTGTTCAGGGACAGATACTGAGCTAAGGACGGAAGGACAGTAAGATTGTGTGTTAAATTGGGAAAATAGTATAGGGCCTCTGTCTAACAGACCCCTACCACTTCCAAGGACCCACGTGGCTAAGAGAAAGATTGCGGTTAGAAGGATTTGGAACCGATTGAACTTGAAGTATCTGAATCGGAAGTAGAGTAACGCTTAAACCCATAATCAACATTAACATTTGGCGCCGTCTGTGGGAAAGTGGCAACTGTTTACCAGTCTCTGCGGTAAAGTAGCATTTGATTACGAGTTACTTGTGAGAAAGTGGCATTAGAGTGCTAGCGGTTTGTAAGAAGCAAACATCCAGTAACATTTGATTTACTAACAGTAGCAACAGACCCAGATTGTTGCAAACTGCTCAGATAGTACTACTAAAGCAATGATACATGCCGGTTACTCGATCTGGCGAAACGTATCCTAGGAACCATACGACTGGAACACGAAAAGTACTAAAGACAACCCCAGGAAAAGAAGGTATAACGCGACCTGACTCAGTGGTCGAGCAAGTTAAGGACGCTAGAATTAATTCCGGTCATATTCCGGTGGAACGATCAACGCCTTTGGTACATGCTGGTGTCACTTCGACCCAGCCTAACCAAAATATAGCAATTCCTGAATCTACCAAGACGCCATTGGAAACTAGTTTAACAATCTTGGATAAAGATTCAGAGTTATCCACGATTAGACAAACTCTAGGAAAAGAAATCGGTAAAAGCGGAAAAATACTAAAGTCTGGTACACTATCAGTTCATTTCGGTAATATTCCGGTGATAGAAACACCAACTGACGGTCAAGGATTAGCATTTTTTGCGGAGTCCTCAACCAAACCCGCGTGTCTGGAAGAAAGATTTCGGATATTGGATATCCAGAAGGAAGGAGAGCTATTCGAAGCAGAGATCCGAAGTATCCTACGCAAAAACAGCACACCGGAAGGCACGCCATCCGGCGATCCAGATTCTGATAGTTCAACTAATCAACCTCAAGATACAGAAGAAGGACCGGATACACTCACGATGAACGGACAACAACAACAACAACACTTAGGCCAACCAAGGCCGCCTCCAACAGGAGTAACCTACACGAAATTCGGTGGATTCCCAGGAAATGACCCAGACGCTCATGTACGAACTTTTGAGATAAGTTATGCAGTTCTTAACCATCCACCAGATCAGGCGTATAAGGCCATTGTTTTTCAATCTACACTGGTCAATGAAGCAGCGAGATGGCTCACGGAATATGATATTAATCATTTTGGTACTTACGATGCAGTACGAGATGCCTTTCTACAACGATTCAGACTAAAGAAGAATCCTGCTGAGATCTTTGATTATTTACAGAACAACTGACTGAAGGCAAATCAGACTGTCCAGGAATATGCTGCTCTCTTCAGAACACATTTACGGCAGATACCACAGGCACATGCTAATCTACCTGATGATGTCATCTCTCAATGGTTTATCAATGGACTAACCCCACAACTGAAGCAGATTATGATCATAAGATGTGTCGGAGCAATGACACTGGATGCAGTCATTGCAATGGCTCTACAGTTGGAATCCAAGGTTGGTGGATTTTCAGAAGACTTGGAATGGTTAAGGACAAACAAAAATATGACTGAAGATATAACCAGGCAAGTATACTGCATCATGTGCAAAAATTCAAGGTATACAAGTGCCAATTGTGCACTAAATCAAGCGTTTTGCGCTATCTGCAACTCTGCCGGACACACCACCAGAAACTGTGTTTACAACGCTAGAATACAAGGGGCAGCAACAGTCAATGCAGTCATCCAAGAACAGGTACAGCCGACGAATTACTATGTGCCTCCGCAACTAAGAAACAATCAACCAGGATATCGGAACTACCGAGGACAAAGGAACAACAATTATAATGCCAACCGATGGCAGAACGGACTACCACCGGAAAATCCCAATTTACCACCTCCACGCTGTCATTTCTGTGGCGAATTCGGCCACATTAGGAGGTTTTGCAAAGATGCAGTGGAATATGATAAAAAAAAGAAGGAGCGCCAAAATCCAATGACCAACATGGTAAAAATCACACCGTTAGAGACACAGACTGCTACAGTCCAGACCCGTTCCGGTAAACAACTTCAGCCGGCAGCAGAAATCTTTGAACCCGGGATACAAGAACAACATAGGATGTATAACAAGGCTAGTCACTGGACCACAACAGAACCATCAGTGTTCCCAGAACCTATTCCAGTGACTCAGGCTTCTTCGTCAGAGAACGGAACGGAACAAAAGAAGGCACCAACAGAGTCATCATCATCAGTAGAGACAGCAGTAGACACTTCTGCGTCAGTAGAGACCACAAGTCCACAAGAGCAAGACAGCCAAGCTCAACAGGCCTGGAAAATTTTGTCCAAAGCATCCATCACTCTGCCTCTAGGCCAACTTTTGGCGTTAGTACCTGGAATCCGGCAACAGTTTCAACAACATTTCAGCCCGGCACCCTCTTGCATTCCGGCAACCGCCGCAGTTCAACCGGAATCTGATTCTACGGTTGATCATGCAGTGCCCTTGATTACAGTATGGTATAAGAATCAGAAGATCATGCAGGTATTAATTGACGGAGGCTCCGGCGTAAACATTGCAACCGCAGCATTATGTAAAAAGCTAGGCTGGACCGAAATCGAACCAGTTCAATTCTTTGTCAGAATGGCTGATCAATCTAGAGTCCATCCCGTAGGACTTGTACGGAATGTACCCATTACTGTACAAGGTACGACTTTCAAAATGACTTTTGTTATACTAGATCTACCCGAATCCACTTTGGATTACAACCTTCTTTTCGGCCGACCTTGGCTGAAGCATGCAAAGGTAATACAGGACTGGTCTACGCAAGAGCTCACATTCAAGGATGCCAATCGTAAATATGTGGTAAAACTAGATGCTATACAACCCTGCGAACCTCACGCCATACCCTATCTTGCTGAACCAATTCATATGTTAGATGGACTATCAGATGATGAAGAAGAGCAATTTCTGAAGAGTAACGCCGATTTAATGTCTCTAGGAACTGTTGATCTACAGTCCGTCATCGATAACTGGAACACTTCAGTTTGTGCAGTAGTAGCTATCACCGAAAAGTCTGACCAAGCAGATATTGAATTACAACCACTATTCAAGCCAACAGAGGATACAGAGAACCCGCAACAATTTTATGTCCCTGAAGACCAGCTGATCACGTACAATCTAGGAGACAAGGACCATCCTCGACCTGTAAAAATAAGGCAAAACTTACCGAAAATCTTTCAGGCTAATTTGATTCAGCTTCTTCGCGAATTCTCAGACGTCTTTGCATGGGATTACAAAGACATGAAAGGATTAGATCCGCGCATTTATCAACACAGAGTTATGTTGAAACCTGAAGTTAAACCAAACAAACAACCCAGCTACCGGATGAATCCCAATTATGCATCACAGGTAAAAGCCAAACTTGACAGATTATTAAAAGTGGGGTTCATCGTACCAATAGAGCATGCTGAATGGATCTCACCAATTGTGATTGTACCAAAGAAAAACAAGCAATTACGAATCTGTGTGGATTACCGGAAATTAAACGCAGCAACAGTACCAGACCCGTTTCCGATCCCTTTTTTGGATACCATGCTTGATAGAGTCGCAGGTCATGAAATATTCATTCTTAGATGGATATAGTGGTTACAATCAGGTTAGAATGGCTGAAGAAGATATACCAAAAACTGCTTTCATTACCAATTGGGGTGTCTTCGCCTGCACCGTAATGTGGTTCGGATTAAGAAATGCACCAAGCACATTTCAAAGATGTATGCAGGAGATATTTTCTCCTTATCTCACTTCATTCATGCAAGTATATCTTGACGACTTCTCAATCTTTGGGAAGATGATAGCACATTTAAGTCATTTGCGATGTTGTTTTCAGAAGTGTAGAGAATATAGACTCTGTCTTAACCCAAACAAATCCACGCTTGTGGTTTCGTGTGGCAAACTACTTGGGCATATTGTATCTGCTCAAGGTATCCGAGTAGATCCAGATAAGATTTCGGCAATTTTAGAAGCCCCAGTACCCGCCACTCCAAAAGAAGTAATGCGTTTTATGGGTCAAGTACGGTGGCACGGCAGACACTTACGGTGGCTCGCTCATCTGGCTGTACCTCTGAATAGACTAATCACCAAGACTCCACGACAGTTCGAATGGACTCAAGAATGCCAAACTACATTTGATCGACTCAAGTATCTATTGACGCAAGCACCGATCCTACAACCACCGGACTGGGACAATCCGTTCCATGTTTTTGTCGACGCTTCAGATATTGCAATTGACAGTATTCTGATGCAGCAAACAAATAAGTGGTTTCGCCCTATTTATTACGCCAGTAGAAGGCTTGCACCGGCAGAAAAGAACTATTCCACTACTGAAAGAGAATGTCTAGGATTGATTTACTCAATCAAAAAGTTCAGACATTATCTACTAGGCCGGAAGTTTACCTTTCATGTGGACCATGCTGCCCTTGTTTATCTAGTAAGACAGCAGCATTTAGGTGGATGATTAGCACGATGGGTGCTACTTTTACAAGAATTCGACTATGACGTCTTTCACCGATCCGGAAATGCACATGCCCTAGCAGATTTCTTATCTCGCCTGGATTCCGGTGAAGCTCCGGTAGGCATAGATGACACAACTCCTGCGATTTATAATGCTGAACCACTATCCGATGAGACGGCCAACTTACAAGCACCATCTACATATTATGATCAGATTTTAACTTTTCTCACCGAAGGATGCTTTCCATCTGACACTGCCAAGGCAGTTCGAAGGAAATTGGCAGTCTTTAGCCGCCGATTCCGGCTTGTGGCAGGAGAACCATATTATGTAGATCACACCGGAATCTTACTTCGATGTGTCCCTCCGCACGAAATTAACTCGGTCATCACGATGGCTCATTCAACCCCTACTGGTGGTCATTTTGCCACAGATCTAACTCACCGGAAAATTCTGCAAGGAGGTCTCTGGTGGCCTACTATGTACCGAGATGTGGCCCAATTCGTAAAAAACTGTGATAACTGTCAAAGGTCTGGACAACCACTGCAACGACACTTCTTTCCATTGCAGCCTATCATGCCACTCGAACCATTTCAGAAATGGGGATTAGATTTTATCGGTCCAATCACACCCCCAGCAGTCTTCAGTAACAATAGATACATACTAACCTGTACAGACTATGCAACGAGATGGGCAGAAGCCTGGGCTTTACGGTCCGCTACAACGGTTACGGTAGCAAAATGTCTACTCACGGATGTCTTCCCACGATTTGGCTTACCCCTGGAAATTGTCTCAGATCAAGGCACTCATTTTGTAAACAATCTAATGAAGGCCCTTACACAATCATTCCAGGTCACACATAAATTTAGCTCTCCTTATTATCCACGTGCCAATGGATTGGCCGAAAGTACAAACAAATCACTGTTGAATATCCTCCGGAAATTGATCATGGAAGCACCGGAAAGATGGGATCAACTACTACCTGCAGTATTATGGGCATACCGGACTACATATAAGGTAACAACAGGCTTGACACCTTTCAAACTAGCTTATGGCTTAGAAGCAATAGCACCCATGGAAATAGTCATCCCAAGTCTGCGTGTAGCAATCACTCAGAAGATGCTATCGGAATATTTGCTGACAGCACGAATGGACGCACTCAGAGAACTTGATGAGCACTGATGGCTCAGTTTTTTAACTATGCACGAAGTACAACTAAGGCAAGCCAAGACACACGATCGATATTTGAAGACTCCAATCTTATTCGGTAGGCCAGCTTGTACTCTTCTATAACGCAAAATCGGATAGAGCAGCAGGAAAATTCAAACTACGATGGTTCGGCCCTTTCAAGATCTCAGAACAAATCGGTCCGGCAACTTTTCGGTTGACTACGTTGACCGGAAATCCACTTCCAAAGGTAATCAATGGGTCGAAGCTGCGGCCGTATTATCCCACTACTAGTACGCATTAAATTATTTGGCGGCGAACCGCATTTTGTATAAATTTTTACGTTTTTCTTTTTTTTTCTCCCTTTTTAGTCGTGTTTTGTACAAATCTTTATGTTACCAGCCGCCCCTCCCTACCGGTCACTCAAGTACGCACGCCAGCATGCAAACAGTATCATTCCCGCACCGCACAATGATACCCACCCCCCCCCTTCCCACCCCCACCGTGTTCTCCTTATTTAACCCCCTCGGTTGCGCCAAAAACGCTATTGTGTTCTCGAGATTATACGTATTACCCCTGTCCCCTGTGTTGACTGTAAGTGTGCTCGTGAACACCATGGAAGCGCTAGCCAACTACGCTGCTTTCCATGATGGTATCCCTACAGACGTAGGCGAATATCTGCGTTGTAAAGGGTTGGCCAACTTCACTGAATTGCCTTGGCACTCAGTGGAAGCCCATCCCTTCTCCACGCACATCATCCACGCCATCGCCCAATTCCCCATCACCGAACGACAGTGGGTCTTCCCTTCCCTCCCATATAGAACCGTCATCACCTTCCAAGCCTTCTCTCCAGCCTACCGCCTCACCCCGCAAGGCCACGAAAATGGCCCTAGCATCCCTGTCGCTCGCATGACCGAACTCTTCCCCCGCTCCTCATCAAACGAATATGCCATTCTCTGCCGCCCGGAACCCGAACGATCCGCTCTACAGTTCCTCGTAGCAATCCTCAACCTGCAAAAACGAACATACGGCATCTCTCGCCCCTTCTATTCCGCCTTGGAGTTAGCCGCCCGCGAACCCGTGAACTTTGCCTCTTACTTCTTCCAATGAGTTCATAAGGAATGCGTAGCTATAGTAAAGCAACTCCAAAAGGGCACCTCTCCGCGCTCTCGCCTTCCCCACATCA
Organism: Ceratopteris richardii; assembly: GCA_020310875.1. Classification (NCBI taxonomy): domain Eukaryota; kingdom Viridiplantae; phylum Streptophyta; class Polypodiopsida; order Polypodiales; family Pteridaceae; genus Ceratopteris; species Ceratopteris richardii. The sequence goes on from CM035419.1 coordinate 56,714,556, forward strand.
TCTCATTCCTCTTCCCAACCATTCTCGTCGCACAACCCCCACCCACAGGCCCAGCACTTAGGCACGAAGAATCAGCACAACCGCTCGATGAAACTGAAGAAGAAGACGAAGAGATCAATCAACTCTTCCGCACTAAGCGAATCCGGATCAGCTCTTCAGAAAGCGAAGTCCAAGGATCCGCCGGAAAGAAACAAGACACCGAAGAGGACAAACAAGAAGAAACATACCACGACACCGCCACTTCAATACACAACGACACCTCGACGGAGCAACAAGACCAGCGAAACCAAGCAGAGACAGAGATAGTGTCCACCGAAAAGGAATCCGAGCATCAACAGGACGAACCGGAATCCGCCACACAAGCACTGGATAAACTCATCGCAGCCATCAATCATATAGAAACTGAACAACAGACAGTTGCCAAGGTAACCGCGACTGACACTGTTCTTCCCACACCACCTGTCAACCCCGACCTCCCACCGGAACCACCCCGCCAACCCAGTTCTGAACCTACACCATCCTCCTCTTCCTCCCCTAACTACTCTCCGCCAAACTCCCAGAACCTACTCACCGATACGTCCTCTCAGCCTCGTCAACCACCACCACCACACAACGTATTTTCGGAACTAGCCTCCATGGGGCAGTTCCTCATGCATTTATCACACCAGCTGCCAGCACAGTTTAAGGAAGCCACGGACAATTTGAAGGCAGAATACCAATATAAGGTCGACGTCCTGGAAGCCGACATCACCCCCCTCCAGGAAGAAATAGAAGCCATAAAGACTGAGAATCATCAGCTACAGACACAATTAGCAGAACTCCAAGCAAAATTTTCGGCAGAACAGACTCTAGTACAGCAAAGAGATGCAGCCCTCGAGCAAGTTGCCGCCAAAGAACGACTACTACACGCCGCACATGAAGAAATCCGAGCCCTGAAGACCACCCTCCACGAACACGAAGATATCAACGCCTCTCTCGAAGAATTGGTCGCAGAAACAAAGATTCAATTGCAGGAGACCATCCAGAAGAATCAGGACCAACAGAAAGAAGCCGAACAAGTCCAAGAACAGTTACGACGAGCCCAAGAATGTGCAGATGAGGTTAACAGTATCCTAAAACGCCAATTGATACGGGAAGGCCGATACCTAAAGGATATCGACAATACACGCAGAGAACGAGATGCGTTTCTGAAAACCCTCGATTTCCAAACCCAGCAGTTTGAACGCCTAGACAACCAAGTGCGCAACCAGAAGGAGTGTATTACAGAGATGCAGACCAAACTGACCGAAATGCAGACAGCCCGAGATGCGGCATTAGCTAACGAATTTTACTTACAAGAGGCTTTCCTTCAAACCCAAACCGAAATTTTGTTAAATCAAGCCATAGCCCTTAGTGCAGTAAGAACCGACGCCCAATTACTAGAACCCACCACCTTAGTACAGATGTTAGAAACCCTCAAAAAGAAAATTACCCAAACATTTAGGCTCGCCCGAAGTATGTACTTAGAAGGTCTAGTATCCGAACCATAGGAACCTGCGGGTTCGAGTCCACCGTGCGTGCCAAGTGTTAGACGGCCGCCGGACAAGGACAATTGTACTTAGACAGAGGGCTTTAATGAAGAAAGAACCCTTCGGGAAATGCGCGGTAAAGAAAGATTCACGCAAACCTTGTAACAGATTTCTATTTAAAGCAATGAAAGGAAAGCGGTAGAGAGCCCGGTTTTTGGGATTTGCAAGTGTAGTATTGTATGTGTATGTGTTCTGTTCCGTCTGCTCCAATGTCCCTGCTGCGTATCTGTTTGTGTGAGTAGGCACGTTATAATGCAGTGTTACGAATCGATACTGTGTTGTAGAGATTCCGTCCGGTACTCATTGAAGTGTTCCTGAACGTTGCTCAAGCTAGAACGCATTGTTTGATAGTTCTTCTGTGGAGTAAGTAGCGCGAAGAGTAATCTCGAACTAATTGTCTGTAAAGTCTTTGTAAGCGGCTGAATTCGTTACTGCATCTTATATTTGCTGTTTACCCCAACTACGGGAAGACTAGTAGCTGTAACTGTCTGAATGTGAGTAGAATAGCGTCGGTTTATGGTTAGTTGTTTATTACGAGGAGATTGACTGTTCGAATCCGCGTGACTTTAAGGCATAAGGTCTAGTTGGCACACCTATCTGTCTTGAAGAAGTACGGATTAGGTGATTTTGTTATTGAAGTATCTTTTGCGCGTAGAATACGTAACCGGACTGCTAACCTCAGTCCTGAAGTTCTAATTCCAATACACTGAACAGTCTTCCGTTGTTCAGGGACGGATACTGAGCTAAGGACGGAAGGACAGTAAGATTGTGTGTTAAATTGGGAAGATAGTACAGGGCCTCTATCTAACAGACCCCTACCACTCCCAAGGACCCACGTGGCTAAGAGAAAGATTGCGGTTAGAAGGATTTGGAACCGATTGAACTTGAAGTATCTGAATCGGAAGTAGAGTAACGCTTAAATCCATAATCAACATTAACATATGCCTTATGGCTAATTTGGATGTTGGTTAGTCTTCTACAAACCACCATCTTCACTGACAGTCAGAACTGTTTGGCATATTAGCCCACACAGGAGAACATTGCAAACCTTTTCACAAAGGCTCTGCCTAGGAAGAAGTTTGAAGCTTTCCACAAAGCTTTGGGCTTACTTCCTTTTGTGGATCGATTCCACATAGCTTGGCACTTCCTTATACATGAGTGCCACCTCCTTGTCCATCGCATCACTCCTGGGGGGGTTTTGTTGATATATTTAGGTAGTCATGTGTGTGAAGGCACTAGGACCATCGGGGGTACTTTTTCCCTCTTTAGGAGGTTTTTTCCCTTGGCTTGTATATATGCCTATAACTGTAACGAATAACTTATCTTTGTACATTCTTGGCAACACATTCAGTATTGTGTGTTGTGCTCCAAGCTTCTTCTTCTTCCTTGCGATGATCCTATGCTTTTGTAGCCCTCAAACTCCAACAATTTTCAAGCCTTTTGACTTGGAGAGATTTTAGGTCTTAATCTCCTTAAGCTTACACATGATCCCTTGAAAACTAATACATGGTTCATCATGTATGTGCATAATGTTGAAGATAAATGTACAAGCTCATTTTCACATGAGCTATGGTTGGATAAATTTACCAAATATAAAGATAAAGGAAAAGAAGAGAAAAGCAAAAAAAAAAAAGAAAAAAAAAGTCTAGTCAAAATTCATGATGAGTAAAAGATACAATATCTGCCTTGTAGTAAGTGGCATGTACTGGGCAATCAAATGAAAGTGGTGAGTTAAGAAGGAGGCACAAACTTCTTCACATGCTCATTGGTTATAAAAGTGGAGTGGGAGCACATTCTAAACAAGGAGAGAAAGATGCAAGAAATGCCCATAGTCAGATCTGATCATTTTGTCATTTTGTCTTCCCATAGACTCGTTCTAGTCGCATGTCATTTTGTACATAGCTCTCACCATTCTTGTGTTTAAACATCGATTGGAAAGCATATCTTTTTTACCTTTTTTGTATCAAATATCTCCTTCAAAGCTTATATATTTTGTGAGATATCATTCAACGAGTGAAGTCCATGTTTTCAGCGTACCTGTGTAGACAGGTAGTCTATCTTGGTCAGTTAGCTTTCCCAACCAAAACATACCCAAATTGCTTGATTTTAGCTTCTTAGAAAACTCTTTACATCTAGTTTCTCTGTCCCAAATATGTCATTCAAACGTTTCATATTCTGTGAGATATCTATCAGAGATTGAAGTCTAGTTTTTCAATATGCTTGTGTGTGCAGGTGGTCTATTTTGGTTAGTTGAATTTCCTAACCAAAACTCATCTATATTACTTGATTTTTAGCTTGTTTGAATCTATTTGTGTGTATTCTCTCTATCTCAAATATCTTCCTCAAAGGATATATATTTAGTGAGTTATCAGTCCGAGAGTGAAGTTCAATTCTTCAGCATACTTATGTGGACAAGTAGTTCATCTTCCTCAGTTGCGTTTCCTAATCAAAACTTGTCCAAATTAAGTCATTTATAGGTTGTTAGAAAGCTCTCTTTCTCTACTTTGAGTGACTAAAGACACAAGTCCATTTGAGCTTTTTATTGAGAGTAGCAAGCTATTTAATGTGCAATTGTTTGTCCAAGTGCTCGACATACAAGGGTTCACTACACGTTTTCGTTGTGCATAGGAGAAGTCATTCTCCATAGTTGGTATCATAGCGATATGAAGGTACCATTGTACTATTGGGTTGAAGCTACCACAACCACCATTTACTTGATGAATAGGTGCACAACATCAGGAATACATCACTTGACTCCAGAGGAGGTATATTCCGATAAGAAACCTGATCTTACACACCTCAAAGTGTTTGGATGTGTTTGCTTTGTTCACATTCCACAAGAAGTTAGAAGAAGGATGGAACAAAGGTTAGAAAAATGCATTTTCATTGGCTACTCGATGAAGCAAAATGGATACAAGTGTTACAACCCTAGAACAAAGGAAGTAAGAGTCTCCCAAGATGTGTTCTTTGATTAATTAAGACCATGGTATGAAGATAAAGGAAATGAAAAGATTCTTGAAGAAGATTGTGATGATTATGCAGGAACAAATCAAAGAGAATATAAAGATTTAATCACTCCGAAGGTAAAGCTTAATAGGCTAAAGAAGAAAATTTCTAAAGGCAATGAAAGAAGATCTTCAAGGACAAGGTATCCTACTCAAACGTTGAGTTATGATAGTTTCGTGGTGAAACATTTTGCATACATGATGCAAGTTATCAAAGACAAAGAGCCTAAGACATATGAAGAAGCTTGCACACAAAAGGACTGGAAGCAAGCTATGAAATAGGAGATCAAAGCTCTCAAAGATAATCGCACATGGGATCTAGTGCCAAAGAAAGAAGGTATGAAGATTGTTCCAAACAAATGGGTGTTTAAAGTAAAGAGTAATGCTCATGGGTCACTAGCTAGATGTAAATCTAGATTAGTTGCCAAAGGATTTAAACAAACACAAGGCATAGATTATGATGAAGTTTTCAGCCTCGTTGCAAAGACGGGAACAATCAGAACATTAATAGCAATTGGTGCTTCAAGGAGATGGCCATTATATCAACTCGACATAAAAAATGCTTTTCTCAATGGAGAACTACAGGAAGAGGTGTACATGAGTTAGTCGGTTGGATTTGAAGATGAAAACCATCCATACTTTTTTAACAAGTTGAAAAAGGCACTTTATGGCTTGAATCAAGCACCAAGAGCATGTAATCAGAGATTGCTAGAATATCTAACTAAGTGTGGATACAACCCAAGTAGTGCAGATCCTTCATTGTACATGAAGAAAGAAGAAAATAGAGAGGTATATATTTGCATATATGTCGATGACATCATCATAACAGGAAATGATGTTATAGGGATTAAAGATATCAAAAGGAAGCTTGGTAAGGAGTTTAAAATTTCAAATCTTGGAGAGCTGAAAGATTTTTTAGGAATTCAAGTTGTTTATGGAAAAAGTGGCATGTACTTGATGCAAAGGAAGTACTTGTTGGATGTTCTTTTCATAATTGGAATGAGTGAATGCAAACCACTCACTCAACCCATGGACACAAATACAAATATTTGCTCAAATGATGGAGAACTATTGGAAGATTTAATGACATACAGAAACATTGTAGGATCATTAATCTATGCAAACATCACAAAGACCTAATTTATCTTATGATGTTGGTGTACTTTCTCATTTTAGGCAAGCTCCAACAAGTGAACATTTAAATGCAGCAAAGCGAGTGTTGAGATACAGAAAGCATACAATTAATCATGCTTTGTTTTACAAGTTTGATGAAGAATCGCAAGTCAAAGGTTTTAGCGATGCTGATTGGGCAGGTTCAAAGAAGATAGGAGATCAACCTCAGGTTATGTGTTCATGATAGGAAGCAAACCTATCACATGGACCTCAAAGAAACAACCTACTATTGCACTTTCATCCATGGAGGCTAAATATAGAGGATTATCATTTGCCACATGTGAATCAATGTGGATTAAAAAACTTTTGGTTGATCTTGAAGTGCAATTTGGAACCATCCCTATATACGGTGATAACATGTCAAGTATTTACTTGGCAAGCAATCTTATGTTTCATGCAAAGAGCAAGCACATAGAGGTCCACTACCATTATGTAAGGGAGAAGGTATTGAGCAAAGATGTGGAGATAAAGTTCATCAAAACCAAAGAGTAGGTTGCAGATATGTTTACAAAGTTCTTGGATGCTTCTAAACTCAAAGGTTTCAAGGATGTGATAAATTTACAGGACATGGTTGAAGATAACTCCCAAATGAGCTTGAGGGGGAGTGTTGAAGATAAATGTACAAGCTCATTTTCACATGGGCTATGCTTGGATAAATTTACCAAATATAAAGATAAAGGAAAAGAAGAGAAAAGGAAAAAAAAAGTCTAGTCAAAATTCATGATGAGTAAAAGATACAATATCTGCCTTGTAGTAAGTGGCATGTAGTGGGCAATCAAATGAAAGTGGTGAGTTAAGGAGGCACAAACTTCTTCACATGCTCATTGGTTATAAAAGTGGAGTGGGAGCACATTCTAAACAAGGAGAGAAAGAGGGAGAGCTCCCAATAGTTGGATGTGGTCATTTTGTCATTTTGTCTTCATATAGACTCCTTCCAACTGCAAGTCATTTTGTACATAACTCTGTTGTGAAGCTCATATCTCAGTGTATATGTGACCATTTCTTGCATTTAGACACTCATTGAAAATCTTATCTTGTGCGCTTTCTATTTCAAATATCTCCTTGAAAGCTTATACATTCTATGAGATATCAATCAAAGAGTGAAGTCTAGTTTTTTAGCATACCTGTGTAGACAGGTAGTCTATCTTGGTTGATTAAATTTTTTGACCAAAACATATCCAAATTGCTTGATTTTTAGCTTATTAGAAAGCTCTTTGCATGTACTTTCTATGTCCCAAATATCTCATTCAAATGATTTATATTCTATGAGATATCTATCAGAGAATGACGTCGAATATTTTAGTATACTTGTATGTGCAAGTGTTCTATTTTTGGTCAGTTGAGTTTCCTAACCAAAAATCATCTATATTACTTGATTTTTAGCTTGTTGGAAATCTATTTGTGTGTACTTTCTCTATCTCAACTCAAAGGATATATATTTAGGGAGTTATCAGTCTGAGAGAGAAGTTCAATTCTTCAGCATACTTGTGTAGATAGGTAGTTCATCTTCGTCAGTTGCATTTCCTAATCAAAACTTGTCCAAATTAAGCACTTATAGCTTCTTAGAAAGCTCTCTTTGTCTAATTTGATTGAGCCACGGGTCCATTTGTGTTTTGCATTGAGAGGAGCAAGCTATCTAAGGTGCAGATGTTTGCCCAAGTGTTGGACATATAAGGGTTCACTACACATTTTCATTGCGCATAGGAGAACTCATTCTCCACACATAATAGGTAGTTGGAACCATCCAACTTATCCTCAATAATGGATATGCAAAATGCATCATTGTTCTCAACCATGGTCAATGCACAAAATTTATCATTTCTTGAAAAAGTTAAGCAAAAATACTATATGGGTCTCCACTATACTTATAAAAGACGTTGGGATGCTTTTACTAGTGAATAGAAACCCAAATGAAAATTGGCACAAAAGAAAAAAATTGCTTGCATAGTTGTTATGATAATACCTTTAGAGGTTTAAAAAGAGCTTGAAACTTCTTTCACCCATCTTTTCAAGCTCTTTGTAGTATAGATCACCTAAAAATATTGCTTCTCATGAAGCAATGATCGAGTCTATTACTAATTGTTTGAGTTTGGAGAAAAAGAATGCACATCAACACACACACGCACGCGGCATACACACACACACACACACACATATATATATATATATATATATATAGGTAATGAATGTACGAAGATAAGTTGCTCATTAGGTTCATGGGGGTGTACTTAAGACAAGGGGGAAAGCCTCTCAAAGAGGAGAAAATTTGTGTTGAGTGTCTAAAGAGAGTTTACAAATATCAATGGCAAAATGTACAAATAATCTATCATCCCTTACAAAGGGGCTGAAATAAACAAGCTTTATTCTCTCTTGGGCCCATTTCCAACATTATATTGCATGCATGGGGAGGGATAAAGCTCCCTTTCTTCTCTTCCTAAATATGGGGAATACGATGTTGTTTTTGTGAGGACTTCCCTAGGCATTGATACCAATTTTGTATTATATTCTTTTGTGACACGCAAAGAATAACATATATTGAAGTGAGATGGCATAAGACGATTCCTCCCAACCATACAACCTTCTCTTATGGCATGTGATCTCTTCTTCTACATATAGAAGAATCTTTTCTATTTATGGCCCATAGCCCTTTTTAATCCAGACTCTCTTTCACGGGACTTAGTTTACTACATAATCCCTAAGTCCATGTTGTATGAGAACATATAAATCATGGAAATAGGAAAAATATTGAAGAAGAGACCTTGCCTAGCATAGGTAGGTCATGGGATTCAAGATTATCTAATTCAAATAGGTTACCTAACTATCCATTTTCGAGGTAATGTTATGTGGCGTGAATGGACAATGTATTAGGCTTTATTGATGGACCTTAGTCACTTAAAGTGTATGAAAGTCCTCTACTTAAATATAACGAAAGGTATTATCCGTGATCTAAACTAAGGTAAGGAAAGGAAGTAAACGAAAATAGACCCATGGAGATTCATATGTGGCACTTTCAAAAAGTACACGAGCATAAATTAAGAAAAGTGTCTACTTTCCTATTTAATAGAGTGGATGAATGGCAAAAGTAAGATGTTTCTTCTTGCATGAAAGTGCTGTATTCATATGCTCAACAAGTACATAGTGTGTGAAGTTTGAACATAATTGGGCTCCCTATATTCAATCTTGTCAACCTCTAGATGACCTTGAGTATCCCTTAATCTAGAGCCTCTTGGAAACCTTGCCATTATGTTTCACTCGCATAAAGTGGTCATGTCACATGATGTCTAAAAATATACATGGTAATAGACATGGAAAATCGAAAATGAAGGTTTGTATGCATGCATAAGTGTGTGTGTGTGTGCATGTGAATGTATATGAGCCTTGTTTGTGTTGAACGGCAGCAAATATAATTACATATAGTTTTTATAGCTCCATGATATGAAAAATAAATAAATACTCCATTGGTCTAATAATTTATATTAGAATGGAAAACATGGTAGTTTTTGAAATTTTGTAGTGACGTTTATTAATGCATATAATGGGCACATAGACATTCATAATGAGGCATACATTGATGCAATATCCAACGAAAATGATTCAAACATCGAGGCCATAGCTGACAAGAATGATACAAATCCTTGTTTTCATACAAACCTCAATAATATGCAATGATATTCTTGATATAAACATGAACCACTTGAGAAACTCACATATATGGGACCCCATCCCACATAGAGAGGCATGATGTCAAGTTAGAGATCGAAATTGGAACCTATAACTTTGTTTAAAGGTTCAAGGGCATACACCAGATCCCCTTCAATCTCCTTGTCTGTCTCACCTTAAAACCAACCTTTCCCAATTCCTATCTTTAGTAGGCCTTTAGACTCTATTCATTCCTAGTAGATGATAGATCTTTTAGCCTTGCTATGTAGATTTAGGATGCAGCATGTAGTATGCCCTTGATTGTTCTATCGGACTTTCAATTAATTCAAATCTTGATAGGTTACATCGTAAAATTGAACACCCTTTGGAAAAAAAAGAAAAAAGCAAAAATCATCAATGAAACAATAACAAAAAGTGCATCCACCATTGTCTTGACTGAAGAGTAGGGTGGCCCCACATTGATGGTTCCCTACTCAAGATCCCTTGTGTGAGAGATGATACCAAGACCATTTTTCAGAATTATTTTTCTTTTGATTTAACTCCTTTTGAGGCTTGGGAGTATGCTATTAGATACATTCAAAAGCTGTTTTCTAATTACAAGCTTAAAGCCAAGGAAATCAGGTCTAAATGATGATTATAAGAGAGATAGAAAAAATTAGGGATTCCCCTAATAGTTTCCCTAACTCCTGTCAAAAGGTCCTTGATCTTCAAAAGAGATTGAGATTGGAAGACTATCTCTTAGCTAGTGGTGCACTTGCTCCATCAAGAGAGTTTTGGGCTAGTAAAGTTGATAAATCTAACAAGCAAAATGTTTGATTTGATGAGGAAAAAGAAAGCTAGAGATTTTATTCCTATGCTTAAGAAGAGTTCAGGAGGTTATGCTGCTTCTCCTAAGAAGAATTTGTCGGAGGCTATGAGCTTCTTTACCAAAGTTTTCTCTAGGCCTCACAAGGGAGGGGAGAACATCCAGAGAGCCAGGTACATTATTGCCCTTAAAATAAAGAATATGATTCCTCAGTCCCTGGCTTCTATCCTAGACCTACCCCTCTTTGTCGGTGAGGTTAGAGAAACCGTTAGTAAATTGAAACCGTGCAAATCCCTTGGTTTTGATGGTATTCCTAATGAATTCTTTCATGAACTTAAAGATTTTTTGGTGCCCTACATTCTCTTGATTTGGCAAGAAGCCATGAGGAGAGGCACTCTTTCTACCTATATCAACACTGGAGTGATTAAGCTCATTCACAAAAAAGGGCCTAAGGATGAATTGAACAATTGGATGCCTATCTCTTGTCTGACTTCTATATATAAAATTTTTGCTTCTTCCTTGGTGAGAAGAATTAGTTCCATTATGGACAATATCATTCTCCTTGAGCAGAAAGGTTTCACCAAGGGTAGATTCATCCTTGATGCCATCATTTCCATATGGGAAGGGCTTGAGTATGCTAGTGAGAATAAGATTGACTGATTTTTCTTTAAAATTGACTTTGACAAAGCTTATGACAAGATGGATTGGGACTTTATTTAAAATCTACAATCCCTTCATGACATTGGTGCAAGTGAGAAGTTCATTAAGTATACTAGTACTTTGTTTGGGAATGATCAGCCTAGAGTTGCCATGAATGGTCATGTTTCCAATCCTTTTAAACTTAGTGGATCCATAAGACAAGTCTTGTCCTCTTGCCCCCTTCCTATTTGTTGTTGCTAGTGATGCTTTGGGTTGGCTAGATTAGAGACTGCATGAACCAAAACACTTTAAAATGTTTAGAGATTCCCAATGTCTTTTCTCAACTAGGGCTTCAAATGTTTGCTAATGACACTAATATGATTATGAGAGATGCTAATCAATCTATTCAAAGTTTTTATTTTTTTGAATATCTTTTGTCTTGCTAGTGGCCTATTGTTAATCATAAAGAAACTGCTTCCAAAGCTACAAAAATTGTATTTTTGAACGTGTGAAGTCAATAGTTGTGATATTATCAAAGAAGATGAGGTCCTTAGACTCCTTGGTATTCCTATGGGCTTTAATATAACTCTTGAACAAAGGTGGAGGTGGGTCATGGATAAATTCAGAAACAAGGTTTTTAGGTGGATGTCTTAATTACAAGGTCTTTCTCAAAGAATCTTTGTTCTTAACCATTATAGTTTACCCTCTCTTAGCTACTTTCTAGCTTGTTGGACTCCCAATAAGAAGTAGTTGCTTCAAGCTATTGCTTTGGCTAGGAGATTTTTGTCGGATGGCTCCCATTACACCAACATAACCCCTAAAGTTGCCTGGAAGACTTGCTATTTGAGGAAAGAGGAAGGTGGTCTAGGATTGTTGTGTCATGTCAGAATGGCCACCCAAATGGCTGCCAAGTGGATCATAATATTTGCATGTTCCAATGACTTCTGCGCCTGTTTGATTAAAAGGAATACTCTTAAATTTTATAGTATAAATCATAAATCATGGAATAACTTTACTCTTTGGGATGTTATTACCTCACTTGCTATTTTTAAGCCTGTAGGTAGTAAGATTGTCTGCTCCTTCTAGAAGGCTTGGATGGATGTCCAACATAATTACTCTTTACTTGATTACTATACTAAAAAATCTTCCTTTTTGCTATAGGATTCAATGTGGATTGGCTGGCATTCTTCACAAGACCTAATGAACCTTAACATTAGGTTGAATAAGTGTAGAAAGAATGGCTTTAGCAACTAGAGTTGTTTCCATAGGGATGAAGGGATCTTTGAAGATAATGACATTTTGACTAATGACTCTTTTTCTATTGCCTGTAGATTTATGCTGATTGAAAAGAAGAAAAGACTTCTTGAGCTCAGGGAGGAATGCATCTTTCATAGAAATATTGAGCTGCATGATATTGCCACTGATATTTATCATAAATTCAAGAAGTCTCCCACCTCAATCAAAGTCATAATTGATAAGCCGAATAAACAGTGGAATCTACAATGAAACTCCCTACAATGGAAGTATAGATTCAAGTGCATCTGGGTTTTCCCAATTTCTATTAAGCACTCAATCCTTTGGTGTTTGATTCTTCATAAAGGTGTTTGGACCAACAACAAGGTAAAAAAATTTTAATATTGGTATAGGTAGCTGCTAGGTAAAAAAGTTTAATATTGGTACAGGTAGCTATTGCTTGTGTGACAGGGAGGAAGATCTTTCACACCTCTTTATCAACTGTTTGCAAGCTCAAAAATTTTGGAAGAATATCAACAAATTTTGTTTCTCTTCTATTCTTCCTAGGTTGGGGACAAGGAGATCCTGATCAGAGTCAGTAACAAGTTGGATATTGTTAGTTGGTAGTTATTGAGGTCCCAAACTCTGTGGTCCATTTGGAAAAATAGGAATAAAATAAAATGTTTGACAATCATCCTAAAGAGTGTATGTTCTCTTGTACTGATCAGACTAGGAGAATTACCAAGATTTGTAGGAATGCCATTGTTGATGCCCCCAGGAGGTCTGATTGTTCTCATGAGATCATGTATAATTATAAACCATCGAGCTGGAGAGATAAAATGCTTCTAAGTCGAGGATCAACTTGATGTATTTCCTGGAGTTCCAAATGCAACTTTGGGGGCTTGCCCTCCGTATATTAGCAACATTCTGTATCAATATTAATCTTTGTTTTGTTCTTGCTAAAAAAAAGTGCATCAGCCTATATCAATATTACTTTTGTCTGTTCTTGAAAAAGAAAAGTGCAAATTCACTTTTTGCATCTCTTAAGCTAACAGACTCCAATGAGGAATGTGATGCCATAAGAACAGCATATCATGATTCTCATCTTACTTGGAGTGGCGGGACCCCGGAGCTTCATGTGCCTTCTCAAAAAGTCTTGGAGTCTGGACTCTGGCGCCAGCAAACCTCCATGCCATACTATCACTAGTGGGCCAGTATGCATGCTATCCAGTGGGACAGTAGCGTCTTTGTTTTTCTACACTATTGCGTGAGCTTTAGGGACATCATGGACATGGCAGTGTGGCCTTTCATGTAATCGTTGTTCTCCGACTTTGACCGTTGAAGCATTCCGGATGCGTCCTGAGTCAATGATGACAGGGACTGCACACGAGTGTGGGTCCCATTGTAATCTTAACACTTAACAGAGGGGAACGTTCATAGCAAGAACTGAAGACGACGGAAAACAGCGTTTCTCCTTTCATAACCATATACAGATCTGTTTCACTGCATTTATTTACTCGAAGTTTATTTCGTATGATCGTATCTACCGGAGTTCAGTCTCTTTCCTCATTTTCCCCGCATTTACTCACGCAACACCCTCACACACACAGATTGCCGTAGTAACTGACGTATAGCAAAGTTCATCCTGTTTGAGAACTTCAGGGAAAAAAAATTGTGAATTCCGTTCTCATAGCCACACGACAAAGTAAATCGAAGTTCTCGGATTAAGGTACGCTTCCTGTGTCCCCTACTTCTAAATTTTTCATTTTTTATGAAAAGGTTCAAGATTCAGCTACCGATCATGTTCCTCGTTTATTATCAGATTCAAAATTTTAAACATTCTGACTAAAGAAAGAGATTCGCAACTGAAACTCTTCGTTCTACTTGTGCATGAAAATAGTGTACGTGGTCTTTCAGGACTTCCGTTCCTCACGCGTCTTAGTGGCACCTAAGTCTTGATCTGCTTCCAATTTCTAGTTGTATCAGATTCTGAACCATTCGTGACTCTGGACATTCAGTACTTCTTTGTTATGGAGGAAACTTGTGAAAGAGATGTCGTCTATAGGTAATTTTTTGACCATGTGGACGATATTAAATGCGATAGCTCATCTCTAAGAGTTCTTACGACTGTCATTGCTGTCGATATTTGTTTAGCTGAATCTTTACGTGGCATTGTTTTGAATGAATTAAGCTATGCAAATAAATGTTGTTTACATGGTTTCCAACCTAACGCGGAATTGGTTTAACCGAAAGAAATGCCGTTTACATGGTTTTCTTTCACGATCATGAATGTGGCAAAGATTCAATTCTTGTTTTAGAAAAGGTTGGAGTGGGATTAGGTTGGCTCTGAATAATCATTTCACTCTAAGGATATACTGTTTGTAAGTTCTTTCTCCACAACCATGGCTACGTTTCTGATATTTTGTTATGAGCATAATGCAGCTCGTGATGTTTTGTCATGCAAATAATGACATGCCCATTTTGGACCACTTAACAATCAAATGCATTGATGCAATTTCACTTTTGGGATATAAAAACTTGCTGACGCAATAGGCCCAATGTTCCTGTGCATTAAAGCAGACCTGAAATCAGCCATCGTAATTTATTTAAGAAAATAGAGAATTTAATACCCCAGTCACTATCATGATATGAGTTCTCCAATGTATTCTATTTTCTCTTCGATATATCTTCTTCTTGCTTTTCTTGGTGCTGATCCCTCAGTGAGGGTTACTTTGTAATTATCCTATTTTTAAAGGTTGCAATTTTCTTTCAAAATATTTTTATTTTAGGATTCATTTGATATACATGGATTTTGTGGGTTTAGATAGCTGGGCGAATCACTATCATCGTTATTAATAGTTTCTTCATATGAGGTTGTCACTTATGTTGTGCAGTTCCATTCATAGAGACACAAGGTTCCATAACCTTCTAAAAGAGGTTATGTATGAGGTATTTCCGAAGCTTGTTCATTCTAATATGTACAAGTTGGAAAGATTAGAACATGTACTAGATTTAGCCCTGAATAGGCTTACAAATTTTGCAACAAGCCTATAATGTATTGTTATATGGTTTACTGTAGCCGGGAGAGATCACATGTGGAAGAAAAACTTACAAAGAAACATATTTGTGTGTATATGTGTGTGTGTACACATTTGTACATATATATAATCAATACATTGTGTTTTTATTGTCATTTGGAAAACTATTCTTGTGTTCTTTCAGAGTGCTTACTCTCAGGTTTCATCTTTGCACACTTTGCGAGTAATTTGCAAACCTTTGAAGGTGTATAATCTCATTTTTGTGTGAGACATTGAAGTAGTCTATGTTGGAGCCATAGTTGCGGAGGATGAGGGACAAGTCTTAGGACAGGAAAGGGTTTTCACGGTCATGGGGCAATTGTGGTCCAAGCATAGGGGTTGAGATTGAGGAATGGGGACCAAGAAGGGAGGAGGAATGAGTAAGTCATTACATCATTCAAAAATTATAACTATGAATAGTACATAACAACTCAAAATCTAAAATTAATATTTAAAAATAAAAATTTAATAATAATCGTATAATGAATTGCAATGAACAAAAATTCATTAGTTAATAATCAATAATGTCATATCATTGGTACATTTCTCACATGATGATGATATATCAATAATCAAATAAATAAGAAAAGAAAAAAAATTAAAACTTAGAAGACCGTTATATGTAAATCTCAAAATCATAAACATCAAGTGGCATATGCTCTTTGCCAACAATTGTATACATATTATGGATGTCGAATGCCGAATGTCAAAAAGACCATTTAACGCATGGCACATTGCACAAGATCCCTCTCTCTCTCTATCTCTCTTTGTTCTAGATCCTTCAAGATGCTTCATACTAGACATGTTGGGACATAAACCAGATTCTCAAACAATCAAAGGGAAGATGTCATGCTCACCTCTGAGCCATAGAGCCAATATGGGCGCACCCATGAGCTTGAGAGCCTGCAACCAAGCATGCAGCCACCACCAAGAGGCTTGTGTCCCATACCACAAGCCGCCCACAATACGGGTGATGATGTTCTTCCAAAGGGCCAATACTTTAAGTGCTTGATGCAAGGAATATCTCACAAATGAACCCATAGGTCCTATTTGTAGACTCACTTTGAGATGACCTTGTTCACACTAGGTGGCCGTTCATACTTGGCTGGACACTTAACTAGGGCCCGGGTGATGAGGCTCTTCCAAAGGGCCAATAGTTTAAGTGCTTGATGCAAGGAATATCTTGCAAATGAACCCATAGGTCCTATTTGTAGACTCACTTTGAGATGACCTTGTTCACACTAGGTGGCCGTTCATACTTGGCTGGACACTTAACTAGGGCTCGTCTAGATGTCCTTTTGGGTTTTGGGGGAGATAAGACTTTCCGCTTTATTTTTAATTGTTGTCCTGAGCAATTTCCTCGTCAAAAAACCAAGAATCCAATCCTTTGACGAACTAATGGACTCCCAAGCAAAACAGACTTAGACTAGTGTCTCCATTGATCTCATACTTAGGATAATAAGTTCTTTGGGACTTCCTCTCCCTATGGGCCTGAACTAAATCAGGCTCTAGTGGAATATGTTAGATAATTTCTTGCAACCTCCGAGTGCCTCCAGAGCATAGTACAAAGTGAGTTTTAAAAACGAGTTTTAAAAACGGGTTTTAAAACGTTTAGTACGTAGGGTACTAAAAAAATGGAAATAAAAACGAGTATTATATTTTGTCGCAACATTAATTTTTTTTTTTTCAAATAAACCATGAATAAATCATGTCTAGCATTCATTTATATATCTAGTATTAAAAACACATATAAAACTTAATCTACAACCTTATAGAACTTAGAAGACAAGTCACAATACTAGAGCAGAATGTATATATGAATGCTGAACTGTGAATGTCATAAATGCTAAAACCATGTCATAAGTCTAAATCCAACAAGATACATCCATGATCCAAATGATCACTATCACACTAGTGACCATTGACTATGTCCAAAAAATATGAAGCATGCTATACAAACTAAAGTCTAAGATGACTCTGCAATGTCTTCGGTAGAGACATCTTCTATGGGCTCATCATCAAATGTGCTAGCCCATGAAGATGTACTATCTGACTCTGTATGTCCAAATGTAGCTGAGCAATCTCTCGTCCCAAGTCATCATCTCCACTAGAAGATGAGGCTGAATCCTGCTCCCAATCCTCTCGAACAATTGGATGATCTCTCTGAGTAGCAGAGGATCCACCACCCCTTCCATGACGTGGTCCACCCCTTCTTGAAACATACTTCTGTGGATGCCGGCTAGTGGATGGTAATGATGGATCACCTACATAAACAATGCATATATATGAGAATAAATCATAGCAATGGGCATACTTGTGTTACATAATACTAAATATCATTACAAATTTACAATTTACCTACCCCTTCGAGTGCGGCTACGAGTCTGTCGCACAAATCTCTGAGACTCGTCTGCAAGCATGGCAAAGATATCCCTCTCTTCATGAGGGATTTGAGGAATATCTTTGACTTTACCAGTATCAACTAGATCAACATTTACCTGCAAAATTCAGTTTTTTAATCAAAATTAAGTCTAGACTCTAGTAAATAGCTTTAAGCTTTCATAAAACTTCAAAGTTAGAACTTACCGGTAGTGGGGCTATGTTGATCCCTTTAGTCTCTAACAACTTGAGGTTACAATGGCCATAAACCAATCTCTCAAGTTGTTGAGGACTCAATCTATTCCTTTTTTTCGTATGGAATAGAGCCCATGTACTCCAGTTCCTCTCTGCAGGACCTGTGCTACAATCTTGCGAAAGAATTCGCAAGGCTAATTTTCGCTATGATATAGATCATGATTCATAAAAAATAGATTCAAATGGATTTGGAAAGATTCAAATTGTAAAAATACTTACTAATAGTGGAGTACTCACTCCGTATTTCTCCCACCATGTGACCGGAGCAACTTGGTTCTCGCGTAGCCGTGCAGTGGGCTGTCCAAAGTAGCGCTCCATGCTATGAAACTGCAATCTCTCACTCTCTAACTGTGAAAAGATACCAACATCACCGCCGCTCCATCGCATGATGTAGTCAATCGAGCTATCCTCTAGCTCAATGTCTGTAAATTGTTGCTCACTTCTCCATAATGGATGAAGAATATGAGCAACGGCATGGATTGGTTTATGAAACCAATCTCATCTTTTTCTCACTGCATCACATAAACTGGTCTTCCTATATATAATATAATAAACAATGAAGTTATAAACATATGAATCATGATAAATTACTATTAGAATTTAGTACATGATACATCATATGATCAATTCACAACCTTACTCAATGTCCGAGAGTCCGACAACTTTCTGGATGCTTTCTTGTATACGATCAATGTACTCGTATACAAGACCAATGTGCTGCCCTCCATATCTGTGATGTGAAGAACACTGTACACTGGCTGAATGGCAGCTACCAACGTATCCCCCTTCGTCCAAAACTGATCATCCCCCATAACGAGCGCTGAGAACTGTGTGAAGAGAGTGTCTCCTCCTCTAACCTCCTGAATGTTGTACCAATCCTCCGCCACCACCGTATGTAGAAGCCCTTTTCTTACTCTAAGGACTCTATCAAGTACTATATACATGTAACAAAACCGTGTGATAGAGGGTTTCTGGAAATCCAAGGTAGAGTGGGCACGAAAGATGTTCAATACTTTTGGCTTACTAGTGACAAATTTCACAATGAATTTTGCTTTATCAAGGATCGATTTCACCCATGGAAGTGCCCCAATGTCTTCCATAAGCAAATCTAAACTGTGGGATGCACATGGTGTCCATGTAATCTTGGGGTATGCCTCTTCAATCATACGCCCCATGGACACGCAGTTGGACCCATTGTTGGTCACAACTTGCACTACATTCTCACTTCCCACATCCTCAATGGCTTTCTTAACATGTGAGAATATGAATTCACCCGTCACTACTGTGCCTGGTGCATGGGCCGGTATAGCACGTAAAAACATTGTGCCCTTGCAAGAGGACACAAGGATGTTATAAACATTCCTTCTACGAATGTCCGACCAGCCATCACATAGAATAGAGCATCCATATTTCTCCCATACAGATCTTAGGGATAACATTTCAGTCTCTACCAGCTTTGTTTGCCTTAAGAGCTGAGTAGTGCGCAAGGTTTGTCCCGTAGGGCCCTCCCAAGCAACACCTATTCTACTAACGGCTTTCATTGCCCTCTTCCATGGAAGAGTATTAGCAACATTAAATGGAATGCCACACTGAATGAAGAGTTTGGTCAACTCTTCCATATGTTGCTTTTGCACTCCAGCCTTTATATTGCCTCTCATGAATATATTACTATCGGGGATCTTTGAATGTGCTGGATGACGTGAAAAAGAGGGAGAGGCATTGGCACCCGTGAAACTCATGCTCTCTGTGCGTGGCATTTTAGATGCACTCTGATCATGAACTTGATGAGATAGAATGTCATCATGAAGAGGCTCATTACCCGCACCCACAGTGCTCTCAGACGATGGAGGCATAGGCAAATTACCCACTCCTTGAATCAACTGGAGTTGAGGAGTCAACTCCTCTACGGTTTTTTGAGGTATGGATGTGCATTTTCCAATGCCTTTTCCTCTCAAACCAAGGAGATGACCTTTCATGCGGGATGCCGAGCCACCATACATGCCCTTGCAATAATTGCATTCCCAAGAGGTAGGACTATGGATTTTCACATGGTTACGGATGACATTAGGAGCTCTACCCATGGTGAAACTTGAAAGCAAAGAGGGAAAGAGATTCTAGACTCTACAAGGGCCACGACAACTTGCAAGACTCAAGAGTGTGTGCAAACTTCAAAGAGGAGAAGGCATGGAAGAGGAGAAGGCAAGGAAGAGGAGAAGGCAAGGAAGAGGAGAAGGCAAGGAGGCAAGGCCCAAGGGAGAGGAGAAGGCAAGGAGGCAAGGGAGAGGAGATGGCAAGGAAGAGGAGAGTTGAAGGCTGAAGCATGGAATGCCCTAAAGCCTAAAGCGCAGCCCAACGGCTGCATATGCAGCTCGAACGCATCCCCAAACCAAAATCGAAAAAAAAAATCGTCAAAAAAACGTAAAAAAACGTAAAAAAACGTAAAAAAACGTAAAAAAACGTAAAAAAACGTAAAAAAACGTAAAAAAACGTAAAAAAACGTAAAAAAACGTTTTTTATTTGGGAAAAAAACGCGTATTATTTTACTATGCTCCGGAGGGATCACAATATCACAAAGAATTGCCCTATCCGAGTTGCAAGACAAGCAACCACTATGGAACTAGGATACTTGCCCAAGTTGCCAGGGTGGGAACGGTCGTGGAACCAAGATGCCCATCCATGTCACCAGGCTGTCAGCTATTGTGTAACTAGGATATACCTTGATTTCTCAAGGTAGAGTGCAAGTAGTAGTAGGATCCTCACAATAATTGGACTCGACTAGCCAAGATTGCAATTGGTGTCATGATCACAATGGCATCATGACCCCTAGAGGGTCAAAAACTATCTCTTAGTAGAGTCCATAGTGGTGGTAGCTCTCGGTTGTTGGGACTCTACACAAGAGATAGTATATATGCATGTTGGTACACAATGGCATCATGACCCCTAGAGGGTCAAAAACTATCTCTTAGTAGAGTCCATAGTGGTGGTAGCTCTCGGCTGTTGGGACTCTACACAAGAGATAGTATATATGCATGTGCTATGTGCGTAGCCACCATGGGGATAACACCATGTATACTCATATGGATACCTCAAGGTGGAGGTTTCCACCCCATGCACATATCTTGTGCACAGTCTATATTGGCATGGAAACACATGAACTCGATAGACACTTCATATGGGGTGTCCCGAATATATGCAAGTATCGAGTGCGTAGCCTATACTAGCCAAGTACTACATGCATATAAGTGGACACTTCATACGAAAGGTCCTCCATCCTATATTGATGCAAATATCTGTCTACTAGGTTTAAGGTGCACAAGGTAGTGATGATGCATAACTGTCGGCATATCCTCATCCTCATCCGTGCCTACCTTGCCCTATCTTGGAAGCAATCCAATAGGATTGGAATATCTTCCTTCCATAGTTCCCAAAATCAGCATGTTTGGGTTCGCGAAATGGCATGACCGTTTCTGGCAAATGATTGTGTCAGGAAACATTGTTTTTGGGCCATTTTTTGAAGCCATGCATTTGTTGACCATTTTTTTTTCGGCATGCATTTACTTGGAAACGGGCTGAATCAACCTCATTTTACCTAGGACAACATGCATTTTTGTGTACTAGAGAGCTTCCCATGTTCATCTTCTAGTGCCATTGTCTTCAATTTTGAGTGTAGCATGTAGCAAGGCTACTACCCGGTGCCTTCAAGCCTCATGCCTTTGGACTTTGGTATGATACCACAGTCTAGTGTGCATCATGACAGCTTGTTTGGACTTGTTTGAAGTTTCTCTGCTGCGCATTGCTTCATTATTCATGCCTCATGAGTTATTATTCATGACTCATGTTGTAATCATTGATACACACATACATGCAACATGCTGCATAGTACATACATGCATATATATTACATACATATTTATCATTGATATTACATACATATATACATGCATACATACACACATACATAGCAGGTCACATTGCATAATGCATATGATGATGCATATTGCACACATACATACATACATGATACATACTAGTTAGATCAATCATCATATATACGATTATTGATACAAATTACAATCATCATGATTTATTGATCCAACTTCTAGGTATATATGTATGTATGCATCGTGTATGTATGTGTGCATTGTGCAACATGCATCATGATATGCATTATGTAGTATGATCTACTATGTATGTATGTATGCATTATGTAATATTAATAATAAATATATAATGTAATATATATGCATGTATGTACTATGGAGCATGCTGCATGTATATGTATGTACTATGTTTGTACAATATATATACATATATATATATATATATATATATATATATATATATATATATATATATATATATATATATATATATATATATATATATATATATATATATATATATATATATATATATAACATGTATATACAAGTATACATGTTTTATAAATATGTCTAAAATGTTAAAGAAAAGTGACGTTTCCTTTGTTTCCAAATTTTGGAAACTTTGAAACTTTGTTTTTGACGGGTCCATACCGATTGTTTCTATCATGCCGGAGCACTATGCTTCCTATCATCTCTCTCTCACTGTGAGTAGTCATATAGTACCCAAGTGACGAGTCCCATGAATGTCAGGTCACTCTCTCTGATTATCTGTCTAATCTCAAGGATGGCAATCATATAGAAGTCCCCTCTTAGAGAAAGATGCACATAGTTGAGATCTCTATGGAACCAAAGAGAGGACACCTCCACCTTGAAATACTTGTCAATAGATGTCCGACTTACATACAAATATCTGTCAACCAATTTTTGCACATGTACATTGGTTATAATCGTCTTGTCTCTAACGTCCAATACATGTAACTTGTGTGATCGAAGGTATCAATCGATCAAAAAGCTCACTGCTCACTATAGAAAATAGATCGTATGCCATTTCAATGTCCAAAAACATTGATGAACTCCTATGTTCACCCTATGTGGGTTAGAACCATGTTTGCAATCTTGGTATCCTCTTATGGTCATGCCGTAAGCATGGTTCAACACAATGGTGCCCATCATCATGTGAATGATCAACTCACCCCATAACACTACTCTATGCATGCAAGTCCTCCATCCCTCAGGATGTCATAACACGGAGTGAAACAACACATGTTTTGTCTCATATAACTGTCCTTACCCCACCTACTAGTGGTCATCCACTAACCCCATTGGTACAAGTGTCCACATCATGGCAAAAACAAAGACCAAGACATGTTCCCGCAAAAACAAAGACCAAGACATGGTCTCATAAGTGGAAGAGAATGTGGTAAAATCCATAGATATCCTTGTAATTAAACTAAAATAACGTGCTAATGATGCAACAAATCCAACCATATAAATGGATGCACTTCTCCCTAGAAACCTCTTTATGATATGGATTCCTCAACCTCATGGTAAATATAACCACGTGATTCTTGGGGATCAATAATCCTCGTCACAAGCTGAATGTCATTAGTAGCTCAACCCAAGGATGATGCTCTATTACCTCACATAGATTCCTAAACTAGCGTCCTCCCACCTCCATTATTTTTCAGCCACATCCTCAATCGAATTAGAAAGTTTTCAAAATTTTCTAAATTTTACACATCAGCCAATCAATACCAGCCACGCGTCTAATTTGCTTTATATGGAATGCGTGGAATAGAATGCATGTGCCCAAGTTGATGACATCAAGGTGGGTCCATTAAATTTATGCCATGTGGCTTCCATGTGGCAGATTCCTATTGAACCCCTAGTGGAAGTTTTTGTAGTGCCCAAGTAATTGCCTTTGTGTCCAAGTAATTGCCTTGCTGCTCAAGCGGTTGCCTCTGCAAGGGAAAAAAGAATTTTGCTGCCCCCAAGCTGCATAGCCCCAAATAGTTTTTGGCCACACATGAAAGTGCCATCCACTGCCCCAATCATGGGTGCTGCTCGATTGTGCAGGCAGTCAGCAAGAGGGATGCCGTGGAGAGTTTTGGAACAGTTTTTGAGAGAGAATCCATCTAACGGGGGCTGCTGATCGCTCCTCCTTGGTGGCTTGTTTCTCCCTTGACTGTCAAGCCACCTCCAACACCCTCTCCCTGTGCGGTCCTGCAAAAATATTCCAACCCCTAATTGGAGGCAGCTGAGAGCAGCTTTCCTGTGATCTGAGCCTCATGAAGAGCCAGCCAGCCATAGGTCTGCCACTGCAATAGAAAAAAAGCAATTTTCTCATCACCATCGAGCCCCTAATTGGAGGCAGCTGAGAGCAGCTTTCCTTTCGTCCCAGCCTCATGAAGAGGTGCCCAACCATAGGCCTGCCATTGCAGTAAAAAAGAAAAAAAATTTTGTCATGAGTCCCCTCATCAAATCTCCTTCGCCTAACAGGGCTGAAGGGCATCAAGCCAGTAGATGTTCCATCTTTGCTGCTTTCCTTCCTATATTCCTTTGGGTCCCACACATCCCCCCCTCTTTTCCTCTATCCATCGTCATCTTGAGCAGTCCAAGTGGCGCTCTTGCAGTGGGTGTGGCAATTCCAGCTGCTCATGGGATGACGATGAAGAGAGAAAGTCATCCAACCACCTACCTACATGAAAAACACAACCAAGGTGGGAACTTATTTGTGTGCTTCAACCACTGGCTTGCATGTGCAGGAAGCAACCAAACCACCCCATGTAAGAGGGGGAGAAGCATGTCAAGCTGAGCCATCCCGACTCCATGAGCTTTGGTGGTTTTGTGCACATCACCTTCCTCTTCATACGAATAGAGAGCTTCACTGATACCAACATTAGATCGTCTAGGATCCTCCGTGTTGAACATGTCAAGACACAAGCCATATTCACAAAAAATAAAATCATGGAGATTAGAGCCATATTCACAAACCGGTCATAGAGCCAATATAGACTCACCTTCGAGCTTGGGAACCTGCAACCAAAAAGCCTTAACAAAAGTGCATTGCCGTTATTTAATTAAAAGCTTTA
This sequence comes from Ceratopteris richardii, assembly GCA_020310875.1. Lineage (NCBI taxonomy): Eukaryota > Viridiplantae > Streptophyta > Polypodiopsida > Polypodiales > Pteridaceae > Ceratopteris > Ceratopteris richardii. The sequence goes on from CM035419.1 coordinate 56,739,326, forward strand.
ATGAAGTATCTAAATGCTTTAAGATCCATATTGTCCAAATCTATTGAATTAATTAAATACTAACAATCTTATCTTTTTTGCCTTTAGGGTTTCTTGTTGACTTGAACTAGAGACGATGTAAATAAACTTTTAGTGAAGTTTACAACATACAAACATGCACTTTTCTTGTAGGATGTAATGTTGTGCTTGCATCAGACAAAGGAAAGATAATAAAGGATAATTCCATCAAATGAAAGTGCGAAGGAGATAATAAAAGCATAAAAGCTGAACGTTAATTTTGCGAAAAGCTCCCAAAAGCACATGCGTAAGTTTTTTTTCAACGATCTTGCTTTTTAGAGAGAAATCTGCTGCGATCAGCCTAATAAACCATGAGCTTGATAAAAGACTTTGCTTTCCTTGATGTAGACTCTAGAGGCTGAGAGGGACCAAATGAGGTAAAAATCCATTTTTGCACAAAAATTAGGGTTAGGGTTTTCTGTTAATCTGGACCTCTGATGACTTAATGTTACATACCGAATGAAATCTTTCTTCAAGCTCTATCTAATGAGTTAATAAAATTTTTTGACCTTCTGTGACCAAAATTTGGCTAAGTACCCAAAAATTAAGGTTGCTGGAAATTAGGGTTTTGTGTTATTCTGACATTGTTTCCAAGAATCCCCCGTCAATGTCATAATGGTACAAGGTCTAATAATTTGTAAAGCTTATGGTGTCTGTCTTTGGATAATGCTTTGGTAAAAATACCTGCAACATTTTCACTTGTAGGTATGTAGACTAGCTCAATGTGCTTCTTAGATACGTGTTCCCTAATGTAGTGGAAATGAACCTCAATATGCTTTGTCCTAGCATGATGAACAGGGTTCTTTGCAATATCAATAGCACTCTGATTGTCTGAAAATATCTGCATAGGTAGATGCACTTGAACATTATATAACTCAAAATTTTTTGTAACCAAATAGCTTCAAGTGTAGCTGTAAAGGCAGCCTTATACTCTGCTTCACTTGAAGATGTAGCAACTGTTTCTTTGACAACCAAGAGATAAGACAATCTCTTAGAAAGAAACAATAGCCACTAGTGCTTCTTCTTGAGTCTTTATCACCTGCCCAATTAGAATCAGAAAAACCTCTAAGTAAAAAATGTGGCGATCTCGGAAATACCATAGCATAACTGGAAGTTCCCTTTAAATATTTGAAAATTCTCTAAATTGCTTTCCAATGAATTTTGAGAGGACTCTGCATGAACTTATATACTTGAGAAACTGCAAACAGAATCTCATAAATAGATGAAGCAACCAATTGCTTGACTATACAAAGTAGCATCAAAAGGTTATGAATATGTTGCTGCCTATAATGACACCTTAACATCCATAGGTGTTTGCATAGGCTTAGAACCTGTCATCTCAAACCTTTCCAATAACTTCTCACTGTATTTTTGCTGTGTTATATAGCTACACTCGTTCTTGTACATGAACTCAATCCCAAGATAATAATGCAAAATACCTAAATTATTCACATCAAATGTATGCTGAAGTTGAGCTTTAAAATACTGAAGATCTGAATCCTTGTGACCTGTCATGATCATATCATCAACATATATGATAATAATAATCAAAACATCTTTCTCAGCTTTAACATAAAGAGTAGGAGTTGCATCTGAGTTTTCAAAACCAATAGATAAGAGATAGATATGTATCTTCTCATACCAAGCTTTTGGTGCTTGCTTTAGTACATACAAAGCTTTAATAAGCTTGCATACTAAATGCTCTTTACCTATCTCTTCAAAACCTTCCGGCTGTAGAGTGTAGACATCTTCTTGAAGATCACCATAAGAAAGGAAGTTTTGATATCTAATTCGTATACATGCCATCCAAAGAATGCAACAAGAGAAAGTACTCTTCTGATTGCTTTCATTCTAGAAGTATAAGTCTCATCATAGTCAATTCATTTCTTTTGTGCATAACTTTTGACTACTAACCTTGTTTTATATCTGTCAATGGTATGCCAATGGTATCATATGCTAGTCTTTTGATTTTGAAGATCCTTTTAACATCGATTGCCTTTTTACCGTTAGGTAACTCACAAAGCTTCCATGTTTGATTCTTATGAATAGAATCAATTTCTTCTTGCATAGCTTTCTTCCATACAAGAGTTTGTAGTGCATCTTTAACATTAGGCGGATCATTCTCAACTGAAGTTAGTTTTTAAATGTTATGAATCTCAAAATGTTCTGCGTAATTTACGTGATCTGCTTGTTCTCTCCTTGTCTGACTTCTTGTTCCTCCTGTGAAGTTCTTTATATTGTTGTCCTTCCAAGTTTGATATAACCACCTCGACGTATTCTTGAAAAGTGGTGAAATCTCTTCTGGTTCTTTAGTATCTCTTTCTGTTGGAACTCTGGAACCTTCTCCAACTTCATAAGTTGGAACATCAAGAGGTACTGGTGACAGACTAGGTACTGATGTAGGTAATGAAATTCTTTCTTCACCTTTATCAAGTGCATCTTTTAGGGTTTGAGAAGGTTCATCATGCCCCTTGTATGGCTGAATGTAAGAATCCAAATTCCTTCGAAAAAGTGCATAATCATACGCTTCTGTTAAATTTGGAATCTCTTCCTTCTTATCATAAATCTGACCTTCTGCAATATATGCATTGCGTGAGAGTAGGATATTACTTGTTTCTGGAACATAGAATCTGTATCCTTTGCTTTCAATTGCATAGCCAATAAAGACAACTTTAATGGCTTTTACGTCAAGCTTACCATGATCCTTTTTCTCAATGTGAACATAAGCTGGATAACCATATGCTTTGAAGTAACTCATATTGGGTTTCTTCCCATGATAAACTTCATAAGGTGAGATGACCTTTAAAGATTTTGTGGAAGACCTATTTAGAATGTGATTAGCTCTATGTACTACATCAAACCAAAACTTGGGAGAAAGCTTTTTGGATGACATCATGCTACACATCATCTCGACAAGTATCCTATTCTTTCTCTCTAGAACACCATTCTGTTCTGGAGTGTAAGCAATAATGAGTTGATGAGAGATACCATTGTCTTGAAGAAAAGACTTAAAGTCTTTTGACATGTACTCTCCTCCTCTATCACTTCTCAAAATCTGAATTTTTTACCACCCTTCATTTTCAACCATAGCTAAGAACTTCTTGAAAGTAGGAAAAACCTCTCACTTTACTTTAAGACCATAAATCTATGAATATCTTGAGAAATCATCAATGAAAGTAACGAAATACTTGAAATCTTGAATGGAATTTCTTCGTATAGAACCATTTATATCTGAATGTATGATTTGCAACTTCCTTGTGGCCGTGATGTATCCATGTTTCTTGAAAGGAAGTTTGTGAAACTTTCCTTCTAGACATCCTTCACATGATTCTGCATCATTTGGTAAAGCAAAAGTAGGCAAACTCTCCACCATACCTTGATCTTTGATTTGCTTGAGAGCTCTGTAATGGATATGACCAAATCTAGCATGCCGTAATCTCATATTCTCCTTAGGTATAAAAGACTTAGCAACATTAGTATGACTAATTTTGGATAACACAAACATGCCACTTCTCTTTTCACCTTGAAGTAGACAATGTCCCTCATTAGGTGAGAGGATCTGACATGAATCTTTCTTAAAAACAACTTTAAAACCATCTGACAATAAAGTAGAAATAAAGAGCAAATTCATTTCTGGAACATAAATAACACTAGAAATTGTGAAATCTCCACCTGCACTTGAATTTAGGTTCACTTCTCCAACCCTTACAACATCCAAATCATGACCATCTGCAAAGATCACTCTTCTCCTTGAAGAGTAAGTAAGAGAAGAAAATACCTTTTTGCAACCTGTCATATGCTTAGTAGCTCCATAATAAAAAATCCAAGGATTATCTGAGATTACATTTTATGTTGCTTGATCAAAAGCTAATTTTTCAATACCAACACATGCACAAGATTCTTCCTTAGAAGACCTAGGTTTTGACTCATCTTCAGCATTATTACCTCATGCTTTCTTCTTCTCATTATAATTCTCTTTCTGCATTTTGCTATGAAATGACTTGGTTTCTTACAGTAATGGCAAGTTCCTTTCTTTGAAGTAGGTGTAGTAGCGGACCTTGCTTTGGGTGTAGAGGAAGTAATAGAGGAAGGACTAGAAGGTTTAGGATTAGAAGAGTTACTTTCTTTCTTAGTTTGCTGACTCTTCTTCTCCTTCTTTATTGTCTTTTTCTTCTTCTTATCCGTTGATGACGATAACATGGCTTCACCATTCTCTTCCATACTCTTTTGTTGATCTTCATCTTGAAGTAACAGGAACAGTAACTCTTCACATGAAAGTTCTCTATCTCTAAAGAAGTAACAAAAGCACGATATGAAGATGGAAGTGAATTTAGAAGTGTTTTTACCATCTCTTCATCTGAAATATTTGAATCCAACATTTAGTAACTGATTTTGTAAGTCTTTGAGCTTCAAAATATTTGACTCTACTGACTAACCAACTTTCATCCTTGTGTTGGCTAGCTGTCTCCTTAGATGAGCTTTCCAAGCAGGGTTTTTGCTTTGATAGAGATTCTCTAATTCCAACCAAGCCTAATGAGAGGTTATGCATGACTTGAATTTGGGTATAATATGCCTCTTGACTCCCATAGCAATATATGAAGGTGCTTGTGCATCCCTTGAATCCCATCTGGATTGTTCTTTTGTAGGAAGTAATCTGGTAGTACCACGGACTTTGGATGATAAAAGAGTTTCTTCTTCTTCTTTCGCAACCTCCTATTGAGCAGAAATTGGAATAGAAGGTCTTTTAGAAGATGACGCAACATCTTCTCCTACTTGTCGTGGCCTTGGATAAGTGCCATCGACAATATTCCACAAGTCTTTAGATACTAACGAATTCATCATCATAAAACTTCACATTGGATAAGTAGACATTCCTTCAAGCTTGTCTTCATTCTCAAGTCTATAATCACTCATCTTGTTAAGGGTGAATGTCAACTAAGCTCTGATACCAAATGTTGGAAGTGGGATGGGCCTCAATAACAATATAATCACATGTTTATAGGATCTTTCAACACATGAACCTTAGCATACATACCTTTATCTCAACTATGCTATGATACCAAATGTTGGAAGTGGGGTGGGCCTCAATAACAATATAATCACATGTTTATAGGATCTTTCAACACATGAACCTTAGCATACACACCTTTATACTCAAAAGGAGATGAGTGAGAGAATAGACAAGATTTTCCAAGTGTAACGATAAGGTAGAATGCTTACCTACACTATCTTATATTAATGTCAAATTACAATGTGTGTAGATGATACAAAACTCAATGTATGCTGAAGTTGGATACAAAATCTCAATCTAGGCAGAAATTCCAGAACTAGGTACAAGAGTTTGTGTATAAAGTGCTTAAGAGGTATGTCAAAAGTGTATGTGAGAACGGAGTGAATATGAACAATTTAGAACTGTTTTACAGCAAACCCTAATTCTGAAATTAGGGTTTTAGAAACCCTAAATCAGAAATTCTTGACCTAGCAAGAGAGAAACTGAAACTAGACTTGCTACTTACAAGAACTGAGCAAGATGCTGATGGTTGACTGCCAAAATCTCCTCCGATGCTGCACCAAAGGTAGAGCACGCCTCCTCCAAGTGTAGAAGACACCTCCTCCAAGTAGACCACTCCTTGCTTGATCCTTGGATTGATGAGCCTAGACCCTTGTTATATAGCCTTCATGATGCTCCACAAAAATCCCTACGTAAAAGCATAAGAGCTGTGCGTTAATTTTGCGAAAAGCTCCCAAAAGCACATGGGTAAGTTTCTTTTCAATGATCTTGCCTTGTCAAGGTGGTACGATACGTTTGGTAGGGCACGTACTGTACGTGAACGGTACGGGAACGGTACGTGACAGAGGGGTTTGTTACGGTACGGTATGCGTATGTGTATGTGTGTGTATTTGTATATATATATATATATGTGTGTGTGTGTATACATATTACATGCATATATATTACATATTACATACATACATATTACATATTACATATCAAAAAAACATACTCTATTTGAAAGTTTGGACTTATAATTTACAAATTAACTACAACAATACAACGATCAACTTGAAGTTTGACTCAAACTAACAACATTGAAGCTTGAAGTTTGAACATACAAAGAAATAGTGAATTATGATTCATGAACATTGCACAATGAATAGTGAATATTCTAAAATACTAAAAGAAAGTGTCTCCAGAGTGGAGACTCCAATACATAATGTCTAAAAAATGAAATACAAATGTATGATCAATCATCCAAGCTCTCGGAGATTGACGAAGAAGAATCGAATATGCTTTCCTCATCATCAAACTCTGATATAGTCATATCCATAGCTCTAGTAGTAGCATCTCAAGGGATAGATCTATCCTCCAATACACTCGATCCGCGTCCTACTTATATCGATCATCCACATCGAGTTCGACGTGGACGTGGTCCATGAATTGGCAAAGAAGATGTGGAAGGGTGAATCTCAACTGAAGGAGGACAAGTAATCGCCCTCGATCGTATCACTTGCCTACCAACAACCTCAAGTTCTCTGTGTAGCATTCGATAAATCTCCTCCTCTTCCTCTCTCTCTCTGGAATGGATGGTGCTCTATCTATAGACCACACTATCGAATTCGGATCCACCTACTTGAGATTTTTCTAATTTAGAATATGCTCTAGAAGATTATGGATAAATATTTACTATACTAAATAGAAAAATATAAATAAAATAGGAATCATACTTGAATAGGTGATCGCATGGCTTTTAAATTACGAGCAACCTTAAGATTTGCTCAACAATATACAAGATTTTGGAGCTGCAGAGTGCTAAGTCTATTGCGTATCTTTGTGTGAACCAAAGAATATGCACTCCAATTTCGCTCACATGCACTCGAGGAACAATCCTCTATCACTTTTCATGTTTAAAAAATATTATATTTCATTTAAATTCAATTTCCAAAGCTTTCATGATAACTTACTTGCGAAAGCACTCGGAGACCTATTCTCTTGACAACTAGAGTGCTATATCCATATGTCTTCCACCAATCTACAGGGCTCTTGCAAATGTCCCGATTGAATATAGTAGGTCGATTAAAAGAAGGACCCACAGAGGCGATATAAGAGATAAAATCTCTGTCAAACTGGACCTGCATATCAGTGTCTAGGACACGGCCAAGATACTGATCACGTGCTCCCAACAAATTAGGATTATGCATCCACTATGGCCCCTTGTAAAGAGGATGGAGTAATGCAGCTATCCCATGTATGGATGTTGCATATACTCTACTCCCATCTACTATCAATGATGTGTAATATAGTCTCCCTCGTGAAACAAAATAAGAGAGATCATTAATATATTTAATATAAACCTTCGTGAAGAAAGCAAAACATAAATAAATTATGCATACCTCTCTCTTGATATGTATGTACACATCTCTATGGATGTGTGCATCTCGTGGAACATCGGATTTAGAAGACCTAATGTAGAGCCTTCCATATCTGTGAGATGTAGCAACCTCCATAAAGGTCGCAAGGTATAGATGATCTGATCAATTTGCTGTCAAAACTGATCATCCAATAAAGGAAACCGCACATTTTGTGAAGCATCTGTATGTGCTACTGCCATACGCTCCCATTGAGGATCCACCACTGTCGTCCGCAATGGATTCCTAAGTCTGCTGAGTCTGTCAAAGACTAAGTAAGTGTATGCAAACCTAGTCTTTGAAGGTTGTATGATATCCGAATCAGGTGAATGCTTGCGGAAGATAGCCAATGCCTTGTGCTTCTTCCTCAAGAATGTGACAATCCGGACCGCTCTCTGCACAACTGGTTGCACCCATGATAACTTAGAGATGTCCTCCATCGTCAGATCAAGGCAATGTCATCAGATCAAGGCAATGTGCTACACATGGGGTCCACATAATGTGTGGAAATTCCTCCTCAATCATTTCCTCCATGCGTTTGCTGTTCGATGCATTGTCTGTGACAATGTGAACTACATTCTCTCTGCCTATTCCAATATGGCCTGACGTATATGACGATAGATAAACTCTCTTGTAACTCTCTCACCACCAACACCAACATCAATAGCTCGTAAGAAAATGATTCCTAGATAATTAGACATCAAGAAAGTGATATAATATTAGTCTTAAGTTTTCACATGAAGTAAACAAATAAAGCACATGAAGTATATAATGTACACATACCTAAGCATGATGATACCAGAATGTTTATCATATATCGACGTCGAAAGTCACTCCAACCGTCCGCCATGATGGTGCATCCATACTGCACCCAACTCTCTCTGATCGGTGCAAGGGAGATATCAATATGCTCTTTATCCTCATCTAGCATACCCTTGCACATTCGATGATACTTCACACCTGTCCATGTATCTGTATCTGTAGGAGGACCTACATCTGTACATACTTTGATCATCCTCTTCCATTGTGGTGTACGTAAAACATTAAAAGAAAGATTGCACTCAACAAGAGTGCGTGCAATCTCCACCTCTGCAATCATTTTTCTCTCCTTCACGCAAACCTCTAAATAAACACTAAAATGGACTGACTGTGATTATGCATAGAGGAAGGAGGTGGCATAGTGGATGTAGTGAGAGAGTCAAAAGAGAGTTTATCTATCGTCATATACGCAAGGCCATATTGGAGATAAGCACGGAGAATGTAGTTCACATTGTCATAGACAATGCATCAAAGTGCAAACGCATCGAGGAAATGATTGAGGAGGAACTTCCACACATTATGTGGACCCCATGCGAAGCACATTGCCTTGATCTGATGATGGAGGACATCTCTAAGCTATAGCTATCATGGGTGCAACCAGTTGTGGAGAGAGGTGTCCGGATTGTCACATTCTTGAGGAAGAAGCACCAGGCATTGGCTATCTTCCGCAAGGATTCATCCGATTTGGATATCATACAACCTTCAAAGACTAGGTTTGCATACACTTACTTAGTCTTTGACAGACTCAGCAGACTTAGGAATCCATTGCGGACGACAGTGGTGGATCATCAGTGGGAGTGTATGGTAGTAGCACATACAGATGCTGCACAAAATGTGCGGCTTACTTTATTGGATGATCAGTTTTGGTAGTAGATTGATCAGATCAGCCATACCTTGCAACCTTTATGGAGGTTGCTACGTCTCACAGATATGGAAGGCTCTACATTAGGTCTTCTATATTCGATGTTCTAGGAGATGCGCACATCCATAGAGATGTGTACATACATATCAGGAGAGAGGTATGCATAATTTATTTATGTTTTGTTTTCTTCACGAAGGTTTATATTAAATATATTAATGATCTCTCTTATTTTGTTTCAAGAGAGAGACTATATTACACATCATGGATAGTACATGGGAGTATATGCGACATCCCATACATGGGATAGCTTCATTACTCCATCCTCTTTACAAGGGGCCATAGTGGATGCATAATCCTGATTTGTTGGGAGCACGTGATCAGTATCTTGGCCGTGTCCTAGACACTGATATGCAGGTCCAATTTGACAAAGATTTTATCTCTTACATGACCTTTGTGGGTCCTGCTTTTAGTCGACCTATTGTATTCAACCGGAACATTTGCAAGAGCCCTGTAGATTGGTGGGAGACATATGGATATAGCACTCCAGTTGTCAGGAGAATAGCACTCTGAGTGCTTTCACCGGTAAGTTATCATGAAAACTTTGGAAATTGAATTTAAATGAAATAGAATATTTTTTAAACATGAAAAGTGGTACAGGATTGTTCCGTGAGTGCATGTGAGCGAAATTGGAGTGTGTATTCTTTGGTTCACACAAGATACGCAATAGACTTAGCACTCAACACCTTCAAAATCTTGTATATTGTCGAGCAAATCTTAAGGTTGCTCGTAATTTAAAAACCATGCGACGGCCTATTCAGGCATGATTCCTATTTTATTTATATTTTTCTATTTAGTATAGTAAATATTTATCCATAATCTTTTAGAGCATATTCTAAATTAGAAAAATCTCATGTAGGTGGATCCGGATTCGATAGTGTGGTCTATAGATAGAGCACCATCCATTCCAGAGAGAGAGAGGAAGAGGAGGAGATTTATCGAATGCTACACAGAGAACTTGAGGCTGTTGATAGGGGAGTGACACGATCGAGGGCGAGTACTTGTCCTCGAGATTCACCCTTCCACATCTTCTTTGCCAGTTCGTGGACCACAACCACGTCGAGCCCGATGTGGATGATCGACATCAATAGGACGTGGATTGAGCGTATTGGAGGATAAATCTTTCCCTTCAGATGCTACTACTAGAGCTATGGATATGACTATATCAGAGTTTGATGATGAGGAAAGCATATTCGATGCTTGTTCGTCAAGCTCCGAGAGCTTGGATGATTGATCATACATTTGTATTTCATTTTTTAGACATTATATATTGGAGTCTCAACTCTGGAGACACTTTTTTTTTGAGTATTTTAGACTATTCACTATTCATTGTGCAATGTTCATGAATCATAATTCACTATTTCTTTGTATGTTCAAACTTCAAACTTCAATGTTGTTAGTTCAAAGTCAAACTTCAAGTTGATTGTTGTACTATAGTTAATTTGTAAATTATAAGTCCAAACTTTCAAATAGAGTATGTTTTTTTGATATGTATGTAATATGTAATATGTAATATCTATGTATGTAATACGTATGTATGTAATATGTATATAACACACACATACACACACACACACACACACACACACACATATATATATATATATATATATATATATATATATATATATATATATATATATATATATATATATATATATATATATATATATATATATATATATATATATACACACACACACACACACACACACAGGTATCGTACCGTACCAAACCCCTTTGTCACATACTGTTCACGTACCGTACCACCTTGCATCCTATGCAAGTTTAAAATCACGCCAATCCTTGATTCATATGAGCTTTCGGAGACTATATTTGGGATATATCATGAGCCCCAAGAAACACCTTATCCAAATAATCCTTGTCGAATGATTCCTCCTGAGGTTGATCTTCTATGTGCTTGGAAACATAGAAATGCAAATGCACTCTATGCTCTAGTTACAAGTACTACTGACAGTGTTCTGACTCTCTTTCAACATACTACCAAGGCTTGTGAAGCATGGAACATATTGAAAAATCAATATGAAACTTATAATCAAATATGGATTCAGAACTTGGAGATTCAGCCAGCCCCAGCAAGGTTTGCTAATGGGGAGATTGCAAAGGTATTCATCACTCCTATGAAGATTCTATGGGATCAAATGGAAGGAGCGTGTGTACAAAAGTCAAGAGAGGAGTTGGCTCGGCATTGTCTTCGGATCTGTCCACCAAAGTTTGATTGTTTGGAAATTGCTCTTAATGCTCAAATCAGACCTCAACCTCTAACTTTTGAAGAATTCAGTGTCTTACTCATGGAGGATGAGCTATCGCTTGAGCGTCAAGGCAAGGATGGGTGGCAACAAAGGAGATGCTGCATTCAGAGCAAATGCCAAAGGAGGCAAAGGAGAGTCTTCAAAAGATGGAGACAAAAAGAAGAACGAAAAAAATAAGATGAAGATGGAGTGTTTCCACTGCAATAAGAAAGGCCACATAATTCAAGATTGTCGTATCAAGAAGGCAAAAGAGAAGAATGTCTCTTCAAAAGATGGCAAGGGCAAGGAGTCTTCCAACATTGCAGAAACAGGGCTTGAGTTATTTGTTATAATAGAGGAGGTATGCTCTTCGGCTGAAGATTCACGAACAGATGACTCATGGGTGTTGGACAGTGGTGCCTCTTGTCACATGACGAGTACAAAAGACCTTTACGGTTCCTTAGACCCTCTAAAAGAACCCATCATTGTAAAGGTAGACAATAATGCAAGATGTCTTTTGGAGGGTGAAGGTACAATTTCTTCCGTTAATTCTAATGGGAATATCAGATAGCTCTTAAATGTGCTGTATGTTCCACAAGTCCAACGAGACTTGCTTTCAGTAGCTTTTATAACTGATCAAGGTCATGAAGTATCTTTCAGCAAGAGAAGAGCCAAGATTATGGATAGTAACAACAACATTGTTGGGGTTGGCATAAGGAGGAACAACTTGTATGAGTTGTCTTCTCTTACATCCACCACAAGTTTGGGCACAAGTAAGCTGTGGCATGAGAGATTCAACCATATCGGATACCCTGTCCTGAAGAAGATCGCAGGGTTATGATTGCACATGTACCAACCACAGATTGTAGACATGAAGGAACCATGTGATGCTTTATGATTGGCAAGCAACAAAGGAAGGTGTTTCCACAAGAAAGCAAGAACAGAGCAAGCTATCCCCTAGAGTTGGTGCATGTTGACATGTGTGGAAAAAGGCCTACACAAGCCTTGGACGGATCTTCTTACTTCATGTTACTTGTCGACGACTATAGAAGGAAGATTTGGATGTACTTCGTGATAAGGCTCTTTTATGAATCATTTGCCTCGACTTCAAGGATGACTACTACCCGAGTAGTACTAGCTCTGGCTGCGCATAAACGATGGTGAGTCTATCACATGGATGTCAAATTAGCATTCTTGAATGGAGAGCTCAAGGAGGTGTATGTGTCTTAGCCATTTGGGTTTAAGGTTCTCCATGCAAAGAACAAGGTATGTAAGCTGAAGAAGGCATGATGTGCTTTTGATGCTAACTTGTACTCTATGTAGATGACCTTATGTAGATGCACATAGAAATCCAGTATCAATATGTGCATGAGTTGATTGACGACGGGGTCGTGGAGATAAGCTATTGTCCAATCGAAGAAAATGGAGCAGACATCTTCACCAAGGCTCTTATGAGAGAGCAACTTCATCGACACTCTCCAAAGCTTGGCATTAAACCAAGGAGGTAGTCCACCATTGGGTGGACATTAAAGGGGGGTGTTAGATATACTCTTTGTGGCACCGTGTAGTTTCCCCATAAAACCTTAATTGGGGGAGTGTAGAGGGGGGCTTGGCCTTTTTGTCAGGGTTCGGTGGGATAGGGCCCCAACGTAAAGATGGTAGGACTTTTGGTCGTGGAGATATTGTCGAATTATATATTTTGTCGACATTTTTGTCTCTCTCGACTACGTTTATCTATACTGACTCCCTTTGTAATAGCTATATAAACATGGCCCATGTGAAGCTCTATACAAAATTGCACACTAGTAAGCCCTTCATCTAGAGTTTGTCTGGATTGCCATCTAAGCTCCATATTGGGAGCGCAAGGGTGGACAATACCATCATTGTAGATGCATTGCATTTGGCAATTTGAGAATTTGACTTCTCTATCTTTGAGTGTGTGTCTCTCTTTGTCTTTGTCTTTTCTCAACTCAATCTATTGGTCTATTCCATTGTGCTATTATTTCTAACATCGATTGGGTACCATATGATATGATTGATTCATATGATGGTACATAGAGGGATGCACGTCTAAAGGTTGAGCATGGTATGTAGCGAGTATCTATTAGGGACCGTATGCCATGAACAATACATAATATGGTACATAAAGGGATGCACAATTGGTGAGAAAGAAAAAGGATGTTGTCAGAGTTCATCCCAAAGACATTGTGGATCATATTATTTGTTGAAAAATCTCCTTAATATTTGTACCTTGATTGCACCTTCATGATGAGCTCGAATGGTTAAAAGCTTAGGTTGGAGTCCTTGTTAGTAAAGTGAGGTCCTTTATATTTGAGGGCACATAGATCATTATAGATCGATCACAAGATCATGCAATTCGCCTATATGGTAAACCTGTTGAGAGAGAGATATCAACTGAATTGCAATGGTAGATCAACATCTTTAATAGGGTCAAAAAGACCTATGAGACCGCACATAGATCATTATAGATAGATCACAAGATCATGCAATTTGCCTTCTGTGGTAAACCTATTGAGAGAGAGATCAAATGAATTGCAATGGTAGATCAACATCTTTAATAGGGCAAAAAAGACCTATGAGACCAAATAGTCACATTATGGTGAATTTGATAAAATATCCAAGTGAAACAATGCAAAGAAATAGAATGATAGTGCTAGAATCATGGGAAAGCCATAAGCCTTAAGGCCTTCAATATAGAGGGGGTATCTTTTGGGTATCACATGCATGGATCAATACATAAAATGGTAAAAGGGGTGTATAATTGGTGGATAATTTAGGGAGTCATCCATCTTATTGGATGCCATGCATCATGTGTAATAAATATCGTCAATATTGTCCATGCTCTATCATTGGGGGTACTTTGCATGATCAAGTAATATACCTCTAGTGTGCAATATACTCTAGTCGGTGATTATCTAATCTTCTAATGCTATTTGGTCTACAAAAATATACGACCTACTTCTGAATCTGTTTCGCTTGTGACTTTATTAGGCTCTCTTTGTATGTTTGTAGTTCTAGTGAGAATATACCAGAGAAACTTTGGTCTCCATGGCTTACGACCTTGAGATGGGTCATGTTCCTCTTTAATAGGCAATGAAAATGGCTGCAATATTTCAATATCTATTGGGAAATAACATGTATACTATAGCTGCTCTTGGACAAGCATGTATCCTCACCTCAACAAGTAATCTATATTTTCTAATTTCAATCTCAAGCTGGTGTGAGATCGTGTGTACATTGTATCTGTCCAATAATCATTTCAATGCATGTGATAAATGTCCATCCATATAAATCTTCTTGATCACAAAAATTCACGTCGAAATTTGGAGAAGTTTCTCTCATGCATTGGCTCTATCCATAACACCTTGGTGTAAAGCTAAAACAAGTTTTAGCAAATGTGTCTAGTGATCCTTGTTTCTGTGAGTATGAGATAGGTGTGTCTAAGGAGTATTGGAAGATAGGTAATGAGTATTGGAAGAGAGGTAATCTGTCCATGCTAAGACTATGTATTTGGAACCATGATATTGCAATTCCACATGTTGCGGTTCCACACCTAGATCTTTAAGTCTCTTCCTCCTCGAGAGTGAGCCCTTGACCATTGGGGATCGGTGGTGGCTTGGTCCTTTGAAAGAAATCAGTAATCCTCTGCGTTAGACCCTCAACCATTGCCTGTGTAGGCTGTAACAGAGTGGTGCATCTATTGTATGGAGCAATGAGAAATCGTCCAAAATGACACTAATCCTCTCTCCTCATGCACTATTGTAAGGATCCCTCTATCTGGAACTGTACCCTAAGCTAAGCATATGCCGGGCATCAAATATAAAGTACTCCTCACTCTCCATTTCTGTGTAGCAAATCGGGCATATGCGATCCTCTCTTGGTGTCGTGCTAGCCCGACCTCTCTCGATCTCGAGTCGGTGTGAAGTTACTCGAAGCTGCCCGATAGCAACTCATACGTGATGTGGCGTATGGATCTGCATGTACTGAAGTCTCAGGCATCTCAATAAACCCCTTGTCTAAAATTTGTAGAAAAAGCTGACGACAATGGAGCTTTTTCACTGGTAGTATCTCTCGAGGTAGGATCCATGTCCTCTGTATATATCTGTGCCATAGCTCTTGACGTATGATCCTATTCTTCTCATGTAGAGAGAGTGAATAGGTGGGAGCATGTGTATCATACTCTAGGGGCGGTAGTCGGTCCATGTCGAATCCGTAATTGGCCAACCACTCTCTAGTTTGGGCATACCAGCATGAAGTGTCCCCTGTTAGGACAATATCACGTGACACCTAAAAAGCCCTATGTGCGATGTGGCCACCATGAAGTGTCCCTTGCTAAGGCAAGATCACATGATGCCTGAAAAGCCTTGGTTGCAATGCGGAAACTGTCCGTATCTTGGAGTCTATGGAGCAAACATACTCCCTGGAACAAAGCTTTGACTATCATGGGGGGTGTAGCAAGCTCTACTCAAATGATGTCATATGGTACTGATGGCTTTCTATGTATAAGCCTAGAAATCATGAGTATCTGGCATCTCTCCACTAGTGTCCAAATATGGTCTTCAAGTCCTGGCCCCCAAAACGAATGATCCATACATCAGTGAGGGTGTGACTAGTGTATCAAAAAGCCAGTCCTTCATGCGAGGCTCTTGAAAGTGTGCCTGATGACATTGCCTCTCCATCAATGCTAGTGTTGCATATCCACGAGTGACTCGATCACGGGCTGCCAAGGCCATCAAAAATGTACCTGACCTTGATGTAAAGGTAACCCCAAGATAAACATATGAATCAATGACCTCAATGTGACCACCGGCCACTGTGAATATACTCTGTCTCTGTATATGCGCTGATGTGCCAAAAGTAAGGACCTTGGTTTTACCAAGTTCATTGAGAGTCCTTTTTGTGAGCGAAAATCATCCAGCACATGTAAGTGACTCGGTAATCCCTCAATTGAGTTTGAGATCAAGTTAATGTTATCCGCATATAATAAAATATGGACAATGGTGTACCTGACCTTGATGTAAAGGTAACCCCAAGATAAACATATGAATCAATGACCTCAATGTGACCACCGGCCACTGTGAATATACTCCGTCTCTGTATATGCGCTGATGTGCCAAAAGTAAGGACCTTGGTTTTACCAAGTTCATTGAGAGTCCTTTTTGTGAGTGAAAATCATCCAGCACATGTAAGTGACTCGGTAATCCCTCAATTGAGTTTGAGATCAAGTTAATGTTATCCGCATATAATAAAATATGGACAATGGACACCCCCCCCCCCCCCCCCCCCCCCCGTGCCCGCCCCGCCCCGCCCAAAACGAAAGAAAAAACCTCCACTCTTGAACCGCTACGCTGTAGGATAAAGTCAACAATCTCATCAATGTATATCCCAAATAAAGTAGGGGATAAATGGGTGCTTTTTATTGATTTGAAGAGTCACTCACATAGAGCCTATACTTGCTAAAATTGGATAGCCTTGTTTGGGCAGGCATAGAAGTTAAAGATGCTCTATTTTTCTTTCTCTATTCTAATGAAGTTAAATCTGAACTTAGAAAGGTAAACAGGTTTGTGACTTGGAATTTTCATCATACTCTATTGAACCTCAATACGAGGTTCTTTAGCTTGCGTGAGGTTCAAGCATGAGGAAGGCATTGACTTGATGTGATGTCCTCTTGACTTCTCATCATGCTCATGGGACCTCAATATCAGGTTCTTTAGCTTGCATGAGGCTTCAAGCCTGAGAAAAGCATTGACTTGAAAAGATGTCCTCTTCACCTGTTAGTATGATTGCACTTGTTGTTTCGCTCTTTACAAGACCTAAAACTCTATAATATATGGATGTAAAAGCAACTTTTCTTCATAGTGTTTCTAGGATGCAATTGATGTGGAGCTGTAAGGCTTTCAAGCTCTTAGCAAAGAGAATTTAGTCTGGGAAAAGAAAAGACTCAAGCTAGTCTCTTGGAAACATCAAAAGTCAAGAAGATTGGTTTCTTTACATAAAATGGCTTTTTACGATTTACCATTATGTGCTTCTTTCTATTTGGATGACCCAATTCTTGTTAGTAAAAGGAAAACGGTAACTGGAGATCTTTAGAAATATCTTAGTCCGGTTTTTGACATGGAAAATTTGCGAGATGATAGCCATATTGGACATGTGTTTTGGTCGGGACGGATCGATTTGGAAGATCTATTTTCCATCCATGTATATACACTAAACCAATAAACTTGATGCTTCCCAAACTCAAGAAGAGGACTTCATGTTACTGCTTTGGTACTGTCATGCATGTATGGATGGTAGCTTCGAGACCTGACATCACCTGTGTAGTGGGTGTAATTTATGTATTTATGTCAACTCTTGGCAAGATACTAAACATTTGAGCTTAAAGGAATGATGCAAAATCTGAAGTTTGACCTTTGTAATAGCGAATTGTTGCTCAATTTACAATGATTTGCATATCCCAATGAGCTTAAAATTAAATGTATCTGTTATACCTTAAAAAATCCTAGAAATGTTTCATCACTTTTAGCTAGAATTTTCAATTAAGAAGGGTATGATTGAAAATATCAATGTAACTCAATACAGCTTTGCTGTTAGTTGCTCATATTGTGAATATGTAAACTAAGTGGAATAACTATAGATATCAAATTGCATGCTTTAGCAAGACCCTTACAGATGTATACTTCATTAAGGGGGGAAGAAACAGACACCACTATGTAGCTTTCAAGGATGTTGAATCTCCATAGTCAATATACAAAGAGATACCTGATGGCTGTGCTAGTCTAACATGAATTCAGATTTTCTTTTTCTTTTTCTGTGTCCTATTAAGTGGTGCACACACACACACACACACACACACACACACACACACACACACACACACACACACACACACACACACACACACACACACACACACACACACACACACACACACACACACACACACACACACACACACACACACACACACACACACACACACACACTTACACACACACACACACTTACACACACACACACACACACACACACACACACACACACACACACACACACACACACACACACACACACACACACACACACACACACACACACACACACACACGCACGCACACGCATGCGCGCACACGTGTCATGCATGCACGTACACAAGCAAGCACACATATGTGCGCATGTGCGCACGCGCGCGCACACACACACACACACACACACACACACACACACACACACACACACACACACACACACACACACACACACACACACACACACACACACACACACACACACACACACACACACACACAAACACAGACAAAATAATGAAGTCTTTCATGCCAACTATCTGTCTTGTTTGGCAGCTGTGGATTTTGTGGATACCCTCTGAATCTGAGTTCTTCTCAGCGAGTGGTTTCAGGCTTAACATCAAGGGCTCTGCGTAAGCAAACAATCTCTTTTCTATGCATAGATGAAAGCAGGTTTCAGCAGGTCGAGGAAATAAAATGTGCTCCACGGTTACAGCCTGGAGGCTTTTTGAAGCTTAACGAACTGAGGACAAAATTTCTCTGTGGCAATTGTAGAAATGTTATTGGTCATGGCCATCTGAATGACAAATCTGTAACTCAGCAAGTTGAGATTTCCAATTCAAGCCCAGGTCCTGAAGCACCTCAACACAAAAAATACTGTATGAAGATAAAAGCTCTGCAGCCATCATTGGATATTAAACCTACTATTCCAGCAGCAGATTAGTAGCAGGCATGCTGTGGTTGTTTCTCTCAGAAAAGGATACTGCAGTTTAGGATTGGGCTTTTAGCTGTTTGGATACTTGATCTTGGCTGATATTTTTGTATCTTGCATTCTCAAGTGATTGCCTGCAGCACAAACTTATTTCTGTATAGACTAAAGTATATAGATTCATTCTATGTTATTGGAGAAGAAGTATCATAGGGGTACATAAAGAACATGGGTACAGGCCACTTCATCAGGCATATCTTTCACCTGATGTGTACATGTGAGTTAAAATTCTTAGTTTCTCCGCTGTATGATGAATAAGAAAACGTTGGAATCTCAATATCCTCACCTCAAAGAAGAGCTTTAGGGATTGTTTTTTGTGGACTTCCTTGATGTCAAAGGATTCTCTGCCTTTTTCTGTTTTTTTGAGGCTTGCAATGTTCAGCTGTACGTAGGATGTTTATTCATTCCGTTCTCTTATGATAATTGCGATAAGCTACTTGCAGAAAGTCTAATGCTTATTCACCTTCTGAGTGGAAAGGATTATATCTGCCTTTACCTTTTTGAAACTTGCTATGCTCGATTTTGTATGTAAGATGTTTATGTCATGCCTTGTGATAGTTGCGATGTGTTTTGGGCTTGAATACACACATTTTTTTAGCAAACTACA